>JAOXJM010000052.1:36799894-36815013 GCA_026413425.1 Tringa solitaria
ACCAAATCTGAAGCAATTCAGTTGGTGCCAATGGAATGAAACTGCTATAGAAACATTTGGGGCAGTCCTATCCTTTTTTAAATCAGTGGCAAAATTAGCAGCTAGATTCCAGTCAAAAATTCTTTCTGTGGGAGTATTGTTGAATGTCTGTCGGTTTCAGCAACCAGAGACCACCAAATAATCCTGGGCATAATTGTCTGACGAGTAGCATTTTACCAACAGACAAAAATAGTAGTTTTACTAACTTTTCTTCCCAAGTGAAATATCTGCAGACCTTGGTCTTCTTTGTTCTGATTATTTCCTAAAAAATTTTAAAAAAAATACGAAGTCACTTTACTTTTTGCTTTTGCTAATATCATGATATTATTACCTTTTCTTTTGGTATATCTGAGATTAAAAAAAGGAGCAATACACTTTCATAAAATCATGAAATAATTTAAGTTGGAAGGGACCTCTGGAGGTCATATGTTCTAGCCCCCTGCTCAAAGGTTGGATCCAGCTCCAAAGTCAAATAAATTTGCTTAAGGTCAAATCCACCTCGGTTTTGAGTGTTTTGGAGGATGGAGTTTCACAGGCTTAATGGCTAGTCTTTTCTGTTGTTTGACTCGTCTTCCCATGAATTCATATTTATCTAGCTGGAATTTCCATTCTTGCAGTTTGTATTTGTTCTCTGTTTTCTTCATGTTTTATATTAGTGCATTAATAATGTTTACCAGAAAGTAAAGAAACAATACAAATCTTCTCAATGTATACCGCAAACCTATCTAGAAGTAGGAGGAAAGGTATGATTTCAGTTCAGTCTTCCTGTACTGCATCAAAAGTTAGTCCTGTCATGAGTGAAACTCTTATTGTGTTTGAAAACTTAACCTTGCTTCCTACCCTCCCTGATCTACCTCACTCGTACTGCTGCTGACAGTCTAAAAGGCCAGAAAGCAATATAACTGCTTAATAAGCATTTGACACTGTTTGTGTACAACAGGAAATAATAATAGTCTATGTCACAGAGTATAACAGAGAATGTGAAACTGTAGATGAAAATGGAGAAGGGGGGGAATGATGTGTAATAATGACAAACTAGCAATGAGCCTTCTTTAGCCCACAGTGCTCTATCACAACGCAGTTTCAAAAGTATTCCTATTGAATGTACTTTAAGTACCAGAGGGAAAGAAAGTATTCTTAGAAACAACATTAATAAAAGATAACACTGATCTAGATAGGTTTTGCAGTGGTTTTGACAAATGCAGGTACCTAAAAAACCAATGAAAGTTCAACAAAAGTTGAACATAAGTTGATTGCTGTACATCAATTTCATTTGTTTTCCTACCTCCATCTACTGGGAGGAGGCTATATTACACAATTGCCTGCAGTGATGTTTGTGGTTACCTAGACTTTAAGACTACTTTAGCACTCAGCTAAATTTTTATGTTATGCATCATATTAAATTACTGCAACAACCGATTAAGATAATATGCATGAGAATCAGATTTTTTTTCTTGAAAATATTGTTAGTAATCCTATTTTCAGCTTCCTCTGCCCTATAATTTGTAGCTACAAGGTTGCAGAGAGTAGTAATAGAAATGAAATATATTGATCATTAGTATTGAGGCATCATTAAGGCATCGTTGATTTTGGTTCATAGCATTAATTAATTGGATTAGCAGTAATTAGCATTTATTAAAGCATTAAAAAAATATTGTAGTAGCAGTCTGTAAAGTTTAACAGTTCAGTTATGACTATAGCAGCAAATCTTGTGGAATTCCACTGGTAAATTCTCTAAAAGTAGAGGCATTAGTGCTTTAAAATTACCTTAATAAAATGTGTATTATTTTCCATACCCGTATCGAAGTTACTTCACCTTTTATGGCCGTTATCTATTTCCACAGCTGTGGAAATTTTGTTCATGTCCTCTCATTTCTTTACCCACAGTGTGCTGAATTCATTTGTTGTAAGTAAAAAAGAAAGTAGGATTTCTTTAGCTCATCTTTAGCTCATTGGACCAATTGAGATTTACATGACTATTCTGCATTATTATTGCTGATCACGTGCTCTGGAGGCACTAGAAATTCCTACCAGGGAAGCTGCTGGTCTTGAAGTTTACTTTTTTGTGGTATACCAGAAGCCTAATTTGACTAAGCACAGAGTACTATTCAAGAAGAATATCTTTATGCCCAGTCTTTACTCTGTGCCATATTTTACTAATATATTCTTATCTGACTAAAAACTATATATACGGAGGTTCATTCATCAGCATGTGAATCCAACCAGTTATCTGACTCAACTCGTGCTTGAACTTTCCAGCTTATTTTTACATTTATCTGATCATGGTTATGTAAGTAACTTTTTTTCATTGGGAGTTTGATCCTGAGTTTTTTTTCTTTAATTGGAACAGTGAAAACTTTACCTCTTATTTCAAGAAGATTATTAGGCTACTACTTATGTGCTTTCTTCTATTTGAACTATCATCAAACTGAAGTTTTGATGTGCATTATGTAGAAATTTGCTAGTTGTGATCCAAAGTCAGTACCAATGATATAAAGATGGCTATGATATGAAGAAAATTATACTGATCTCTAATCGCCTTGTGCTATATTTGCAGTTCATTTTTATGATAGCAATGAAGTAAGATGGATGTTATATAACCAACTGTAATGCAAATTGTCTTAATGTGCGTGTGTTTCTTGACACACTTGGCAATGGAGCCTTGGTTTCAAGGCCAGAAAATTCCATGTGCATCAAAACTGAGTTTAGAATTCTATTGTATTTCAAGAACTCATACCAAATATTACAACTTACCTCAGCTGGCCCTAGACAGAGACGAAAGTATGGCTATGTATGGAAGTGCTATGAAGTTAGTAGATTTTGCTCTCTGAGGCATAGAATAACTTTTCCTGAGTTATCCATGCCTTTAAATTTAAGAATTATCTACCAACTGAGCAGGAGCCTTAAAAATGAGAGTTTCCTTTGAAAGGAATGATGGATGATTTCTTTCTATATGGAGGACAGCTTATCCTGTCTTTAATGCAAAGCACAAACTGTGTTTTGAAGTCTAGTTATTATCTCTGTTAAATAATTTATATATTATTTACAAATTTTATGATAACCCTCTTGAGATCTGAACCCTGTGCAAATCAGCAAAGTATGAAAGAATGACACCTATGTAGTACTGCTGTTCTCTGAGGTACTTTTTATAGATTGATTTTTGGTTTTGCAGAGTGCATGTTATGTTCAAAGTCCTACTTGGAATTGTTTACATCTTGAACTTCTGACTGGGTCAGTAAACAGCAGCATGTACATAGCTGAATTGTATACACTGAGGAAAGTAGTTTTATTTTTAGCAGATACCTGTGTTGATGTAGAAGTCTGGAAAGAGAGAATCCTAATAAAAATCTGTTGTATATTCCCCATTTCTAGGAGCTGTTCAGTATATACTGCAGGTGTGGCAATTTCCTCCCTCTGCAAAACTTGCCCCATCTAAACCTCAAACTGTCTTTGTGTAATTCCTAAAATCCTGTAATGTTTGGCAAGCAAAGCCCCAATTCTGTGATAACCTTGCTATCAACATTTAAATAATCTAATAAAAATGTTTTTAGTGAGCTTTTCTGATATTTCCTCTTCTCCTAAATCTTACTACCATCTCTAATTTTTCTGGTAAGAAATGCGTCTTTAAAATAGCACAAATAAATCATCCAATTTAATGAAACATTAAACATAGAGTTCAGTAAAATCGTTAGCTGTCTACACTAGAGATATGATAATTATTTAATTTTGAATCTGTGGAGTTCCTTTAGGAACTAACTTGTCTTCTTCAGTACAAATCTACCGAAAGAATTTGGGGGTGGTGTATATTTTGTTTTCCCCTAATCTTTCCAGTTATTCAGATAATTATTAGGGCATAAAATTTCTTGAATAATGACAATGAAGACTGAGGAAGAAAATAAAATGTTTTTGATTAGAATTGATAATGCATAAAATTATGATTAAAACTACATTCCAGTGCAGGTGGACTAGAAGAAAACGGTATGACCTTTTTCGTATATCTTTAATAGTTGTTGTATGTAGTTACACCTATGCAACATGTATACTTCAGTCCCTATGAAGAAGGTTATTTCTTTCAGCACATTTGATACATTTATGTTCAATAGGCAAACATACTTGTATGTATTTGAGTTAACTGTTTTTTCTCAGCTTCAGTATCTCAGGCTTAGAATATTTTCTTGGTTCTTGTAAGTAATAAATTTGTCAGCTTTGTCAGAAAATACAGTTTAGGGACTGAAATTTTATTCTTGAGGGAAATGAGAGAGATTTTAACTCCTAAAACTGCTAATGGGACAAAAGGAGACTTAAAAATTCAGATTAACTTTTTCTTATTTAAAGAACNNNNCCTCCATTATGTGAGAATACTTAGAATTCAGGAGCCTTTGCAACATATGTAAATTCTTCAAACAAATCTCTTTTCCTCATTCCTAAAGCAATGACTATCGCACCTATGAGAAAACTCATTAGGGTAAGAAAGTGAGCATGGGATGTTAGCATTGCCTTTATTTTGGAACTCAATAATATAATCACCAGAATTACCAAAAGTTGTCTTCTGCTTTGAGATGTCCAAACTGAAAGCTAAAATGGTGTGGGTTGTTTTTAGAGAACATTCATTCACTTCCAGGAAAGTGTTCTGTCTTAACTCAGTATCTTCAGAAACTCAGTCATAACATGAGAATGTTGAAGCAAGTAACTTCAAGAGGGTGGTGTACACAAGTCCAGTACTCCTGATTTTTTTCTAACATGGGTCAAAGGTAACTATTTTTGAAAATCTTTTTACAGCTTTTCTGTGGTTATGAACAAACTTATAAACTATTAAGAAATATTTCTCAAATAATGAACCCTTTAATATGACTTACTCAAGGGAAAGCAAGAAGTTTGGAAGAAGAGTTTATGAAGTTTCGGATTTTGCATTTTAGAAAGGGTAACTGGCCCATCAAAATCCTTATAATAGACTATAATCCTGCTTAATAAGGAATTATGTAGGATCTGATATGTGATTTGATACTCACTTTTCTTTTAGAGTTAATGTAGAAGGTGGTAAGGTAAATATTTATTGTTTACTGCTATATAGAGAGTTTAATCCCAAATTCCTAAGGGCAGGGAGGGAAAAAGGAGGATGCGTTATTTCCATAATGCATCACAGAGAAATTAATTACTGGAAAAATATTAATTTTTTAGATTTATAGAAAAAATTCTCCTTTTCTCCATGTTCTCATCTTCAACAGAGTGTAGTAGAGGAATTCACCTCTGAACTTAGCACAGTAATACAAATAATTTCCAGGAAATAAGGTTGTTAGAAAGTTCAGTAATTTATGGCCTGATTTGAAGGCTATTGAAATGTTTCCCTTCTGAGAATATGGATCCACCCTTAATATATCATATGGAAGTCAATCCCCAAAATTGCAATTTCCTTTTACTGCAGCTTAAAAGCCTTTTGCTTTGTTCCTAGACAAAACAAAACAACTTTGTTGAGCTTAAGCCTAGTGAAGTGGGAATTGAAGTAAATATGTACATAAACTTATTTATGTATCCAGTTTTTAATAATTCATGGATTTGCCCTCCAAATCGCATACATAATGCTAGTACATTAAAGGAAGAATTCGAATATTTTACACGTAAGATACACTCTCCTGAACACGGGAGCCTTTCACTCTTAAATCTGTTGTATCTTTAGGTGTCCTGAAGACTAAGCAATATTTTGAGTGCCTACAGGATTCAAAAATATTTTAATTAATACCTGTTTCTAAATGTTTGAGGGCATTTGGATGTGGAAATTAAAATTAAATACCAACCACCTCTTAGATGCTAGTTAACCATTTATTCGCATTGAGTGGTGTCAAATACTTAGGCCTAAAAAAAAGAAAATATTTTTTCTTGTTTAAAATTTTTTACCCCAAATAAAATTACTAAGTAGCTGCTAACATGGGATAAGTTCCATAAATCATAACTCAAGGGAAAACTACCCTTACAGTAATTAAATTATAATTCTCAACTCTATCATGTTAAAAAGGTTTTATTCAAGATATCAGTTTGATTCCCCTGTTCATTACAAAAACCTCTAAATTTGTTGATTAGAAAAAATGAGGTAACGCTTCCCCTACAGGTCTATTTTCTTACTTTAGTAATACAAAAAAATTAAGCTACACTTGCTTTGTGCACATAGTTATCCTGCCATTATATTTATGACTTTGAATGTTTAAAAAAAAAGGTGAAATTCCAGGGTTCTAGAACTACAATTCCAATTCTTGTATCAATCAACTGGATCATTGATGCATTGTCATCCTTCCTCAGTTTGTGGTAGCTCAAAAGTGTCCACTTCCAAATGTTACTTTTCTCCCTGGCATGAGCAGAATGGAGTACATGTGTAAGCTGCTAAAGGTGCCATGTTACTAACAAAACTCATTAATGGGCTCAAGATGAGCCTTATATGGAGATTTACTAAATTCTTGCAATTATGTCATCACAAGATATTTAAGATAAATAACAAGACTGTTAATCTACATCAGTAGATAGGTCATGAAATTTGAATATGTGGAGACTTCTCAGTACTCTGGTGCATAATATATTGTTTTAAGAACTTTTATTTGAAAAATTCTCATTACTCCCATTTCTATAGCAGATATCTTTTTCTTGATCATGGGAAAGTTTGACAGCAGAGATTCACCTATGACAGCAAAACTTAATCAGATTTGGTTTTATAAGCTCTAATAGAATTATGACTTCCCAGCAGTGTTTTGGTTTGGTTTTTTTTGTTGTTGTTGGAATAACTGAATTTAGGCAGCATGCAAAGCCGGCAAACATTTGCCTGAATCACAGAATAGATCTATATAGTCATCTTTTTCTCAGATGATGGCTAGCCAATTCTTTGGAATTAGAAATTCCATTCATTGCTGCCAGAAGTATCTATGGTTGAGAAAGATGAGTGGAAAAAGCTAGGCTTTTTGGATGAATGTGTAGGACCAGAACCTAACTTTGAATGGTTAAAACTTTATTCTGGAGTTTCAGACAGATTTAGAAATTGCTTCTCTCCCTTTCTCCAAGCGAGAATAAGAAAACCCTTGGAAGTGAAAGCCATACATTATAACTAGGTTACCTGAAGGGTATGTGTTTAGAATCTGCTTTTATAAAACTAAAGCATCTTTTATAAAAGATTTTTTTAAAAAAATTAAAAATCGCCTTACTATATTCCCAACAGTTTTCTTCTGCCTTTCACTCTTAACCTTAGCTCACTATAGCAAATTTGATCTCTTTTATCAAAACTTGATGCGCAGGTGAATTTGAAAATTAGTAAGCTTGTTAATCACATCTCATTGCTAAGTGTCTTTTTCACCTATCTTGCAAGTAGTCCTTCTTCCTGGATAACACACTTGATTCTTTTTTTACACCATTTTAGTATGAAGTGTTGACTCTGAGTGACCACATACAGGCTGATGCTGTTTTAGCAGCATTTTTCCTAGCTTTAGATCTCAAGCTTTCAGACAAGTTTTCAGTGGCTGGAGACAGAGTCCCAATGTAATTGGCCACAGCTGAGTCATGTAACACAAGGGAGAGAGTACTGTTAATGGGGAAAAGAAAGTCCTTTCTGTTGTATCAAATCTGTCTGATAGGAGCACATGCCCTTACTTTTTTTGTGTTTTACAGTATCATTTTCTGATCTGAAGGAGACTTTGAAGTGGGAAGTAAAGATGGTGTCTAGCCCTTATAGCAGGGAGGGAGGAATGCAGAAACAGAAGCCATTCTCCTTGCACGTGTTCCAACAGCCAGTGCTTCCAGGGCTGAGCCTGATGAGAAAGATGAGTTAGTACATATATTTCTCTCAAAAAACCAACTACAATAACAGCAAATTAAGTTTCTTATCAGATTGTAAATTGAATCTGAATTCAATTCAAGAAATCCAGAAGTAAAGTGACCTCTCAGATATGTGTATTACAATAGTCTTACTTCTTCCTTTGCCCCGCCACCTGGGACATCATTTGGTGTAACATGATCACAAGATAGTGATGATGAAATGAATGCAATCAAATAATTGTAAATATATTTTATTTTGAAAGTAGTGAAACTAAATGAAGACTTCATTTTGTACAATGCAGGCTGTATATTCAAAATTTGAAAACATTCTGGTTTTGAATTTGAGAGACACTGATGGAATATGACTTCCAGGTTGCAAGACACTTCAAATAACATTTACAAATGACCCATTGTTTCTTAACATCTCAAAGCTAGTGTGACTGCTAGATGACAAAGAAAAGATCTATAACAACTGGATGCATTGTCCAGTAATGTTGAAGACTAAGAGGTGGATTTAGTAAGGGAAGATCTATTTAGGTGCTTTGACGATACAGTCAGATGTTTAACAGAATTATTTAAAGGCAATTTAGACTGCTTCCCACTGAATTTCACTTAGTCACTTCTGTAAATCCTATATGTACCTTCTACATCTTTAGGCACTCTAAATATCTGGCCCAAAGGCAGTTGAATAGCTGAAAACTGTTAAAACTATGGGCAGAATTCTGGTTTCTACTGATGGAAAGGAATCACATTTTTAGGGCTTGTCTTCAAATTAATAAGAGTTTCAACCTTGGAGACTGTTGTTCAATGGGAATATTAAAATGGTTTGTGGCATTTAGTCAGTGTGACCTGTTAGAAACAGCTGTACGTATTACTTTTCACTAGCATCATTAATTTTATAAGAAATGTAATCACAACTGCAGCACTTTCATCAGCTTTCCTTTTTTTCCTTTCTTTTTCCTCTCATTCGGAGATTAAACTATTAAACATTCCTGGCTGAGTACCAATTCTAATATTTTGTGAAATTAACAAATTTTTGTAGGAACAGAATTTTGTTAATTTCTAAATGACAAGTTCCTACAGAATGGAAGATGCAAATTACAGTGCTTTGTGGGTTTTTTTGTTTTGTTTTTTTGGGGGTTTTTGTTGTTGTTTTGGTTTTTTGTTTTGTTTTGTGGCTTTTTTAAAATATTTATACCCAGCTTTTCTAATTTTTTAATCTTACAAAGTAGTATGGACTAGGGATGAGTAAAGACATCACTGACAATGTGGTGTCTAAACTAAGTTTCCAAATCCTTTGTTGGGTTTATTTAACAGCTGGCTCGTATAACCAACACAATGGGAAACACATCTTCATACACAACCTTCTGTTAGGATGCCATGCCAGAACACAAAAGGAGACAATGGGCAGAGTTTTTCTTTTCTAGTGTCAATTGATATTACCATTTGTTTTTCTTGATATTATCTGACTGAATGCATGGAAGAGGGTTCCAAATGCATCATATAATGTATTGAATCTGTGTGCAAAATACACATGGCTTCATAATAAATATAAATCTTCACTCTAAAAAAGCTAGATATGACTGAAGGATAAGATTAGTGAGAGTGCTAATATGGTATCAGGCCAATACTAGTCTTTTTTTAAACACCTATTCTTATAATGAATCAATTTATATGAAAACCAGAAGCTTATAGCCTACAAAAACATATTCATACTTTAATGTTGAGTTTTCAGGCTACAGAGAGTCTTTTTTATTATTAATCCTTAAGGGTGTCTGATGATGTGATTTTATATGAAACACAGAACATTGCTGCAACATTATCCATGGTTTGTTGGTACTTGTATTTTAGTACGGAAATGATGTTTGCAAGATTATTAATGAACGGGTAGTACATAAATTTGCAAGCAAGTGAGCATGCCCAGTAAATACTTGGATGCTTCCAGTAGATTTTGGGATAATCTATTCAGGAAATGAAATAAATATCAGGTAACTTAAGTGATGTAGCTACATCAACTAAAAGGCGTAAAGGTTGAGCACATAAAGCACCAGCACTTAGTGATTCATAAGTGAACCAGTAGCGTATTTTTTTTTGCATACAAATATATAAAACAAAAGGATTAAAGAGTTGTAACTGGCAAAAAGGTTTTATTAGAAGTGAATAACAATATATTGATCACTTACTATCATAGATTTGCAAATGGTTTACCAGTTGTAAACAAAAATGTGGATAGTCTAACAAAAGAAATAGCTTGTGGATGATACATAGAGATAATGAGTGACCTTATTAACTCTGTAAGCTGCTATTGGATGCTTTGCCCAAAAGAGGTTCTCTTTTTATTTGTTTTATTTCTTCCTCTGCTATGTTTTCCTAATATGACTTGAATAACCATTTACTGGTTCACCAAATGATTCTGTTGCACTACGAAACATTGTGGAGATCGCTATTGATAAGATGACACTCAACTCTACAGTAACTTTATCTAACCCACATCTTACAGCTTTGCTGCTCTTGCGTTAGCTAACTATTGGAAGACTGTGGATAAAAGTGAAATAGCTGTAATCTATTGAGATTAAAATAGCCCTTTTTCTCCCCTATGTGTCCTTTCAGAGATAAATTTTTTTCTTAACTGTTTTTCATTAAGGTTTTAATTTAAATGTAAGTGGAATACAAGTTGTACCATCTTTGTTAGAGCAAATTCCAACACTTTTCAGGTTCAATGTCTTCATAGACTTCAATGTTTTGGCATCTTTGGTACCCAGGGGTTCCTTCTGATATGCAAGATAAAATGTAAGCACGGCAATGCTTTTCAGAGCAAAAGACTTGTCCTATCCTTCACAACCTACAGCACAACTATGTATTATCCTAAATCTACAAGAATGAGCTGCTGTACTCTTCTGCTCAGTGGCAATTTGGCCAGACACAAGGAGCTCTGCACTGGTCTGTCAGAGGACACTATTGATCATAGCAACTGTCTGTCTGCTAATTTTAAGGATTAATGACTTGAGAGGACTGTCTGAAACTAGTTGGTTTATTTTGGTAGTCTACCAAGAGTGATAAATATAACTCAAGTGTTGAAAGAAACCATTTGCAAGAGTAGTATTTCTAGGGGAGTTATACTCTGTGCTTATAGTACAAAGCACGGTATATCTAAGGTATTTATTTTACAGGCTTGGGAAAGAAATTTGACTTATCCTGCATCAGAATTTATATATAAGAGTTGACATTTTCATAAGGCTGTTGCTGATTGCATGGAAGCAACACACTCCATTCTAGCTAATGTAATCTATTTTGGTAACAGACATTTGGGTCAATCTGTTCTCATACAAATTCTTAATAAACACATTCTTTCCCCTCACCCCCTATGCAGTCTGAATAGATGGGAAAATGTAAAGCAAATGGGCAAGCTAGAAGAATTGCCTCTTTATATTTCCAAGAAATGTTGTTATTGTTTACTACTATATTGTATGAGGACTATAAAAATAAATCTTACTTTTTATTGTATCCTATGAAGTTTCAGGGTACAATTTCAAAACTGTATTTTCTGAGTCAAAGAATAAAAGCTGGTATTTCTGCAGACAGATGGCTAAGCATGTAGTTATCCTGTCTGCATGTGCAAACAAAGGTTATTGCAGCCTCATTGCCTCCACCTTACTTTGAAAATTTGGCTTTTTTATTTACAGAGCTGTTTATTAAATAATGTAGGAAATTGATTCCACTGTGCCTGTTTTGCACAAGGGTTGTAGAATATAAATGAATTAGGGTTATGTTCTGAAACCATTTTATTTTACAGCAGGATTTAATATGAAGTACATGTAATTAAAATTAGAACTTGATTGCCAACTTCTGATCTACTCTAATGCTTATATATTTCGTTATCTTAGAGAGTGCTAGCGTTAAATTTTTCAGTAATTGAAAAGTATTATTGCATTTAAAAATATTTAGCAACTACTGCACAGTTGTTAAATTTAATAACCTAACCAGTTTGACTAAAATCATTAAAAATCATTTGAGTTTGCAGTACATGTCAAACCACTCAGACTAATCGGAGAGCTTGAAGAGTTGGTTTCACAAGCATCACAAAACAGCTTGTGTGATTCAGCACTTTATAAAATAAAAGATAATTAAATGACTACTTGAATGATTTGTCTTCATGAATAAGAAATATTCCTTTCTACCTCCAAAGAATAGCCCTGTAATATATGATAATCAGAGGGCAGAGAGAAATAGTTCCAGTGACCAGAATCTGTTGTGTGTGTATCGGTTTGGTTTTTTCTGTTATTTGTTGTTGTTGTTGTTTGGGTGTGTGGGGGGTTATTTGTTTGATTGGTTGGGTTTTTTGTAGAAAGCAGCCTTGTAAACAAAGCAGCTTTTACTTGATGCAGAAAGCACTATGCTCTTCTGGAGATCAAAGATTCATTTTTTGATGAATTCACAAGAAAAACCAAGCCTCAGGATCGCATTAGATTCTGGGGAATGTGATGTCTATCCACTATGTGGCTTTGTACTGAGAAAAATGACTGACAATCTCTGATCAGGAAAACTAAATTAGAGAAGCTGTGTTAAGATGCTTCTCAGGAAAACCTTCATGTATCAGAGCCCATTATTGGGTATAAGCGCTTTATTCTTAATAATAACCATTTAAAAAGGACCCAATATTTGGATGCACAATGGTCAGTGCTATTGTCACAGAACTTATGTATTGCTAAATCCCAATTTTAAGTCTTTAAGTAATAGAAGCTCAGTTTGCCTCTCGGAGATTAATTTTGCCAAGATCATGATTTTCTAAGGTATTTTAATTAAAAGAAACTTGGACCATAAATTCTGGTGTCAACATGAAGGGAAAAAAAGTACCCAAACAAAAAAACCCAACATTTTTCCCTCTGCATATCATACTTTGAATGACAGGATGCGATGAGAAAATAGAGGGGAGGGAAGGCTTTTCTAATGAGTAATTTGACAACTCCTCCTTTATACTCAAGTAATATTGATCTTTCTTGTTTGGGTCGTTTTGGTGTTCTTTTGGCTGACAACTTAAAGTTCTGGCATAAATCTCTGTAAAAATCAGTGTCTTGTGCTGCATCATGACAAAGGCGTTCACTTTTGCATGGATCACTGATAAACAAATATCAGTTTAATAAAGCATTTACAGGGACAAAACAGAGAAGGTGTCCTAATTGTGATAATGAGCTGTCACTCATTTTCCATGGTTCAGCGGTGAAGGGAGGGGTCCATGCTGTACTTTATGAGAAGCAGAGCTTCAAGAGGGCTCTGTAGCCTTTCTGTGTCACTGAAGACAAAAGTGCTTCATCACTGTCTTTTAATTCTGCATTGTTTTTTGCTACTGGCTTTGTCAATACTGATTTAGGTTTTGTAACATTTTATAATATACAATCCAAAGTATTGAAAAAAGTGGAAATGCAGCAGCATTTTTTGTGCATTTCTTTCTACTGCGTGTAGTCCATGTCAGTATCTTTGTCGGTTACCTTGGAAACTATCATGGGGTGAAATTTGATTGGCTGCATTCTCCAATTGATTATTAAAGTCATGGGCAGTTTCAAGTGGCAGACATCTCATAGGTTGCACAAAGTGAGTAGCACTAAATGATTCACAGTTTAAGATTCTTTTATTTTGAAATAAGCTACATGAAGCAGTACATCTGTAGTGTCTTGAAAGTTTGATTGGAATGAGTAATGGATTGAAAAATCTCCTCTTTTTTGAAGCTATAGTGGTTTTTGGCTTTTCTTTTTCTCCCCCCATCAACACTTTCAACACTTTTAACTCTAAATTTCATGTCTAGAGCTATTCCTTGATTTTTTTCATTATTTTTTCCCCCTGGTGATATGTGCTATGGGATATGCTTCCATTAAGAGGGATGAGCAAAAGAACCCCACAAAACCCTAAACAAAACAAACAAACAGAAAAACAAACAAAAAAAACCCCAAAAAACCAAACCAAAACAAAAACCCCAAAATGCCAAAATCGCATAGTGAAAACAGGACAGTTCTTTGTAAGAACTTATTTACTGTTATAAAATATAATCTTACTTTTTTTTTTATTGTCAGAGGAATAGGAGTAGTTCATACCCTTTGAGCCGCTTCTATTTGTCCCCTTTTTTATGCCTTAAGAATTTACATCAAAATTATTTAATAGCTTGTCCTGCTCACGTTGCTGACTTCATGAATACTAATAAGCTACAGAGTGATAAATTCAGTATCTTTGATTGTGTTTTGCTTCCATTTTGTCAACAGTAAAGGAACACATTTTCTGTTTTCAACCAAAACTTCACTAGTGACTACTGCCTCCTTATGTCAAATTCTCAGTTACTTTTGAAAAGGCAAATTGTATGGCATAAAGCAAAAAACATTGTCTCATGAAATTTTTTTAGATAGTCATGGATGATACTGTAGTTCCCCTATACTTCAGTGTTGTCTTCAATATCTAATGTTACTTGGCCATCATTGTCTGCCAAAAAAGTGGAACATCTGATCTTAGTGAAAAGATTATATCATATTATGAAGAACTCATGTCCCAGATCACTCTAGGATGCTTATATGATTGTATTAGGAGGAAAGAATGAGTGTAAAGCAAAATTACTATACCATTTAGAGATATACTTACCATCTTTATTTTTCCACTGCTACTTTCTTAGCATTTAATTTTCATTTTTTAATTATTCCAATATTTTTTTCATAATTGCAGACATTCTTTCAATTCAGAAAATAATGTGTAGCCAAAGTACACCTTCACCTCTATGCTCAACCCTGATAGTAATTAATAGTAATAGAACAGGTTTCCCAAGGAGGTTTTGCAGTCTCCACCTTTGCAAGTTTTCAAGACATGGCTGGATAAAGCTCTGGGTGATCCTCTCAGACATCAGAGCTGATCCTGCTTTTAGCAGCAGATTGGGCTAAATGACCTCTGAGATGTCTTCCAGCCTGAATTATCCTGAATTATCCTCTGAATTATGAGAGTGTTGTCATCAATGGAGCAGGGTCAAGTTGGGGGCCTGTAACCAGCGGTGTTCCCCAGGGATCAATACTCGGCCCAGTCCTGTTCAACATATTCATCAATGACCTGGACGAGGGACAGAGTGTATCCTCAGCAAGTTCACTGATGATACCAAACTGGGAGGGTTGGCCGACACTCTAGAGGGCTGTGCTGCTATCCAACATGACCTGGACATGCTGGAGAGGTGTGCAGAGAAGAACCTAATGAGGCTCAACAAGGGCAAATGTAAGGTCATGCACCTGGGGAGGAAGAACCCCAGGCACAAATAGAGGTTAGGGGTG
>JAOXJM010000052.1:36823686-36840082 GCA_026413425.1 Tringa solitaria
CTGAAAGGAGTGTAATATTCAGGATATTTATCTCTATATGTACAATAAAAGCCTCAGATTTAAATGTCCAGTTGCTTATTTTTCTGAGGAACAGAAAGCTAATCCTCAAAGATGGAAAAATCCCCACCGCAGGCTCTCCAGGAACACACTATATTGCTGATGCTATCAGTGGTCACTGCATATTTTGTTATTACATGTTATTTTAGAACAACTAAAGCCTTGTTTTTTAGAATTGAAGTCAAGATAAATAAAATGTGTTGCATATTATGTGATGTGTTATGAATCTACAATAAGACATTTCCATTTATCTGTGATTTATAACATGGTTGAATTTCTTAAAATGGACATGGTGAATTTCTAAGACTTATGATATTATGGCAGGAATCACTGTAAAGATTTAGCTTAAATTTTCCTTAGAGTCCTTTTACCATAACATACAATGTCTTGGCTTTTGCTTTACTTTGCAAAAAGATTTATACTGAGCCTCTAAACACTAAAATCTTCTTAACATAGATCTCATCTTTTCTACATTGTATGTGATGGATTTTGATGGATTCTGTTGAGCACAGTGAAAATAAATTGTATCTGCCCGGTGAATATTCACCAGTTCCCTGATTTATCTATCTTATTTGTAGATGGACTTTTCTGCTCATATTTTGAAACAGCCATTTGAAAAAAAATATTATTTGTTATATCACATAATATGCAGTCATATGAGTGTGTCTATTTCCAAGTCTGTTTCTTGAATAATACAGAACATTTATACACTCTTCTTCCCGTTTAATTTATTATTTCTGTGCATTGGACTTAATGAAACTTGCCAATTCATAGGACTGGTTTTAAGAGCACTTTTCAGGACAGTTAGTAATTAAGATGTCACTGACTGTGAAAGTTCAGATAAAATGAAATAAAGTATTCTGGGATTCATGGCTGGGCAAAGCAATACTAAGCACTAGAACATTTTGTTTTCTCCAAATCCAAGCAGTTCTTAAGAGATCCATGGGCTGTGCAGTTAGAAATTCAGGTTCCCTGAGTTGCTGGGAAAAGTGTTCCTGCTAATTTTAAGTTTAGGAAGAAAATACACCACACATGAACTGAATTTTGTGTTTCTAAAGCCCACAGTAAAGATATGCAGAACTTGTAGATGTGTATCTATTTTAAATAGTACTTAGAACAGCTTTCTTAAAATTGAAACAAATCACTGTTTTCCAATCAACTGATACCTCTTCAGTTATCAGAGTTTCTAACAGTAATTGCTAATGTTTCAACTCTTGAATTTCTAATCACAGTTATCAACTGTAGATGCTGATTTATTGCTCCTTTTACCTTTATTCAACCTTACTTCACCTCAGTTCATGTTTATTCTTTTTAATTGCACACATATGCCTTAAAATGTGTTAATATACTTTGAATTGTGTATAAATCACTTGTTTCTATTTCCCCTATCCTCTACCTCCCCATCTCTTCTTAATTAATAGTTCCTTGTTCTGTGGCTAATTGGAGGGCCTTTAAAAAGCTCTTTTTTAGGAATAAAACTTCCTATACAATTGTTGCACAACTTTATAGAGCAGCATTGAAGACTTACACTGTAAATGTCAATTTTAGAATATTATTTAAAATCTGTGAGTAACCAGCAGCTTATTAATTATTTGAACTCTTGAGCATTCCTATAGCATTAAACAAAACAATAAAAGGGCAATATATCACAGTTTTCTTCTTGAAAATTCACTAATTGTTTTTTAAATCTATATTTAGGCTAATCTCAAAACTTTTTATGGTTTCCCTGAATCTGTGTCATGCTCTCTTTAAATTTATAACTGCTCTTGTCTGTAGTACCTTGTCCAAATAAATACTACTATTATGTTTCATGCATCATGGAGTATCTCTTGAGGTTTTTAAGCTTTGGTTTTCAGCACTTTGTTGAGGACATAGCTTGGAAAGGAATGGGGCATTAGATAGATTTACTCCAGAAAGTAAAGGAGAGCACCACAATTTTGAAAGTATATATCTGTTGCTAGAATTCACTGGTCACTTCTGTAAGCGTGTTTTTCTTTGGTTTGGGTTTTTTTGATTTTTTTTTTTTTTTTTTTTTTGTAATAGTTGTTCTTGGGGTTTTTTAATAAGCAAAGCCTATTCCTTTGGAATCATATGTTTTTAATATATCAGAATCAATTTGCCAAGAATCAGCAAGTTGTCTTGTGAGTATAGTGACACAGAGGAACATATTTAGAAGGCATATGGTAGAGAAAGCAGGTTGTGCTGCACCCTGGGAGATCTCTTCCTATTTTCCTGCAGTACTTCACTGACTAGAGCACATGCATATGAGACTCTCTTGAATGTGTATTAATTGAATAAGAGACCATTTCCTAATGATGAATTCTATGCTCATTTAGTTTCTTTCGTGTTTACAAAAGTAACACCCTTGAGCAGTCAGTATATAATAATTGCTGGTCTCCCCTAAGAGAATTAATTAACATGCGTTTGTTATTCATTATTTTGTTGTTTTGTGCATAACATACAACTTTCAGCTGAAGCAAAGCAAAGAAAAAGCCAGAAGTATATAATATTATACATGATATAAGTATATATTCTCTATATATACATATATAGAGAAGGTATAATTAAGATATGACATAATTTATTATATGTGTATATCCTATATTCATCCTTAACTGCCTGACCTCTTGTTTCCAAGCACACTGACACCTGCAATCAAGGGCAAAATGCATCTTTTTGCAGGGGTTCCTATACTGCAGTTACAAGAAGACTAAGCTAACTTTTAGGCTAGCATGTATTTCAAATACAAGCAGTAAGATGCAGCATCAGAGAGCTCAGTACGGCCTGCAAGTGCTTTCTGAGGAGCCTGAGTAATTAGTTCATGCTGAGCTTCATGCTGCTGTAGCTGAGCTCCTGATACCTAGGCTAAATATAGTTCCACAGGAAGCCCCTTCAAATATACAGTAGTGTAGATGTGTTTTTTTGTAAGGTACAAATTCAGAGGCAATGCACTGCTTCAGTCTTTCTTGACTTCAGTGCGATAGGAGTAACAGACCACTTTGTAGCTCACTGTAAACAGTTTACCTATTATTCAACAGAAATCTGTCCTGAATTATATACATCATGAGGAAGAGTAAGCCATGGACTGACTCCAAAGCCAGCAGGTACTAAAGCCAGCATGAGTACTCTGCATACTGCATCTAGACATGAATGACCCAAACCAATGGTTTTATCGTATGTATTCTATTTCTAACTTGTAATAGTAGTCTGTCCACTTCAACGGTCAACAACAGAACTTAAAAGGAATGTGTGAAATCACATGATGCAACTAATTTAGAGGTCTTACCTATAATCGTACGTGAATTGCAGTACAGAATTCATAGTAAAGAGGGCAATAGGTATTTCCCTTCCTACTTTTGACTAGTTAGTTGTTATTGAGAAAGTCTCAGCCTTTCACAGATGCTTTATCTGACTGATGGATATACTTTGAAGTGGTAACAGATATTATTTTTTTATTTATCTTACTCATCTTGGCATAGGATTTTACTGTAATGTTAGTATACTTTTGAGTCCTTAGTTACAAGATGTATAGTAGATCATGTTATGTCTCAGTTCAGACGTACCCTGAAAGAAATTTCATACTCTTTGAGGAATTCTATAGATATTATCTACCAGTTTTCCGAAGAAGTCTGAGGGGTTAGACTAGATTGTGAAAGAACTGTATTTCTCTGGTGTGTACACATCATGAAGGTATTAACTCTGAGTTTCATAAATTGCCTAATAGTGTTTGTTGCTGCGTTCATCAGTTCTTTCAAAAGTCAAGTAATTCTTATAACAATTCAATTCCTTCTCTTATTTCAGCCACTGCTCTTATACTTTTTTGATATCTCTGTCTTTGGGAGTGCCTCAGAAGCTGCTTTCTACTTCACTTCTGTATATAAGTATCTTGTATTCACTATGTAAAAGAACTAAGTAAAAAAGAATGTCTCGCTGCAAGATCTCTGGGCGTACTGACATGCATTCTGCTAAGCTTCCAAAGTTTGTTTTTTAGCATATTCTGTTCTTATTTTTGGCAATCATATTGGAATTGTAACCTCCTAACCATATTGAACCTTACTTGTTGCTATCATTTGAGTTCTGTTCAGAACAAGTGGCTTGAAGGCCTGCAAATTTTATATTTAAAACACTTCAGTACCTGCCCTGTTCACTTCTTTTTTGTTGTTTTGGTATGCAAGAGTTTTCAGATCTTTCCCTGACTGTCTAACAGGATGCTTCTGTGGATTTTAGTTTTCTATTCTTTTTACTTAATTGTCTTTCAAACTGCTGTAGTCTACCTATTTTAAAAGAATCTGGCTCCTGAATTTCAGTGTTGCAAACTACTGCTTAGTTTGATCTCACAACACGTCAAATTTAATTATATTATGTTTTTTCTTTAGCAGTTCAATCATACTTATTTACAGGGATTATTTCAGAAAGTTACTTAAGGCAAAGTCAAGAATAGCCTATGATCTTAGATGCTTTGGAATGAGCTGTTCTGAGATGCAATTTTTTATTACTTTTAAAATTGTCTTTCCAATTTATGTTGTGATGTGACATCCAATTTATTTTTATTTGGTATGGTAATTGTCCTCACAGACTTTGTTACAGATTATCCTAATCTCTCTGAAGACCAGCAAACACTCAACTGTAAGAGTATTCTACAACCTGGATCATGCTGTAGTGTAGACCTGTCTAGATTCGGACATATGGCTTACATAAACAACATTGTTTACTTCGAAATCTCTCTAAATCGGCCCAAGAAAGATCTTACAATAAGAGTTAGCCCTGAGGTGCACAGAACCAGAAGTTACATGTACCAGTCCAGGGCCCATCTACTGGAGGAAAAAAAAGGCAGTAGAGTTGGGTTGGGAAGGACAGACATGATGCATTTCTCATGTCACAGTGATACTGAATCACAAATTCAGCACAGTGTGAAAAGACAATGTAAATTGGTGTAACCTTCAAAATATTGTAGTGCTGGATTGGATTAATATAGTCATCAATGGAGTTATTATCATCAGGGCAATGCAAAGAAGAGCCACAGGTAACATTAATAAACAACCTTTGACTTGTAATTTGCATTTTTCTTTTCAGGATACATTGGTATATGTATGTCCAAGTGTATATATAGAATGTAAACCCACTACATATTCCTAAATGTTTATACGGACCCTGATTTTCCTCATAAATGTGTTTTTGTGTCTTTTGTCAATGGCTGAAAATATTTATCTTCCCATGTTTGCAAATTTTGTTATTTATTTATTTATTGTACTAATGTGTTTATTTCAAAAGTGTTTATTGCACTATTCACCATTTTTTCCGTTCTGGTATAGGCTGTAGGAATGAGAACTTTGAAATCCCTTTCTTAAAGGCAAGGTTACTAATGAGGGTATTGAAAACAATTACACTGGAGTGCTTGCATTCCTTGGAAGAGATAGGTTTGTTGATGCAAATAAATTTATTATGAGAACGTTTGAGAGTGATTAAATAGAAGGAAATGGAAGATAGCTGTTTATTTTTTTCCTCAAAACAAAGTCTGAAGTGAAGGAATGGTGAAAGAATCACTTTGATTGTAGAGGCAGTAAAAATTAGAATAATAATAAACTTTGATATTATAATAACCTTAAGAAAAAAGAGGTCATTCAAGCAGAATTATATGTGGCAGTAATGGACAAACCTCCTGTGCATATGGCATGTTCCCCTGTGGGGCTATGGACTCATACAACATCGTCAGAAAACTGATGGTTTCAGAAAAAAAAAATTGCAAGTGAATGACAGCAATATCCATCAGCCTTGCCCTGAAAAGAGAAGAACTCTTATCCATAGCCTCAACAATAATTTGTGACAGTGTCAGCTGTATCTTTTACTTAGTGTAAAATGTCA
Source organism: Tringa solitaria (assembly GCA_026413425.1). Lineage (NCBI taxonomy): Eukaryota > Metazoa > Chordata > Aves > Charadriiformes > Scolopacidae > Tringa > Tringa solitaria. The sequence goes on from JAOXJM010000052.1 coordinate 36,829,606, forward strand.
TGATAGGGACCAATGCTGGAAAAAAGCTCACCAAACTCAAAACAGGAAAAAATTAAACAGGACTTAAACTTCAAGAAACTAGAGAAGAAAGTGTTTAGCTCTTAATTTCTTGATATGTTCAAATGGCCATTGATGCCTTATGGTGATGCAAATCATCTATATTTATAGAGTGTAACTGGAGAAGTTAAAAGATATTTGGAAAACAGGTCCAGCTCTTTTTGAACTTGAACTCTGAGGCATGATAGATATACAAGTTATTCATGTATAGACTTAGGATTATCAAGCTTTGTTGTGGAAGTTACATAAAGCATACTTAATTTTTCATAGTGAGCTAAACAGTTGGATATAACCGAAGTTAAGCTAAATACACTAAATACGCTCCAAAGTTAAGCTAAATAACACAAAGTCAAGCTAAGTAAAGATGCATAATTATTTTACTGTACAGATCAGATCTTACTCTAAACTCTACTTCTGGGTTTTTTTTTTTTTTTTTTGTAATGATGTAAAACTTGTTGAGTTACTCCTGATTTACACTGGCACGAGATGTTCAAAACTGCCATTTTTAGACATAATATGCAAAGCAGTACTTTGACTCTGCTGTGTAACAACATCAAATATGGGTATTACTCAGCTGCCTTTTTCAACTGTGAGAATAAATTTATGGAGTTAATACAATGATTAGTATTAAGAAGAACAGTGCTGGTCTTCTGTTTCCAGTGACAGACTCTTGGTCTGACTGGTTAATTCACAATTCTTCAAAGTAGCTCTGAAGACAGTTTTATTGCCCTGTTTAAGATTTCATTGAACTGTCCATGTATGAAAGAGTGATCAATAATACTGGTTGTTAAGGTGACTTTATGTAGGCATACAGGAGATAGATATGATACGTGCCTAGACAGTAGGGAGGAGGTCACCGAAATCAAATTTGGAATTGTAATTTACAATCGCTCTCTGAGCTCCCTCCTACCACTGCTTGAGGACTGAACATACCTGTACCCGACTTCGACCTCTCTACAATAAGACATATCCTCTATTTTGGGAGCTCTAGCTTCAAAAAAATATAAGAACCTGAGGATGTTTTCATTTCCATCTAGTACTTCATTAGATAAAAATTACAAAGCATTTCTTTTTAATTTCCCCAGAAATGTGGTACAGACCATATTGGTAAGAAGTTACTGGATAATCATGACTCGTGGGCACTCTTCCAGTTTTCTGCCATTTAGTGCTTTGTAAGATGGGCCTTGATGTTGATATTCCTGAGCTGAATATGGATTTTGTCATTAATTTCAGTAGGAATTGTCTTGGGTGTTTAGCCAGTGTGTGCTTCATCTACCTCATCTGTGAAATTGGCATAATCATATTGTAGAAACTTAGTTATTTATGTGAATGAGATCTCTTCCAGATCATAGCTGTTTGTAAATTCTGAAGTGTGAGCACAAAATGGGGTGAGAGGAGAGAATGAAAGATAACTATCCACAGAAACACTGAGGTATTTTAGAGAGATTCTTGGATGCAAAATGATACATGCTGACAGTATTTCTATGTTGTGTATATAGCTTCTTGAGAGGGATTATTCCACAGTTTTGTTGTTGGTTTGGATGTTTTGTTTCGTTGTTGGGTTTTTTCCTGTCCTGGCATTCTGAATTGTTTTCCCAGGTTTATTATAATTTCCTCTAGGGATGATTTGTGACACCTTTGTATTCCATACTAAGTTAATTTTATCTTCTCTTCTCACATTCCACTTTTGTGGTTCATTCACTAATCTATCTTACCTATTTTGTACTGCTTTAGATGCATACATAACCATAAAGTGTAAGTTACTTCTTCAAGTACTCGCTGTGAAAAGTAGGAACTTTTTTTTCATTTGCTGTCTTGACTAGCCTTCAGTCCATTTTTATGGTATACCATTTAAGTAATAACACCCTTTCTCTAGTGAGTAATGCAGCTCTATAAAAACACTTTCAGATCAGCAAAACTATTCCATTCAGACTTAGTAATTGCTGCTGAACAGAAACATCTGTCTGTGAAATTTCTACCTTCTTGCATCTGTAAATAGAGGCAGATCACATGTAAGGTAAGTATTGATTCCATGAAACATTTGGCCTGCATGCACAAAATTAGAAAGCATCAGGTGGGGCAAAATGTGTTACAAAACATGTATTTATGCTTATTACAGCACTGTGGGACATCTCTTCCTCATGTTTTAGGATAGCAAGGAAAGAATAAGAATATTGACACAAGCACATTTGGGGTGGGCATGCAAGAAAATTAGTCGATGAAGAGCACTTTGTGTTCTGCATTTGTTCTCCAAGAAGGCTTGAAGTAATAGCACTATATGTTTGCAGAAAGCAGTTTCATCTCCCTTTCTATCACACCAATAGAAGGACAGCCATGTTTTACAGTAAGATACAAGCTCATATTCTCCTAGTTCTTACTGAAAAACATCTGTTTGAAGAGCAGTTAGAGTATTGCTTTATATCCATTGATAGCGCTTCTCCTTAAACTCTTTCTAAGTTTTTAAGCTGAATGATTGTTTATTAGAAGGTATAAGGAGCTTGTTTGAGTTAGAAAGTGCACTGCATAATATTAGTGTATTTTTAAATAAAATTGTAAAATATTTTGCATTATTAAAATAGAATCCATTAATTATGCTTTGGCTGTTGTATGCTGGTCACGTTGGTTTCTTTGAGTTTTGTTTACTTTTTTTAAGACAGTTTTCATGTGAAAATATAATTTACAACTATAAATGGCAAGATAGAGTAAAAGTATCCTGTGAAGTTTCCTTATTTACAGGAAAAAATAAATTAAGTTTCAAAATATTTCATCTGGATCAAAACAAGTTTGATAGTTGGTATCACGGACGTCAGGAGTCCCAGGGATAGCTTTTCACTAATCTCTGTCTAGAGAATAAAGAATTCATGTAGAAACTGCATTTGATTTCTGAGATAGTCCTATTTCACAGTTAGTTCACTCTTTTACATGTTTGTTTAAATGAGCAGGTTTTTTTTTTTGAGTCCCTGTTAAATAACTGGCTCTCCTCTGTTCCTATTTCATTGTGCCATGGCATAACACTTGCCTCCATTATTTTTTCTTCATCCTTCCTTCACTACTTGTTCATATTGCCTGTTAATTTACTTATTTCATTTTCCTGTCTTGGTTCCTACTTCATTTTTCCCCACTATTGTTTCCTCACCTGGTCAGGGTGGTGGTAATAATGAGGAGGCATTTTCTGAAGTGGTGAGGTCCTTCCAGCTAAGAAAAATCCGGCTAAAACTATGTAGATTTCCATTTTAGTCTTAAAACTCGCATACAGTTATACCAGACCCAACAGCGATATTTGAAGCTAAATGGCTTTAAAAAGAAAACAATTTTCATTTTTCATCAAAAGCTTCCTTCCTAACAGTTTTAGAATCCTCAGATATTGTTTATAGCAGTATTCTTGAATGTATTACCCAATATAAAAAAATTCAGGAAACCAACTCTCTGTCCAAGAGAGCTTAGAAAGGAAGTCCAAATCCTGCAATCAATTGATGCAGACAAATGCCACTCCATTAATTTAATAACAGTTTTCTGCAATCTGCTTTCAGGGCTGAATCTTACACAAACAGCACGGAGGAGATTTAGACAGAGTGACATAATCTTGGTGTACGTTTTGTGCTGTCTTTCAAGTGTTTGCTATCCTTACTCTATGCAATCACTCCTTGTGCCCTGCCCTGCCCTGCCTGCCTCCTATCAAAGGATGTGCATACTGTAGATATTTCCTAGCTATCTAAGTGCCAAGGTATCTAAAAATTGAGGAATTCAAAAATTGCTGTCTATATAACTGTTAAACTAATTTATTCCATCACTTTGAAGGAAATAGGGTTTTTTGTGATGCTTTCATGATTTGATAAGAGGGCTGTAGAATTCATTCCATCATAATTCAAGGTGCTAGACGTCTTGTATTCCACTTCAGTCCCCATTGAGTTGCTAACAATTGTCTGCAATCAAAGCACTTGTGAATGTCCCGCACAACCTTTTACTTTCTTTTTTCTTAAAATCTGTAATTCGATTTCACATTAAAAGACTTTTCTCAATATACATCTAAGATCTGTTGATCCCAAGCTACATAAAAGATTTTTGTTAAAAGATACAGCAGGTCTTTTACTCAAAGAATATCCTAGACCATGATCTGGGGTAAATTCCTACCTATAGTGTATTTAACCCTGTGGAAATGCCATGCAGTGAGTCACAGGATGAACAAATATGAGCTGCAGCAAATAAAGTCTTACATAAGGATGTAAAGCAATAAGAGACTATTACTTGCTCCTCCCATTTGCTTTTTTTCTTGCGATTAAGTGAAATTCATGCTGTATCAAGAGGTAGTTGTTTCCTAAGCAACTTATCAGACCCAGTTTCTGTACAATATTGATAATTTCATATTTTTTAACAGCCAAGAGCAGTATAATTGGCAGGTCATACACTATTGCTTTTGATGATAAGCCTACTACTTTGGATTCTTTTAGATATACAGCAGTTTAAGCTATTATAAACCTGTAAATCCCAGAAGATTGTCACTATGCAAGAGTGAATTCCATTGCCCATGAAAAGCAGAATCAAGGTACGCCTGCATGAATAACTTTTCCTGTGTATGTATCTTTATGCTGACAGGCTGACTGCTAATGGGACGGTGTGTGGTGTATGGGCTGGGACATACTAGATCCAAAACCCTAAAATGACAAGTGAAACCAAGATAAAATATTGAAACTTTGTTCAGGTAATTTTTACCAGAGTCAACTATATTTTGTTTTATGTTACATGGATTTATAGCTTTACAGGAGTTGGAGAGGGAAATAATGTATCAAAATAAATTATTACTAACAGTCTTTTGCAATTGAGAGAATAAAATCTTATCAGATACGTGGAAACAACTCTCATCTGAGTGTTTCTGATACTATTGCATCTTATCCAAATGCTCAAAAACTCAGGAAACATCACCTTCATAGAACTGTATTCATACCTGCCTGTTGAGTTGCAGTGAAAAGAATATTATTTTTTTTTAAGTGGAATTTTGCCCTTGTTACTCATATTACTTGTGATAGAGGGCTACTGTTCTTGGGCTAGCATAAATCAGCATTTCTTCTGTCTCTATTGACTTGAGTGATTGGATCACTTGAGAAGCTGTCTTGAAATTCTTACTCCATCTGAAAGCTTTTTTAGCATAATCTATATATTTACAGCAAACCATTTGAAAAACACTTTAGAGTTCTCGGTACGTGGCCTGGGATAGTGCTTGTGGTGACAGGAATATACTGCTACAGTCAAGAGTTGGCAAGACAAGCAATTTATGTTTCTTATAGCCTATTTCTGGCATAATGTCACATGCTGGTCAGTAAGGATTGTGGGTCATTTACTTAGAGTACTGCAAATTTGTGGGGGTATTCTTTCACACTCCTCGAACTTGAAAGCTAAGAATCAAAACAATCTGCAATTGGCATTTAAGATACGGCCATCTTTGCTGGCTTCTCTGTGAGATTACAGTACTTGTAATCTAATTGAGATATTTTTAGAGCTAGAAGCTTTGTATCCAGGTGGGAACCAGGTTGTTTCCCCATTGTAACACACGCAAAATCTTAGATAGCAATCCTTAAACATGTTACACGAATAGTTCTGCATCTTGCCAATACTGGTGTTCACACCAGTTATTTCCTCTCCTTTTCAATCAAACACACAGACACAAGTGAGAAAAAGAGGGGAACGATTTCTTTGACAAGTTGCTTAAAATAAAAGATTTTGGAGGTGCTGAGAAATTTTCAATGACAAAGATAGACCAGATCATGTGGTCTGAGGAAAAAGTGGTACTCACAAAAGTGCATAGCAAAGCATGAAACCATTTGCAAAATGAAAAGTATTGTATGACTTTGTATTCTATGTCAATAAATAATGACAATACCCCTATCGCATAGGCTTGTTTGGGCACACAGAGTCTGGAATGGTGTTAAGGCAGTTTTACTGGTAAAAACCATTTAGGCAGTGGTGCATTTACAGCTAGCAAAAATAATAAGTTTTGCAAATCATCCAAAGCATGGCTCAATAGAGCTTTTACACTTCCAAAACCCAAGGATATACATTAATTTTCCACACATAATGCACCGTGATATCCATATGTATTGAATTTGTTTGAGATATGTTCCATTCTTTTTTGCTGGAATAGCCTGACTGAGAGGAAGTTTTACTACACATGGCACAGTGGTACTCTGGGCCCAGAATGTGTGTTCCCTGATTATTAGTGTGTACACCAGATCAGAGAACAAATGCTAGATACATTGGCATAGCTTGAATTCTTTGGGTGTACTATGCTAACATTCCCATGGAAATACGGTACTTTTCTGTCCCTGATTTTTATGTTGATATGTAAAACAAAAATTCCTGTCATTGACTATTACCAGCCTTTAACCTCAGGTTCTTGTTGATACCCGGTTCACATTCAGACACGGTGAATGAAACATTTCTGTGGTGCAATGGTAATTAATAGCAGAGACTCAGAAACAGCTCAGAAATCAGAAGCGTAAGATGTAGTCCTAAGTTAGCGCTTGCAGGTGTGTTTCACAGAGCAGGATTAAAGTGTTTTACCTTGAGACCTCCCATTCTTACATGATTGCAGAAGGAAAAAAAAAAAAGCAAGCCTGTTATACACCTAAAATAAAATGATTCACTGCGCAGAGTATCCACCATCTTCCTTTCAGTGCTATATTTCAAGAGGTTTGGCAGTGAGGCAGGCTAGCTGTGTGAGAACAGAAACCTCCACTGGTGAGCTGGGAGACTGGCTCTGTAACATCAGCTGTGGAACAGAAAACTGGAAAATGGGGGTGGGGTGGTGGTGGGTGTGTAATTTTGAGAAATGCTTATACATTCTTTAACTTAGTTGCCTGAATTTAGGGTTTTGTTTTTGTTGGTTTTTTTTTCTTTTGAATACTCAAATGAGATATTTTATATTTATCACACACACAAAATCTCATCTGCTTCATCTGGAAAAGTGTATTTTCTCTCTCTGTGTAATTCCAATTGTTAAAAATGGGAGAAGGTGGTGAAAATATACCTTGGTGAATTCCCCCCAGACCTCCAAAAGGATGGTTTTTTTTTTGTGGTGGGTGGGTTTTGGTTTTTTTTTGTCTTTTCTAGAAGCAGATACTTACTTGATCTCAAAGGCACAATGTGGTGTTTTAAGGCAGTGACAGTGGGGAAGCGGGAGGCACGCTGTGTTCCCCCCCACAGGAAATACCGCCAGTGTTTGGCGGGGGGGAGTCGCTCCTCGCCGCGGGGCGAGGGGCTCCCCCGGCCCGGCTTCAGCGGCAGGTGGGTGCCGCCGTGCCTGGCGCGGGGCTTCCCCTCTCTTTAGCGCTCCAGCCAAGGGAGCTGCCGTTCCGTATTAAATGGCTGCCTGCTTTTCGGGGCTGCCGGCTGTTTTATGGGTTTGCCGTTGATTATTTTTTTTTATTTTTTTAGTAGCCCTGCCATGTCTCCCCCCCCCACCCCGCTTCCGCAGGTGAGGCTTCATCCCACCACATCGCCCCCACCTCAGCCCTTCCCGGGGAACCGCCACCCCCTTTCCCGGCCCTGCACCCCTCCCAGCTGCTCTTACTCCCAGGCCGGGTGCGTCTCTGTGTGGGCTCGGGGCCGTGCACACCCGGGTCACCCCCCCGGCCGTGAAAGGCGGCTACCTCCGCTTTCCGCGAAGCACAGGCGGCGGCAGGAGGCGGTGGCCCGGCCCGGGGGCGGCGGGGCAGGGCAGGGAGGGGACTGTGCAGTGCGTGCGGGATTGAGCTTGCCGGGGAGCAAACGGGTTCTTCAGCCCGCCTGGATCTCTGTGCAACACCCCCACCCTTGTCTCTCCTCCTCCCACCCTGTGGTGTGTGATTTTTTTTTTTTTTTTTTTCCTTTCCCTCCTCCACCCTCCTGCAGCGAGTTAAATATTTCTTTTGTTAATCGACGCCCCAAGTGTTCCCAATCCCTTCCCCGCACAGCCCGGGCCGGCCGAGGACGTGTGCACGCCCAGATTCGCTCGGTGAAGCAGCACAGATCCGCGGGGCCGAGCGGGTATGTGCGTGAGGAGGAGGAGGTGGTGGTGTAAAAGGAGCTGCGAGCACAAACCAGATTTGCGAGGAGTAATTTAACTTCGGTGTTTGTTGTTTTTCGGGGGTTTAGTCTTTTCCTTTTCTCTCTCCTATCTCTTTTTTCTGCTCAGGATTTAAATGTCACTCAAAGCATCCCCAAATCAGCTTTCTGCTCGTCTCCTGTTTCTTCCGAGGCATTAATTGGATCACACGCTGCATTTGAAGAGCTTGGGTGTTTTACCCACGAAGGTAAGTGGGTTTATGAACCTTCACCGGGTCTGGATGGTCTAAAAGCTCGACTGCCTTTCAGGGTGGTGTTTTTCTTCCCCCTCTCCCCCATCCCCGGGGCTAGGCTTAGCTCTACCTGAGGAACTTGCATCCCTGGGTTAAACACCGGTCAATATATGGAAAATGCGCCGGCGGGCCCGGCTGGGGTGGAGCGGGGCCGCGGGGGCTCCGCGCCCGCCCCTCAAGCACCAGCAAATGACCCGTGGGAGCCGGTTGAGGCACCCGGCGACCCCCGCAGTCCCCAGTGCCTTTTCCCCTGGAACAGCGCCTGGCAGTACAGCAAGGAAAGATACAGCCTAATCCCCTCTTACAAGAAACTATTCGTCATCATTTTTTTTTTTCCTTTTCTGTGAGAAATACTGTAGGCGCCCATCTCCCCTCCTCCCCTACTGCCCGCCCCCGTCGCAAGCGCCGGCTCCTTTGCCCGCACCTTGCCTCGCTTCAGGCGGTTCTTTCCAGGGACCAAAAAGTTAAGCTGCCCCTTTCCCCCCCACCTGCCCCTAGCGCCGTAGGTACCCTGTGCATTCCCTTTTTAACCTATTCCCCCTCCGTCTAATACGAGGCCGTCCAGCCCCCGCCCCCCCACCTCCCCCGCTTTAAACTAGGTTGCAAAGCCGCTGTATCCCGTAACTCCTAAAACTTCTCTCCTTGTTGTGATTTATATTCTATACTAACAAAAAGGACAACCAAAATATATTCGAACCTCCTGTGGATGACTTTTTTAAAAAATAATGCATTTCCTTCTTCCCCTTTAATTTTTTTTTTTTTTTTTTTTGGCAAGGAAATTTGCTCCATCTCCAGCAGCAACCACTGCTCCTTTTGATGTTGTGGTACGCCGTGCGCATGCGCTTCACATTAGAATTACTGCACTGGCCAGAATAAGTTGGATCTCTTCTTCTCTTCACTGAAACCCTAAATCATATCAAAAGCTAAAGGGATGCTGAGAGTCCGGAAAAAGGGTTACTTCGGGATTTGGTCATTCCCTTTAATAATAGCCGTGGTGTGTGCACAGAGGTAAGTGATGAAGGTATCTGTTTTGCTTTACTTTGGATTGCACTGCGTGCTGCTGCTGAGAGGAATGTACAGTTTGGGTCTGAGAAATAAGAAATAATATAGTATTATTCTTTTTTTTTTTTTCTCTAGTGTCAATGACCCTAGTAATATGTCACTGGTAAAAGAGACCGTGGATAGACTGCTTAAGGGCTATGACATTCGCTTGAGGCCAGATTTTGGAGGTAATTTGAATGCTTTTGAATAAGAGAGATTACATATCCAGGCTGTGTACCTTTGGCGTGTGTGGTTGCCGAGCGTGCTGTGGGTGCTGTTGCTTTGGGGTGTGTGTGTTGCCATTTTCTCAAGCTGATCCAAAGTTAAGCCCATTGTTACTCAATTTTCCTAGCACTGGATGCTGTTAATGCGATCACTTAAATCTCTGGCATATTTGTAATCAGTCCCTCATTTTGTGTGTGTGCTGATACTTTGGTAACCTGTAATTAAACCCTCGTTTAACTGTTTTTATCGAGATGCAAATCTCTTAAGTTTACCCAACGTTTGTTCCTCTCAGCCTAATGTGCCTGTGACCACAGTTACTATTTTTGAGTACAAGATGTGCTGTTAACTGATACAAAAATGTCATTTAACCCCCTGCGTGCTCCTACTCCGAACTAGTTTGTTTATTTCGGAGGTGTTCGCAGTCGGTGTCCCCTTACCCCCTTCCATCAATCCCCCACACCCACACCTCCCCCCCGCGGGGCTCACTGGCCGCTGTCCCCTGGGCTGCCCCTTCCGCCAAAGCGCAGGGCTGAGGGTGCCGAGTTGGGTCGCGGCCGCGGAGGCCGGCCCCGGAGCCGCGCATCCCGGCCTGGGGGGGCGGGGGAGCCCCCGCTGGCCCCGGCCCGCCGCCCGCCCCGCTCTCTCCGGGTGCGCGGAGCGCCGCGCTGCCGGCACGTGTGTGCGCGTTACATAAAGCACCGCTACAGCGGGCGGGGGGCGCACGGGGTGAAACCGGCGTAAACGCGCGTTCCGGCGGGTCGGTAGGAGCCTGCTGCGGCTCACTTTTGGGAGAGCGGGGGAGGGAAGGAAGGGTGCTGGGCAAG
>JAOXJM010000052.1:36840555-36850774 GCA_026413425.1 Tringa solitaria
GGGCGCCCCCTGCCGGCCCCGCGCCCGCACGGCACCCCACCGCCACCGGGCCGCGCTGCCGCTCCGCGGGGCGCCGCGCGGAGGGGTCCGCTCTCGCGCACCAGCCCGCGGGGCCGCGCCTTGCCCCGGCTCCACCTCTTCGGGTTCATGGGGAAACGGAGTCGAGGTTTTAGTGGCAATCTTGGTTTCTATGTCTTTTTCATTTTTTGTTGTGATATTAATAATTTGCCGTTTTGTCCTAGCGCTGCACTTTTGATTAAAAAACCAACCAAACAGAAAAGGGGTTTTTACTTTTGTGTGTAAACAAAGCTTCCCAATTTTTTTGGTAGCCTGTCACTAGTTTGGATGGTCATGGCCGAGTCAATGATTTCATGAGTTTAATTTTTCAAGACATTTGTCCCTTACCTAAATAGTTTGAACTGAGTGTGCTTCAATGATGAACTTGTTCATAGCATAACAACTCAACGCTTTTTATGTTTTGCTTTCATTACCTGGGAGACTAATGAAGTATGGGAGAAAATTGAAAAAGTCACAGATTCATACTGTAGAAGAACCTGTTCTTGGGTTAGATTAAACTGTTTTAACACTTACTTTTCATATTTGGAAATGTTTGGGGTCAAGTTTTGACGTTTTTATCTTAACTTACATCTCATTTGGTTGAGGACACACAATTTGGCCTAATACTCTTACGGGCTTATAAAAGAAGGATAAAATAAAGACACTGAAGTGTTGTAGCAGCGAGTGATAGAAAATAAATGTGGTTTTGTGAAATACTTTTTATTAGTGATAGAATTTTACTGTTTGAAACAAACTTTCTATTCTTGAAGAAGTTGTAAAGAAACCTTTCTAAATACAAATGTGATTTCATGGATACTGCTGTAGCTGTAAAGGTGTATTCAAAAATAGTATTTTGAAAGTTATCAGTTGTGTTAATATCATTCTACTACTAAAATGTTTTGTTTAATTTCTCAGTGCCATGTTTAAGTTCTCAGACATATTGCACTGAATTAATTGCCAAACATTTGTTCTCAAACTGGATACATTGTATGATGTACAGGTGTTTTTTTCATAATGTAAAGTATAGCCCTTGGCCTAATTTGAAGATGACATTACTGTTGGTTTTACTGTGAGACTGGAAGGTCTTGGTGACAGGGAGCTTGCTACTGCTCTTTTTCAAGATACCAGAAACACTTAATAATTTCACCTTGAGCAACATTACTTGTAAAATATTTTGAAGTGGCTAAAATGGGCTTCCAGACTTGTTTCACTAAACTTGTAATTTAGTATTCTACCTTCAGGAGCTTTAAGTGCAAAGAAAGAAAATTGCATTGTGTTTTAAACCACTTGCTTTTCATTTAAAGAACTGTGGGTAGAAGAGATATGGATGTACTGAGTTGTTTCTTAGACAGCCATGAGCAATGTGGGAATGATGAGGGTTTTATTGATGGAACTGTGATCTACTAGGTCAGTGTTATACCCTCGCACCTCTTCAAAACTGGAAGATAGTGCCAAATGTTTTTTTTTCTTGTGAAAAGATAGTGAAGATTCTTGTGATTCTTCTTTTCTTTGTTTCTTTCAATGATTTTCTAGAAATTTGATCTCCAATTAAAGGTGATAGCATATCAGAATGCTGTGATCTGACACTTGGAGACTACCTATAAAACTGAGTGGTATTCTTGGCATTCTGTAGTCAGTTTATTGTGTTTCTATAATAAAATGTTTGACGTTTGTGAGAAAAGTCTTTTCAGAGTATCTGCAGAACTCTGGGCACAGGGTGGGGGAACCTATAGGCAATTTTGTCCTGTACATTTTCCTAAAGCATTTAAGCTCTGAGCTTATTTTACTCTAAGAACATACTTATTTCTTAAAACCAGGCATTCATTTTATGTATTTTTTTTCATTTACTATTTCAGAAGAGATTCCAAACTGATGCTTTATCTACTTAGCAGCAAAATGTAACAGTTCATTTCACAATGATCTGTATAACATAACAAGTACTTGTATACCTTGATAGGCCTGAAATAAATGAGGAGCGAGAGTCATGCAAGCAAACAACAAAATGCTTAATATACAAGGACTTAAATTTTTCCTTCCAAAGTCAGCAGAATTGGAGGTAGAAACCAGGAGGAATACCGTTGGATGCTAGCTGATGCAAAGCCTTCTGAGGTAATGAGAGACACAGAATATTTTGGACTTATGGATGTATTTGCTGAACCATAGGCTTGCTGTTGCTTTGCCTGTAGTCATGGCAAACCACTTGAGATAAAGGCAAATCACTGGGAACATGTATTAACATTAACGGGACCAAACTTTTCCCTTGAGACAAAGGCTAAACAATTGTAGTTATTTAGCTTGAGATCATTTCTATTAATTACAACATTAACTTGCTGTAAAATTATCATACATTTCTTTTCTGGTTTTGACATATTCCATCTACCATATATATTTGTGCCTCTCTGCAGGCAGAAGGCTTGTCTCCAGTGACATGAAGTAAATCATGAAGTTTTTACTTTGTAGAACAGGAGAATTTAGAGTCGCTGTTGTAGAAAGTAAGTGTGCCATTAGGATGTTCAAGAATATTATTGTTTGCTTTGAGTTCTTAAAGAGTTGAGAAACACTTCACATTGTAACAAACCCATAGTGTAACAGGCTTTACAGCTGCCTTCCAAATATTTCTTCTATGCAACAGAGTTGAAACTGTAAGCTGTTTTAACCTTTTGTAGTCAGAACCTTGAACTGGCATATATCTTAGTTTTCATAAAATGGTTTCTAAGTACTGGTACTTGTGAACCTAATTCTTTCCAGCTCTGGAGAACACACTGAATACACATGAGAGAAGTGAGAGAGAACTTGAGGCATATGGGGTTGCTGACAAGTGTTGTGACTATTTGGACTATTTTTTTTATTTTTATTTTTTTAATTTTGCAAAGAAATAATATACATCAGGTAATGATTTTATGCAGAGCATTAACAATTATGGCTAATTCCACTCACGTCTCTGAACTAGGCCCTGCAGTACTGTTGAGTGTATGCTTTATGCTAGTTATACTGTAGATTTTTTTTTTTTAAGGTTTCTCTTACTCAGGTAACGATGGAAAACAACCATGAAGAGGTATGAAAGCTACTAAAATGGTATTCCTAGGCTAATGAATTTGATCTTACATGAGATTAGTTGTATTGCAGTGAGTCTAATGCAATAGTCTCAAGATAGTTTCTAGGTGTTTCTTGCTGTACTTGAATTTTCTTATCTTCCTTTTCCTTAGTACTAACCACTCATTGTAAAATACTATTTCCAGAGAGCTTAGTAGTATCTTTTCTGGTTTTTGTTTGTTGTTTTTGTTTATAAATAAACAATCCTAGCTGGGCTGTTACATTTCCACATTTTCATCTTGTTAGTCAATTATTGGAGTAGACCCCTTGACAACAGAACAACTAAGACTGTTCCCCATTCTTATTTTCTCCTCTTTCCTCTGAGCAGTTCCCTCATAAACTGTTTTAAAAAATTGTTACAGATTCATTAAGAAGTACAGAAATAAATTTTCTTCCCCAGACACCACTGAAGACTCTGCATAACATGTTGTGCATTTGATCTATCTAGATAAGACATAAGGATTTTTATGGATGATGTCAGTCATGTGGTGGTTTTCAATGTCTTGGCTTATTCCCTATTAAATAGGTCAACATTTTCTTTTTTTTTTTTTCTTCCTTGGTCTGTGGCTATTCTGGGATTCTAATACAGGATGTCTTGAAAAGAGAGAGAAATGTTCCATGGATATTTATTTATTTTACCCAGGAAATATACACTTTTTGAAGTAAAGGGTTGTATATTTAATTAAATATAACTATTCGTGCTGTGGGTGATTGAGTGTCTGCAGGGAGAAATCTGAACAGTTTGTTTAATTTAAATTATTTGCTTGCTTATCATTGTACAGATTTTGGCACATGGACTCAGTATGTGTACATGGAGTTAAATAGATACAATAGATTGGTTTGTCTTAGTGTGAGCCATTAGGGTTGATTGAGTGCATAATCCTTCCATCAAGTGGGAGCTGGAGAAACAAAGGAGCTGTTACCATCTATCGGGAAAGGTTTACTTATTAGTATATGCCAAGTTTTGCACAACAGAATCTAATAACTTCAGAGCTGGGGGAGGGAAGGGAAGAAAAAGGCTTTTTAATATTATATTTCACCTCTATATTTGAGACATGCCAAAGTTGCATAAAATACTAAATATAATATCCATAGATCAGAATAGTCTCAGTCTTAAAAAGAGACACATATAATCTGCTGATACACCTCCAAATTTCAGTTGCTTTTGGTAATAGAAACCCACTACTGGTTTTCTAGAATCTCTCCCATTTTCTTGAGGTGTTTTCAGTAGGGGACACTAACGAAGCTCAAGAGACATAGGTTTAGATTATGAAAGCAATGAGAGCTGTGTGGCTACTGCTCAAGTAGCAGCAATTATCTTTGTGTGAAAAGGGAGAGGGAAGAGATGGCTTTTGTTATAAAGAAGAAATGGGGGTTAAGAGGTAAGGAAATAGGGTGGAGCTGTTCCAAACAAGAAAACTCAGGGCAAAAGTTCTGGTAAAGAAAAATGAAGAGAAAGAAAATCATAAAACAGGAAAAACTGCCCTATATATGCCAGTACAGAAAGAGGTGAGGAAAATGGTTCCAGTCAGCAATATCTTCTTTTGATGATCCATTCCAGTTGCACATGTTGCTGTACATGGTCCATAGAGACAATAAGGATGGGACAGAACTGAAAATGCATTGAAAGGAAATACTAGAAATATTGGGAAAGTGTTACTTCCCTAATCCTATATACTTCCTGCTGCTGGAGACTGTTGGTTTTATTATTTCCCCTGTGTCATAGATGCATGTGCTTTTTCACACAAAATTGCATTTCTCAGTGGACAGTTTAAATTTGACTGTTGCAGCGCAGGTGATGTATAGCTTGGAAGGGAGCACTTTACTGAAAGCCCTGTTTCGCTGGTTCCTTCAGTTACTGTCTGGGACAACATCACAAGACCTTTATTTTCAAACTGGAGTAAGTTACATGAGTGTAGAGTTACATTTCTTGTTACTATGTCTCAAATTTATGTGTTCTCCTTTCTTAGCTTTAAGGTATGTAAAAATAAGTAAGAGCTACTGTGTTTAAGTAAAATGTTTATTCTTGAGGTCCAAACTGAGTATTCCTACTCGTGGTACGCTACCTGTGGATTGAAGTTTTCATGTTGCTTTTGCTAGAATATATGTAGCCACAGTATAAAATTATTTCTCTAGATCATATATGCAGGAATGTAGTGAGTTTGTAGCTACTTTCATAAGCTAGTTCAGAAGCAGTAGTATATGTATTTATGTACGTTATGTGTACCTATATTATATCTATCTAGAAGCATGACGTCATTCTTGTTTCTTTTGAAGGTCAATATAAATGGTTTGTTAATTGGATGGTAGTTCTAGTGTGCTATGGTGTTGCAAAACTTTAATCAGTAGAAAATCTTGTTTCACTGTTGGTGATATTTTTTTCACAGCCATCGCTTACTTCAGCAGACCACAGGATGGTTGTCAGTAATTTAAGGAGATTGCCTTGAAGGTGGTTCATACAACTAAATAATTATTGCCTTCTTGTTTTTAGAAAGCCTTGACCTATAAATATTTAAGTAATTTGGCTCTTGCCATAGAAGAATAGATATATTTATTTTTAATATGTTTTCTGGGCAGTGTCTTGGTGCTAAAGTATGGGAATGAACATGAAGTGTACTTTGTTAGGTCCTACTATAGGCTGTTTTATTTCATAACTTCTCTATTGAAAAGCACATAAAATCTTTATAGATGAACCATGTAGTAGAATGAAAGATTTTTATGTTGTGCTCTACGAACCTGTCACAAGTTTAAGCTGTTCCTATGGTTGTATTTGTGCTTCTTCGTGACTCTAAAGTCTGTCAGTACACCATGACTAAATCCTTATTATTCCTCCCTCCCTTTTCTTATCCTTGTACCCCATGCAGCCCTCTGCAAGGCTTATAGTAGAACCTTTAGCATTCAACCATGTTGAAGTATAGTATTTAATGGTAACAATTATTTTATTTTTCTAGAAGTAATCCAGATTCCTTGTAGACTTTTTGTGGTTAATGCTGTAGGTCTTTGCAATTGCTTGTATGAATTATGTGTGCAAGATTCAGTCTCTTCATTTCAAAGGAGGGTGCTCATCCATGAGAAAATTTTTGAAATGCCTCTTTTAAGTAATGGAAGATAGCATCTTGTTTGTCTTTAGAGTTAAGAACTTTCAAACAGTCAAATGTCTTGAGTTATTAATACTGAAATATTGGCTACTATGGATGGATGCAATCTGTAATTTAAAAATAAATGAATGTGCATAATTACATTAAAACTGTAGGAATACTGTGGGTTGACAAAAAGATAAACACGATAGAAACAGCCTTTGTGCTTTATTGTAATTATTTTTACTACACTTTTACAAGGATTCCCCCCCTGCTCACATTACTTGACAGCAGTTCTATGTACAGTGGACATATAACGGCTACTATAACACAAGCCTTGTAGGAATAGCAATATTGTAGGCATATTTACAATTATAGTCTTACCTGCACTTAGTGTGCTCTTACTTTATAGGTTTTACCTATGGAGATATTTGCATGCAAATTATCGGGCTAAGTATTTTCAAACTAATCAATGCAAAGATTCTCCTAGACTTGGAATCATATCTGCTACATGTGTCCTTTTTGTATGAGTTTTGCAAACATGTATGTAAATACTCCCCAATCAAATGAAAATTTCTGTTCTAAATATGAAAAGACATTTAGTATTCAGGAGGTTGACATGTATGCAACTGAACATAGAATTTGTGGATCATATTTAATATAGGTTATCATGGGTCAGATAAAGCATTTCAAGTCCGAGCTCTTCTCATGTCCCTAGACTTAAAGAACTGGGAGTCTGCTATTTCTTTTATTTTGAGCTGCTCTTTGCATATCTTCATCAAGGTAGAATCCTATTAGTTTCTTATTCTATAAATACTGAGAGAGGGATTCATTTGTTAGTTTTCAAGTAATAATAATTTAGCTATATAGGAAAAAAAAAACAACCCTTCTGAAAGATGCGTTTTGCATTTCAAGTGGGTGCTGTTGTATTAGATATGGCAGTTCAGAGTATTTCCACTGATTTTCTTACAGACAAACCACTGATTCATTTTGATTGTGCTGAAAGATACAGCTCTATAAATTTTGAACAAATAGAAGAATAAAACACAGAAAGTTTGGCCTTGGACGAGTGTAGTATATTAAATTTTCTGAATGAATGCATATTAAAAAAAATAAAAATAATCCAGCTGCTTGAAGTGGAAAGTCCTTGTTCCAGTGCTTGCTCTCTGGACTATTTCTTATTTCTTTTCTTCTTTAATGAATAGGCATTTCCATTAACTAAGCAACTCTGTGAAAATTGATTAAAAAACCAGAATTTTCATTCACAGTTGGCTGTCCTGATTGCAGCTCTTGCATGTCTCCTTCCCGTGGTCATGAGTTTTGAATTCTTTGCCGTGTAGCAGGTTGGGTGCAGTGAACCTCTATTCTAGACCACTTATTAGCCTATGGTGCCTGCGAATGGAAGTATTTAGGTTACAGAGGACCAGGAACAGAGGTCTTTCATGTGATGAATTAACCTATGAAGGGCTGCCAGCATTTCTTTATCTTCTCCTCTGTAGCTGGACATGTTTTTGAATTACAGTAGCCATGACTTGCTGTTATGTTAGGCATAACTTAAGTATATCTGCTTTATCTACTTCTTTAAATGTTGTAGACCTGTCTGAATGAGCTTAAGTAGAAACACCCTGCTTGCTCACCTGGAACAGCTCCATCCTGAATAGAAGTGAAGTACAGATCTCTGGGAACTAAATAGTCAAAATGACAGGAACTTGTGAATGTAACCTTTTCCAGAGATGAAAAAGTTGTTTTCGATTGACATAGGGCAACGGGCCCTAATGTGAAAAATGTCCTAAATGTTTTTTTTTTAGATATCACCCTTGAAGAAAAATGGGGTAGAAAGCACAGAATTAGATAAAGGTTGTGCCAAACCCATTTGAGATGAGAAGGTCTTTCATATATTTTCATATTTTGGGATGTCTAAGAACTGTGACTTGTCTGATTTAGATTTTCAGAAGTGTTTCTCATTCAACTTGTTCCATTGCATATGGCTGCGAAGTAGCCAGAAGTTCCTGTTGCCTTCAAGGTACTGAAAGCATTTTTTTTTGTTGTTGTTGAGAGCTACCTATTAAAATATGTAATAATTAAGTGTCTGATTTGGATACTGAAGCTTTTTGAAAAACTAATCAATGCCATAGATGCACAGCCTTTTTGAAAATCTGGTCTTAATTTTTATTGTAGATTAATTTTTATATTTTCTTTTTAATGGAAGTTTAAATTGTTTTTTAATACTTTGAACAGAGATCCTTTCTGCTTAACTGAATAGAATTAGTGCTCAAATTTGTTATTCTCTCTAAAGGCCTAAAAAAGGTATTTTGTTAAAAAAAATATACAAAGTTAATTGCATCCATTTAGTAAAAGTAGTAAAATATTGTTATTTCCTTATGGTCCGTAAGGGTAAATGTGTATTGTCATTTATATAACAGTTATTACCCAATAGTCCAGAAGTTGTTATGGTCCATTGTGCAATCCATATTTGTTTCTTCTATAAAGTATATTTTTGAGTTAACAGACCCTGCAGCTCTAGAGGAATTGTAGAGTATTGTGGATTATTTTTTTTTTTCTCTTTCAAGGACTGCTGACCCAATAGGCTCTGTTGGCTCTCTCAGGGGGGACAGTGTAACAATGTTAATCCATGTCTGACAAGATGCGCACTGAAGGAGTCATAAAATTTAAGTAAAACAAAATTAGTTTGAAGGTCCAGTAGACTGAGGTTTTAAATGCAATCATTTAGGAGTGTAACTTTTTTATTATTCCTTATTATGAAATGACTTATACTTTTGGATAACATACAGGGAAGAAGGAAATAGGATTAAACAAATATGGGCATCATGTTTACAAATGAAAAGCAGCATTTTGCAACTAATTGCATCATTGTCTCATGTAAGTCCAGAAATGACCAAAGAAATCTTTTAAGCAGTCCGAAATCTTCCTAAAAATTATGTGAACGCTCAATCTGGTTACACTGTCCTGTTGCTCTCTTTCACTGACATTTTGTGATGCGAGATGCTCTTAGGAATTCCTCCCTAATAGAATCAGAGATGCAATGTTTGTATCTTGTAGCATATGTTACCTTAGGTTGCTCAGGATAAAATGCTTAGCAACCTAAGTAGATAGAAAAATGACTTGCAAAATTACTCTTTTTCAATTTTGAAAGAAGCCTTTTGAAAGGTGTTGGAACGTTTACTGAGTTAAGCGTAGCTGAGACATTTCGTATCAAGTTTCAGTGAAAAATATTATAGCTGATGTGCAAGTCCCTAAAAATAGATTCATAACAGAAATGCCAGGAAATCTTTTATTGTAATTATTCTTGTTAGTGCAAATGCCTAGAAATAAATACAATTTTCATTGATCTGCTATTATGTGACCCAAGTGACCACTTACAGAGGAATCCATAATAATTCTAGTTAACTGGCTGCACTAAAAAATGCAGTTAAAAGTACCCACCTTTTTGTATAGGCTTTGCAGAATGCTTTTGTGAGCTCAAGTCCCACATGAGACTTGTTTTGAAGTCTTGAAAAGTCTAAATCTGATGCTGATTTTTCCTCTGATATTATTTCTGCCTTGTTTTTACAGAAGATTTGCGAGTACTTAAATGACTTGAAACATAATACAAGATGGTTCCTACATGTCTCAGACATTAAGTGTGAAGAGAGAACAGGGTAGTAGCCTCCAGGACTACTGGAGCAATTGGTGCTCTTTTGAAGTGAATGTATTTACTTGGTAGTTCTTATTGTCCAGAAAGTCCTAACACCTTGCTGGCAGCTTTGATTTAAGGGTGAGTCCAATCATAGGAAGGGTGTACTTTTTTTACTCTTGGGTTTGAGTCTGTACCAAACTTAGTGCATTGGTGAGGCAGCATTAGGAGGCTCGTGTGGTGCCTAGCAGGACCAAACTTTGCCTGTTGATAAATGGAAAACATTACTTTATAGAATCATATAATCATCTGGGCCAGAAGGGACCTTCAAAGGTCATCTAGTCCGACCCCCCTGCAG
>JAOXJM010000052.1:36850874-36864490 GCA_026413425.1 Tringa solitaria
TGCCTGGTCATGTCCAGTTTCTCGTCCATCAGCACCCCCAAGTCCCTTTCCTCAGAGCTGCATATTTATGATATTATATCAATATGATATTTATATAAATATCTTTTTGTTTATATTTATATAAATATCTTTTTTATCAATTTATATAAATATCATATGATATTTATATCAATATCTTTTTGGCATCTTTTTTTTTACTTTGAGCTAAATGAATAAAAATGAATGTTTTTGTTCTGAATCATAAAATCATCTTGGGTAAGGTAGATGGTAATGCAAAGTCTTAAGTGTAGAATTATATTTTGATTAGCTTTTTAATTGAATTGACTTTTTGAGAACACAATGACGTATGAGCTTCTTATATGGCATTTGACAGTTTAGAGTTAGACACCTATGCTACAACAATATGCAGACTAGATAACAGTTTTGTTAAAGCATGAAGGCAGCAATTATTTAGTAAAGATTCAGAATGAGAACTTTCAATCAAAATTGCTACTCTTGTATATGAAAAGGTTTTAGTTTAATCAGTTTTATGGGGAAAGAGTTGGTTTTGTATAGACGTATTTCATATTATATGTAACTTAAATCACCTCTTGAGTTAAACTTTTTGATAACAAAGAATGTGTATATATGTTTTCTCACTAAGTAATTCATACCAAATAACATTTTCAAATGGAGCATGTTGTACTGGTGATAGGTAAAACTATTGTTCGTTTTTTCTTTTTTAATTTTAAATAGTTTGCATTTATGCCTTTCGGTATCCATTAACAAATTATATTGGGGAAAAAAAGCATTTATTTCAAACTGCTTATCATATATAGTTAAATAATATATTGACTACAACATACATGACCTTTTTTATCTTTATAGGTGTTATGAACCAAAATGTTATTTAGTTGGAGACAGTAATTCTTCCACTTTCCTCAGTTTCTATCTGATAAGATACCACAGCTAGTAGTGTTTTGGTGGTTTTTGTGGGGTTTTCTTTTTTTGCTTTCTGTCCATACTCTGCTGTGCTTTCTTGATGAATGACATACAGCCATGTTCTTACATCACCATCTTAGAAGTGAATCCCTGTATGTTTGTGGCTGTTTGTAACTCAGTAGTAAAATTGCTGTTTGGCTTTTGAAAATTGTTTCTTGGAGTTCTCTGCTTGTGAAGCGTTTGCTGTCAAAAGAAACATGTCACTGTGTTGTTTGGCTGGTGTGGAGGCAAAGGTGTCTCCCTCTGCCACTTTGAAGTTTACTGTTCAGAAATGCAGAATGTCATACTAGAAATAATGTGATGAAACCACAGCATGAGATTTAGGTCAAATATTAGCCAAAGCTTTTAGTAGTAGAAATACCGGAGGACTGAAATTGATGGCTCACGTTATTCCTAAAGAACCATTATAATTTCATTGGAAAGGTTATAGGCCTCTTGATTCTACCTTGCGAGAAAAGGAAGGAGTGAGAAACGCACAGCAGGGGTTCTACATCATAAGTACGTAACTTCATTACAGTTAGCATTCTAAACAAAAGTCTTCATTTATTTTGAATGATGCCTTAAATGGGAAGGAACTGTGTTTGGGTAGCCTTAAATACGAAATAAAGGGGTAAGCCAATATCTGCATTGCACCATATTAGGTAATGGAGAACTGAATATTAAATAGATTTTTATAGATTAATACTATTAATGCACTGTTAACACACAAATTAATGCTGTTTGATAGCTCAGATGATAAATGAAAACCTGCATATTCAAGCTTGAAATCAGACTGTTTTGCACAAATTGAAAAATAATTCTGTGTATGTGATGGGCAAATTGGGGAAATAATGTTGTGACATATCAACAGACTAGCCAAATTGAGTTATTTTTGTATGACTCAGATATTTACCTTAAATTTTAATTTTTGCCTCTAAAATCATTCTGCCTCAAAAAGGTATCCTTTAACCTTTCTTTACCTTTTTTATTTTCTTTAAGGTAAGGAAAACCACAGTTAAGCTTAAGTAACAGTAGTCATTAGAGAAACCCAAACAACCCCAAAAACTCAAAAGCCAAAACAGACATTCTTCTCCGTGTAGACATTTAGCAAGATCACATTTCTTTAGTTGCTGGTTTTTATTTCTTTAGGCCTAGTTAGAAAACAGGTGTCAAGGAGGAAAGTTTGTTTTGAGAAGGCAGAAAGGCAAAATCTTGAACAAAGGGATCTGAGAGGAATAAGCACAATGGAAGTAGGTCTGGTTCTGTAGTATAGCAGGATGGAGTTTTATGCAGCATGGAGTTTATAAAAACAAACTTTATTTTACATTTCTGAGAGTTGTGATAGGTATGTGAGCTGTACAAAAGCAAGAAGAGCAAAAGTAATTTCAGCAGTTAAATGGCAGTATTTACATGTATTGAATTGATTTATTTATGGTGGTACGTATAGTCATATGGTAATGTATCATAAAAAATTATTTTGTACAGTTTAAACATTTTTTTGCACTCATGAACCTAGAAGGACTCAAGATCTTTACATTTTTATGTGCTGCATCATCACAGTAATGGTATTTAGCTGTGTTTGTATCAGATTCCCAGATATAGCCTTGGAGTGATTTTCTTTGACAATGGAGAACTTACACTGTGGCCTGGAATGGGGAGAGAGTAATTTTGCTCCTAAAAGTGATTCTTCTTTTTTCTTTCAGATCATAGTTTAATTGATTTTAAAATTATTATTATTATTTAAACCTATTGAGGGATGAATGTTGTTTCAGTCTAGTACCTTTACCAGACACTGTGGTCAGCACATTAGGGAAGACCACATACATTTAGTGATTTGCATATGTTATTAATGTGTTAACTATACCTTACAATTTTAGCCTTACTTTCAGTATGTATTTGAGATGTCTAGCACATCTATTTCCAGCATGTGTCTATACTACAGTCAGGTGATTCTGGTTTGGTTTTTTTTTTTTAAATACACCACTTCTTACAACTTCTGTCTTGCGTTAAAGCACCCTTAACTGAATCATCAATTGGCTCTTGAGTTGTCAGTAATATCAAATCTATGAAACATATAGTTGGTTTTGAATTTGAAACATTCATTTGCTTTGTAATGTCTGCTGTATAATCGAGTGCTTATTTAAATTTGTCTTAAAACATTTTCTTTTAATTGGCATATGCTACTCTTCCATTGTGCCCCTGTTTTGCATGGATACATGACATTTAATTGAGAATTGTGGGCTTTAATTTTTTTTTCCCCGCTTGTGCAATAGTCCAGTTGTAAGCTTCCCACCTCCTTGACTGTTTTCATATGCTACTGTATCCTTTTGCTGTAGGATGGTAACCATGACATAATTGGTTCCTTCCCACCTGCCCAGTCTCTAGTTTAGGTTGGGTTCACATTATTGCAGGCAGCATGTCTGGGAGCCCATTCTGCATTTTGAAAATAGCCTTTTTTCTTACTGATTATAGAATGAATCTAGGTGGGGCAGTCTCCTGGAGTAATGTCAGCCCTTGTGACTTTTATGCCCTTCATGAATTTTCCAGTCATATTTTTACTTGCAGTTTGGCCACAACAATGTTGGGTAATACAGGCACACAAATAACGCATGCACTGAAGCTGAAATGCATTCATGGACTTCTTTGAATTGAACATCAGCTGAAGTGCAAACCTCCCCTCATCATAGCTGACCTCTTTCTCCACTGATTCATCTTGTTCCAACTGTTTGTTGTTCATTGATTTCTGTCAGTTTGGCCTGACTCTGTGGAGCTTGTTTTTCCCTCTTCCCCTTGTATGCATGTGTAACAGTTCCACTCATTCAGCTCCCCAGGTCTGTTACATTTATTCTGGCTGATACAGTAAAACGGTTGAGGATTAATGGTTCAGCATGTGTGAGCATGTTCACAAACAAAAAATTTGAAGTTCAATTTGTAGTGTGTAAATGTCTGACTGCCGGCCTTAATCTAGCTGGCACTGCTGTTGTATGATGAGACTGACTGCAGCAATAATGGCAACCCAAGTGCTTACCAAGATAAAAAAAAAAAAGAAGAAATTCTTTATGTTCTGTCCTCACATCCTCATTTGCTGAGGACACATATCCGCTAAGACATAAGCATGTGCTAGAAGTTAAACTTGTAAGTGTTTTGCTGAACAGTGTCTTTTCGATCATCCTGGCTTCAGTCTGTGGAATTGAATATATCTTGGAGTGGGGGAGTTTTCTACTGTAACCAATGGTAAAGTCATGAACAGGATTAGGTCTTGAGTTCTAAGTGGCAGATTAGACAACCATCAAGAGAGAAAATCTGTTTTCCAGCAAATATTCTCAGTGATAAAGAATCTTAGGAGAGAAAGATAAAATGTGATATATAGGCAGAATTGTTTCTATGCAGAATATTTTTTCCAAATTTCCCTTGAGGCATCAGCTGTTCTCTGAATATCCAAGAAGTTCGTTGTGCTTCTGATCAGCTTCCCACACATTCTCACCCACACCACTTTGCTGTGTCATCTTGATGTCATTTTTAAATACTAACAAAAGAAGCATTTTGTTTATAATGCAGAAATAAAAATCTTGAGAGGGAAAATAATGTCTTTTGTATGTTATTTTAGCAGAACAAAGCTGACTCATGAGTAGCAAATATGAAATAAAGTAATTAATGTACTTGAAATTCACAATTCCTGAGTTAAGGATCTGTTTAAGAGCTACTTTGATTGTAATCATCAGATTTCATAGACTTTTTTCATATGGTTGGTATTATTTTTAGAGAGTTTGCCTTCCTGCGAAGTATCACATTTAGAATATATAACAGCATAGCAATTTGTGAAACAAGATATAACTAGTGCTTTAAATAATTGAGTGTGCTAAATTGAACAGTGGCCAGATATACTGGAGGCCAAGTGGGAATATAGAAAAACAACCTTTCTCTGGGGGGAGGAGGGAAAGCTATGATGTAATTTACTTGTCATGGGAAGTTGTAGTCAATCCTTGTCATTTACTGCCTTTGTGGTGTCCTGGTATAGGAAGTTCCTACAAAAACCAGAAATCTGTTACTGCCACTGTTGCAGGCAAGCAGTCCTGCAAGTTATCATTTGCACAAAACCTAAAAATTTTAAAGATTACTGAATTTATACCGTGTAATCTCTTGGAACTGCAAGGT
The DNA here is from genome assembly GCA_026413425.1 of Tringa solitaria. NCBI lineage: Eukaryota > Metazoa > Chordata > Aves > Charadriiformes > Scolopacidae > Tringa > Tringa solitaria. Next base: position 36,855,990 of record JAOXJM010000052.1, read on the forward strand.
GAAAAGACTACTTCTTGAGTAGTCAGTGAAGCTTGAAGCAGTTTCTTCCAGGGAGAAGGGTGTTGATTCTGGGGTGAGAGCTTGATCTTAGTGGCACAACATAACAAAAGTCTTAAAGAAAAGGAAAAAAATGTTCCAGTTGTGTGTGGAAATCACTGGCAGTATATGAAAAGCAACAGGAGAAGAATTTTTTGTGTTTACTATATTACATAACAGTAGAACAAGTGCTCTACCGTATCTCTTCTGTACATTTCTAAACAAAAATCAGTCTAGTTTCAGATTTGTTATTTGATATTTTTCTGGATAAATGAAATACTTATCTCCATTTTTTGTTGCTTATCAGGGAAACTTGGTTGGGATTTTGATTGAACTAGAGTGCTTTTGAGATATTTGAAGTTAAGCCCTCCATGACTATCTAGACAAAAAGGATGTTTACATTTGAATTAAGATTTAATTCAATTTATGTAGAAGTTGACTTCATTTTTAAATTTTTGCTTGACAGTATAATGTGTTTCTTCACATGTGGCATAATAAGAGCATCCAAATTGTGGGGTATGTAGAGCTACAGTCAGTAGCAGCTACCAGCCCTTGTAAAGACCCCATTGCGGTCTGGCAAAGATCTTGTGCTCAAAGGACGTGAACTGCAATTTTTGTCTCAAAGTGGTAACCAATAGTCTAGCTCCCCTGCTGTCTGAAGATTACTTTTAAAACGTGCATAAAAGCTTCTACAAAAACAGGAGAAACATTGTGTGGCTGTCACTAATGTGGCGCTTTATGACAAACTTTACTTCTGAAGCTCATTGATGAGCAAAGGGTTTCCAGAAACAGTGGTAGTGTAGTACAAACTATCCACTGCAGAAACACCTACTGCTAGGGGAGGCAAGTTTTTTCCCACTTGGATTATGTTTCTGTATTTAAAATCAAACAAACAAAACTAACAAGAGTGCAGATAAATATTTTTATCTTCCAGTAACCTTAGTCATAGACCTAGGCATGTTCTTACAAAGGTAAAATGGCTGGAGTTGCTAACTTTTATGAGCAGAGTTTTATTGATGTGTGTTAGATGTATTTTTTTTCTTCCTCTCTGCTTTTGTAGTTATATTCCTGATATTAAGAGAACGTGAGGCTTAAATGAACCTGCAATGGTGTGTTAGAGAATTAAGGTTTTGATTAATTCCTTCAATCTGAAGACCTCAAATTCCTCATGAATTTGAGCGTGACGTTAAACGTTGAAACCATTTGTTGAGTTAGACTGATGTTATAGTAATCTATTGTTTCCCAGTTTCAAATGCATCCATTTAAAATCTGGCATACTAAATACCGGTTGACCTCCTACAGCTGGTTAAGGCGAGAGGGGCCAGTGGCTTTTTGTTTCCTTTCATTTTATCCTTATATCTACTTACAAGAAAGAATTGGAGAGAGAATGAAGCTAAGTCATTACATTAACTGTGAATGGGCATTAACTGTTACGTCTATTGCTTTTCAGTTAATTAATTATCTAATTATCATTGTCTTAACATATGATAAAAAGTTTAAAAATATTGGGAATACCGGGGTTTCAGGAAGGTCTCTCAATCCTACCAAACTGTTACCAATCCTGTTTAACAGAAGGGTGAATTAGCTTCTTTGTTAGACTTTTAACAACATCACTGTGTTAATCATCTGAATAGTAGAAGCTTATGTGGGAGCAGACTCTCTGATGGTGGAGCTCCACTATCTCTTGTGCCTTGCTTCCAAGATGCTACTTATATCTTTAAGTGATGTGGAACAATGGTGCTCTTCACTGCATCACCTCTGACACAACATTTTACACAAGTGGCTACGATTTTGTGGTTGCATACCATTATTACTAACTTTAGAAAATTTTCCCTCCCTCCAGCACCTAAATTACAAGAATTAACAATAACAAATATTTTTCTTCTAAAAGTATTGATTGCTAATTCACACTTGGAATTTAGATAAATCTTTATTCATGAAGGTAAGAACAGTTGCCGTATTGCTTCTGTCTCAAGCGAAGTCTTCACCAGCAGAAAAGGATTGCTATGTTGGGCTGTTTTCCCTCATGTTTTCTAAATATAACTCAACAGCAGTCTGGTTCCTGAAGCCATCTGCATTAATATGTCTAGAGAAAATAAAATATCATATTAGTCATTTATTTTATAAGTGAGCATAGCTTGGCAAAAATGAAATTAATTCTTTGTAAGGAAATAGGCTATTAAGTAAAGACAAAGTTCTTAATGTGCTACAGCATAGAGATTTTATGAGACTAGTGATTGTGCTTGCCTCCTGTTTATAGGCACCCAACTGTGGAGGCACTTTCACAATGTTTTTTTTAAGACCTGGTTTTGAGAGAGTAGTAATTATTCACCTTCCTCTGAGATTTTTTCACTTCCTCTGTTTTCAGCCTAAAGCACTGTCTGATAGAGAAATCATTAGCCTTTTCCTAAAAGTGAACCAGAGTAGTACGAGGGAAGGAGGTTAAAGCGAATAGGTAGAACTCAGGCAAACCAATTGTTCCAGCATAACAGCAGTATCAGCTTTCCTTAATTATTGTCTTTATGAAAATAGCCTTTTAAAGTGACACAGGCAAAATAAAATAACCAGCATTCCATCTTATCTGTAGTGTTGCTAATGTTTTTCTTATACTCATATTTTTTTCTGTTCTTTCTTTGTTTTGTTGCCTTTGTATGTTTGTTTGTAGTGATAAATCATAATCAAACCTTTCTCATCATTCATACTTACAAAGGTATTCACAGAAGGGCAACCATTTGAAAGTGGCATTTCTTGATTTACCATCGATAAGATTTTATAGGTGTACTGTTCAGTATTGCTCTCTTCCACTAGAAAGGGTTATGCTGTCTTTACATTGTGAACCAAAACTCTGGGCTACAGTTCTTCCAGGAATCTGTCAGTTTGACAGTGACACACTATATATCCTCAGTATGATCTCTTTGCCCAGTCCTCCATGTATTGCTGCTATTACTCTGCATTCCTTCATATTTGTGTGGTGTTATTTTCTGTTTGATTTTTTGGGTCCATTTTATCTATACTCTTTCTTTTCTGAATTAAGGTGTGGCAATAGCAACAGATGACTTCATGTGATTTATGGTTAAGCACTGGGAGGAAACTTTATTGTTGCTACTTTTGTTATTTTCTTGGTGTTTTTTTTTTTTAGGAGGTGGCGGTTGTTTCTGTTTTGTTTTAAACTAAAGTATATTTCTGGAGATAATTTTAGTATTTATAATGATGGGAAACAATTCCTTATGAACCTGTATGTTCTTTACAGTAAATAATGCTACAGTAGAGGTGGTTTGAGTTACAAAAGCTCAAGACTGTTAATGCCTTCCTCTTTAGGCATCTATAGCAGCTTTCTCTGGAGGCCGTACAGTCTGGCTGCATATGCCCTTTTTTGACTAAAGCTTAAGATTTTCATTCAGGTATCAAATTGACGGTTATAACAGTCTTTAGACAGTATAGTATATAAGACCTTTGGCTCTATGTGTGTTTATCCACAAACTTTGACTTGTTGATTATTTTAAAAGATTTGAAATAACTTCTGCAGTGACTGCCTTTAAAAAGTCATCACTTACTGATGATGTCCATAAAGTGGTAACTGAGCTAGCACTTTTGTATATTTGGAAGTAGACACTCTAAAATATCATTGAGTACCAACTCCAGGTAAATGCTGTTTTTTCATTTATGACGCTTATAATCACACATTTTTACCTATTCTATGTAAGTAAAGCTTGGTGTTTTAATAAAACACACGCTGTTTGTTACCAGTTTTTCTCTTGTGTCTTTATAACTTTTCTTTAGAAGAATATCAGTCTGTTGCCTAGAGAATAAGGAAATATGGCTAGAATACAGCATGAAATCCTCTGGGCTGAGAAAATAATCTGTGAAGGGTGATTTTAGTGTATCATGTATTGGAGCATCTCAGCCCTGTCGTGAAAAAAAAAAAAGCCTTTGAATATAGGAGCTGAACCCCAGTGTCCTTTAGCCATATTCCTGCTATCAACCCTGTGTAGCTTGAATGGCAAATTAAATGAGTGGTCTAGTTAACTTTAAATGTCAAAGTTTGAACTATTTGAATTATTTTTTAACAGTTTCTCCAGGTACTGTTAACTCATTTTTCTTAGCAGCTTGTTTTAATTTTTTTTTCCTTGATGTTTCCCAAACCTTTATTACTGAACAAAAACAGAGAAACCAAAACCTAGGATAAAAGCATTAAGAAAGAATGTTAAAAACACTTCTGTATTCCTGTGACTACCCAGTGCTTTGAGAATTTTAAGAGTATCCGTTCATACTGCCTGTAAGAAAGCAGATCCAGCAGCAAAGAATGTGAGAACATCTGGAGTGCAAGCCGAGTATGTAGGTCAACAAATGATGGTTAAGTTGTTGCTTAAAAACTGTACAAGTTAAGGATAGCTGTTGAGCCTTACTTCTGAAGGATTATCTTAAAGTCTTTGTTGTTGTTTTTGTTCAGTGATTTATCTTTCAAGTTGCCATGAGAACATAATTTTCACCTTCAGCAGCTTTCCAGGTGCCTTTATCCTATGGCTAAGGTAATTTTATTGATCTTATTATTAATGTGCATCAGAAAGTATGATCGCAACTACCTTTGTTACACTGGGAGCAACGTGTCTTGAGAGACACTTGGAATAAAGAATAGTGTGCCTTTAATGTCAGAATGCTATTTCTCCACAGAAGAGAGTTTTTATTAAATCTTTTGTAAAGCTCTGAATATGAGATTTTAAAATCCTTTATACCTGTAACTTATGGGCTTTTTCTTCAGTGCAGTCTGGGGTTATTCTCATGCTAGTAGCAGGCAAGTCAGAGTGGTCTAGAAGACATATTATGTGTCTTTGATGGAGTGCTTTATTATATGTTTCAGTGTATTAGATTGTATGAAAAAAGGAACTGTAAAGTGATTGAGGGAATTCAGACAGGTAATAATGGACATGTAAGGTAATTTGACAAACATGGCATCTTTATATCAATATTCTACAGTTGTACAGTTTAGGCAAATGCCACGTTATTTTTAGGAGGTTGTCTAAGAGTTAACATACTTGTAAAAATTGAAGTGAATATGGGTAAAAAGAGTGTAGTTGCCTGCAGTAGAATCTTACCTGATTTTCTATAAGTATATTGAAAAGTGCATTGCTATTATCTTAGTCTTATCCCCCAAAGAGAAAATATAGTTGTGCTTTTAAAGTAATTAAAGTTTGGGTTTTAGGGCACTTCAATCATATATGCACAGCATAAGTAGGCCTTTGGAGTCATAGCATTATGATGAAGAAAGAGTATGTGCAGGAATGTAGTTAAGAAAATCAGAACTACAAAATGTTGCTTACAGTTGTGCTTTTTAACAGTGTGTTAAAAAGTACCTTGCTTTATATAAAACACTATTTATGTGAGTAGGCTCTTTTCAGAATTAAATTACATCAAATTCTGATGTCAAGGTGTAGCGTATATGCTTTACTCCTGTCTTACATATTAACAACCCATAGTATTTTCGCTGAGCTAAGGAATATGTTTCTTTGAATATTTTTTAACCAACTAATTATCTTCATTAGCTGGGGTGTAAAAAAGATTGCATAGCTGTGTGTATATCCATATGAACACATATTTTAATATATAGAAATCAATACAGGAAATAAATGTAGCTGTACTCCACTTAACAAAAAAAGATAGCTCATTCTTTAAGCATTCCTCAGTAATTAAAAAAAACCCTCTTGGAAAAAAAATTTTTTTTTTACTGTTACAAAAAATAATAAAACCAAAAAAGAGCTAAAATGACTAGAATAAGCTAAAATTAGTAATGAGCTAATGGCATGCTTGTTGTTTAGGGCAATGTGCAGCTGACAAGTGAAGTGATGACAGACAGGAGACTATTTCCATTCAGAGTCCACCTGGTTGAAACTGAAGGAAATACTATTTGTCTTCTGTACTGTGGAAACTTCATTATAACGTATATACCGTAAAAACTTTCTCTGGCTCTTTAGAGTTGTCAGATAATTCCAAATTTGTACTCCTGATGATATTGTAATTTTCACTGGGAACTGAGTTGGCTTTGTCAATCTGTTTTAAGCCTCATGTTTTCTCAGGGACCAAGAGCTGTATGGCATCCTTATAGCATGTGCTAGAGATGGCGGGAATTGGGCTTTCTGGGAATTGCTTCTCGCCTCTCAGGACTGAATTGCAGATTGAGGGTAAAGAGGAAAGACAGAGGCATGTAGTATGTTAAAATGCCTTACATGAAAAGCTCAGTTTTTGCCATACAATTCAAACTAGTGTTTGCAATGCGATTAAATTCATTGTCATTTAAAAGGACCTTAATTATATGAAAAAGGGGGATTCAAGAAAGCTTCAGTATCTCAATAATTGCCTTCTGGATTTCAGTTTTTTTTTTCAAAAAACCATCAACAACAACAACTAAAAACAACAACAAAAAAAACCAAAAAAACCAAAACAAAACACAAAATCCAACAAACCAAACACAAAAATCTGTATAATTCAAGTGGCTCACATAAGAACAGCAGACTCTCAGTAAAGGACAGTTCCTCTAGACCACAGCTGCATGCCATAATCCACTTCTCAGCATCGGTGTTGACTGACGTCATTTCATAGTCTTCAGGGTAGAAAATCTTGTATTTATTTCCACACTTCCTTTTCAGAATATCTCAACAGAAATATCTTCCAAGAAATAAGAATGAAAACAAAAGAGTCCAAACCTACAAAATACTCCTTTTAGAGCAGCAGCCATTATCATTGATGTCAGTTGTTCAGTGTTACTTAACTGACACTTAGTAGTCAGAAAAGTGCTTTGTTTCTTAATTCTGCTTTTACTTTTTATGACGGTCAGTAAGTCATGTGAACCAAGAGCAAAAGAATTGAATGAAGTTGAACAAAGTAAACTGAAATTAGTAATATCAGTTTCTTGCTGTGAGCAATGTATAAGTGATTTGTGATATGAGAAGAGTAAGGAGACAGATCTGTTTTCAGTTTACAATCTATTTGCTCTATTTATTAATAATTGGTCTTACTGACCACATCAACTGTTATCTTTGGGTTCTTGTGTTTTATTTTATTTGGACATTTGGGAGATGAGGACTTTTTTTCAAAGAGTTGAGTGTGGAGCCCTTTCCTGTCTGCGAAATTCTGCCTTTTCCTCTCTGGCCATATGTTTTGTTTATAAATTGGGAGGTATATAGGAGGAATTAAGTCCTTTTTTTGGTAGAGTATGAAGAATGTGTAATTTGGGCATACTCTAAACTAAGATCCTGGTTCTCCATTTGTTCTTGCTACCCCTTAGCCAACCTTTCAGAAAAACAAGGAGTTGGCTTTTTGCTTTAAGCTTCTGACTTAGGCTTCTTCTGCAGCTCACCTGCCTTTGCTGCCCAACCCTGCTTGTATGGATCTGCTTCCTGACGACTGCTGTCTCCTGTTTGCAGGTGCTTCTCTTTTCTTTCCCGCATCTTCCCTTGCACCTTTGTGCAGATAAATTGTTAACGATTTTCTGATGGGAAATGAGAGTTGTGATTTCCTGGGCATGTGTGTTTTCAAATTTGCACAGTTCTTCTCAGAAGCAGATGAGTAGGCATCTGTGTGTCAGAACCACACAGAGCTTGAGGGTTGAGGTTTCTCAATCTTGTTGCATAAACTGCATGTTGAGACAAAAGACATGATGTTGATTTTAAAATGTAAAATACCTCTTCCTTCTACTGAGGTAAACAGTAATTTCTGGAGCATTCTGTTGGACACATAATTGCACACGTTCCTGTCTGTGAGTTTACATTTCAATTCAGGTGCACTACAGTAAGTAGAAAATAATCTGGCCAATGCTGAATAGTTCAAAATGACACCAAGGAAGTAGGCTTAAAGTAATTTGAATGAGGAAGCAGGACCTATTTTAGAAGATACAAATAAGTACCTAACAGAGGATATGAGAGAGAGAGGACAAACAAGTGATGTATGGGGAATCAGCCACAACTGATAATTTTGTTCAGTGGAGAGAGACAGTTGTAAGTGAAAAAAACAGTGTTTCTGTTAAGATATAAGTGTGCAAAGATGCAGCTTTGGCAGCTCTAAGCAGTTGAACAGTATAATCTTCAGCTGAGGTTTTTTGAGGCAGAAACTATTATTTTGTTAAGTTTTTGGCCAGTGTCACACATATCGGCGCTTTAATTTGTTGCCACAGCTTTTGAGTGCTAATCATAGGCAATGACTTTTATGCAGTTATTGCTGTCAGACTAAGAATCTGAGGCAGTGGTCTTCAGGAAAAGGCATGACTATGTAACTGTATGAATAAAGCAGCTAATTACAGGCAGATTTTTTTTTTTTCCAGAGCTATTGCTACATGTCACAATTTAATGTGTAATACTAAGGTGTTTAACTCTACACAGAAACATTTAAATGCAGTTATTCATAACAGCAGCAAGGATGCAAAGAAGAATTTGATTACTGGAAGCTAGGAGATAACAAATGCAAGTCACCTTGCT
>JAOXJM010000052.1:36864590-36874825 GCA_026413425.1 Tringa solitaria
AGGAGAAGGCTGAGATACTTAATGCCTTCTTTGCCTCCGTCTTCAATAGTCGGACCAGCCACCCCCAGGGGCGTCAGCCTCCTGAGCTGTAAGATACCCTCACTGGGTAAAAAACTGGCTGGATGGCCATGCCCAGAGAGTGTTGATTAATGGGGTGAAATCCAGTTGGCGACTGGTCACCAGTGGTGTCCCTCAGGGCTTGGTTCTGGGGCCAGTCTTGTATAATATTTTTATTGATGATCCTGCTGTAAGATTCCCAGTGAGTATGTGGAAGTGAGTGGATCAGGGGATCACTTCTGAAGGTATGAAATGAAAGAAGAGAAACAAACTTGAACAAGAAAAAAACCCCACATTTCATGGAGTCTTTTCAAAAAAAAGGATGAAGAATTATTATGGAGGAAAGAAATAGTAATTTTTCCAGAGTTCCTGGGTAGAGGAAGAACACAACTAAGTCGAATTAGTGTTAAAGGATTTGGTACTTAATGATGTCACGCAAGTGCAATCTATGATAGGACATTTATACAAACTTGTCTACCATTTGTTTTCACTTTCTTAGTGTCTATGGTAGTTTTATGGTAGGGTGTTTTTTGGATTTGTGGACATAATATATTTGCCTAGCCCAAAGCTGGGTAGTTTGGCAGTGTTAGCTCTGGTCTTTCCATGTTTGCTGAGAATGGAATGCATTTTTGTACAACTATTTGCATTCGTCTCACTATAATACCTTTTCTTCTCTCATGTCAAATCTTCAGATGCACTAAGTTGTGCTTGTCTGGAGGAACATTTAGGTTACAAATTTTAGAGGAATCAATATGCTGCTTCAGTGTTTTTGGAGGTATTAAGATGCACTGAATAGCAATAGTTACAAATCTAAAACCTCAGATAAAGTAATTTTTCACCTCAGTAGCAATAAACATGCTCTTTTTCGCTTTTACTTCCCTCCTTTCTGCATCACCCTCCCTTTCTCACACAATCAACAGGGTGAGAAACTTGTACTGACTTTTACCTGCATCCTTGAGAAGGATCTAGGGTATAAATATTTGCAATTGGAAAAAATCTATTCTATTCCATTCAGATTTTTGTTTGTTTGTTTTTTAACTAATTATATGCTTGGCACTTCGACTCATTTCAGAGCATATTTACAGTTATGTTAACTAGGGTAAAAATTAGATGATCAGTGAATTCTTCAGCTTGAAGGCAGTATATGTGTTAGCATCTGGTTTTGGAAAGAACAAAAGCATATTGTTCAGAGATTCAGATCTTCATGTGAGGCTTCTTTTCGAAGGAAACATTAACTGAAAGACATATTACTTTAATAGGTAAAATAATTTTTGACCACTGGTTTTCTATAAATGCTTGAGGAGCACAGTTGTCTCAAAATTTAGTTTGTTTGTGCTTTGCTGTAGAGATAATTGATTGACTTTCAAAGATTGCTTTTAAGGATGTTACAGAAATAATTTTCAGATTTTATGAATTACTAAGGACACAGGAGAGCACTTTTCTGTTCACCTGCATAGATTGTCAGTAGCCAAATTATCATGTATATGCTATATACTAATTTCAGACCTGATCTGAACAGTCTTTTGTACTCTGAAAAACACATCTGTATCATAATGGGAGTTTGGCAAAATGATCAGAAATGATCACACAAACGTGGGAAATACCTGTGGTTTCAGCGCAATTTCAGCAGAGGGAAGACATTTGAATTGGTGATGCTGCAACTTCTTTCTGTTAAGGGTCTGTTCTGGTTCATTATACTGCTCTGTTTTACACTTGCAAGTTCATTGGCATTGAGTTAAAGATTAAATGAGCCTATTTATGACTATATAAATATGGTCTCCAATTTAATTTTAAGTGTCCTCTGACTTTTTTTTTTCTTTGTTATATGGCAATACCCTAGTTTATACATTTGGCATTTATGATAATACCTCATTAACGTATATCAACATTTTAAAATTAAACACTTGTCATTGCCTCTGGACCTTTCTTGACTATTACATACTGTTAATATTGTGGAATTTCTGTGATATACCAGTAATACTACTTAAACATTTCGTGCAGCAGTGAAAGGTTTTAAGTTGTTCTTACCATAAGTGCTTTGGACTTCTTAAAATGCGTGAGACAGAAGTGTGAAAAAAAGTGTTGTGTTCCATTTTTGGAAAAACAAGTAAGTTCTCTTTTCATCAATGCTCTCTTCTCGTCAATATATATGAGTAAGAAAATAATTCTGATAAGCTTTGCCTTAGTTGCAGTGATGCAAGTAGTAACATTATAATAGGTCTGAACAAAAGAATTTTCTATTCTTCTCTCGGTGGTATTCATGTGTTTAATATCAGCAAAGGTTTCTATCTCTTTTGCTGTTATGTGCACAATGAATTTTTTAAAAAGGAGAGAGAGACTTGCAAGGAGAAGTGCTCTTCAAGCATAGATTATTATCTGAACCATCTGAAATGGTTTGTTCTATAACAAATTTATCAATTCATGATGGCCAACTGGGGTGACCTGATGGTGAGAATAAAAAAAAAACAAAGCAGTGGAATCATCAGGGCAAAGAGACACAGTGGAAAATGCCTCTCTTTCCGTACTTCTTCCCCTGTTCTCACAGATTTTTTCGTACTGAACTGTATTATTCCATTAATATCCAAATGCCAAAAATACGAAGGTCACAAACCTATTAGGATAGTAGACAGGTTTGTAAAACCAATGCCAATACATGTAGGCTGTGGATGCCTCTGTACTGTACCAAGTATGCTTTTGGTTTACAGTAGAATCATGATACCCATTAATTAAAAGGAACTATGTTATTATCTTTCTTAAAGCAACACAAGATTGTAGACAGTAAATCACATGATGATAAAATAAGTTAAAGATAAAATAAGTTTGTTTTGTTGTGCTTTGTTTTTTTTAAATATAATTCTTATAGTTGTGAAAAGCATGATGATGTGTTGGGGTTATTGCTGCTGCATACCTTGCAATGTGTAATAGAAAAAGATCCATATTTTTCAGTGTTTGTTGTACAAAGTATGTCAGAAGTTCTCAAATCAAATATTTGAGTAATGGTTATGGTTTAAGGTGAACATGTCACTCATCATTATATAGAACATCGCTCTGCTAAATACTGGGGAATCAAAAAGAGCAGATATCCTTAAAATGTAACTTTTTTATTTGTTGTTGTCTTGTCCTGTGATGATTATTAGCAGTATATGTAAGTTGCTGGTCAAACAGGGGTTTTTAGGAATGTCATTTTTCTTGTAGTTCACTAAGTTTTTTGTTGTGTCTACAAACTATGACCTTATTTAATTTAGTCTATGAGAATGTGGACTGATTATAGGTATACAATTCTCTCACTGCAAGTGTGATGTTTTCAGAAAATTACTGCAGAACTGTTACACTTTTGCTGTATGCATGGGTTGTCTGTGGTTTGGGGTTGTTCTGGGGATTTTTTTTTTTTTTTTTTTTTTTGGAATAAAGTTTGAAGCTTCTGATCCAGGATGTTAGGGCTATCCAGGATAGCCCTAGTCCATTATGAATAAATATGACTAATGACTTGTTCATAAAATTTCATGCTTGCACCATGTGCAAAATTTAATGCAGAAATAGAAATTGTTCCTTTTTTGTAAGATCACAAAAAAGATTTCACAAAAATGAAAGGGAAATTTTGCACTTCGTTAACATCTTATTAAGCTCTAATATTAGTAAGGAGCATTTATCTGAAGGTAATCAGGTCAGCTTTTTATGAGGCTGACAGATTGCCAAGAAAAATTGCACATAGCTTTCTGGAAACAAAAAAGGTAGATAGACAGTGGTTTTGCAATTAAAAATAGATATTACCAGCTGTTATATAGATTGGTCACTGAGGCCCTAATGTGGGATAATTAACTCTACCTTACATAAGGAAAATTATGCTTTCACTCTTTCGGTGTTGCTAATGAAAGGCCCTTTAGGAAAACATAGAATGAACTGTAAGATCAATTTTTAAGTCTGTCTGGTGCTGTTTACTTTAGCTACTGCATTACTTTATGCCACAGGGAATTTAAGGAAGCAAATAACAATCCTTTATTCAGACATACATAAACACAAATGTGCAGCACATGCAATTTGAGTCTACCTCCAGAGCGTTAACAGTGTCTGCAGAGATAAGTTTAAAAATCTATAGACTTCTGGTCATTATAGTAAATTTTGGCACGTCCAGGTCTTCTAATAATACACTTCGACACCTCCCCTAACAGGAAAATATAGCTTAATTTACAGAATGTCTGAAGTGCTTTGTTCCTGATTGCAAAGCAAGTTTGTAGAAGGCAGATGAACACAACTGAGGTTTAATACCGAAATCTCTGGATGACCACTAGACCGTCAAATGAAGAAGGGAGACTGCATAAAGAGAGAGGAGGGTAAAAATGCCCTGGATCTAGGCTGCCCTCCCAGACTAAAAATTAAAGAAAAATAAAAAAGGCCAAGGCTGTATGCTTTGGAGTTCCTCAAGAGAAACTTTTTGAGCATTTATGTCATGTTGGCTTTACATATGGTTTCCTGGTCTGAACTGGGTGGGTGCTGATGACACATTATTTCTGAATTGCTGATTTATATGGGTGGTTTTACTTGTGACAGATCCAGTGCTTTTATTTATTCAGAAAACTCACCGAGCAATTACTCATAATTCAGATATAAATTGAAAGAAAAAATAATGCAATAAGTAGAGTTCTGTGAGATAGAATAAAGCTTGAAGTTTCTAAAAGGAACCACATAAGCTATATATTAACATATAGTTTTAAACATGAAATCTATGACAGATAATTAGAGGTAGCTGGATGACAGTTACACTAAGCAAAATAAAATATTGGAAACAAGCTTATAAAAATAGATGCTTTCTTAAAGTTTTTATTGTGGGGGGTCCTCTATTGGTTGCTGAAATTAACGTGTATTTCATTAGAAGAGTTGTTTCTCCTTCCAGTGATTATCTGTGTATGTGTTTTGCTGTTGATATGCATGTGTTTCAGCCTCCCAAATTTCAAGGTAATTTTAGTAGTTAAAATGTGTAATGGTTCTTTTGTTGGGCCTTTGTTGTTCTCAAGCGCCTGCTGTCTGCGTTATAGGCAAGTTTAATTTTTTATTATATTGAGCTGGACCACAGGGGAGTCCTTGTTTTAATTAGTAAATTGCTTTTCAGTTATGTTTTTCCATAAACTAATCATGGTTGAATTTGTGTTGCACTGCAGTGCTTATCCACTCTGTCAAGTTTGTGTTAGAAAACCAGCTCACCAGCTGTGAAGGAAGGAAACCAGCCAGTGGCTGGTTTCTGGAGATGCGTATTCAGCACTGAAATACTAGGCGATGAACCGATGCAAGCTGAAGGATGTGAAAGTTTCTGTACATCTTCTGATACTGCAAATTCTGAAAAGCCTCTCAACTGCAGCTGCATTACCAGCGTGCAAGCCATCATGTGTCTCAGGAAAGATGCTTTTGCCCTCCTAGTTGTATGCCACGAGGCAGCCAATAGCAATGGAGAGACCTGCATCGCTAGCGGTCGTTTGTGCAACAAGAGTCGAGGATCTTAGCCCATATGGCTCTGAACTTCCTGATAGGTTTCCATTTTAATATGAAGAGTCTTTACACTGTCTTCAAATGTTGTGTAAGCAGTTCTTTCTTCAACAGCATTATCCAACAGTTAGAACAACTTCCTTGCTTCTTTATACATTTTGGGATGGCTGTTGCTAAGCTAGCACTTTGGCTAGAGTAGCTCTATTCACTATTGTTTTATGATCTTAGTAAGAGCTATGAACAGGCATCAAGGCACTTGCCAACAAGCCCTATTGTCATAGTTCTCTCTTCTTTTACACTAGACTGCCTTGCAGGCCATCCCAAAATCTCCATCCATGTAAATAAAATGGAAAACATGGCTGAAGGTACAACCAGTTCATGGACATCTGAAACCTTGTTCAAATCATCTGCTTTTCCTTCAGGTGAAGGAGGCTTGCAGGGCCTTTTCAAGGAGCTGTTTGTTCATCTCAGCGCAGAAGTTCAGAAAACAAATGTTTTTAAAGTAGTGGTTGAGTTCTGCTTCTGAGACTTCGAACAAATCTCAGTGTTATTACTGCTTTGAGGCCCCTGCTGTGCAGGAGTGATGCATGAACAATGAGTCAAAGGAAAAGAGTAGTCTGCTTTCTTTAGATACCTGAAATCTTTGAAATATGGTGCCTGCACACCCTCTATGCTTCTTCCTTGGCATAGAGTGTACCTCATTCTGAAGGTTGAAAGGACACCAGGCTTCATGCTGCTGGTATAAAACACATCCAATTTTTTATGCCTCTCCTTGAAGGCAAATATTTCTCCATTTCTACTTCTGGTCATTCTGCTAATTTGTACTTTAAGGTGGGGCAATCCTTAGTTTCTCTATCTACAAAATGGCCATAAAAATATATATCTAGTGTTATTTCAGGCTTGGCTGAGATTTATATACTTGGATTAAAGGTTGCTGGTGCTGTAGGGTTTTATAGGGGGTCAGTTCAAGTTCAGGGCAGCACATTTGAGCAACTGTTGCTCTGTTGCAACAGCAGGTATCAGATCAAATGATTGAATCAACACACCCTATTCAGTATAATAGAAATGTCATTTGTAGCAGAATATTATCATAGGATTAATGTCCCTTGCTTTGCAAATAAATGGTTTAGCTGTGCCTTGGCATTTAATAGCAGCAGGAGACCATTATCTTCTAACAATGCACTGTTTCATTGACATTATCTATTAAGTAACACAGTATTATAGAAAGAAATTGTGTAGGCATGTTTCCTTCTACATAGAAAAAAAATATGTAAATGCATAGTTTATGTTAGTTTGTGCAGCTAATTTCTGTTGATCTTCTGCATCTTCCCTTCATTCAGATAGGATTGTGAGCAGTGATAGTTCTTGAGGTGTTTTATTGATAGGAAACACTTAAGGTTTTCTTATGGTTTGAACAAAATGAAGAAGGGCAATCTTTTTTTGATGGTACTGTTAATGGGGAAAATATCAAAAATTTAATTAGAAAGCCACACAAGTTAAACTTTGACTTTTTTGGAAGTCAGATTATGATATGTGCTTGTTTGGTTTCATTGGCCTTTTTTGTTGGTGTATTTTGGAGTTTTTTTTGACTTCAGCCTGGGTAACAGTCAGGCTTTTGGTGGAGGTGTCGTCGTGTCATTCCTCACTACACAAGGGCCTGGATTCTGCCATACATTGTATGATACCAGCATGCCACTTTTTGCAGTAAATTTTGATATTTATCTCTAAAAAAATATATATTTTGGGGATTCTCCCTTCTAGGTTTTTAACTCAAAGTAAAGCTTGATTGGCTGGTTATTTTGAAGTAAAACGTTGGCAGACGTTATCATTTTGTCACTTATATTCCGTGTCCAAAAAATATTGAAGAGCAAATTAGTCCTAGTGTATTATTATTAATAAATTTAAATGGCCAATGTGGAAGAGGAAGTCCAATATGCAGATTGTCTTTACTGATATTTTTAAATGCTTATTAAAAGTTAAGAGAGGTTAAGGACTAACTTACTCTAATTCTCAGCTAACTCTTCCATATGTGATATGATTAATGCTTAATTAATACCTATGTGTAGTAATATATGGCTATGAGTGATTCAGAACGTGACCTAGAAGAGTATGTGCTATTTATAGACAGTAACACTTAGCTGTATATTTTAAACTAAAATTTTCATAGAAGGATTAAGATGTGCTTTACTGCATTTTGGGCTCCAGGTATAATTTGAATTTTACCTCCAAATTAACATAGTGTACACACGTGCATTTGCACACAACTCTAGCACAAGTTAAACGATATCTTAAGCTCAAGTTGTCTGTGGGGTCAAAAAATCTGGATTACAGC
Organism: Tringa solitaria; assembly: GCA_026413425.1. NCBI lineage: Eukaryota > Metazoa > Chordata > Aves > Charadriiformes > Scolopacidae > Tringa > Tringa solitaria. The sequence goes on from JAOXJM010000052.1 coordinate 36,872,458, forward strand.
AGCACCTATTGTCTGCTGCTGAAAGACCATAACAAACCACTTGAGTCCTGTTCTGCACCATCTGCTTCTACTATGGCAAGGTTGGCTTCTGCACTGCATGGAAATAACGTTTGTCAATGTTAGAGTGAAGAAAACCCTTGACTGCATAATGAAAGTGCTGCCCTATTTACTATGAACAAAAGAAGTTGAAGGATCATCTGTAATGTAGCTGCATTTTTCATGATATGACATTAGGAAAACAATGAAAAGAAATTAATCTTTGTATTTTTAATTATTCTTAATACTTTACATATTTAGCTATACATTAAAATGTTCACTTAATATATTTCAAGTAATATACAACAATGTAAGCGTGGATAAGATCACTGGATTTAATTTCAATTTTTCTCTAGAAGTAGACAGAGACTTTTTAAAAAACCTTTTCTCAGAGCTGCTTACAACAAAGTGAGGTAACTTTACCAATACCATGTGCTTACATCCCACTTATCCTTTCCCACATTGCTTTGAGCTGACTTCAGGAAGTGCGTTACCATTTTGTGACAGTATTAAGTATCCTTAAAACTAATTAATTGAATTATTGTGAACTATGACATTTCTGATAGTGCCCTGAATTCTTGAGGTAGGAAGCGAAGACACGAATCAGTGAAATTAAGATGTGAACAAGTTTTTCCCTTTTTCTGCTTTCTTAGTTTCTTTCTTTTTCTGTTTTTGATTAGGGGTCTCAATTGACATAATTCTCTGCTGGTTGTGTAATGGCACATTGTCCTAAGAACCTTTTTCCATAAACATTTGTTCCATAAGTAATTTTAACTAATGTCAAATACTTATGAATCATCCTCTTATCACTTACAAAAAAGAACTTTTAGTCTTCTGTCTGCTTCTCCCTAATTTTCAGCTTTATTACACATGCAATTACAATCTTCCTCTTCTAAATAATTCACTGCACAGTTCATTTCACACAGAAGGTAAATGAATAAAAATTTGTTTTCTTTAGCATCAGCTTGTCTGTTTTCTATGCATGACTAGCAGCCAGGAATATTAGATTTCAACATCCAATTTTTAAAAGTGTGACTTTTAGTGTTAATAATAGATAATATGTATGGGGATTGTGTAAATTATCCAATGGTTGTAACCGGAATCCTTTTTTGCCTGATTTTACCCTTTCATTTCGTTGTCTATTCTGTTCTGAGCAGAATGGCTAATTATACTGAACTAAAACAAATGTAAAAAGTTCTTGTGCTACAATAAGCACAAACTAATTATTACACTGAGGTTTCCTTATCAACTAGAAAGTTCCTGTGAGATTGCACTGTTCTTGAACACAGAAGTTAAAAAATAAAATATAAATACCAGCTTCTCCCCTACTCCACCCCCCAAAAAATCTGACACTGATGGGAGTGAAAAGCTTTCTTACAAAATCCAGACTGACACCTGAAAGGGGGTTAAGAGGGTATTTTGAAGTTATCAGTAGGTTACTTAATGGTGGTTGATTTCAGGCTCTTTTGCTTTGTTTGAAACACCTGACTGACACACTGGGCGCCGGGGAGGGGGAAGAGAACTTTTTTGATGGTCTGCTCAGATTTCTATTACCATGCAGAGGGATAGTTTCTGAATGATGAGGATGGAATCAAGTTCTAATTTTAAAATTACTGTTGATGTACAGTCTACTTGAATATGTAGAGTAACCTCTAAGACTGCATAACAGATTAAAAATTTGTTCTGCGTAACATGTTTGTTCTAACTCACAGAGTGGGCACTTCATGTATTGCTATGTTCCAAAGCAATGAAAATCCATACATTGCAATACTAAAGTGTCATGGTGTTCTCAAGGAATATACGTAGTAATTCAGTACTTCTGTCTGTTTTGTTGTAGCTTCATTGGGGTAGAAGAGGAGGGTAACTGAACAACTAAATCAATGTGATGTGATCGTAGAAGTTGGGGTCTGTGGCACGGAGTTGTACATTTCTGATTAAGTCATCCAAATAGCTACTTACAATTATGTCTCTTGATATAGTGGAGTGCAAAGTTGCATTTTTTTCTTGTTAAGAAAAAAAGTATTGAGAATTTTATGGCAGTATTGGTGGGTTTTGTGGCTTGGGTTTTTTGCTTGCTTGTTTTTCTTTTTAACACCCTTTTGTTCTTTTGACTCATATTAAAGGAATGGCAGTCATGTAAGGATGTAGAATAAACTTATGCTAGGGAATAAAAAAGATATTTACTGTTTTTTTAACTGTTTAATGTTTTGGTTTTTTTTACACACTATGACAGCAATGTAATGAGGAATGAATGGAATGAGGTTCAATAAGGCCAAGTGCACTTCGGTCACAACAACCCCAGGCAGCGCTACAGGCTGGGGGCAGAGTGGCT
>JAOXJM010000052.1:36903994-36919631 GCA_026413425.1 Tringa solitaria
GCCTCTCTGCATACCATTCCTTGGTATAATCAGGTCTTATCACTGTGAAAGTGAAGTTTCTGAACAACATGCTGTTAATTTCAGAGGCCTAGCTGAAAAAGTAAAATTACTGAACAGAAAATTAATTCTGTTTTACGTCAAACCAGGACATGGTGGAACTAGAAGAAAAAAGTTCTTTGTTACAACATTGCTATCCACAAATGCTGTCCTCTTTTTCATCATTTGCTATTTGTGGCTTTCTTTGTTGTGCCAATTTTTACGGTAGTTATTATTGGTGGAAATGCTAGCCAAAATTAGCTAAAAATAATTAGTCTTTGTGTAGTTCTTCATATATATATATGTGCTTCTTTTTTATATATATATAGAAAAACAAGGTGTGTGTTTTACAATAATAGCCATGTACCTTAACAAGACAATATAGCTGAGATACTTACATAGAAAGAAACACTCCAACAAAATTCTAAATGCTTCTGCTTATGTGGGTGAGGAACAAAACATAAATTTACCATGATGCTAAGGCTTCTCACAATCTACTTCATAGTTATTTTTACCAAAATATTACAAATTTCAGGCAATGAAAACCACTTGGAAAGAGCTTAAAAATCCTCTGAACTCAGATAATGATAGAGTGTTTGTACGTGGTCAGCTGAGGTGGTACATTATTTTTAGACCTTGCTGATTAGCTCAATCCTTTCAGTGAGATTTCATCATCTGTGTTTTCATCTTATCATTCTCTCTCTAAAATATGGCTCGTATCTGCTCCATTTGGTTATGTGTGTAAAAAGCAGAGATGACAATCAGTGCACAAGATGGGGAAACAAGACAAAGGCAAGGAAGCACATACTGAATATTCATCCCTCCTTTTATTTTTAATTATACACATTAGAAGCTTATTTCATAATTATATCCCAGACTACATTTTAGTCTTGGCTAGCAACTGAGAAGAAAGCACTGTGCATCTTTAAACATTAGTCTGTGGGCTGTTTCTACGACAAGAGTGTCTCCAAAGTGTATATAATTCTAATGTTCAAATTCTACATTATGGTTATCCTGAAATGCCTTTGAATATTGTTTCATAGTGTTAGCGTTGCTGGAGAGTTGTCACATAGGACAGAGAAGATGACTTCTATTGTTGTTGGATTTTTAGAGAGATAACAGAGTAGTCGTAGGAAAGATATGCCATTAGTCATTTTCGTGTAACTTTGGTATGCCTTCAAAAAAATACATTCCAGAGCTAAAACATTTATCTAAAAAAGACTTGTGAAAGGGCACTGCTGTGTGTTAAACAACTTTCCCCCCATCCCCAATCAAATAGAGTAGTTTATATCCTTTGAAAGAAGAGGTACTGAAGATATAGCCAAGGTTAATTACTTTTTCATAGCCTTCTGTATTCAGCTTCTAATGCAAGATGTTTTAATGTCATAGAGAAGTCACAGTATAATTTTGGGGAAAATATTTGCATGCAGTTCAGGCTGAAGGATACTGACAAAATGTTGGATGCTGGTGCCCCCAAAGGTCATCTTAGTTTGCAGTTATATTTGTCTTTAATAAAATAAATGCATAAACCCTAACTTGATTCTAAAGCATCCTGAAGTCTTTTCCAGATACCTAACCTGCAGGATTCAGAATTATGATGTTTTAAAAATATTTAGCTTAAAAAACCAACCAAACAAAACAACTGAGGAGCCATGGGTATAAGTTATAGTTCCAGAAGAGATGAAAATACCATTGTTTGAGAGTGTAAAGTTCTTCAGACACAAGGACTAGGAAGAAACCTTCTCCCCTGCACAGGTCGTTCTGTAGGTACCTATTGATGCTGCATGTGGCATCCAACTCACGTAAATCAACAGCATCTGCCGTTTGCTGTTTAAGTCAGGATTCCTGTCATCATGTCTTCTCTGCTGCTTCTTTGATTTAACTGTACAGACCCAAAGCTTTTAATGCATTTGCATATCGTGGCACTCTTTCTTTTGTTATATTGAACACTTGACATTAATTATTCCCAAAACCATCTGAAAACATTGTGTAGTGATGTCTCAAAATCTGATTCTGTGGTGTTATGTTATTTACTCTGTCTGTGTTAATATTTTGTTTCCATGAGTACTGAAGGTATTTTTCATATGTTGAAGGAGATAAACTCCCATTCCATCTGCCTTATCTCATATTGTGTGCTCCACCACATCTAATTTTCTTTAAGCTTCATCTTTTTATTTTATTTCAATACAGCTTTAATTTCATTACAATCTATAGTTGTGATCTATGGGATTGCTAGGAAAATATGGTATCTAAGGTATAGATATTAGACCAATATAAGGCAATTAGGAAATACATGACTAATAGATGCAATGCCTAAACTACATGGCTTTAAGAAGGGAAAGATAATTATAAATTAACCTTATGGGGGAAAAAAAGCATTGCTAAAACAGTTTTTTTCACTTAGATTTCTTTTTTTTTTTTCGTGAAGCTGCATTTGTCAGTACAGTTAGTAGCAAAAATGGCTTTTAGTTTTGCTTTATTAAGTAAGGGATCTGTATATTGTGTTTTGTCGTATACTAGATATGTTACTGATGGCCAAGCTGATAAACCTAGAAAGTTTGCTGGGCCTGAGCAAATATTTCAGACTATCACTTCTATGTTCCTGAATTTCCCACGCCTGCAAAATGGAGTGGGAATATGGCAAATTTAATGTTGTGCATATGGTAGAAAACCAGAAGTATTTATAGAAATAAGGTATCCTCATATTTTAAAATTCCATTTCAGTTGACAGAAATGAGCAGAAATTGAGGGTTCATTTGTGTTCATTAGTTTTGACAGGGATGAGCAAGTGAGAAGTTATATTCCTTGCAATTATTTGTTGTTCAACTGTTCTTACCAGCTCTGGAAAATACAATGTTCAAAGTGCTTTTTAAAACACGTTGGTATTTCAGGCCTAGTGTGAAAAATAATCTTTTGTCCTCCATCCTGAAAGCGTGACACCAGTTAAGAGAACAGGGTGTCAACTCTTCATCAGAGGATTTATCTACTAAAAAAGTTTCTGAAGCCATTTGGAGCAAGAAACATGGGAGAGTTTCCATTTAGAAAAACAAGTGCCTCTCAGTGTTGGCAAAAAGGGTCAATGTTAGCAAAAACATTCCCCTTCCCCATTTGAGCATTACTTTTGTATTATTTTCAATACTGAGTAGCAATGAAAACAAATTGTATAGGTAAATTGAGATCTTCCAGTGCCAGACTGAGAGGTTCTCCCCCTCACTTGTAATTCATCAAATATATTCTTATCACTGACAAAGTTCTCTGCTTCCTTGTGTTGCTTTGAAAACACATTATCCTCCCCCCTTCACACTTAGCTTAAGTCTACTTTTCTTCCTTATCAGTTTATGCTCATCCATGCTTTCTGTTCAGCAATTTCCTAATGTAAAGTGTGTACAATGTCCAAATCTTTTGGAAAGCCATTTGTGTTTTTGTGGTCAGTTTTTCATTCAATTACAGACCTTGTTTATCACTAGTCATCCTTTTCCTCTAAAATTTGCGATGTGCTCTATTTTTCTTTTCCTCTGAATTGTAAAAATAAAGGGGTGAGGGAGGAGGGTTGCCTTAGATTAATAGCATTAGATTGTCAGTTTATCTTGATGGCATGCTTCTGCTTACTAACTACTTCAAAATGCATCGTTTTCATCCAACTCCAGTGGGACCATTTTTAGAGTGTTGTTTTGGAGCCACAGTGACAGCTTCAGTAAATGGTGAGTTTTAATTCAGTTGTTTAATGAAGATTAGGATCTTGGCTAATGACTACATAGTCATAAGTGATGATGCTTTTCCCTCCTACTCCCTCGTTGCTTAGAACATATATTAATTGTGCAGATGGTAGTGGCTTAGCTGTGTGATAGTTCGCTTTCCATCTCCTCCTCTCATGACATTTACACCATGCAAAGAGGGTGTATTGCCATCTCCTTATTTATGAAGATTTGTGATTCATCACCTGCCTTTTAAATCAAATACTAAGATTATATCTTGTTGCTAAGAGGCAGAATTTGGATGTGCACTCTTAAGCACACCTGTGCCAAGCTTTGCCTGAACCTTCAAGCAAATCACAGTCAGAAGCACTGAATTTTCATTTTCATTCCTCCTGACAGCATGTGAAACTTGCAGAGCCCATTTTATGTGGGTAACTACAAGTCATTCTTTATGCATTCAGAAGATTCACAGACTTTTCAGTCTGTAACCTAGCTAAAACTTAAGCCAAGATTCACAGGTATTTAGGTTTCACTGCAAACACTTCTTTGAATTACTAGAATTCAAGTGTGATATGTGTGTGACAGAAAGAAAGTAAATACTTATACTAGGTTGGTTTTTTTTTATTGCTTTGCTTTTCTTTCCTACTTATACTTTTATTCACTCTTATTGTTTGCAAGAAACAACAGGAAAAATAATAATTTAAGTACAACTAATAAAAATAACTAGTTAAAATTTAATTTCTTCTTTGATGACCTCTGTCTGTCATGGCCATCCTATTCACCAGATTGTCTACTATTACTTCTTTTACAGAATAGCATTGCCATTTCCATGTTCAAGCATTATCTAGATTTGTTCTTCACAAAAGTCACTGATTTTTATATATTTTATTCATGATAAAGGCTTGCTTACTTTATCATCACTCCTGGGTTCCTGATCACTATTTGCAAATATTGCAAATATTATGGCAATTTTATTTGGTCTTCATGCTTTATTTTGTTCTTCATTTGTTTAGGAAAGATCCTGTGTTGCATGTACAATCAAAGGAAGTTCAGGATTACTCTTTAAAAGTTATTTTTGCAATCTAAAGGAACAATTCTCTTCCTGGCAATGAAAGTTCTACCTCTGGCGTCTCCTTATGAAGTATTTATCTATTGTCTATGGCAATACAGAGACTAATACCTGCTAGCAAGGGGAGAGGTTGAGGGGGTAATGAGCCCTTGGGTCACAGAGGAGTGATGCTGAGAGGGAGAAGAGTGGCTTGGGGGGCTATGTTTTTCAAGTGTCAAGGTTCCTGAGTTACATATGGTCAGAAATGTGAATGGAGACGTGATGTAAAAAGGAGTAGAAAGGACCTGAAAGGAACTTATTTTTCATACATACCTAGTTGTAGGCTTGCACTAAGTGGATGGTTTCTGTTACCTAAAACAGAATATGCAAAGGCTTTGCATAATGTGTTGTTGGTTAGCTCTCTGAGTAAGGTGTTGGTATTCTGAATTTAGGATGCTCTCTGCTATTCCAAGAAGAGAGAAGTTATTGAGAGTTAAGGTACTGCAGTCATGATTGAAGTAGTTGACTTAAAAAATTACTTCATTTGAGTAAGTGGAAAGCTGAGACAGATCCACTGCAACACCAGCATAATTGCGTGCTTTCAGTCATAAGTTAGAGATTGTTGACTGTTGAAAATTGTGAAAAGTAAAGCAGTTTTGAGCAAGCCGGTTATCATCTCAGTGTCTGTGTCTCTATGAAATGTGGATTATAATATAATAACTATTATAATAAAAATATATCAGTAAACATAATACATAACACAATTTTATTCATGTTATTATGTTCATGGAATTATATAATATTTATATATTTATATATTTATATAATATATGACATGCTATATAAATAAAATATAATATGGATTATAATATATAATATAATTTCTCTATGAAATGTGGATTATAATTATAATATAAGACTCCATCTAACTTCTGAAGGCCTGCTTCCTTAGTGCAGTACTGACATTCATATGGTTCTCATTTGTCAGCTTCTCATTTGTCAGCTTGGAAGAATATCCGGGGAAAACCACTTAACCTTAACAAGAAAGCAAATAATGTCAGCAGTTTAATACCTAAATTTCTGGTCTATGGTTAGAAATGAGATTTACCACATATAAGAGAGATTTTGCAGAGTGTAGCACTAGCTCTAGCTTTAGGTTAAATGAACATAATGTAACTCATGACAGTAGTGATGTATTGTTATCAATGCTTGAAATATCGGAAAGCTTGTATGTGAAATACTGAAATATTGAGACAATGAAAAAAGAACCCCACAAAACAAAACCCAAACCAAACAAAAACCAAACCAGACTGTTGGATATTTCTCCCTGTGTGGTATTTAACTGGATACTTGGGAATATGTTTTGTGAAATTAATACTGTGAAATAAGAATACTGGGACTGGCTTATACAGAACAATCATACCCAGTCAAGACATGGTAGAGATAATATTCATGTACCTTTCTGTATTTCTCACTTGAGAAACCTGCTTGCTCTTGCTTGTAACATTATACAGCATTCTCTCCTATTCTCCCCATATTGCAGGCAGTGCTGTCTTGAAGTCCCGATACCTCCTAAGACTTTTCTGTTGAGCTGTTATTTTTAAAAAGCTCTTCAGACATCTTTCCCTAAGTATTACACCTCATGGAGGGAGTTGTGCAGACTATTACTATCCTTGCACATTAAGAAATTTTAAAGGTGTTCTTTCCACATGGTTAATAGAAACTATCATATCGTCTTACCATCATTTGGTATCAGATAATAGTGTTGACATGCAGACACTCATAATGTTGAAAGATAACATTTATAAAAGACACTTAGTGCTCTTCGCAGTGAACATTCCTCTGATAAACACCAGATTTGACATAGGAGAACAAACTCACACTCTTGAGTTTTGAAATTCTTGCTTTATAAACATGAATCCTACAAAATACTGGTTTTACTGCTAGAAATTCCCTCCACCAAAGCCTATCAAACAGGCTGATTTTGTGAGAAGTCATCCTCATTTTATCAAAGGGCTGTGGCTGGATGGCCATTGCTCCCATGCCTGGGCTCAGGATTGGGTAAGGATGTGTTAAAAAAAACACAGCATCCATCAAACCCACTGCTGTGCCTCTGAGATGGCTCTGTGCTGAACCTGCTGTGCAAGCCATGCTTTCACCTTGTGGGTTTATGCCAGTGTTTTCAGTCACCTCAAAGTACCTGTGGTTTAATCAAGTAAATGCCTTCCTGATGCTCTGAATTTAATTTACTGAGTTTCAGCATGTGTTGTCCTATTGTTTATATATAAAAGACTCTTAAGTAAAGTGTGGGAGTAATTTTAGAGATTGTTAATAAAAGAAGGAGGAAAAAAAGATGCATTATCTACAGCAAAATGATCACTTAAAAAAAAAAATCCCTGAATACAGGAAATGGCTCCAGGGACAGATCCAACATATCTTAGATACATATTTGATAAGAAAAGAAATGCTTATCTGCTCTATTCAGGGTAGGAGTGATATTTTTCGGCAGACTCTTTGTCCACCTCAAATGTGAACTAGTCATAACTTGCTTCTTGAAGAAAAAGAGGTCTTACGTATAGCCAAGATAACATGAAAAAGCAATGGGGGATGTGTTTTCTACATTAAATTATGAAAGTACACAATACAAATCCTTCAGATATATAGCCTATGTATTGATTCAACTTTCACTGCAGCATGAAGTGTTAAAATGCAGCTCTGGATATACAAAATGTTAAAAGTGATACCCACTGTCTGCTTAAGTATGTGGAAAGCAGAGACTCAATTAGACTGATTAAAATCAGTTGAACTGTTCTGATTCTCTCTGAGACTCAGGTCATAGGCTATCTGATAATGACGTTGTGTACAGTATCATCTAAGGCTATTCCGCAGGTCAGAGTCAAGTATCTTCCAAATCAAATAGCTTTATTGATCATAAATGCAAATAACTGACTATAGGGACTAATGGATCTTACTAGTATTAAAATGGAAAGGGACATTGATAAGATTACTGAAGCTTGTCTTAAATGGATACAAATTGTATTTATTAAAAAACATATTCTGCAACAAAATATGGTCCTGATGAGGAAACTTCCTCTTTTTCCTTTTTTTTTTCCTTTGGCAGTGTATAAATTAGTGTTGTAGCCCCTGAGATCTAGTTGCTGAGAAATTTCAAAGATATTATTTCAGAAACAGGACAGGACCAACTGAATATCTAAAAGCAGCCTCTCTGCAACTTTTTAGATTTCCAATTTTGAGTGTCTCATATAGTTTATCAAGCTTTTGGTTCTTCTTGCTAGTATGATGCAGCTAGTATGTCAGCAGTTTTGGGTTGTTATTCCTGTTTGTGTTTGGAACAAAGTTATGAATGGTCTGAAATTAAGAGAAAGGCCATAACTGAACATCCTAACTTTGGCAAAGGAGGAAATGTAGCCCTTGAGAAAACAGTGTGAATTTCAGCAGGATAGCTGGAGTTAACTTAGATGCCTGTTAATTGTAGTCATTAGGTTTGACTCATTATTAAAGCAAAAAAGCCAAAACCCTGTATGCTTCTCTCATACATTCAGTAGAAGCTTTACTAAAGTTGAATTGGTCTGAAACATAGATACTGATTTTGAAATGTTAAAGGAGTACATGGCTTCCCATTTTCAAAATAATATTGCTGCTACTTTAATAATATCTTAAAGTAATACATGTATTTGATGTCTAAAATGGACCAGATATGAAATGAAGGATTGATGGTATAAATCTAACACAATAGATGAGAAGAGCACTGAGGCCAGGCATGACACCTGGAATGTGAAATGAGGCGGTTTTGAGTAATTTATTTTTTTATTGTCAAAGAAAAAAAAAAGAATTCTACTGTCTTAGGTATGATGTCAGTAGAGGTATCTGTCAGGGGAAAGAAAAGAAGGAGAAACAGCTGCAGAACGAGTTTTCTCCACAGATGCCTAGTTGCCCGAGTAGGAAAAATCTCAGTGTTTAAGAATAAGATGTGCAAAATAAACTGTTCATATTTTGTCCACATCAGGTCTATCTTAAAGCATTTAAATGAATAAGATGGGTGATCTCCCTTTCCTAACTATTGCAGCATTTTATACATAAAATCATCTGTTTGTGTCTGTCTTTTGTCCTTTTTTTCCCCCCACTCTGCAGGAGCCTTACCTAAAGTCAATTGACATTAATAGGAATCTGTAATTTGAAACCTGTATGCTGTGAATTAGTCCTAAAAATATCTGCTAAATCTTTATTCATTGTTCTCAATGAAATACTGTTCACATGGGAATAGTTGTTCAGATGGGGTATGTAGCTGCAATGCAAACAGGTGATTTATTAAACACATTTTAGACAGCCTGAGATCTGGCTGTGAGTCGGGCTGGAGAAGCCCCTCTGACACTCTGAACATACAGGGCTCAGGTGAACGGCGAAGTTCCATAACTTTATATCCTTAGCAGTTAGTTCTTAGTGTGCATATATAAGATGCTCTACATGATATGTGTCTCTTTCATCTATGCTTTGTACACAGTATTTTAATACAAATCATGATTAGCAAAAATTGGAATAAATTGTAGCCAGTTTCAAGAATTATGATAGTCACATTAAGTGAGCAATTTCTCTTCTACAATTTAAAAATATTGTTCTGCAATGGAAAAAATGTATATGACTGTAATGCATTTTTTTCATGTTTGCATACCTACTATCTGTATTTTTCTTATCCATCTTTGTCAGACATAGCATCTTAATTACTCAGTACAGAATTTGATGTCCTGTTTGGCATACATGCACATCTGCTTAGGTAAATTGTAGGAGTAAACATGAACATGAAAACATTAATTGATAAATACTACATATTTTTAAAAACTCTAAATAAAAGTACATTCTAAAGAATAAATGACCTGATAAGCTTTATACAACAAAAATAAATCTGGAAATAAAAACATTAGTGAAACAAAACCAAGGAATTCAGAACCAATCAGCAGCATAATTACTTGCCCTTCTTTCTTTGATAACACTGCCTCTTACCCACTAACCAGTGCAGCTCAGCCTCTTTCTATAGATCATGGCAAGCATTTGAGGAGTAGTGGTTCCTACAGAAAGTTAAAATCAAGAGAAGTAGTTGGAAGTAGTCTATGATTAACCACATTGAACTAAGAATTTTACAGTTGAATCCTAATTGAGGCTGTGCCACTGAAAGAATTCATTCTGCCTTAAAAACGTCTTTAGACTCTGCAGCTTTGTGGGGTTTCAGTAACTGGTGCCTGTACTGCACTTAAAGGTACATGGATCTACAGGTCTTGCAGAACTGTATTTTGTACAAACAGACTAGTGCGAAGTAATTGCTATAGGATGCACGATTGATATCAGTATCAAACTGAATTTTTTTTTATGTGTGTATTGGTTGGAGTTTTTTTCCTGGTTTTGGTATCTCATTTCTTTGAGTGCTTTTGACCCTGCAAATTTTATGAACTTGATTGAATCGCTCTAAATGTTTCAAAGGTATTTTTATTTTCTTCTTTTTAAATCAAGCTTTTGTATAATTTGAGACCCTCTGGATACAGCAAGACAGGTGTTTCTGAGGAATACTGAAAAATAGGGCTCCCGTTTTTCCTTTAACTTTGAGTTGAATTTGTGTCCTGAAAGATTTAGTTTTGGAAATATCAAATCATGAAGCCTGCAATCAGAAGTGAGGGATGGGAGAGAGGTGGCAGGTGGGATTCTCATTATAGATGCGTTTTGTTTATTTATATTTCAAATGTTGTACACATCCCCTGGAGATGCTGACCAGGTGATGATACTCAAACATGCTTGCAATTAGTACTGCATACATCGACAAGAGTGATGGCAGTATGGAGTCTTGACCTCACCGAAATATAATATCCCTTCATATTTTGTTTTACCAATAGCAGTGATATATGCATTTCTGAGCCCTGCAAAATTTGTCATGGACTTCACAATCTATCACATGGACATCCACCCTCTTTTTATTGCCACAGAGGGGTGAAGCATTACCACCTATTAACTACAATTAATGGTCATTTAGTAAAATGGAAAGTGAAATGATAGGTTAGTATCAATGTGCTTATCTAGCAAATGGTGGTGTTAATATGTTAGTGTAGTAGGTGTAAAGTCTGAGGACAGTACTTCAGGTGCTTTGGAGATTTAAGATCATCTGAGTTATTTGTTTGTATTTTCTCTTTATTGACAGTTAATATGACAGTGGTATTTGAAAGGATGTAAGTCGGGCGGAATTACCTATTTGGATACTTATCTCTTAGTGTTCCCTAAACACCACAGTGAAGCTGAAATGTTTATTTGCAAAGCAAGAGATAATGATTTTATGACAATAGTCAATTACAAGGGTATTTCATCTATTGTACTGGACGATTACAGTAGATTTAATCAGCTTGTTCAATACTAGCACAAAAAGGGGCAGTTTCTCTTTTTTGCTTGTTGCATTGTGTTAAGCTTAGAAGAAGCATGAGGGGAGAGGGAAGGTGTGAAACAGCAGAGGTTTTAGTTACATCAATGTCAAGGCCTTTCTAATCTGCTTAGCTACTGCCAGTTTTCAGCTCTCATCAGAAATGAAAAAAGTATTCCTGATTTTGTACAGCTGTTTAATTGTGGTTGACCGCTACCAGTCACTTAGACACATGTTGTGTTTTAACCCCAGCCAGCAACTAGGACCACACAGCTGTTTGCTTGCTCCCCTTAGTAGGGATTGGGGAGAGACTCAGGAGAGTAGAAATCAGGAAAAACTCATGGCTTTAAAAAAGACAGTTTAACAGGCAGAGCAAAATCTATGCACACAAGCATAGCAAAACATGAAATTCATTCATGGCTTCCCATCAGCAGGCAGGTGTTCAGCCATCTCCAGGAAAGCAGGGCTCCATCATGTGTAATTGTTACTTGAGAAGACAAACACCATTGCTCTGAATGTCCCTCCGGTTCCTCCTTCTCTCTCCAGCTGTATATGCTGAGCATGATGTCACATGGCAGGGAATATCTCTTTGGTCAGTTGGGATCAGCTGTCCCAGCTGTGTCTCCTGCCAACCATTTGTGTGCTCCCAGCCTACTTGCTGGCAGGGAGGTGTAAGGAGCAGAAAAAGCCTTGTCTACTTAACAATGACCAAAACCACTGGTGTGCTATCAACAGTGTTCCCATTCCAAACCCAAAACAGAGCACTATATCAGCTGCTAGTGAGAAAGTCAACCCCATCCCAGCCAAAACCACGGCAATATGCTGCTAAAAATGTTTCTGATGCATACTGGGGAATGTCAGGCTGTTTGTAGACAGAAAGTAGAAGAAATTAAGAGAAGGTGATGAAATACTTCATTCCTAGCAGTGGTGAAGTTCCGTTAGAGCAGAGTGAAGAGGAAAGAGGTTACGTGTTTGAGAGCTTTTTATTTTGCTTGCTAGAGTAAGAAAGGAATATAGTAGATTGTTTAATGGGGGGAGAAAAGGTATAGAAAGTAAATGGCCTAATTGAAATCAAACAGTGACATAGAGAGGAAGTGCAACTATCCTCGCATTCCAGTCTGTATAGATGAAAATTTCTGATCACAATTGAATTAGCAAGTAATAACCTGTGTCTATTGTTCTGCTATGTTTTACACAGTTTGCCTTTATTCTGACTGTTAACTGTGTCCCTGTTTGATTGCTTTTAAAGCATGACTCCTGCTTTAGGACACAAAGAATTCATTTTACTTCTGTCTCAGGATTTTGTGAGGGTTAGAATTTTATGGGTTACTGATTTGTTGTAAAGGTTCTGGAAAGAAACTTAATAATTTCAGGTCTGCACTAGAGGGTTTTTACGGACTTTTTTTCTCACCTTTTTGGATCTGAGAGTAATTCTGCTTATGAAGAATCCACTTAAATTTATTATTTCTATTGACATTTCCCTGTGGAAAATGAGCCTTCTTATTCTGACTCTCAAAAGCCAGAGGAATAGGAGCTTTGGGCTCTTATCTTGCTTCTTCTGTAAGAATTACTAAATAAGCTGCAATCATAAAACTGAATGCGCCTTTTCTACTGAAGATTGTTTTGACTTTCACATTAATTTTTAACTTGAGTAGAACTTCTTTTCTCCAGACTGGTGAAAATACCTTCCACTCTCTGAGTCTCGGATGTCTCCCTGAACACATAGGCAAGTAATTGGTAATATTCTTGGTGGCATTTTGTGAGAAGAAAGGATTTTACAGGATTGAATCTGTCAGAGAGAGTATAGATTAAGAATTTAGAGAATGAGTGCAGTTTCTGCCTGAGTTCATCATCCAGAGCACAAGTTCTTCACTGACAGAGGAAGGTGTGGGAGATGCAGGTTGTTTAAACACCACCACAATCTGCCTTGAAGACAGTTTCCACAAGGACCTGTGTCCAGCAGTTGCTGGAGGTTGACTACTGCAGCCATTTCTGGGATGAGGAGGGGAGAGTTATGCACTATTTTCTGAGACACACATGATTTAACAGACACAGGCTCCTGAGAGAAACAATACTCTGATCTTCCAAAGACAAGTGTTGCTGTATAGGGTGGTAGTGCTACTGTAGTTGTTACTCTCTTAAGACATTAAAAGGTAGCCTGTGGGCAAAGCTAGTACTATTTTACCTACGATAATCTCTACTTCCTTATTTCTGTGCTTTTGGCAGCAGTATTATCTGAACAAGTTATGCATTAAAGCAGTGCCTACTTTGTGGAGAAGATACTACCTAGTTCTTCAATTATCTAATTAAACATTGCATCTTTATCATCCTGGAATAAAAAATGTCAATGTAGGGTACCTTTACAGTCCAATGTATTCACTAGAACTAAGCACTAGTTATTTCAGGCACTGACAATTAATTAAGCAGTCACCAAATCCATGCTTCTCCTCAGAAAGTTCTAGCTCTCTTCCATAGTTTAAAAGTCTCTATTAAATTTAATGTAATATCAGAGTTGTAAGTTAGCTATTTTTGAAAAATGCAATAAATTTAATCTTCTTATACTTTTTTGTATATATAGTTGAATTACTAGAACCCACCTACCCCCATCACTGCAAGGTTGTGAGGAAGGTGTTTCATACGTTCTGAGATGCATTGTTATACAATTTTCTCTAAGAAATTTATGAATGATAAACTTTTATTTTTCCTGATGAAGAGGACACAATGGGTTTAAAGATGTTTTGTATATATGATTTATTTGTAGTGCACAACGTGTCTTGGGTAGTAGCAATATAAATTTTTTAGAGAAAGAAGCTGAAATAATGCACTCTTTATTTCAATGCTGACATCATCTGAGTGAAATAGACATGCAATTTTCACAACCACAATAAGGAACATGTTTGCAAAATATTTGAAAGTAAAACTTTCAGTTTTCCAGTCATGGTCTGTATCAGTGAAGGAGATGTACTAGCTCTTTATTCGAGGTTGTTTGTTACATATTGAGTCACTCCGCCATCGTGCTCATATTGTTCTGTAAGTCCTGTAGTTTTTTTAGCATTTTCCCTTTTATTAATTTATTTTTATTTCTTTTGAAAGGGAGAAGTGAAGTGAATGCTGAAAGACAAGGATACATTTCCCAGTGATAAAATATTAAAATTATGAAGTGCTCCTCTGAGCTTTTCTGCCATAGCTGCTGCCTTGTGTTATATGGGTGTTATCTTCTAGACGAGCACATATTACTTCAGAGAAAGGCTTGAATAACTTATGTCTAAAGCCGAAGTTATTGTACCAGAAGATTTTACTGCAGAGTGATGTGTACTTTTTGCAGGGATTTAAATTATGAACCTGATGTCATGGCTGAGTTTTCAACTCAGTGACAGGATAGTAGGCAATGCTGTCTAATGTAAAGAACAACTTAGAGAGCTACATGTGGAAAGATATAGCAGAAAATTGGGCATCACTGCATGGAAATCTGCAACAAAATTCTGATTCTTGTGAGTCAGAATGCCTACACTATGAAATAATAGCCAAATTCTCCAGTTTTCCATGACTCTTCCCAGCTGGTATGCAGGTGGCACAACAGGTTATCCTTCAGCAGAGAAATGCAGAGCTTCTTCCCAAGAGATATCAGTGGTATATATATATATTAATTTTCTCTTTAATATTTTGTATGCTTCTTTTACCAGCAATATAAACAATAACAAAATTTGATGAGGTTGAAGTTTCTGTGTGTTTTCCGACTCTTTGTTTTGTCAGCTATAAAAGTTTTTTTCCTATCTTTATTATGCTTATAAAATGCATTACCATCTTATCTTTCTTATCCTTTACTTCTTTTATGGTTGTGCCTTTTAGCTTTAACAAATGCATTTAGTGCTTTTAGAGAGTACCTAACTATTCAAGGATTGCACGCAACAGAAACAAGGCGAAAATATCTACATATCATTAGATAGCCAGTCCCAAAAGAGGTAAGAAAAATGAGCTAAGTTGGAACTTAGGTTGCAATACTCATGAGATGTTGAGAAGTGATATTAGAAGAGAGCATATTACAGATTCTGTGTAGACTTAGCATACCATTTCATCTCAAACTGAAACATCAACATCAATAAATGGAATCAAATCCAGCCGGCGGCCAGTCATGAGTGGTGTCCCACAGGGCTCGGTTCTCTTTAACATCTTTTTAACATCTTTATCAATCATCTGGACGAGGGGATGAAGTGCACCCTCAGGAAGTTCGCAGATGACACCAAGCTGTGTGGCAGTGTTGACCTGCTGGAGGGTAGAAAGGCTTTGCAGAGCGATCTAGACAGGCTGGATCAATGGGCTGAGACCAACAGGATGAGTTTCAATAAGGCCAAGTGCTGGGTCCTCCACCTGGGTCACAACAACCCCATGCAGCGCTACAGGCTTGGGGCAGAGTGGCTGGAGAGTTGCCTGGCAGAAAAGGAC
>JAOXJM010000052.1:36924153-36941838 GCA_026413425.1 Tringa solitaria
TATTTTTGTCTAAACATTAAGAAGATTTTATAGGAACACAGTTAATTAAATGCAGCTGAGAACTGTGCCTTGGTTCATATTCAGCTCAGAGTTGTGTTCTGTGAGGTTTATCAGCAAAAGACTTACTGATGGTACAGATATTTCTCTCAACATTAAAAGGCACACTTGACACATGTTAATGTTACTAGGTTTGGTGTAATCTGGAGGCACAAATATGGCCTAAATATTTTGTGAAAGAGGTCCTGAAAATGTTTGCTTTCTAAAGTGAAGATAAAATAATACTTCATTTACAAAGCACTGTTGAGCAGAAGAAAGAAGAATTAAGTTTCATGAAGGGATTAGGGTATTAACCCAGGATATGAAGTATATATCTTGCTCTGTTCCTCTTTAGATTTCCTCTGCCACATTTATTTGAGCCTTTTCTTTTTGGCTTTAAATCTTTCACTATAAAATGAAAGAAATACTGCCATCCTAATTTATGCTCCATTTCGTCAGGATAAAATGGTTGATGATTATTAAGCTTACAGTACTGTGATAATGGTGTGTAAAGGGGAAAACTCTCCGCTTGCACACCAGACTGGCATAACCTTCTTAGAACAGCATTAGTTACAAGTAAGCAGCAGACATGGTGTTGTAGTAAAAATAGGCAAGAGCGTCACTTATGTAGAAATACTTTTTTTCTACTTTCAGCTACGTGCAATCAAGGAAAGATTGGAACAAGACACGCTAACAGGCTCTTCTGTTTCCTTCCTAGAATTACAACAACAGCTGCTTGTATGATGGACCTACGGAGATATCCGCTGGACGAGCAGAACTGCACGCTGGAGATTGAGAGCTGTAAGTACTTCTGCAAATCCTACTTATTCCGTGGTCAACTGCTTCAGGGTTTTTATTTCTGTCTTCTGTTTTTTTTTTCCCCCTATTCTTCTTTAACATGCTACTAACCTTAACCTAGTTGTCTTTCTCTCTGATGACATTTAGATCCTTAAAAACACATGCAAAAAGAAAAAAAAAAGGAGCTTTCCAGATGGATTAGTAATTTGTGGCATGGGGATTAGCAAAAGTTATTCTGTGTTTTGATGGACAATTTACAGCTTTAAAAGTCTCATTCAAATGCCTTGTTGGGAGTTCATGTGAGGAGCACAAGGATTATTATCAGTTCTTTATCCTCCTTTACTGCTGAACTGTGTGGCAGCCTGTTTCTATTTATAAGTGACGGCAAGAGGTTAGAATTGTCCTTGAAATAGACGTCTTGTGGGTTTTTTTCTAACGCCCTGTGCTGTAGTTAAACTTTCAATGCATGAAATGCAGTTGGCTATATATACTGATTTAATAGCTGGTGTCTCTATCAAACTTTCTATGTAGATAAAACTTGTGCTGTGAAATAAAATTTCAAATCTCTTTTCACTGAAAAATCTTTAGGTAATCTAAGTACATAAGAAAAAAACCACAATTTATGATCACTTTTATAAAGACAATATTGTAAGCATGCGTTGTTTGGCACTCTAATTAAGATTATATCAGTACTTTTGAGATACATTTCCTTTTTCAGGAGAACCGTAGGTAATTTTGCTGGGTGTATTGTTAAGTTGAATGTGGCAAGCAATATGGAAATTAATGGCATGTTGTAAGATACAGTATACAAAAGTATTTGTGTTTTTTTAAAGTAACTTCTGTATTATAAAAGATTGTGAGGTTTCTGTGTGCACTGAAGTGCAAAACAATAGTGTCTTGTCCTACAGTCTGGTAAGAACTTGGTACAGCTGAGTTTCTTTCTCCTATTCTAAAAAGCGTTTAAGTGTATGCTTTAAATTTATGTCCAGGTTTCATTCATTTTAGTGTAATTTAAAGTTATGCCAAAATCCTTTCCTGAATTAAGCTTGCGACACTGCTGTCTGAAATAATTTACATGCATAAAATAAGCAAAATGAGTCTTTATCACCCCTTCTCTATGCTGAAATACACAAGCGGGAAATGTGATGATGGACTTTGCTCTTTTGAGAATGTATAAAATATTGGGCATTTGGCTTTGGGGTTTTTTTGCAATTCACTATAGAATTTCTATTGATAGCATTTGATTCAAAAGTTCATATATGTAGCCCTTTACCAGTATAGTAGGCTGATTTTAATGTGCAAGAAAACCACTGGCATAACTGTATTCAGATTTACAGAGATTTTTACTGAGAATGTGGCTTTCTATGCCAGTGTCTTTTAATTGTTTTTGTAGCAAGGACCTGGACTTTTTCTTTTTTCTAGTCGTGTGTGTAAGATGGAAAGCTGGAGAGTCAGAGAACATACTTTCTCCCTATTTACAGCATTGTTTGAACAGTCAACAAAGACTTGCCATCACTCTGCATTACTGAGATGCCTGAATCTTTTTGGGATTCACAAACTAGATATTGCCTTCCTGTCATGCTTGCAGGACCCATTCTGGGAAATATTCCCAGGAAATACCTCCCAGGTCAGGCCTTATGCAAAACTGAAAATTAAACTATGTCCCTGGTTTTCAATGAGAACACTTGTTCTCGTTCAGACTTAGAATGTGGGACCTCTGGGTTAAAATTTCCCTTTTATCTGATTTTGGAGTAGAAGTTTGAAGGCATATCAGTTATCTTCCATGAAACAATCCCGGAACACAGGGCACTTAGCTCTTGAAACTGTTGTTCAGCTTGGTAAGAAGAGCACAGTACTTACTTTAGCATAGAAAAGGTAGGAGTTTAATTTACCATAGCAGTTAGGATGCTTGTAGGAGAGCTCGTTTGTGGTTCTAGTTGCTCTGTTGCAGCATCACGAAAGTAAACCAGATTTAAATCAGGATACTGTATGTAGCTAGCCTGTTTTTCATTGCAGTAACAAAGGTCATTAAAGAATGTGGATAGCAGTAATACTTGAACTGTATTTTCAAGCACTTTTGTGCTGCTTTAGAAGATTATTGCTCTTCATATGTGCTGTTCTGTTCAGTTAAAAACGTGAATCTGTCTAATCTTAATCACTTCAGATGAAAGCGCTAGTAGGTAGATAGAGTGAATAAGATTAAAAGTGACTTTCTGGATCCTTCAATGCAGGTACTCAAGTTACAATCGCTTCTTTAAACTGGTTAAGTTGCATGTTAAAAGTAGCTTGGTTTCTGGCCTTTCTGGTCCTGTGAACGTCTGTTTCACCACTGCTCTCTTGTGACGCTTAGAAATTTTCTTATATTCTACTCCAAGTGTTTCCCAAGTGTTTTCATAGCTGTGAAGGCATGAAATTATACTCAGGGCTTGTCGAGTTTTTTTTTAGTTCAATGTCTTCCCCAGCCCTGCTGGGACCTTCCTAATACTTTTAAAGAAAGCAGTCATTGTTCTTCATAGGCTTCATCTCAAGAAACAATATGCAAGTATCTTTTAGCTTTCTCATACAACAGTATGTTAAGAGAAATGTAGAACTTGCTGATGCTAGTTCTTCATTAGGACTAGCTAGTACTGTAAACAGTATTCCAGAACAAAATCTCTGTAACACTATGGCACTAATCCTGCCCTTTTTCTAGGATCCAGCTTTTGTTTTTCTTCATAACTGCATAACTTCCACAGGTGGTTGTCTTTCCTGGAACACTACATTAAGGTCTTTCCCTTCCTCACTCATTTTCCAGCAGTGGCTTCTAGCTTTTGGTAGAATTTTTGTTGTGGGTTGTTTTTGGTTTTTTTTTTTTTTGGCATACTACTAAGAACACATGACTTGGCATTTCATAACACTGTTCATATAAATCAGTGTTCTTAATATTGCTACAGTCCTCAAGGTTATCCGGTTCTTGCTATATTTTTTCTGATCATCCTTTGTCTTACCAGTACCTGCAGATTTTGTTTCATTAGAAATTTCATTAACACACAAACACTAAAGAATATTAATGCCAAGAAAGAAGGGGTTTGCTTATAATCATTCTCTGTACTGAGCATGATCTCAGTGTAATTTCAGTGCAGTATAATTTCCTACACATTTTTTATATATGTTTACTAATTATCTGTCCTTAGTCCCAGATCAACTGTTTATTAAAGTCCAGGTCAGATATATTTTCTTTAAAAAAGGAGTTATTGTCTAGCCAGATTATTTGAGTTAAGCCATGATAGATTTTTATCCCATTTCAATTCATGTTAATGTCTTATCCTTCCATTCTTTCTCCGCTTCCTCCTTCTTTCCACCCCTCTCCTTCCCTTCATCCTCTTATTGATGCCAGAGTTGATTGGCTGCTTAACTGCCTGGGTTACTTTTTCCATGTTGTCGTTGTGTTTACTGACATTTGTGGCCAATATAAATTTTTTGTCAATCTAGTTTTGCATAAATCTAGATTAATTTGTCAATTAGTGATTATGGTGGAAAAGAGTTATATGTAAAAAATCAAAAAATGAAATGTGGTAGGTGGTATCCTCTATTAAGATAGAAGAGATGGCATTTTTCCTATTTCAGTTTAAGGTAGTGTTAGTGAGATTTGATGCTGAAACTGTAAGAGAGGACAGTTGCCCATTTGTTCAAAGAGTATCAGTTTTGAGAACTGAAATCCTGTGTTTTTTAAAGTATAGCTAGTTACATCTCTGTGGCCATTTTTTGCTTTGCTCACCCTTAAAGTGCAGAAACATATTGAAAGTTTGGTTTTGCTATGATGCTTCTAAACCTGTAGGCCATCTTTTCCAAGGGGGTCTAATCTGAACTATTCTATCTCTCACTTTCTTTTATTATTTCCCAACACACTGAATAGCAGGGTTATAATACCAGAGGAAAATAAATTATCCTTTGTTTCTTAGTTTCCCAATGCGTAGGCAACAGAGAGCTTTTTCCTTTTTAGTTGGATATTGACTTGACTCGGTAAAATACATCTCCTTTCTGCTTCCTACGTCTGTCGCTGCAGTATGCATGGCTGAGTTTCCGATGATACTCTAGAATAATTTTGTTTCTCTGCTATTTCCTGCCTCTCTGGAGTTGTAACGTGTTGAAAGGAATATCTCGGGTAATCAACCATAAAACTAGTGGTAGTTCAAAACCAAATAGAAGTAGAAAGGAATTTGAAGAATACTTCATATTCATATAAGCAAACTAAATTTCACATTGCACATCCTCTACCATAATAGAGAGAAATGGTTGTGATTCTTTTGAATATTTTTAGCTGTAATCATTCAATACTTATCTGGTACATTTGTACCTTTGTCCATTTCAATTATGTGGTGCCTCATAAAGACAAAAATTCACTTCAGTTCCTTCTTATCTCACTTTATAATGTGTTTGGCATAGCTATATTTATGCTGTACTGAGGTACAATTCAGAAACTGCCTGCTTTGTGGCAGTGATTTTTTTATCCCCTGCCATTTCTTTGTTGCTGTGGAACAAACAAAAACACCCTGAGTTTCTTCTTAAAAAATATTCTCAGAAACATTTTCCATAGTGCATTAAAGATATAGCATTAAAAAAAGTGCAAATGTCCAAAGCCTTAGCAAATAGGGAGCTTGCCACTCAGACGTACTGTCCGGGGAAAAGGGCAGAGTCAGAACAGCGTGCATAGATGGGGAGGAAGGACTGCTTTGCTGACAAATGATAAATAATTGTTTTCAGAATATTTCATTTATGTAACAGCCTGGGGTGTTTGGATGAGAAATCATTAGGGTTTTTTTTTTCTGTTTCATGACAAAAAGGCCACAGAAGCACACTGAGATAAGTAAAAAATTTCCATTCGATAACAGAATCTAGAAAAGGCTGGAAAGAACAGAAGAGAAAGAGTATCATTCCTCCCAGTGGCAGTGCATCCCAGTATCAAAAACTTTCTAATCATATCATCTGAAAGCTCATCAACAAGAGAAACAGAAGTCATCTTTGTGTGCTCAAGGTGACTTTACAAGAACATTTAAGGCACTGAAAAGAAATCAAAGATGCCTTTTGCTGAAGCCTTGAGTACTTTGCAGATGGCTGCTCTGGCCATTGATCAAAGCTATAATCAGGTCACAAGGGACAAATGGTAGAACTCCAGGAGCCGACCAGGCAAGGCTTTTCTGGGTTAGAGGCAAATGTGCTTGATGCCAAGCAAGAGACTCTGCCGATCCCCAGGGAGTGGGATCCTCAGCAAAGGAGTATACTGTGGAAAGTGTCACTTCCAACAATTATGCTGTAAGTGGAAAGCTAAATACATGACTCTGGGGGCACTGAAGATTAGAAGCTTAATAGTGTCTCATTCTATTTTATTTATTTTTTCTTTCCATTTATCAAGTTTAGCTTGTGTCCTTTTTGTGTCTTAAGCTAAGTATGTTTTGCGTAGTGGCTCTTGTACAGGGAGGATATTCCTTTGTCAGTAGAAGCTGACTTTATCAAAGTGCACCTTTTTCCTCCTTGTTCATCATCTATATGTTTGGTTCTCTTAATTTGGATTCTATGGCAATTCAACCTGTACAGTACTTTGTGGGGGGAAGGGGCATAGATTAACAAACAGTGATGAGTTCCACCTCTGTACCCATACTCTGACGATTTCAGCAACATCAGCTTATAGTGTGGCTTCCTTGGGACAGGTACGTTGGTTTTTGTCATTATTATTTTAGAGAAGAGAGATAGTTTCAGTGGTATAATGCACACTGGCAACCAACAGGAAACCATTGATTCCTCCTCAGTGTGTGGGCAGGATTATTAAGGGCTAAAAAAACCCCAAAAGTAGATGATGCTTCCGGCTAGTGTGAAGAGGGGAAGGAAGTTTAGACTAATACTCGGTGCATTTGATCAGGCTAGGTTAAATACAAGTGAAACCAGTGTTTGTAAGGTTTTGATAACGCACGTGCACACATCCCCAGGGACTTTTGTCAAGCTTTCAGACTGGAAGTCAAGTAACATCCATGGTATATTACTCTACAGGCAGGCAAGAAGTAAGTGTATTCCTTATTTCCTTTATACCCCAGTGCATCTTTGCAGCAGTCTACATCTTGGGAGCTATCATAATAGAAACAAAATGATGTACTGTTTGCAAATGAGCGAAGAATTATACAGAAACTTAATGCTTTGAAGCAACCTGGAAGTTAAATTTAAAAGGGAATGCAAGATACTAATATCTAATCTCTGCTTTTCAGCACTGGACAATATAGCAATGTAGATTTCCACAGAGAAATTAATAGCTTGAAGCTCTTTTTTTTGTTTTGTGGGTTTGGTTTTTTTTAATCATTCTACAGTTGGATATGGAGAATATATAGAATCATAAAGATAGAGAGACAAAAATGCAAATGGTTTAAAAACTTCTAAAGCATTTTGCTTTTTATAGCCAGTCTGAGCTAGAGTACATTTGTCCTTATTGCACATAATTCTGCCTTTTATCAAGGGATTATTGGAAACAAAAAGGGCCCAGTTCAAAGAGTCCATAGCCAGAAACCACCAGATTCATCTGCTGAATATTTGGGGAAAAACTAAGATCCATGAAGGTATCTCTGATGCTGTAGAAGGATGCCCTCCAAGAAAAAAAAGAATATATTGCAAACAATTACTTTGATAATCTTATATCAAATAAATTGTCTGGAGGTGTGAAAAGCTGATGGGTTGGCACTTTACAGGCCTGTTTTCTGAAGATACGAATTTCACAAGGTAAATATTCACTTTTTTTTTTTATTATTTTTTTACTAAACTGAGTAGTAGGATATCTGTTATAACGTTTCATACTTCAGGCAAATGTATTGCTGTAGGTCTATAATTCTTTTCGAACATTAACTGGTGATTTTTTCAAGAAAAAGAAGTATCTATAAGTGCTCTTGGAAAGGACATCGGTGGTACTGTTACAGATCTTAGGTGTCTGTGTAGTGTGTGATCTGAGATTAGTTTATTTTTATTATTTTCCTTCAAGTACATATATTTTTTATTAGAGG
This sequence comes from Tringa solitaria, assembly GCA_026413425.1. Lineage (NCBI taxonomy): Eukaryota > Metazoa > Chordata > Aves > Charadriiformes > Scolopacidae > Tringa > Tringa solitaria. The sequence continues at coordinate 36,932,007 of JAOXJM010000052.1, forward strand.
TTTGCTGTACTTGAAATGGTTTAAAGCTTGTTTCAGTCAGTAGGCAAGTAGCGGAATATTTAGTGTATGTTGAGTCTATTAGTAGTATTCATTACTCTACCAAGTTCTCCTATTTTGGTTTAGACAATTGCTTTTATTTGAGCAGTAGCTTGCTTACCTGTGATTTTTCACTTTCTGCTTGGTGATTCTAAGTGTTGGACCCAATCATTATTATCTGTAGAATCACAGTTGAAACTACGCATTTCCCCAAGGGGCAGAAAAAATATGCTCAGTGCTGGCATGCATCATCTTCCTGCTCGCAAGAGAGGTCACGTTACATCAGAGGCCACTGTTCCTGGTAATAAGAAGCCATTGTTTTCAAGTGGCATTGGTTTCAAGTGGCAATTTTCTGATCACTCAGTTAAGGTGGCAGTAATTCTTGAGTTTGGCCTAATGATACATTAATTTGTCATACTTTTTTCTGTTATTGTGACAACTGTAGGTTATGTTACAGCTTTTTACGACTTTTTTGAGGTTTATTTGTATTGGATTCATAATAGCTAACATCTGACTTTGCCTTGGAATTTGAGAATAATCCTTTCCTTTCCCCTTTCTTTTTTTTTAACCAAAAAAATCATTATTGACATACAATGTTTTGCTTCCCTGTAATATGTGGTTTACTTGGATTGCAGAGTTTACTGCTAAACAAAGGTTTATTCTGGACTAAGCGAAATGACCTAAATAACAAAAGTGCTGTTTATAAATAATGCACTTACACTTTTTTTTTTTTTTGATAGAGGTTGGACTATGTGGCACTTGCAGACAAGATAGTGACACGTAATTACTATATTATTTTTTGTGGAAGAGTGAAGTGTTTCAGCATTCATATATAGTGCTAAGTTCACTCTCAGTTTTGGAGATTTTTTTCCTTTGGATGTGTCCAATTCATGATGGTCTGAGATTATCCCTCAGCCTTTCTGTGAGGAACAAACTTAAATATATTTTAGTCTATGCTTTTTAAATAAAAAATGGACAATCTACATTTTTTTGATAGGAGTTTTATTCAACTAAATCAATATCTCATCACAAAGCTAAAACACTTTGTGTCAAATTCAGAGTTACTACAATTTATCTGACTTCCTATTCATACCAGGAGACTTCAAATGTGGAAAGTTTTATATAAATAACTAATCCATGATGGCTTTTTTCCCCATTCCCATGCAAGTTGTCCTTTTACTTCATTCACAGATTTAGAGAAATGTTCCTTTGCCTTGCAATTTCTATACACTCTGGATTTCAGAGGAGTAAAATTTAAAATGGTTTTTCCTTTGAGGAGAGAAAACCATCCTTTCTTCTCTCAAGGAAAATGAAATTACTATGTGAAATTACTCTGCCTACATGTTAGGTCTCATGTTGTCTTTTGAAGGTAAATCAAAATGAGAAGAGACATTTAAAACAAAAACTTTTAAAGTTAGGTTGTTATTCCAAAAATTTTATTTTTTTTACATTATTCAACTGTGGTGATGAAAGCAAATGATGGCTTATTCTCCATAGTATCATTTTACTTAACTAGTCAATATCTTTTTCAAAATAAAAAAAATTCTTCCATGTAGTATGGCTTTTATGAAATGATAGTATTTATCAGATGCTGGAATCACTTACCTCAGGTCTTATGCTTCAGAAGGCAATGGAGACTGTGTTTATATCGCAGTGATCACATACCTGTTAAAAGAATAGAAATATGTTTCTACAGTCATTTTTATTTTCTAAGATTTTTTTTTTCCAGTGACAGATACTGTCACTGTTTCACAGAAAATTAGTATCAATTATTTTTTAATTTTGAGAAATCAAAATTCACCATTCTCCATTGATTCACCATTTACCAATTGATCAAATTATATTCAGTTCCTGATACCTTTTGGAGTCATCTAGATAAAACGTGGGAAACAGGAAGACAATCTGCTCTGTATTTGCACTTGGCCACTGATAACAGCAATTCCAATAGTTATGCTAACACTGAATTACTTCAGTGGGGGAAGGACTAGAAAATGCACATCAGAGTCATCATAAAACTCTGGATTCAGATTAAATTTGACAAGCAGTTTTGGCCTGTTTAGAAAACCACAACAAACAAAACAGGATCAGTTCATACCCTACACTAGGAAACTGTTCCTTCTTTCCCCACTGACAGCAGTCAGACACTTGGGTGAGATGTAGCAAGGCTCATTCAGGTTCCTTCTCTGCTTGAAGAGAATTGAATTTGCTGCCTGAGGGACAAGCCAGAAGACCAGGCTGGCAGTGTGCTCTGTATTGGGTCACCTTCCATTGATCCTGTTCCATTTGGCATAAGTTTCTAGAGTAGGAACTGGAGCTACATTTGTCAGATGTGAGCTTAACCCTCCTCAGTGGCTCCTATTCCAAAGAAGAAATATCTGTATGCTCCAGCAGGGTTGTTTGTTGTTGGGGTTTTTCTGTTTGAGTGCTTTTGTTTTGTTTTTCCCAAACTCTGAATTTCCTTTACTTTTCTTACTGATGCTCAAATGCAAAATATTTAATTTTTAGTCACTGAAAGGGAAAACAATTGCATTGGTTTTTGTTTCACCAAGTAGAAGCTAGAGTGAATAGGATCATCTTTTGTTTTGATTATGACATTGGGTTTGGGTGAAAGAAGAGTTGTCTTTTCAAGTAAAAAAGCCTGGGAAACATTATTTTACTTTGGTGGAATAACAGAGGAGAGATTGAATTAGCAGAATCATTGGCAAAGTTAGATATCACAAACTTTTCATTCCTTTGGTCAGTATATTGAGCCTTTCTAATGATGAGACCTTTGTGAAACAGAGTTAATTTTGTTCAGTTGCTCATGTTATTTGGTATTGGTAGTTCAGACTGTTCAAATTCCACCTATCTCCAGAAAATATAAGCTACTTTCTGTTACTGGATGCAGTCCCATTTTCCTATCTCTTAAATCTGTATATTGAGTTCAGAGTTAGTATTGCTTACAATAGTAGTAGTTCATTTAAAAATAACTCAGTCGTAGTGTTATCCATTCTTTTGGCAATGCTAGGGGAATAAATTGTCATCTTCTATCAATCCAACACTACTATAAAGACGGGTAGACGTGGTGCTTATCTACATGGTTTAGTGATGATTTTTGTTAGTGTTAGGTTGATGGTTGGATTTGATGATCTGAAAGGTCCTTTCCAACCTAGGCAATTCTATGATTCTATAATTGATGTGAGAAAATGTGATTGCAAATTAGCTAAGACAGTATCATAGAATACTTTCAGTGGCATATGTATCAGGAATATTTCTAAAACTAGAATAATTTCCTGTGTAGTATTCCTTTCATTTCCATTCCATATGTATCTGGCACACTGTCCAAAATTATTTGGGTGGAAATTCAAAAGAGTAGTATCTTTTACGTATGGAAAATTCTAACTCTTACATAAACTTTCTCATGACGTGCGTTTGTTCTGAGTCAAAATTAAGCACAAAGAGTACTGTTATTACTGTAAGTATCATCAAAAATATGTTTTGTGAAAGAACATTTATAAAGGAAGCGATATCTAAGTAGTTGAGAGAAATCATAAAGAACAGAGTCTCAATCATTTATGTTGTATTTATAAAACGGTTGGGGGGGGTTGCTCTTTTTTTTTTCCTCTTGTATAATAATGCAGGTCAATTGTTTTCCATGTTGCTTTTTATGTTGGGAAAGAGAAGTCACTACGTACTATACTATTATTAGTATGTGCTTATATTTCAAGGCATACTTCAAGAATAATTCAGGATGCAAGGAGCCTCAGGAGGTCTGTAGTCTAACCTACTCAAAACATGGTCAGCTAGGGGTCAGACCAAGTTACTCAGGGCTTTGTCTTGGAAAACCTCCAAGGATGGAGAGTGTAAAATCTCTCTAAGCAACCTGTTCCAGTCCCTGACTCTCGTAATAATGAAGAAGTTTCATTGCAATTGTGGAAATGTGCCATGTTGAGTATCTGGTTTATCCTGTCTTGGCATGCTACATCTGCCTCAGAAATAAGTACTTACTGTTACTGATCTAAAATAGAATGTAAGTGCTGTGCAACCTGTATTGTAAAAATGTAACTTTTAAATGACATAACTGAATGGCAATATCATGGGAATGCTCTGAATAAATTAATATGTTGTACAAGTAGCCCTGTAATTTGACAAAAGCATCTTTGAGTTAATGAGTTAAATTATATAGTTTTCCTTCCATTTATGATCTTCTGGTGTGGTATAATCTGATCCGTATCTCTTGATTCAGTTACACAGATACTATTCCCACCATGTAGATTGAAGTGTCTCTGTCTACCTTGTCATTCTCAATCTCTTGTTAAGATTTACAGACTTTCAAAATAAGGGTTCTTCTCCCCTGGATAACAATCTAAGAATTTTCATGATGACATTTGGCTCAGTAACATGTTTCTTGTTATGTGCTTCTAAAAGGCAATTCTTTCTGTTCTGTAACTGCACAATGTATAAGTTGTCTTTATTTTGTATGGAGCACAGATACGAATAGTCAGCTTTACAGGCATATGTTGGAAATGCGTTCATTTCAGCTACAGCTTTGGAACTTGTGATAAGACATAATTTCTACTCCTCAGCTGCAGACCAATCCACTGCTTACGTTTTCTATCATACAAACTTGTCTCATCTTGTGATTGATGTGTTTCTGTAGAATCTGAGATCTTACCTCAGCCCAGGCACAATTATTTTATATAACAACAGGGTAACACAACAGAAAAAACAAGTAATTGATGGAAGTCAGTATTTAGCCACGTGTCTTAAGAATACACCTTGCCACTTTGATGTTACGTGTACAGATACTGTGTGCTATGGAAGATTCTGCAATATTGGAGATAAGTTGTAAGAGTAGTGGTCTACAATTATCATGAGTGGAATGGTGTACTGTACTGAATGTAGGCACTTTATTGATGTGTGAAAGATGATTATCCAAGTATTTGATGTTGTTTTGCATAACCTTGTACAACAATTTCCTGGTAAAATCTCTTTTATCCTGTTTTCTGAAACAGTTAATTGACATTCAACATATATTAGAAGTGAGTGTGTTGTCAACAGCAGACACAGATTTGTTCAAGGCACAGACCGGTTGTGCGCTGTTAACGAGAACGAGTTTCATAAAAGCAGAACAGGCACTTGCATCTTAGTGTGTGGGACTTCATCTGTGCAGGTAAAGAGCTCTTCTGGAAAGTTGGAATTTCTCTCTCCTGATCACAGCCTGGAAATGTCAAGACCTGAAAGGTCTTCAACAGCTTACTTCTGGAAGACTGAACTGTACCAAAATGTTACACAGACAACCTGAATGATACTGAAATGTTGGTAAGTTTAGGTTTTGCTTGTGCATTTTGCTCTTATTCCTTTGGGAGTTTTGTGTCTGGACCTTTGTGACCTATTAACTGACACATGTTCTATCACTATTTTGGGGAAATTCTGGAAAGGGGCAAAGAACACAACAGTAGAGTCGTCTTTTTTTTTTTAATTATGGTCCCTCTCTGTTGTCTTTAATTTGCAGAGCCAAAATGAGTAACATAAACAGTAAGACTGGTGACCCCTATTCTGTCAGAATTATTGTCCTAGGGGTAGTATCCATAGTAAGCAACTTCTCATTCTTCACAAACAGCTGACATGAATGTGCAGGGGAGCAGATAAGCATCAAAGTGCTGCAAGTGCAATGCATTTGTACTGTAAGTTGCTTATGTTGTTGTAGCATAGTTGATGTTGGTGGTGATGTATACATGTGCTAACTAGAGAATTAATTTTCTTTCAGGTTTCAAGAACAACTTTCTGCAAGTCCAGAAAGATTCATAGTCTTATTAGGTAAATTTGTGATACTTTTCTCCTGCAAAGCCTATCTAAGGTCCTATTAAACTTTCTGACCAAGAACAACTAGCTTTTGCTTACCTCTGTTTTTATTCATTTACAGGAAGATGGGATTAAAGAAGTGGGTTTTACGTTTTGGTATGAGGCCAGAAAAACCTATACCTCACTGTCCAAAATTTGCATTTTATCCTCTAATGCGCTATATAGAACATTCTCTTTTATGACTCTTCATGTGCTTCTGATAATATTGTGGAATTGATTGTATGGGTGTGAGAAACTTACTTGCATTATAAAATTACAAGCTCTTTGCTAAATATGTTAGCTTTCTTAAAGAAATAAAACTGTTTTTAGCTATTGTGTCTTTGTGTTTCATTATGAGTATAAAGGAATTTTGAACACAGTAACACATGGGAAACTTCTAAAGTCTGCTGAGAGAAGATGACTGCAAGATTGGAAAAGCTGACAGTTGATTTTTCTGATTTTTATGTACCTGTGAAATACTATTCAACAAACCAATGCTATATTCTAAGCAGCTTTTCTGTCTCTACATTATAAAGAGTACTGCACTATTTTTCTGTGTATGAAATCTGCTGCTGAAAGAAGAACTTTCTTGAAAGGGCTGGTGCATTTGTCTTTCCTGCTTGAGTACAAGCCAGCACCTCCCACTGAGTCAAGCTCCTGTGACTTCTCTAAGTTTGTTTCTTCTTGGAACAGAAAAGCGTCAACTTGAATTGATACTGTGAAATTAATGTGCCTGTTCTGGAGATGAGACAAATCTCAGGTTATATAGAAACAATGTTATTTTGCATTATCACTTGCTCTTACTGGGAAAATACCATGGTTTTGAATGAAGCAAGTTTTCCTTAAATATAGTGATTTAGACAACCTTAGAGCAGCAGCTTGTTTTGTGTGTTTTTGTTTTTGAGTTTGTTTTATTTTTTAATCCTTTTTCCCTTCAGGGATTTGGATGAGTGTGGAAAGTATTTTAGCCAGAAGGTAGAACAAAGCTCACTAGGGAGACTCCAGCTGGGACTGAAAATATAGCTTTGTTGGTTCCACATGTTCATGAGTTAACACATGAGTCTACTTGACCAGCCAAAATTGAACTCAGTCTGTTAAAAAGTAGGTAATACCTTGTTTTAAGTACTATAATTAAGGGTCTATCATTCTGTTATGAGAAATATATCTCCAAATTTCCTAATTTGCTTCTGAATATTGGCTATTCCATGAGTGTCTGACCTTCGAAGAAGTAAGCTCAGCTCTCAGCTCAAGCGCTATCATCCCTAGTGAGATATTCAGAGTAGATTACAAACTGCTTTCAAAGGAAGGATAAATGTAAGCCTTAAATAATTGAGGATGATGAGTAGGCAAGCCTTTTAGTTAGATCTTTCCTTATCTAAATTGTTTTTCCAATCATGATAAAAATATCAAAGTATGCATTAAAAATATCTGAGCAAAATATCAGAATCAGTTGCACAGAGGAAGATAATTAGCAGATAGTGTGCATCTGTTCTTACAGACTCAAAGAAGGGCAGATGAGCTGATGTGGAGCTTTGTGTACTTTAACCTGGACTATTTTCAGCCCCTTGGTTTTTTTAGTATTTTTTTTTTATTGCATTGCAGTTCTCAGCAAAAAGGAGTCTAACAGTAATTTGGTGCTATTTTCCACTGTACATCCTACAGTGTATGTGGAACTTTGAAGTTCTGATTTTGCTTGTGGTGGGAATGGCTGATGCTAGTGTACTTTCCTGGCCAATGTGGACAAAGGAGTTCATGGCAAAAAGAGAGCAACGTTCATATTTTTCATTAAAATATGACCAAATAAATGTTGACTGAAAGCTCTCACCATTTAAAGGTGTTTGTGTCAGAAGATATATTCTCATCTGAAGACATAATTTTTGCAACTGGAACACATGGTCTGAAAGTGCGTGTACATTTTTTGAGCTGAATGTTGCTGATCTCTTGTAATACCTGTTACTTTTGATGTGGGGTGATACCTAGAGCCTTTAGTAAATGCCTTTGTATTCCAAATTATTGTATGAGAATGGGAAAATGTCATCAGTGTACTGAGTTTTACCCACAGAAGCATTCTGCCATCATTGGTATGATATAGTGGTTAAGTGAGACTTTTCCTGTTCATAGAAATTGTGCGCTCTTCTTGATGGCTAATATTAGATGTCAAAGTTGGGAGGTTAGTCTGCTCTGAACTGCCATCTTATCAATGCAGTTTTGGTGCGTTGTATTCTGCTCAAGGGGGACCTGTCTCTTGTGACTACCTCAGTAGTCTTCTAACTTTGGTTCTAACTGGTTGGACTAGATGATCTTAAAAGGTCCCTTCCAACATAGGTGATTCAATAAGGGAATGCAAAAAAAAATAAAATAAAATACCGAATTGTAAACCTGTTTTGTCTGTTTTTCAGAATAAATGTAACAATTTGCTTAAACACATTTGAATACCATTTAAGTTCTCTTTATTTGTAACTTTGGTTTTGATGACGAAGTTACCAGGTATTATTTACTGGGTGTCTGCAGCTCAGTTACATATTTTTGCATTTTAAGTTGTTCAAGGGAGTGCAAAAAAACCTTGGGATGTGTATGATCAGATAGAGATCTCAGAAGTTTCTGTTTCGTGAGGATGGATATGCTGGCTTATGAAAGCATGATTGTGCTTCCATAAATCTTGCTAATGGTTGAATATTTTATCTATAGGACAGGGTTATTGTTCATTCCTCATCCATTTTTTACTTATTTGTATGCTTATCTTACTGCAGACTAGGAGTTTCCCTGCTTCAGTGGCTTGCATGAGTTTCCCCTCCACTGTAGCTGTTGTTTTTTTCTCCTGATCCCAACTTTACTTTTTAAATTCAGTGTTCATTCTCATTCTTTTCACATGGTCAGATTTAATTCTTTCATTTCCTTTATTAAAGCATTTCCAAAGTAACAGCCTTAGAACTGCAGATTTTCTGAGAGTACCCATTCTTGCTTTTTAATCTTCAATCTACAAATGAGAGGGAACAACTTACTTGACCACTGGGTTGGGTTTTTTCCTTACCTAAAGGCTGGAGTTATCACTGGCTTCTTGAGCAATGGAAGAAGTCTTGCATGTATCTGTAAAATTCCAGCATGTATCTGTAAAATTAAAGCATCTGGATTTTTTTCAAAGCTCCACAAAGTCCACATTCTTGTGAACTCACAGCCTAGCAATTTAAACCCCACAATGTCAGGATGGCAGCCTAGCACCGGCTTAGCAGTTCTTATCCATCTGTTGTAAACCAATTTGACTACTCGCATCTTCCCATGTTATTTCTGGACATGATGATTATGTAAATTTTTTGTGATCTGTGTCATAACTCCAGACTTGTTAAATGTCCTGAGAAGTATGGCCATACATTTGACCAAACCTGAAACTTTTTCTTGGGTGTTTTCACCCAAGATTTTGAACCTAGATCCGACAGTGGTATTGTTGGGTTTTAAGCAATTTCATTTTGTTGGTATTCCTGGCTTTGGGTGTTCATGAAATTGGCAATGTTCTGGGCTGCTGTTTAGGAACTAATATATTTGTTAACCCTGTTTTGCTTCTGATGCTTTGCTCTGGAAATTAGTTTTTTTTCCTTTTGTGTTCTTGTACTTTCTTCTGGTATTACTTGCTTAATAGGTATCATTTTTTTGGGAATCAGGTATTAGTTATATCTGGTCCTAATATCCCAAAGGAGACCTTCTTGTGAAGAAGAAATGGTGATGTCATGGTTCTGCTTCTCTTTACAGAATGGACTCAGCAGGGGAGGGAATGTCATGCTGCATCATTTAAAGCTGCCATATTGCAGCATGTATTTCCAGGATTTTTCAGATGAACATTAAATAGGATGAGGGGTAATCATTTTAAACAGAAAGAGGGGAGATTTAGATTAGATACTAGAAAGAAATTCTTTACTGTGAGCATGGTGAGACACTGAAACAGGTTGCCCAGAGAAGTTGTGGATGCCCCATCCCTGGA
>JAOXJM010000052.1:36949823-36967049 GCA_026413425.1 Tringa solitaria
AACATAGATGCACACACAGGAGTTGAATAATTTCTTTAATCAACAGCTCACAGCCACTTTACAGTGGATAATTAATGTCACTTGCTAAGTGAGAGCAGAGCTAGAGTAACCAAATGCTTTAGGTGAGAAGTGGGTTGGGAAGAAAATCCACAATGCACAAACAAGTAGCATCCACACAGCACACATCATGCCCTGAAGACTTTCTTGCCAGTGTAAAAGCAACTTTACAAAAGCAAACATGTTTACAAAATACATCAGATTTTTTAAAGCTGTATATATTTAATGAACCATGGTACAGAAAAGGTAGTAATTTATATTGTTTTGATGGGTTTTTTGAGACAGACTTCCAAAACATTCTTGTTTTCACTTAAGGTATCTATACCCGAGATTGCTTGTATTCCAGCCCAACTAGATATGTTACTCTTGGCACTTGCCTCTATTATTGCCTGGTTGTTCATGTTCTTTCTTCCTTCTGAAAGAACATATTGTATTATTTCTCCCTATGTATGCCACCAGGAAAAGCAGTTAAAATTATGATTAGTCTCCTATTGTAGACAGTAGGGCAAAGATTTGCCATAGACAGGCTTGTCTGTAGTCATTGCTACTTGACTTTGACACTGTATCCACATTTTCTCATTAAAATGTCAGACCATAATGCATTTTGCTTAAATTTATATAAGGCTAGACGAATATAAAATAACTCAACTTTAAGTGCACTGAATACTTATGAAATTTTTTTCGACAGATATTCACTGAATTTTCATTGTCATAATTAACATGTGGGACTTTGTACGTTTCAGTTAAAGGATTTACTACTTCTGCCCTTCCTAATAAAACATAATATGATTATCCCCTTCTATTTCAACAGCACTGTTTTCTATGGTGAGAACATTTTAGTTAAGAAAGCAGGGTATCAAGTACGAGGGACTTCTCCCTTTCCACTTTTTCAGAAAGAGAGATTAGTAATCTGGCAATGCCATGTTCAATCATACACAGCTGAAGTGGTCACATAAATTCTCAGTTCTTTTTTTCATCTTTCAGTATATATATATTTTTCATATTAAAGCCTTAAGTTGTAGAAGTTGATTTGGGGAATCAGTAATAAGTACACTTAATTGACAGTTTACTATTTCACAAGATTTTATTTTCCTCTCATTAAAAGTAATTGTAAGAAATATAGAGCATATACCTTCATTTTATGACTAAAAGTTATATTTTCAATATTGAATTGAAAATGCTAAATGAGAATTAAAGTAATGGTGTTCATATTTCTGTTGTTCAAAGGACAGCCTCTAGGCAAAGACGAACATTTTTTGAAACACTCTTTGCATTTCCACTTAGAAATACATTGCCAGAATTTCTAAGCAAGGTTTTGAAAATTATTTTTTCTCTCATTATTTATGTAATTATCAAAGCTCAAAGCTTTAATCTTGATGCTTTATTTGTCCTGCACTGCAGCTACATGTGGATTTACTAACAGTAGGGTTCATTAATGCTGGGTTTCTGATATCTATTCCTTTCCTTTCATCATTAATAGGATAGGATTTTAACTCATAAGGATAATGTTGATGGTTATAATGAATGGCTTAATCAGTGACTTCATCTTTTCATCAGTGAGGTAGTCCAGTGACTTGCTGTTAATGCTAATGAAGTTGACAGTGAATCTAGAGAAAAAACATGAACTGCAATAATTTAACATAGTAGAATTGAATTTGGATTTTAATTCACAACATTGGTAACTGTAACAACTTACCAGAAGTAGAAAATGCTCTTATTAGACTTTGCGAGATATCACTTCTAGAATTGTGATTCCATGGATGTTTTGCACACCTATCAAAGAAAATACCAACTTTCTCCTAAGCAAATAAACAGTACCAAAAGAATATAAAGGAAAATAGTGATGATTCAGTTCATGATTTGTTTCAGTTCATTGTTAAGATTTCTACTGTTGGGAACACTTAAAAAATTGGCAATCTGTATTTCAGGAGGTGTTCTAATACCTTTAAGTCAATTGATGTTCTCATTGCTACTTTGGGCATAAAAAAGATAAATAGTGGGATTGAAGAAAATCTCAGATCAAGTTAAGTTTTAAAAATACAGTAGAACTGAGTCATCTTGGTTCTGTGTGTGTTGCTGAGAAGGCACTTGACCATCCTCTCAGATGGGGCATTCCAATTTTATCCCAATGAGAAAGCCAACTTCCTTCTCTGATCATCCTCCCTGCCTGTTTGACCTTGTTTTCTGCCAAAGGGAACAAGATCTCAGAATGGTTCACATCACCTCCTTGCCCACTTGCCATGTGGTATAGGTCCACCCATTGTATCCCTGTGGCCACCACCAACAACTTACAGGAGGTATTGTAGCTATTCACAGAGAGTAGGTGAAAGATGCTAATAAGTGGGTTTCAAACTGTGTGCAGAAATATGAAAACGAGCATATTCCAGTGTTCCAACAGTATTGCTTGGATTGGATTAGGGTTTTTGGAATGCGTCAGTTCTCTAAGCAGTGCTGGTAACTGAAAAAGCAGTGCTTCTCTCAGTCTAAGGGAAACAAGGATCTAAATGTTATGAGAGGAGCTGTATAGCAAATGTAACATAAATTATGACCCAAATGTTTGTTACTACATATTCCTTGTCACTTTACACTTCAGAACAGGTGTTAGCCACAGTCTCCTGGCAAAATTGTATCTTTGCTAATTAAATTCTGCCCTGCTAAATTCCCCCTGAAATTTTAATTGGATTTTGTATTTCTCACTGTATGCCATAAATTGTTGTGTGAACCTGCTCTGTGATATTAAATGGCTGCATTTAATTGGTAGGTGACATACTCCTTATCCTCTAATATAGTGTCTTATCATTTGTGAAGTAATTTAAAATTTATTATTGCTGGTAGATAAAATCCATGAAATCTTCATCAGACAAAACTCATTCTTGGTTTCACCCAGTCCTCTCAAGTGATTTGATTTGGCTAAAAGCTATGTTAGACAATTGTCTCAAGTGAATATACAGGTAAAACTTTAAAGTTTTTCCTTTTCAAAAAAGTAAAAAAAAAAAAAAGAAAAAAGAAAAAAAAAAAACAACCCCAAAACAAACCCCAACTTCATCCATGCTGAGAACCAGTTTATAAAGAGACTATATTATTAAGACAGATTATAAATTATTTAAACTGCAACATTGCTCTCATGAGGCAGACATATTTTGGAAGTATGCTGCCAGAAATTGTTTTTCTCTACACTTTAGAAGATTCACAAGTTAGCACTTCATAACACACTTAAACTGGATTTAGGTAATAATAGAGCCATAAACACTTCATATTCTATCAAAGTTGAAGTTAAGGCAGACAGCTTGAAAGCAAAATTGTTCCCCTTGTTATTTTCCTTATATGCTTCTAATTAATTTTCCTTTTAAGAAGGGCCTTTCTTTGTTGCAATACTCTTTATTTTTTTGGTTGTCTTTTCAAATTTGATTTCATTTTTCCCTTCCTGTAATTTAAGTGCGAAAATACTTCTAGTCTTTGTAACCAGGAACTGATTTTCCCTTTATAATGCTATTTTTCATATGACTGAGTTTCTAATGCTGGTTAGTGTTGCTATGACGGTAAAAGCAACAGAAAACAGGTACATCTGGGTGGGTTTTGGTTTCCTTGAAGAAAAAGCATCCCATTTTTTCCCCTTTGATTTAGCAACATTTTTTGCATTTTTTGTTTCAATAACTTTAGTACTATGCAAAGCAAGAATCAGACTTAGTCTGTGTTTCTGTATGAGTGCTTGGTACAGGGATGGTAATAAAGTGTTTCTTAGCCAATTGGCTGCTCTGCATACAAGTTGGATGTAATTACAGACCTTGTGCCCAGGAAAGCATTTGGTTTGTTGCCTTTCCACTCATCTAACAGCTTCATGAGATGTTCCAGGTCAAAAAGTCTGTTGAAAGCCACTTGGGACAGTTCAGCTCTTCAGTGTTCCCACTTCAAACTTGTGATAAAATGATATGATAAAACTCTAATGAGAGAGATCTGTGTCTTCAACTCAATGCCTTCCAAACATATGTGTTGCGTATTTCTGTGTATTTTTTTTGCCACAAAAGAGGCCTTTCATTCTAAGCTTTGGACAAGTAGTTACCTTATACAATAGTAGTAATAGTAGTAATAAAATATTATATATTAAAATACTATAGCATATGTGTACTTGTAACAAACAGACTGCAGCAGTAATTCAAATATTATACAAAGTTGGGAGCACCACAGATACAACAGTGGCTTAATGAACATGTTTACAAAATGGCTGTTAGATACCTGTGGCACTGATGTGCTCCTGAGCCATAACAACCTCCTGGAGACCAAGGATGCTACAGGGCAGGGGAAGAAGCCAATTTTCAGGTTTATGGTAACAGAGGTCACTGTACTTTCACTTTCTTGCTTCTACACAGAAACAATGTGTTCCCTGCAAATAATAATTTTCTGATTCATGAATCCCACAGACACATACAGGATAACACTTTTCAAAGGAAGGACAAACGTAGAAAATGGACTACAAATGCAGATACCGACACATGTGATGCAAATAAGCCTTGGGTTGTAAGGATATGCTAGGAATGTCACTGTGCAGGGAAGAAGGCAGTTAAAATAGGGAACACACAAGCTGAGGTATAGAATACTGTAGCCTCATGTGAAAATATTGTCAAGGTGTTTGATTTTTAAAAAATTTCTTTGTGTGTCGTTTGGAACAGAATTTGAGTCATAATTCCTTCAAGAATTAAGCTGTGCAATTGTAAATGTCAGAAAAAATATAGTGATTACGAGGTAATAATAGCATTTTCCATTGCTGCATTGTGTATTATGCGTTACTGTATTATTCATGTGTTTTTCTCACAGTTTTTTTGAAGAAGGGTATTTATTTCAAAGGCACGAGAGAGGTGCCGTCCACACGGGGCTCTCAGCATAAAGATGTAGTGATTTAACTTTTGTATTTGAGGCTGATTCCCTTTTATGTATGATAAAATATTGTACTGACTCCTTTTTAATGAACATTTACATGCAGATATCCTGCTTTTTCAGCCCAAGAGGCAACCTTATGTAATGGATATTTGCATATTGACACAGTTACAATACTAGAGCTGGAGAAAAACAGAATAAAAGTCAACAGAGTGTGTTAAAATGTACTTGCAGGGAAAAGTTAAAGTGTTGGCATTATCTTGTCTGAGCCACTTCTACTTCAAGAAATAGGCATAGCCTCAGGCAATGCCTGGAGTTGGTACTCAGAGGAGAAGTCAATGTTAAAAAAGTTATAGGCAATTTTGTTAACTTAAAAACTTCTTAAATGTAAAGTGCAATGATGAAGTCTTCTTGGTATAGTACCTGGGAACTTCAATGCAAACCAGAGGGGAATCAAGATACCAAGTAAAACTGGATATTACCTATAGGGCAGGATTTATCATGGCTTTGTGGTACATAAAAGCCAAAATGTTAAAATGGACTAGACTAAGTGAACTCTTATAGTGAGGAAAATGTGAAAGGAAGTTGCTTCTGCCACAGATTTCACAGAAGGTAGCTGCTTAACAGTGTGTTTGGGGTTCTTCAGGGCTACAGTCTTCTGTGCCAATTAAATGCAGAGAGCTGAAGTAGACCTCTTTCTCCTTCTTTGGCCTTGTCCCATCTCCTGTTAAACCACTGCTATTTCCTGGTACCTTGTGCATACCTATCCACAACAATTAGCATCTTGTTACCCACCAAATAACTTTTCTTTGTACACTGTTTCTACAGCCTGGAGGATTGGCTGTCAAAAGAATTTATTCTCACTTCTTTCAGTATCCTAGAAAAGTAGTTGGGATACTGCCAACAAACCTGTGCTGTCTTTTCTGATATAGGTGTCACAGCAGAGTTTCCTACAGAAAAGTCCTCCGAGCCTTGAGTCACACAGCTCCCACTGAAATATTTTGGGAAGGCAGCAAGGTGGTTTCTGATACCAACCAGGCTGTGTGAAGGACGTCTAGGAATGTTACAGGTCTATTACAATTTTGAGGAAATATTGGTGTAGTTCTAACAAGACCAAGGCCTATAATTAACATTCCTATAAACTTCATTCTCATGGTGCTATATAAATAATTCTCCACAGCAAAGCTACATGCAGTTATCCTAGAAAAAGTTTTTAGAAGACCGAGGACTTATCCAGGTAGGAAATTATATTAAGAAAAAGTCCACTAATCTATATATGGAAGACTTTAGAAAAAGTATTCATTTGTAACTTACTCATTACTGAAAGAAAATTATTTTCTGCAAGCTCAGTTGTGTCCAAAAGCAGCCCTTATTCTACATGTGTGAATTCATGTGGGTTTTTAATGTTCTAATGACGTCTAGCTCTTATCAATTACATTTTAGCATATTGTTATTAGACAGTCAATAGGAGCAATGTTGCTATTCTTTCATAACCATATCTTTACTTAAAAGTGGAAGTCTTTTAGATACTATAGTGTCCTGAGTACTGGAGGTAAAGACAGCATAATATTCCAGAACATTGCCTCACACAACTTTGCAAGCTAACATATCTTAATGAATATATATTTTTTCTAAATTGAATGAATGGCACAGACACCAGACAGCAGGGCTTTCTTCTAAAAATTACATTTTTCTCCTTGTGGCCTTGGATTTCTAATACAGCTATGGAATAATTAAGCAGAGTGAAGTATTAGTGCAGTTTCATAAATAATATTAAGATTGCCAGATGTTGGCCATTTTTCCTCTTCTTTTTTTTAATGTACATCAGTGTTAAAATTGTAAGCTGATAGTGGGTTGTGGGGAACTTAGATATGTAAGACAAAATGTTGTAAGGTATTAAAATTTGAGCTTATTTAGATGATGCTTTCTGATTCATTTGTTTGGATATACCCCTAAATTCTGTTTCCAGTTTTGAAAATATGAACTCTTAAATCAGATAAAAGGGCAAAACTCCAATGCGTATAGTTTTTCAATGAAGTTTTCTCTTAAGTAAGAAATTTGTGAGATTCATTTACCTGTAAGGAAAACAATATTCAATGTCTGACCTCCTTCATCATTTCCGGATGATATATAATTGTTTTGGACACCAATTTTCCTCTGCATAAATTTCAAGTTAATGTAGGCAAATTAGAAAAAAGTGTAGGGATTGGCTCAAAAACATGAGGATGACTACAGGTTGCAATGTTGAAATCGATGTTAGGGTGCAAATGTATGTATTTGTTTCCCCAACATGATCTTTTTCCTAAATAAAGGGTGGAAGGAGAAGATAATTTGTCATTTTTACCCACTTATTGTGGGTGTGCATTTTATTATAAAAGTTCTGTTCCTGGAAACATGGCCTACTCAAGAGCAGAAGACAGTTGCTAAAAATTGTTTTCAAACAGGGTTCATTTTTATGCAAAAAGTTGGGGTTTAGGGCATTCCTATAAATCTTCAAAACTATCTTTTTGGAATACAATTGAGAAATTCAGTATATGTTTGCTTCAAAGGGCAAAAAATTGTTCCCTCTGTACCCAAGTTGGATCTTTAATATTATGCGAAAAAATAACAGTACTTCCAAATTGAATCATTACTTAAACATATACTTCATTTAAAAACAAATAAGAGATTTCATTTTTGATTCTGTGGTTGATGAGACTAGCCAGGCAAAATATATTCTATTTTTAGCTATTTTACAAATATGTCCTTACTAATACAAGTAATACAAGTATTTCCTTAAATCTGCAAGTTGGGTATTGCCAAATTTATTTGCTCAGATAGGCACAAGCATGGCATAGGAAACTTGCCAAAAGAAGACTAAGCAGAGGCTGAAAGAGGCTGATCAGGTTCAAGATACTGGCCCGTCTTCAGAATTGCTTTGATTGTAGAAATGTACCACCAACAGAACAAGATGGCCAGGATAATAGCATAGACCAGAATGGTGGTATTTACTGACTCAGGTATTTGTGGCTTTCTTTTTCTTCTATGCATTCAAAACTGCTCTAACTTACTTCTCATGGGTGATTTTGCCCTCACTGTGCTTAAACAGATTATCCAATTGTTATGGGCTGCTCATGCAAAAAAATGTACCATACGTCTTTTAAAACTTCTATAAAGTTGACTTTTTTAATGCTGTACATGTTTAATTATTTAGTGCCTTGGGAAATAAATTAACAGAACACTGCACAGATCCACTGGAAGTATCACAGTCAAACAGAGCTGTTGTCCACCTGTTTATTTATGGATTTTATATAATGATCCAATTAACATTTAAAAGACGAATAATTCATTTACTGAATTTTGTTCAGGTGAAGATTTTTAGCCCTGTTTATTAAATATGTGCACTTAATTATCGTCCTTTTTGCACTGGAGGTTTTTGGATATGGTAAAAAGTTCAAGTAGGCCTTGAGTAGTCTCTTAGCCTTCTGAGTTAGTCCTTCAACGTGTATACCACAGTTCAGCTTCCTGGGAGATGTGCTTAGTTTCTTACTAAGATTAAATCTCATGAGCTGGGTGAAACAAATGTTTTTTCTGTAAGCAATTTTCAATGCCAAAGCATGGTATTGAAGATATTTATTCTTTTTATTTAACTTTGACTTGATTTCTTTGACTTAAGTGCGGAAGAAAATAGTTATGAATGATGCAGTAACATTTTCTTAAGCTTTGAAACAGTAAATACTTTATATTTTCACCTTGTACATTACTCTGAAAAAAAAGCCCATTGTCTGTTCACCTGATTGCACTTGTCTCTTCAAAATGGTTATTTCACTTGAGTTCTGTTCATTTTGTGATTTAATGGCTTTGAAATAGATCACTTAAGAATTGAGGTATTCATTTTTATCATATTTACATCAGCTGCAGTTCACATTTAAATAGCAATTTCTTATTTCTGCCTAAATGTTGCTTTCCTCAACAACAATTGATATCATCCTCATGGTTATATATTGCAATTTCCTCCTGTGTCTTTGAAGATCTACTCTCATGAGAATTGAAAGTACATTTCTTGGTCCTTATGTATAGCTGATAATCAAATTGAGCTTCAAGAAAATAGACCATTTTCCTGGGCTTCATAATATTCAGCTTCCCAATATTCTATCATAGTCTACTTTTAATTACAAATTAAACTAACCTTCCTCCCCTCCCACCACCTCTTACATATAAGACAGATTTGTCATGTTTAATATAGTTACTTGTGTGTTCAGGAACCTCTTTTTTTGTGTGTGATATGTTTAATAGGGAATTAATAACTTTGCTACAGAATTGTAATGTATACTAATCCACTTTTGAAATATACAGATTGAGGGATTTTTTTTCTTTGTGATTTTACTTTTAGTGGAAGTGAGAAATAAATACATTTAGCGCTGTCTTGTCTAGTGGGAGTTGTCCCTGTCCATGGCAGGAGGGTTGGAACTAGATAAACTTTAAGGTCCCTTCCATCCCAAACCATTCTATGATCTTTATATCAACAACAGTCACCACCTGTGTTTTCTTCTCATAATAGTTTATTAATGTCACCCATGCTAAATTAAAATCCCCTTCAAAGATGATCGAGACTTAATCAATGCACAAAACTGACATATCATTGTCAACCTTATCCTCAGAAGAGGTCCTCTGCTAAATAAAGTGCATTAGATAATATCAATTGTCACAGAGCTATGGGAGAGGATTTCTAGGTACTGTATAAGATGTGCATGGTTATCTAACATTGTTTCTTTGCCTACAGAACTCAGACATGTTATTTCAATAACGGTGGAAATCCCTGAACTTCAGACATTTAAATAAAGAAACCTGGACCAGATATATTTATTCTACATTGTTGTGTCCTGGGATATGCTTAATACATAAACATACCACTTGGTCGGCAGGAAACAACAAGCTGGAATGAATGATGGATATCAGAAGAAAGAGATTAAGAGTATTCTTGCATATGATTTGTGAATTCCCACAGATGTGGGAAAGATCTGCACTTTGAACTACATAGAAAATGCCAGTGTATAGCACTGCAGAGACTGCCACTGGAGGGTGTTGTGCCCAGTTGTTGCTGGAGTCTCAGAAAGAATATAGTTTTGATGACGTGGCACCTGCTTTGGGCTAATTTGGCATCATTAGCTTCATATCACCAGGCACCACTGCGCTGAGTATATTCATCTCTCTGTTTTGTGAAGATCGCTTAGACTTGCACGATCCCCACAGTGTTGAAGCCGATAACTTCTTAGATCATTCATAACTGAGCTTATGGAAGCAGGAAGATTGCAAGAAACTGCCAAGTTCTAGGAGCTAGTAGGGTTTTGAATATTATTGCACTGATAGAGTTCTCCCTATCTGTTTCTGATTCCTCTTTCTTTTCCTAAAAGTACTGTGACAATGGAAATTTATTTATGAAAACACTTTGCAGCAAGTGCTCTAAAGTACAAATGATTTGCATTGAAATCATTAGAGGGAAAAAAGAGCAATGACATTTAGTGGGTTGCGCCAGGACACCTATTCTATAAGTTCCCAGTGCCCACATGAAAATTCAAGTTGGTTCTGCTAACACCATGAAAAGCCCACTCTGAGCCCTGGAATCAGTTTTGTAATTTCACTTATCCATCAAAATACCTTTTTTTAATAGCTGCATACTGTCCTGCAGGAATTATAGAGTCACATTTCCTTCTTCCTTTCTTCTCCCCACCCCTCTCTCTCCAGTAAGGAGCCAGTTGTACAACTTGAAGATAATTGTTTTTTGAGAATGTTACCAATTTAATCTAAAAATCAATTGAGTTGCACTGTCGTCAAAAAATTGTGTTTCCTCTTTTGTATCCAAATCCTCTGATCCTTAAGGGAAAAAGTCTTTGAAGTTAAATGTAGAAAGAATTTTAATGTTTTATGCAGAAAGACAGAATTTTGGGGGAGTGAGAAAGAGAAGAGAGAAACAATTATGATGTTCTTTTTCCAGTTCTTCTGGTGTGTTCAGCAGTACACAAACTCTGCCTTTCATTCTCCCCTTCATATCACCCCACTGATTTCAGTGTATGTTGGCTTATATTCTCCTCAGCTTCAAAGATCTCTGCAAATTCAAAGAAACATTTTTAACTAATTCTTTCTGGCTATGTTTTTGAGTGAGCAAGTGGATGGTGAAGAATGAACTGATGAAGGGAACCAAGTTCAAGTGTTCTGAAGGTTTTCAGAATTTCAAAATACTCTTTGCATGTTACTTATAGTATTATAATGAAATTTAGCTGTTTACTTTGCAAATGCAAAATTGCCAAAGAAATTCTTGAAAAAGGGGAAAGTGGTGGTACTATATTTAAAAAATAAATCAAATGCATAGATACTTCTACTAATGTTGTTCCATGATCTGTTATGTAAACAGGATTAACCATTTATTTAGTATTTTTATATAGTATTCAACTCATGGTACAGGGCCTGTAGGTGTTGAGTTTCTAATCTATAGTCCATGGCCCACATTTAAATAAATTAATAGATCTTAAGTCTGTCAGCTTAGAATATTTTGTATATTCTTAATCAAAACATTCAGTGTGGTTCAGTTCTCCATTTTATTTTGGGAAGCTACTAAATTGTGAGAGGCTAGGCAAAGAAAACCGAATTGATAGCAGCAGGGATACGAGAGATTAAGTAGCTTGGTAGTCTTTTACTCCCTATGAGTCCATAGATTTTTGTGTATTGTGAAGTAATTTGGGGGGGTAGGAGTGGGTGCATTTGGTTGGTTTGGGTTTTTTTCCAAAATTACTGTATGTGTAATGCAACTATATTATTCTCCACAATGTATATGCTATTCTTCTTGTACACGGTTGCTTTGTAATAGTATTTAATTCCAGAATTTGCTGTACACTGAGTTCTCGTGTGTTTTGTAATGGTGAGCAAAGGACAAACACCTCAGGTAATCAGAAATACTGTGTAATGCGGGCTTTGACTGGGCCTCCCGACCTGTGCAGCAAAAATCTTACTGGCATGGCCAAATTGTGCTTCATCGTACTTCAGTGCTGACAATGTCCAGAATGGCTGATAGAAGATGTAATTAGAGGGACACTGTTTTGGGTAAGCTTGAGCAGATGGGGTTAGGATGAAACCAGTTCTCAACAGGACCCTTTGGTCTCATTGTTAATGCTGAAGTAGTTCTCCATAGCTTGGCCTTGAGGCTGATTGGGCATGTATTGCCGAATGCTGTTCCAGCCATGATCAGACAATTTGCTGATGGTTCAAAGCAGAGTGAGACTAATGTGTGGCCTCAGAATCCTCTCTATGTTTTAGCCACATTTTCACTGTTTTGCAGGTTTATGTCATTTTTTTTCCCTACAAATCAACAAATGTCTTTAGTCTCCAGGTGCTACCATAGCATTAGTAATATGGACCACTTTAATTCCTGTGGATGTGTGTATAAATATTAATCTAGAATATAGCTGAGCTGTCATGGACAAACAGAATCATTGTGAGGCAATGAATCCTACTGATAAATCCCGCGTTTTTTAGAGAAATTGGCTTCTTTTTTTCCTATTGTGTGGTGTTTCTGATAACTGTTGTGTCTAAATATTCTTATGCTCAGCCAGTAATACTACAGCTTTCATTTTAGGTTGTTTATATGTAAAGAATTTCCAAATTTGGACTTCTCTTAAATAGACTGGGGAAAAAATAGGCATTTTTGTAGTTTCTGTATGAAGAGGGTTTTATTTTATGTTCTACTAGTTGCTTATTTTTCTTCTACAGTGCTTCATCATCTGTCATACCTTGAAGTAAAGGCAATGATAAACTCCCTGACCATATTAATGGGAGTTGAGAATGCTTTGCTTTTCCCAGGATTGGTGCCATATTGCCAGGACAATGTATTGATTTGGTTGACTGCTGATGTGTGACGCATGACAGAAATGAGAAATTGAACTTTCTGAATGTGAAGAAAATCGTGCTGCTGCTGATATATAAATGACTTAAGAAAAAGCGATCAATCAGATTCTCTGCTCTGGTAGCAGTGCTACATACAATCTAATATATAGTAAAACAACAGTTCTTTTACAATCTAAATCAAATAGTGTTTTGTGCTAAACTCAGATTCTTGTAAAAATGACATGCAGCATTTTTGGCTTTAGTGTGCTTTACTTTCTACAATACTGATGTGATCTGACAATTTAGAAATATTGAGCTCGCATTCGTTAATTCTGCCTTTTTCTTGTCAAGAGCCACAGATTATTTTCTAGACTGCTTATTACTATTTTAAATTGGTTGATCTTTAAATAATTTTAACATGTAAGTAGAGTTGTTTTGAGTCCCAAATACCTGCAGATGGAGTTTATTATAGCCACAGGTAATTGGACTTAATTATCTGTAAAACATCCTCTAGAGACATGAATAGGCCCATTCTCTCTTCTGGCAGATGTTTTGCAGATATTAGACCAATATCCAATTATCTTTGCGTACTTTAGCAGTACAGAATAGCATTCATTTGCAGATGTCTATAATATTCTTTTCTCTCCTTCTCCATGTTATCAAATGAATGGGATAATTTATCCTTCTTGGAAAGAGAGAGAAGTATTTTAATGAAAGCTTTAATAGACTTCCTGAAATTCTTCTTATTGATACCTACTAACAAGTCTTGTCATTCAGTGTCAGTCTCAGTTTAGCATTTCCCCAGCATAAGTACCTTAAGCAGCAGGGAGTCTCCCCAAAGCAGCCTCGAGTTGCATATTTTGTAATCTTCGGTTTGAACTCTTGGGTTGAGATTTTCAGAGGAGTTCAGCTGTCCTCAAGAAATAGTTGTCAATACTTCCTTAGAATTAAGTCTGTGAGAATAGAGGGAGAAGTTTAACCACATCTTCCTGGTAGAGTGGGAGTGCTGGTGCCTTTGGCAGTCTGCTGAAACATAAATCCTGGAGTTCTTTCCTGTGTGAATCCTGGTATGATTAGATGGTTCAAGACCAAACCGTGTATAGAAACTTGAACAGAAAAGTTCAACTAACAGATGCTCTACAACATGAAAAAAGTTAAAGAGCCATTTGAGCTTTTATAAACATATTTTCTCCTATATAAAAAGTGGGGATTTTTCTTGTCGTAAGTTATTTTAGCATTTATTTTGTCAGGAAGAAAAATAAAATTTTTATTTCTTAGTTATGATGAAGTTTAACAAATTATCTCAAAATGAAATAAATTACCTTGATTAATCTCACCAAATTCAGTAATTGGTATTAGAATCTGGGGCTTGCTGTTGGAGGGCAGGGTAGATATGAGACAGAATATCAGCAAAACTCAGCAATATCACAAAGTAAGAGTGAACCCATAAGAAGGTGTGTAATATTATTCTTTTGGAACTCTAAGGATGTTCTTTTCTATTTTTCACAATATATACTTGCTTTCGCATCTCAAGATCAGCCAACCTATTACTTTTTCTTTATTTTATATTAGATATTTTTTTTCTCTCTGAAAGCCTAGGGTGAGACTTGACAATTCCAAAGTGGTGATAGACACGGAAACATAAGTAAACTGTCTGCCTTTTTTCTGAAGATAGACTTGTGCCAGAAAAGTAAAAGATATCATGACAACCTGATGAATTTCAGGTCTGCGGAATCTGCACATATTCCTCATACCATGTAACCCTGGGAAAAATGAACAAAGAATTTACTGCATTGAATGAAGCATTTGTGCTTCACACAAATACTGAAACAAATTGCGTTCCCTTTAAATGTCTTATTGAAGTGGGCCTGTCTTGCCATAAACACAGTCATTAATGACCTCCATCCACATACCATCTTCCTGGAAAAGTACCTTTTAAAGCAAATGAAGCAGATCTAGCAGTACTTAAAATCCAGTATCCTGTGGAGAACAGAAACAACTTGTCAACAGCCAGTGCCCCAATGCTAACAGTAATTTCTCTTCCTGTCAAACAGCTGCTTCACTGAGAAGAAGGTACACCAATAGGTGTAATGGTCCTATGTGCATGGCAGAAAGGGCAGAGAGTTTTCTTTCCACATATGGGGCCAGGCAGGCCCACTTATACCCATGAACCAGAGAAGAGAAGAGAGGAGTTACCAAGGTGTAATGTTAAGAGTGTCAGAGGCAGAACTTAGTACAAACTTTTACCAAAAGAAGTAATGAATATAAAAAAGCTAAATTTAAGATTACGATATGTTGTCAAAGGTTTTCAAGTTGTGTTTCTCAGCTCAAGTCTGTTAGTTCAGAAGCTATGGTAATTTCAATTACATGGCTTAATACAAATATTCCTTATTTCTTAAAATGTTCAATACTTAGAATTGCCTCAGTATTCCAGGTCATTTTGGAAGACAAGAAATTTCTCAAGTATCATGCTCTTCCACCGTGTACCTTTTGCCATCTTTATACTGTAGAGGAAATAAAACAGGAAGAATTGAAGAAATGAGAGATAGTGAGGGAGGCTTTCATATAATAGGCAGTCTCAGAAAACCATAATTAAGCAGCAAAATACGCTATTTCCTTACAATAACAAAACGGTTCCAGTCTCCTGGGTAAGTCTGTAATGTGACTCTTTTGAAGTAATTTAATTGATACTCTAGAACTATTCATAATCAATTGAACAACAGTCTTGGCTGAACTAAGGATGTTTTGCTTAGCCATTGGAAATCGTTGTGCTAAAATTATTCTTATCTCTAAATACAGCATCTCTTGGTTAGCATGCAATAATTTTGTGGTGTAAATTTTGTCTGAGACAATTCTATGTGGGTTGCTTAAAGCTTTTCCTATGTGAAGTTGCATTAAGCAGAAAGCCAAGTTCAGTCATATGTTGATCTCCATGAGAACTTCAAAGCTGATGAGTTCTGATGATTAAAAATGCAGATTTGAACATACTGTGTTGTATCATGAAGTGAGTAAGAAGCATCAGTATGATAAATGGTTGTGTGGTTACAGAAGGTAGGCCTTCTACTGACAGCAGTAATCTTGGCTCCTTTTCAAACCTCTCATGTTTTAGACTATCAACAATAACATAAAAGAAATGCAAAGGTTATGATATCTATGAGATTTTTCTTTCACAAAAATCAGTGTAGAGGAATTTAGCTAATTTTTGGTGGCACTGTCCAAACAGAGGAGGGAAGCTAAATATTAATGGGAAGTTATTAGTTCAAACTATGTGCAGTTATTTCTTTGATGTGTCTTCTCTGGGTGAAATGAGAGAAACTGTAAGGGGAAACAAATCAGTGGCCATTGATGTAAGCTATTTGTAGATGTGAATTTAAACTCTGTTTCCTAAGGAGTTCTGGATATATCAAAAGCATATCATGTTCTGTATTGTAGAGCTTTTAATTCCCTTACCTGTTTGGGCTCATTTAGAAGACACAAGCTGCTTTTTTTTCATTTGATTGATGTCACCAGCTAGAGCTAGTGAACTTTTGGATAAATGGAAAGATTTAGGAAGAATTTATTTCACAAAAATTAAAAAAAGATAATGTCAGCAACTTTGAAAGAAAAGCAGGTTCCAGCTTGAATTCTTGATGTTGATGAGGTGTTCAAAATCCATCCTGTATGAATGAGATAGCTCTGATTCCTGAAATTATTTTTCCATTTTCTGCCCTCAAACTACTTTAGGTTTGCTGGTAGCCCCATGAAAAACAGCATGAGAGTTGTGCATACAAAAAACTGGAATCAATATGCTATAAGAGTAAAACGACAAAATACTTTAAAATTTACTGTATTTTGGATAGATTTTTTTTTTTGTTTCAGTGTTTTTTGCAGTTTATTGGGTTTGTATATTCAAATTCACTTCTGCTATTGCTCTGCACCTGGATTATACTTGGATTATCAAAAATTTATGATGTGTGGGAACAGTTTTATGGTTTCTAGGTTATGACAAAATGCATAATCTGCATTATTCCTTGAAATTAAGTGCTATTTGAGCATTCTAAGATGATGTTTAGTATATAATTTTGTCCTTTGTCTGAGGGGTGAGAATTTAAAATCAAGGTCAAATATATATATATCATCATATTATGTCAGTTTCCTAAAAGGTGATAGTCATTATTCTATCTCACAGTTGTTCTTTTTATTTTCAGTTTTCAAGAACAAAAACCGTTAAAGGGCTACAAACCTTCATGAATATCTGATTTCGTGGTTTGTAGCAGATTTATTCCTGATGTTATCAATTCTGTATACCAACTCTGGAGTATACAAGTTAGCTCAGCTGCCATTCAGCAAACCCAGATTCATATCTCCTGCATATGTTTTATGACTGTGGGAACATGTGCTGTCTTCTGGGGCCGGGGGGGAGGGGTGGTGGGTGGTGGGATTTGTTTGTTAGGTTGGTTT
>JAOXJM010000052.1:36967149-36994289 GCA_026413425.1 Tringa solitaria
GGGGAGGGGTTGTGGGTGGTGGGATTTTTTTGTTAGGTTGGTTTTTTTATGGGTGGTTTTTTTGCCATGCAGGGTGAAGGCTGTTGCATTTGTTACAGTTGCTTCTTACAACGCCATCACAGAGTGCGGCTGTCTTTTATTGCATTCAAGCCATTTTCAGAAAAGGAATGATGCTGGTTTTACAAGTAAAATCTAAATGGGTTTGAACTAGAGTTAGTGCTTTTCATCTGTAGTCAGATTATAAAGCACATAGCATATAGAGCAAATCTCATGAGATGACTGTATGCTGAATTTCTCCCTTACCCGTATTACTTTCACCGTGCTCTTTCCTATGCTGATCATGGTGCACAAGACAGAAAAGCACCTCTTCCAGGCTTCTCTTGGTGGCCTGGTCATGTCTCTGTTACCAGCACTGATGTTTCAGCCCAGGGGCTGAAATTACAGCAAACCCACACTGTTTTATCCAGCCTTGGGATCAGAAGTTATCTTAAGCTGAATGTATGTTTCAGAAATATATTTGAAGTTATTTTCTGAATTAATTCTCTGAACTGTTCTCCATGATGTCAGAACACATGTATGTTAACTGTATGCTCCTGTTTTTATAGATGGCTATACAACAGATGACATTGAATTTTACTGGCGTGGGGGTGATAATGCAGTCACAGGAGTGACTAAGATCGAACTGCCCCAGTTCTCCATTGTAGACTACAAGCTGATCACCAAGAATGTTGTTTTCTCTACAGGTTTGTGGAGGGGAAGCGGAAAGGGGAATTCACTGGGAAGACTTTTAGAAATGGGTTAATTCTCAACAAGCAGTTCAGGACCTGAGCAAAAATTTTAGAAACACAATTAGAGCAGCAACTGTGAATTTTGAAAGGAACAGTTTTTATTAAAGCTTTCACAATGTATAAGGCATCACCCATTAACGTATGAAGAGGATACAGTAGGCTCAGTCAAATAAGCTGTATTTTCTATTTTCCTATGAAAACTCATTAACCCACTTGAATGCCTCAGCGCCCTAAACCCAACAAGAAGTAACCTAGCCTGTAGGAAGTTTAGGAACTTTTCTGTCGCTATTTCTAGATGTTCCATGTGCCAAACCAGGTGTATTAGGCTAATTATTTTGTCTTCACTGTAAAACTTTTAAAATCCTTGTTCCACAGGATTTTTAGGTTAGCCTATGCCAACAAGCAAATAACTTTCTGAAGACTGCTTTGTGAGGAAGAGTAGAAATTAAGATTAAATTTCCTAAGATAAAAAAAAACAAAACAAGAAACAAATAAAACATTTCAGTGGCGTATTAAATCATTCAAGAGACACAAGAGTTGGGTTGGGCTATTACTATGTGATGTTCTTTACCTACTTGAGAAAGCTGCTAAGTGTGTTTAAAAAAAACCTCACTTTCTAGATATGGATAGAAATAATCTTTGGAGGAAGTATAGCAGGATTGTGCATTCCAAATTCTTCAAAACCAAGCAGAAATGGGACTTGAACAGTGATCTCTTGGCACCCATGTCAACGAGTGTTTCGTACACCAAAATATTTCTGGTGTCCAGTGACAAAGGACAGGCATTGCGCTGCTTGGAGAGAAGGTTAGAATAAGGGTTACACTGAAGTATGCATACCGCAGCTTATCAGGGAAGAAGCATTTTTGTGCTTTGATGCTCTGAAATGTATTTCGACTGTTTGTTGTTGAATAATATGATTAGTAGTAGGTATGCACCTAGAGCAGCCTTGTACCCTTAGAATAAAAGATTATTTAATCCCAGTTCTTGCTAGAATTTCTGCCTCTGATTATCCTGGATCTTTCAACTCTGTGTGTACTCTGTGCTGCATGAAACAACAAAAACAAAATGACAGAAAAATGTTTTCAGGCTTTATACAAGTAAATTATGGCCATACCAAATATTCTCTTTTAGGTGCCTACCCAAGGCTGTCTCTCAGCTTTAAACTTAAGAGAAACATTGGTTACTTCATTCTGCAGACCTACATGCCTTCTATTCTGATCACTATCCTATCCTGGGTTTCCTTCTGGATTAATTATGATGCTTCAGCTGCAAGAGTTGCTTTAGGTAGGCATTTTTAAATGTCTCATGCAGTGTGCATTAGCCAAATGCTTTTTCTTGCTTCTGGCTTAGTGAGTAGTGCATGATTTGAAAAATAAATCTGTTAGATCTTTTTATGTCTGGCTTGTTGAGCTTTGTATTATTTGAATCAGTATTTAAATCAACACAGTTTAAATAAAACTTAAAGTGATTTCATGTCTGAATTAGCTAACTGTATAATCATTGCAACCAGAATTAGCCAAATTGTCTCAACGGTTTCTGTTGTTGTTTTACTGCTTGTTTTTTTTCCAAAGAGAATGCATTAGTTTGCTTTTGCCCATGGCAGTCCAGAATACAAAATCAGCACCATGTTATGGATTATAAATTGCTTTTCCTTTCAGGTATGAATTAAATACCGCTTTACTAGGATTGTGCAGCGAACTTCTCCTTAAATTGTTTCTTTTTCCTTACTGTTACCTTACGTTCTAAAAGCAAACCATTTCCCTAATTAATCTCTAGAGTACTCTTATATCTCATCTTTAATCCCATGTGTGTTTGTTTATACTTTGTCCCTCGTCAGAGTACCCAAGCATGTTACAAAAATAAATACAAGTACTTATTGCCAAATTTTGTATAAATCAGACTGATACCTGCCCGTACAGACCTCTATAGATAAAATAAGTAAATTAATATAAAAGATACAATTGAGAATTTGACATTTAAACTTTATAGGTTAATGTCCGAGTTTTATCATGCCTTTCTGTGTAGCATTTTCCCATAAGAATTCAAGACTACTGATACCTTGAAAACGCTGGAGGAAAGCAAGATAACAGTGACTCTAGGTGGTAATTTGTAACTGAGACTCCTTAGAGAAGTTTACCATTTAGCTGGTTAAAAACTTAATCATAGAATCCCACTACTGTTTGTTTGATTAACACAGTTTATTACAGGTGTAATTTTCTTTTCTTACACAAAAAGAAAGACAAGAAATATGGACAGAGGTTGGGGGTGGGTAGTTTTCCACCAGGAAAAAAAATCTGGAATTTTTCAGCTCTAGCATTTGAATATTATGAGCTATTATGACAGAAAATTAAAATTAATTCAACCAATAGACTTGTCAATTCTTTTTTCCAGGAATCACAACTGTGCTCACAATGACAACAATTAACACCCATCTTCGAGAGACTCTTCCCAAAATTCCATACGTGAAAGCCATTGACATGTACCTCATGGGATGTTTTGTCTTCGTTTTCATGGCTCTGCTGGAGTATGCATTGGTCAACTACATATTCTTTGGCAGGGGACCTCAGCGTCAAAAGAAAGCAGCAGAAAAAGCTGCCAGTGCCAACAATGAGAAGTTGCGAATGGATGTCAATAAGGTAAATTGAGGCGGGGACATATTTTTAGCATTGCCCCAGGAAAGCAGACTTTCACTTCTGCCAGACAGAGCTTTAAAATGTAATTTCTTGTAGAAATGAGCGGACTGGGATTATTATGATCTTGTCTGAGCTCTGCAGAGCAGCATATTTAGCCACCTCTGCAATGAATGCTGCCCTCTAGCCTGGAAAAGTGAATGACTTGTTTCTAAAGCATGTGATCAGTTAAGCTTATCTGTGAGATGTTTTCTCAGTCAGGATGTAGAGTTAAATATGTCTAATCTGTTTCCAAAGGAAAAAATCCAAAATGATGGCTATAACTGATATTCTAGTCAGAGCTATATAGAATGTTGGAAATAAAACATAAATTTAACCTACTTTCATAAATCTTTCAGATGACCTGATAAGAAACGTTTGCTACAAAAGTGTTTAAAGCTTGAAAAGTTTGCATATTTTCAACATATAATAGCCCAGGATATTGTTGGGTAAATGAGAAACTGCTCAGAAATAAAGCATCAACTTGCTATGCACTTAATTTTGAATGTGAAAATGGTCCCCTGGGGATAGAGAATTGAGGCAGAAAGTACATTTGCCAAGATACACACTTTTGGAAAAAGTATCCATTATGCTTAATGAAAATGGAGCACTTATCATAAAGCACTTGTCATTTTTCACTTCGACCATTTTGGATGAGTTTCACACAGTGGCAAATCTGGGCTGAATGCTAAAATGTACTCAGTGTGAAATGTATAAGCTTTCACACACATGCAAATTGGAAAGTTAAATAAAATTAAATTATCTTTGTCCTTTTTTTTTTTTTGGCATGGGAAGATTTTTGAATTTGTAATTCAGCATGATACTCCAAGGGTGAAAAAATCAAAATCAGAATTTAAGAAAAACACCCTGAATCAGAAAAAAACCCAAGTGATTATTTCTGAAGTGGAAACGTAAGTTTCATACAGCTCTAGTGGTGGAAATCTCGTGTTTGTTCAGAAATTCTGCGGTGTGCCTGCAAACAGAAGAACATCTTGTTTCATTTTTGCTGGAACAACAAAAACATGTTGATAGCATAAACCAGTTAGTTTTATGGGTTATAGTTTATAGTCTTTTAAGTGGAGGATTATAATTTCATGACTCAGATCTCACATATTCTTTTTTTTTTTCTTTTTAATTGGAGAAAAACATGTTTTAATGAATGAAGGCAAAAGCATAATGATGAAATTAGTTTTGATGTTATGATACCTTTTAGATCACCTTTTTCCATTGTAAAGTTCATGAAGATTCTGTAAAATCCTTTTCTACTGGTGATTTTTCAGCAATGTAAAAAGTAGTTGCAAGCTTTTATTTAGTTTGTCATTTTTATTTTTTAAAATCAGTCTGTCTTTAAACAATCTAAGCTATTAACTAAGAAACCCTGTAAGGAATTTTATGAGACTAGATTTGCATTTACCTGAAGTCTTCCCTCTAGCATCAATGGAAATTGATGGTCCATAGGTGTCAGAGTCACCACAAGCTGAGGTATATTTTTGTGTACTGTTTCACTTGTGATACTTTCTATATACTTATTCATACAATGGATATTTCAGCCGTGTAACAGAATAGCCAAAGTGTAGTGGCAAATTCCTAATCATGAACTAGAATTTGAAAGCACTAACT
Organism: Tringa solitaria; assembly: GCA_026413425.1. NCBI lineage: Eukaryota > Metazoa > Chordata > Aves > Charadriiformes > Scolopacidae > Tringa > Tringa solitaria. The sequence continues at coordinate 36,972,227 of JAOXJM010000052.1, forward strand.
AGTGTACTAATCCAGTAAGCACAGTAAATTCATTCTCATAACTGTTGCAGAAATTCACCAGCCGACAGGATTAACACAAAGTATACTGGGAACAGCTTTATTTACATGTTTTCACACTGAGCCTTTTGCTTAATATACCATGCCAACATGGTTCACAGTCTATGGCAGTTCTGCTCTGGTACCCAGAAACACTCTGATCTGATAATCAGGTTTGCAGTCCCTTAAGCAATAGACAGAGAATAAAATAGGAGACGATCAGAAAAGAGTAGTTATCAGAGAACACTGTCCTACTGCGCATAGGCTGCTCTGGGGAGGAGGAAAGGAACTGACAGCTGTTCTTGCTGTTTGACCAGCAGCAAGAAAACATTCATATTTAATGGACCTTAATATTTTATCTATGAAAGTGGGCCAAACATTATATAATTTTTTTTGTGTACAAGAACCAGAAATGGGTCTGAACTGCCAAATTTGTTTCAGACACAGGTTTCCATAAAAACCCAAGTATCTTAGAAATGGGACAAAATGAACACTCCATCTCTAATTAAGATCCAACAGTGAAGGCCTAAGTTCATGAAGTATGAGTAATATAACTAGATTCCTCTTCTATCACTACATGGAATACTATGAATTTATGTTTGTGATTTCAGATACTATGTGAGAAAAGATTAATGCCATGAATAATAAACCTCAAATCACGAGAATGAAAATGTCTTTACTTCTCTGTTACTGCATTCAGCACTGAAATTGTAACAGAGCGGATGAATAGTTATTGGAACTGCTGCTTGTAGCGTAGCATCTTTTTTTATGCACTATAGGCCAGAAAATCTGTAATATATTTCTTCTTATTCCAACACCAATTTTTGTAACAGCCTCTTAGAATTTTTTCTGAACAACAAAAGGTCATGAGATGAGAAGTGATGATTAGTCCTTCCATCCACAACTGCTTGCAAAATCAGAGTAGAAGTTAATACATACTCCCTTTATGCTGTTGAATTCTCTGGTATGGAGCGATTCCAGGACAGGCACAGACATTGGCAGTCTCTCTATTTTTGCCCAGTGCTATTCAGAAGATACTAGGGACCCTACAAAACAGTACAGAAGCACAACAGAAGCTGTTCTTCCGTGACTGCTGCCTGCTGAATCCGATGTCATACCTTGAAGATTTGGTGACTGTAGGAGAATGTGCTGTTTTTTCCATTTGAGTGAACACCATTTTTCTTTAAATGTTATATTGTATTCATGTAATATGCCTAATGTGGTGGGTTTGGTTTTATTTTGGTTTTTTAGAATAACAGAATAGTTTGGGTTGGAAGGGACCTTTAAAGGTCATCTAGTCCAATCCTCCTGCAATGGGCAGGAACATCTTCAACTAGATCAGGTTGCTCAGAGCCTCATCGAAGCTGACCTTGAATGTTTTCAAGGATGACTGTGGTCAATCTGTTGCTGTGTTTCACAATCGTAAAAAAAAAAAAAGTCTTCCTTCTATCTAGTATGTATCATCACAGAAGATCGTAACTTCATATATTCCCTCATTTTCAAAGATTGTTAGCTCTGTTTGGAGTAAGGGAGAGGAAGAGAAGGGATTTGTCCTATATCTTGATTTGTTTCTTGAATTCTGAAACCTGAGTAATAAAATAATGGAGAAATTTAAAGGAAAAAAAACTCAAGGAAGATTCAGACTCAATTACCAGCAGATGGGGATGTGCTTAATTTTCTTTGCAGTGACTTCAGGTTAAAATGGCTATGTGTATGATTGTTCCACACTTGAAGCTTCTCAAGCTGCATCTAGCAGTTTATTCCTTTAGTCTAACTCATCGTCTTTTGCCTTTGTCAAAGCTAATTGTTCTCTCTTAAACAGTTGTATTGTTGCTTACAGGTAAATCACTGGATTTCGTCTTACTTTAGACATCTTTGTTTCTTGGAAATACTATTCACATAATTTCCTCACCTCTCTTTTCAAGCCCATCATCTTATATTAAGTTATTTCTTCAAATGCCTTTATTATCTTTATAGTCTCACATTTCTCAATCTCTTCTGTATGGCATAGTGCTGCAAGTGTGTATATATAAGGATATGTAAACTGGGAGTGTTGTATTTCTGGTTGAAGATGTAATATCTGTCATAAACTATGGTATATATACTCTAATCCATTGTTATGCAATTGTATTCTATGGACTTCTCTATTTTAAACAGGAATGTTGATGGTCATCAGCATCCTTTTGATCCTTTGTAGACACATTTCATGTTATCTTTTCTTTAGGCTCTAGTATATTTTCTGTGCTTCTTCCAGATGACTAACAAATAAGTTTAAAAATGAAGCCAAATTCTAATCTCTATCTTCACAGTATCGTTCAGCTGACTGTCTTCCTGTGGGTAATTGTACATATATCTGGGACATACTATCTCTTCAGTTTCAATATAATATGTCAAAAGCATTACTGAAATCCATGACTTTCATCTGTTAATTCTGTAATTGCCTAAAAATGGTCTGGCAGGACTTAGTCTAGAAGCCTCTATCAGGCTTTTTTTCTTCTAATTGTAATTACAGTTTCTGTTTTCTTTCAGGATAGAAGGGGTAGGGGGAGGAAAATAAGCTACTGTGATATAACCCTTCAAGTTTTCTCCTTTATGAAGCCTGGCTTTTGTCTTCAAGGAGATGATTAGCCTAACCGTGATTTCAGTGTAGAGCCTGGTACAACTGCAAGTAATTTCTGATGTAGACCCCCAGCCACTTTAATAGACTTAATTTCTGTTATTGCAGTTCAAATAATTAGCTTCTTGGTGCTCTCTCAGTACTGATTTATTCTCTACAAGTTTTTTCCAGAATCCAGTAGCCACGGTGTTTTTGATTAATTTTTAAATTTTCTTTTACATTGTTATATCCAATAATTTCACCTTGGGTGAAATCCATCTTGGAACTGTGGCTGAGATGGGCTTTCTGATGCTAAACACTGTCATGTGTCTGATGCATATTCTAGCCTTTGTGTTGTTCAGGATTTGCAGTCTGATCACCTCCCAAGCTCTGGATTCAGTATATTTTCCTGTGTTACTAAATTCCCAGTCAACCTGCTGCTTATGCTGTTGTTACATCTTTTGGATTCATTGCTGGTTTTTCTGCAGTTGCTCGTCTAACTCATTTGATCCAGACTACTAAATATATTAATTAACCTCTCTGGAGGTGTAAGTAAGGTGAAAATGCATTTCAATATCAATGATATCTGTGTATTTGTTATTCTGGATAGATCAGAAAACCACTGGTTCTGCAAAACAGAACTGTCACAGTAAAGATCATGGTAAATGTACTGGGCTGAATGAAAAGCTGACTCTTCTTGCTCTGTAAAGAAGTGCTGCTTGTATCTTGCCAGCTGAACGTTTGTGAAGGGGTAGTTATAGTGGGAAAGCAGCTGTATGCCACCCTCTTCCAAAGCAACAGAGACTGGAAGTGTATCAGGCAGCAGCAGCAGAGGTGATACTCGCTGTGAGTATTGATAGGAGTTCCTACATCAAGGCTCTCATTAAAGAAGGGCTACAGATCCATCTCTTGATGGAGCATGTTGTCAGTCTTTTGCTACACATCAGTATGGTTTCCTTACCAGGATATTAGCTGGAAACACGATGCGATACTTGCATTTTTTCAACCCTTGTATCAAACCTTATAGAGGCGTTACCATATAATGATTTACTGCATCTTACCTTCCATTCCTAGTCCCATCTTTCTGATTCTTACATGCATGTTATTCAGAAAGTGTTTAAATTATTTCTGAATTTTTTTATCTTTTTTTTTTCTGTAAAGTTAGATCATCTAGGTTTAGAACAGTTAATTATTGCAAATTAACATTTATTATATAAAATTTGTTATGTCCTTTCAAAGAAATTTGATTTGCCACTTCATAGAAGTGGCATTAGGTTTTGCCTATTGTAAATACATCACTGAATGTGGTCTTAGAACGTATGAAGTTGCAGTAATAATTGAAACCTGCTTCCAACCTAGCTTAAAGCACAGAGCTACACACCTGAGGCACAAGCTATATACCTGAAGTACATGATAACATAAGTCACATAAATAAAGCTCCACCTCTAATTTTGCAATCATGGTGATGTTATTGTGAACATTAATAAAGCAATTTCCCTCTGGAAAAGAGGAAAAAAATGTCAGCACATTATGCAACAGTTCATAAAACTGTTTATACAGATTTATTCAGTCATATTTTTTTTTAAATAAATGTGAACTGACATAGCTAACCTCTGCATGTTTAGATAAGATTTTTTTTCTGAACACACTTTTTAAAAATATACTGAGTGTATTTTTAAAACAATGAGTAATTCTACTCAGTAGTCCTTGTATTATGTAAGGTATTCAGTCAGCACGTCTGGAAGTTACAGCGCATTACTGTTACACAGTGCCAAGTCACAAACCAGTGAAATTGTCAGACTAATGACATTTTTCTATCAGAAATTTGGGTTCCAAGTGGAGATCATGGAACTTTAATGTGATAATGAGAATAAACAGCATATTAATAGATTTGAATCAGAAGAGAAAAGGTCTTTTGAAGAATGAATGTAGGGCTTAGCAAGTTAAGAAGGTTTAAACAAATATAGGTATCTTTGCAATTCATTGCCCTCCTGACCTGCTGTTGTTATATCCAAATTAGCACATAGTTACTAAAGGAGATGAGATAGCAAGAAATAACAAACAGAAGCTTAACCTGCCCTCAGCTGCACTTAACGTGGTAACTTTCTTCCCCTTCAAGTTGTCACATCTGCTGAGCTTTTTCCCTACACCTTTTTGACCAAGTTTAACCTGGGAAGTTGAATAGTTCTCCTCAGATCTTCCATTTTCAGAGGACTCCACCACATTATCAGAATTCTAAGACAAACAGGACCATGCAATCACCTGTTTCACATCTCATTGCACTTAATTATTTCACCTACACAACTGGGCAGGCTGAGGATGTACAGTTTCTGGCCATTGACAGTCTAGGAAGGACTTGGGGCTTGCACAACATCCTCCTTCTCCAGGTACCCATTTTCAGATTCACTGGCTCACATATGTGTACTGTTTGAATATGAAGACTGAGTACCGGCTGTTTCATTTTGCCAACAATACCAGCACACTTTGAAATGGTAGAGTCAGCACAGGTATTGCTTTGTTACCTGCCATTTCCCATGATAGCTTCCAAACTTCTTTTCACCACTTTACTAGTGAGTAAGTGGAAGGCCCTGTGCATTTTTTCACCATCATATCCATATATGTCTCTTTGGAAAAACAGGGGTGGAATTAAATGGGGTGTGTTAAATTGAGCCAATGTGAATCCATTAATATATACATGTGGCCCTTTGCAGGCCAACTTGTGCTATCTTTCAGTGTGCTGCAAACAGACAAAATTGCTCTTCTCAATATTCAGACTCAGGTGTAAAGATGCATTAACAGGGCTGCAGGCCTGAGATAATGTACCTTGCTCTAAGGCAATGCTCATTAGCTTAGGCTTGGCTAATGCCTTTATTTCCCCTCTGATTTACTGCTATCTTTCCTCTGGCCTCTTCAGTTCACAGCAATTATTGTTCATTTCTAACTGAAGAAATCATACATGCAGCTCTAGTGCAGAGGAATTACTGCAAAGGTATCTAAAACCAGTCAATAGTTATTACATAGAACTGCACCTTATATCCTATGCAGTAGAGGTAGTTCTACTATAAAGCATGAGTAAGCTGAAGACTGTAAAAGGTTTTGAAAAAAAGGAATTTTAAAATGGCAGTATGCACAGACTGAGTTAATAAACTGAACAGAATATTAAAACACTAAAGCAACATGAAGCTTTTAAAATTTCAGTCTAAAATCTCATGTCTTCACTGCTCTGTATCACTGGGCTAATGGCGAAACTGTCCAAATTTCAGTGAAAGCATTCATCCTCTTCCTTTGCCCTCCAAGGAGAGTTTTTTTTTTGTTTGCAGTACAGGTAAAACTGCACGGGAACTGATTCTTGATCAGGGTCAGAAGGTATTCCTGGCATAGAAGTGTAGTGAAGGACATGTGATAAAAATAGGCATGGATTATAAAAGCTCAGCCTTTCTCCTAAATTTACATCCATGAGTTATCAAGGAACAACTTACATATGAAACAATAAGCAATGCGCAGAGCGCTCAGCCAGCCTATTCGCATTTTGTTGAAACTGGAGTTTTGGTAGGAGTGAAATTTGAGGAAGTTCCAGTTTTAGCCCGCAGCCCTTTGCAGAAGCATTCAGAAGGTGATGTATTTCTATGATCTGTAGTGGTATTCCAGATGACATCTGAATAAAGGTCAAGTCAACTGCGTGAGGTTTTCTTTCTGCAGCTGCGCTCCTTTGAATGCCATGTTTAATTAATGTAAGAACAGTGCATGCACAGTCCATTTCTTTAAAGCACATTACCCCTTTTGCTTTTGTAGTGTATCTACAAACCTGCCATCCATCACTGACCCTGAATTAAATATGCTTTTGGTTGCAAAAAAGAACCCATTAACGCAGTTTACATCATTATTTCAGATTGTGGGGAAATAAGGCACAAAAAAGGCAAATTATGTACAGTGAAGTAGAAGAAATGTGTGTAGCTGCAGCCCAGAAGGCATGTCTGGCTAGTGAATTTGGTGAATTGATTTCCCAAAGCAGATCAGCTCTAAAGAGTTTGCCAAGGTTTAATTGACTGGCCATGAGTCAACCAATTTCTAGCCAAAAAAATAAGTCGTAACTCTAATCGTTATGTGCTAGGGGATGTAACCTAGGTGTGCTCATGAATCTTGAGACCACTGGGTTGTGTACACTAGGATGGCACTAACTGGTAAAAATATTGTTAGAATGTAGAAGATGACTGTCAACCCTTTTGCTTTATTTATAGCATCTAAAACAAACATCTCTTTGGTTTCTTTTTGCAGATAGCAATGCACTGTTACATCTAATTTAGGGGAAATCGATTTCAGGTGAACCAAAATTCATATCAGAAGTGTTTACATAATCAGAATGATAGTATCCCAAACTGGTAAGGAGGATACAAATTTCAAATCCCATTTTTATAGTGTTTGCCCATCTTTAATCTATTGGTAACAATTAATTATGATGCTTTACTTTTGTTGTTGTTTGCTCTTGAAGCTGTAAGATTACCTGAACTGAAAGAAGTTAATACTTTCAACAGTATTAAAAAAATCCCCAAATTGCTGTGTCCGAACACATTCCCAATGTTTAAAAAGTGTTTCTTCTTCAAAATATTTTTTTTTTTTCTTTTCCAACAGTGGAAACATTCTAATTCCCAGGAGACACATGGTGCAGTCACTCTGCAGCATGCCATGTGGACTGCTTGTCTTGCATGAAGATAAAGATAGAGCAAGGTTAATAAGTGGAATAGCCCAAACAAATTAGAAGTACCATATCTAGCAGTATTCATAACAAATACTACTAATGTAGCATGCGAACTGGGCATCCATGTAGACATGTACAAACCGTATATTTTCTTATATATACTTTTTTTTTAAAAGGGTGTCAGGGTGGGTATTACATACAACATGTATGTTAAATTTAATGAAACAGTCCTGCTGAGCTATAAAGACCTGTGTTTATAGGTAAATTCACTTGGTGACTCATTCTTTTGGATTCTAGTGGTTTTCCCAGAATTCTGCACATTGAGAAAGATAGACACCAGGAATTAGTTTTTCATATAACTTAGGGAAAGTGTAAGGAGGTCAGTAGGATTATGCCTAAACTTAAATAATATGTCTATACAGACATATATATATATGAATATATCTTTTTTTACTCCTTAGATATTAGTTTTAAGAATCCCTCTGTAATGATATAATGTTATATTAAAACATAGAAGTCTAAAACTTGTTTATTTTTATGCTGCCATTCCTCTTTGTAGAAGTGTGAAAGACTTGAATTTGGTTTTTTTCACCACCCAAAAAACTTGTTGAGCCCTCTCCCAAAACTGATACATCTCAAAGCTGTGTACAAAAAACCTTGCATACCTGTCCTTGTGTATGTCCAAAAAATGAACTCAACTTTCTGGTAATATAGTTGTCAAAAACTTAATGCTTTTGGGCTGATCTGAGGGATACAACAGTAAAGGTCACACAGCCTAAATCAACATGATTATTTTCATGTAAGGTTTTGTTGGGCCGGCTTTCTGTCCATGTATTTTTGAGTATTCAAAGGTTCCTGAAGGTAACTGGAAATGAAGGTCTTCAGAAATGGAAGATTTTCACTCACATTTTGCTAGATGGAATTCTGACATTTTATACGTTCAAGCTATTGCAGCTGTGGGTAGGAAAGGTATCTTTAAATAAGTTTCAAGTGCTGCATGGAAGGCCTTTTGTTTATCAAAGTATATGATAATATATAGTTGGAGGAGAAAATCCAAAAGCTGATTGCATATAGGTACCATTTGAAGAGGGCTAGCTGTTGTGGAGGATGATTCTTTAGCTTTCATTACTTCTTCCTTTTTGTATCATATAGGCATATAGAATATATAATAATTTGCAATTTAAAAATAAGCCTATATTTGGTCTCATTAACTCATTAATAGCTTTCTCAGTTGTGAGTAGATCACCCTTCCTGCCATGCATCTTGTGAATCTTTTATAATATTGACCATGTTTTACATAAACACCTACCATGTTTGCATGTTATCAAGCTGTTTTTTCTCATTTCCATAAAATTATTTTTGTCAAGAACAAACTGCACACTATTGTCAAAAAACACGGTCTTTTTTCCTTCATTTTAAATGTGTTCTGAAATTCTCCTATTATATTTATATACCCATATATTTATATTTTATATGTGTTTATATATATTGCTATAGAACTATAATACCTTTAACTAATCAAACTTAAGTTTGGTTTAAATTTACCAGCACAAAAGGCCACCAAAATGTCAGTAACAAAACTACAATCCAGTTTTTACTTTCTCTAGAACTAGTGCATACACAAAAACAGTTTAAGTATAATATAAAATTTGAAATTATACATAATATTGGTATGTATTTAGCATATGTAGTAACTTCCTTAGAAACAAATCTGAAACGACTAACCATACCTTGGCAACAAAATGAGTGACAAAATGTTAGTCTCCCCAAAACAGCAGACTATCAGTGCACAAGTCAGTCATACAGGAATGTTCTAATTCAGTCAACAAATTCAGATTTATTGATTATTTTAAAGTGGAAGTCATTTCGTTTTAATATTGTTAGGATTAGTCCTCTGAGCATTGCAGTATCTGTAGCCATGGAACCAGCAGTATTTCAGGCTTCTAAATCAGCACTGGACATGATCATAATAAGTACATTTCTAGATCTTTTTTGGTTCGGAAATTGGAAATTGTTGAAAATTGGAAATTCATCTTTTCTTCGTAATGAAAACTTATCAGTGATTTTTCCATAGAAAAATATCAAGAATTTTCATTTAATTTTTTTTTGTTGTTGAATTGACTGCAGTTTCTCTTCAGTTTTATCTATCTTTGTTACTGCTCTGAAAGTTTTTCCTTGGACCTCATGCCCAAGAATTATATTGTTGATCTTCCCTAAAATCATGAGCTTAAATCTGTTGGCAAGTGAGTATACCATGGTCAGATGGATGAAACGCTGTTAGACTGCTGTACAGTCTGCCCACCCTTATGACAGTATATGCTGTATAGTGCTTTGCACATTGTTTTTGAATTCAAACAAGAAAAATAACTTCGATGTATTTTACAGAAGTCTATTCTAGAGAAGCAGCTTTATCAGTCTTATTTTTACTGTCTAGTTCATATATCAAAATCATAACTATATCCAAATAAAACCTTACAATTTTTTCCAGTTACAAGGATAATCAAATATTCCATGCACTTTTCATCTACACAAAGCTTTCTTATATAAGCAATTTTGCTGTATTTCTGTAGTATATTTTTGGTGCTAGGTATATCTGTTAAATTATATTTTGTAAGACAACATAATAAGAGACTTATGGGCAATATGGGAGTTTGATGAAATTTTGGTCTTATTGTAAAATGGAAAAGAGCACTTTCTAGGATGTGGGTTCTTGCTGATGTGTTATTCATTTATATTATCTTCAAGAGAATTAAATGTGTACACATAAATGGGATGATGTTTTAGCAGATAAATAACAAATACTTTATCAGAGCAGTATTAGCAAGAATCTGGGCTGCATAACACCTTGTTTCTTGATGAAACAGTAGGATTTAGAGCTGTTGTTAATTGCTACTCCAGAAGACCTCTATTCCAAATCACCTGTATTTGCTTCCTCCTAAATGTCTCAGTAGTAAAAAATTGTTGCTGAAAGTTGTAGTTGAAATTTCAAAAATTCCAGTTCTACTTACATTGGTTCCTTTATGTTTATTTTCAGTCAAAATTTGATTATTTTTTCCCCTTTTAGTATTTACAAAATTTGTCTTGTAAAAAAAAAATTTGTCTTGAACTTTCAGGAAGTTCAGATGCTTATCTTTACCATAGATGAGGTTTCTTCTTTTATGAAAAGGTTTAATTTTTAAGATAGAATCTCTTAAAAAGTATAGTTTTGGTCTAAGTGATGATTTTGCAATCTTCTGGAGGAAAAAATAAAACTATACCTCAAATTTCTAGAAGGGAGAACAACTACCTTTAAATATCGTCAATATGGAGCTTATTTAGACTTGAAGACTTCCCAATTAGAATTCTCCTTGACTAATATTTAGGTCCACCATTGTGATAAAATGGTGGATTGCAGGTTAAAAAAAATAATTGTTTCCTCCTTATGTTTATATGCATTATTCATGGTTTTGGACTAAGAGTGAAAGCTTTATTCACAGGAAATCTCTTGAAAACATGACTAACCTTAATATTTATTGAAGTCCCCTTAAATTAATGTATCTGCTTAGGTAAAGTTACAAGCTCATTTCCTAAATTAGATACTTGCTTACTGTTTATAGTCAACTCTATTTGGTACACTAGAATGGAAAACACGTACAAAATCAAGGCCTTACTTCCATACTTTATCCCTTTAACTTTACTAGAGATTGATTTTTTGTAGAATCACAGCATACTCTCTGTTTTTCTTTCTTGGTTGGCTAAGGTCATTTATTCACCCTTACTCCAAAAAAACCCAGGGATGGTTTTTTTTGCGATATTTTAGAAGGTAGTGGTGTAAGGTTCAAGTTGAGGACAGGACACGCCATTTCTCTCTTTTTTCCTATTCTTGCCATAATTCAAACAGCAGTCATGATTTTGCCTATTTCACTTGCTGGCTTTTGGTAATCCACAGAGTTATCCACACTCTGTGCAGCAGTTTGAAAAAGTTCGTATTTCGTGATTTTTATTCAAATGTCAAAGCCAAAGATACTTTAGCCTCTTTTATTTTATGTGGCACTTACGCTGCAATGCCTTAAATATGGAATCTTGTGTGTAAGTAATGGATGCTGAAAGAAAGCATATGATTTCAACCATTACTTCATAATCCTACGATACTTATGACTAAGTTATTGATGTGTTACTAATTATATGATCAAGAAATAACATATATCAGAGGGTAAAACTGAATGCCTAGAAATTGGGTTGCAAGTAATTTGAGCAATGTTAAAGCTCCATGTCCAGATCTTGCATTTTCTCTCATGGTTTTTGGTGGGGTTTGGTTTGGTTTTTTATTTGTTTTTTAAATTCTTACAGGTCTCTCGTGGTTTTTTGTTTAGATTTTTAGGCTTTAAAAAACTCGAGAATCTAAATAAAATCCTGATTGAATTTGCAGAGTTTCTCTGGATTTTCTGACCTGAAGCCAAAGTAACCTGAAATTATAAGAGAATTTTACTGTCCTCTAACTGCATGCTTTACAGCCTGACCCAAATCTTAGGTGTATAATGCAATCTGAGCCAATGCATGCTAACATGGTTTTATAAACAGTTATGGCAATGCTGGCAATAAATTCAATTTTCTACCCACAATGGAAATGCAGCGTTTGTTACATTTTTATGGACATTGTTTCACATGATATTTTGAAATATAAGGCATTTCTGTTTTATGATTTCATATAGCTTTATCTCAGCAGACTTGCTTATCATGTCAAAAATGCCTGTATAGATTTAGGCAGGTGCCATTTGAAAATCATTAAATCTTTTTTCTTCCAGAATTAACCTAGCAGCAGCTTATACAGGACTATCAACCTTCCACACATTACCTTGTGTAGTCAGTGCAACCCCAAGAGATCAGTGGTTCGTAATCAATAAAACCTTGCTGATGAGGTGGAAGATCCTTATTATATGTAAAGTGCACTTCATACTTTTCACCTAATCTTGCCAGAGCTACTGTGAACAGTCAGGAATGGGATGTTACTGGTTTTCCAAGCAAAACTCAGCTGCTAAGCAGTGGGAAACTATCCTATAGATAATACCAAGATCTTAATCTCTAACAAATTAAATTGTACGTCTAGGCACGTCATGTTGGTTTTCATTGCGAAAAGGATCTTTATTTCTCTCTTCAGCTCTTAAGAATGTCAGTTCACAGGACCTGTAAATGCTGAGACCTCATCTCAGGTGTTAATCTTTGTAATAGACTGGGGACTTCTGTTGTCCCTTTGTGGTTTAGCTCACTACGTTTTGCTTTTGACTAATGGCAGCCCTACTTAGCAAAAGGATATTTTTTTCTGAATTTACAACTATTTTGTTTCACAAGGTTTTTCCATCAGAAATTCCAGCCCTACGGTCTATTTTATCCATGGCTTCTGAGCCATTTTGCCATAAAATTAGCCATTGGTGCCTGCCTGTAATTGAAGGTTATATGTGAAAGTGAACAGTATATGAGGAAGTGTCAATAATTATATCTTTTCAGTTCACCAGTATAAATTTCCTTCCTACTGTAAAGCTGTGTTTGGCATAACAGTAGAGCATAATCACCAACATGCTGGTTTATGCAATGTTACTAGTTTCAGAGATCTGGTCATCCTTGGAGGAGTCCTAACATACTTAAGTATGTATACATGTGTGTGGGAGTTGTAATTTCCTTGTATTTTACAGTTGCTAATGTAGTAGTCTAAGAGGAATTCCTCAAGAAAGCCATCATTTTGGAGTTTCTAGGTAGCAGGAAGAATATATAATGGTAACATTTCTACACTTTCCTCTGTATTCCCTTTGTTTGAGGCCATCGAAAAGGCCATGGCCTCTTTCAAGGCTCCAGAGTCAGCTTTTCTTCCAGTTGACCTGGACCTATAAGTGAATATCATTTGCATCATATATTTTGTTATCCACCTTTAAGATTAATTTATTAAAGCCCACCCTCTTGCATGGTTGCTGAACTCTGACTATTTCTCCTCCACTTCTGCTTTCACCTTTTTTTTCCATGGTACTTGCTGCTGCTTTTCTTCATCTTCACAACCTCCCTTCCTTCCTTCTCCCTGGGAATTTCTCCATTAAGTTTGAACTCTTCTGTTCACCATAAGGAGTCTAGTTCTATGGTTGAACAATCCTTCAGCACCAAGAGATCTTTTTAACCTTCTTCCACCTCCTTTTGAAACCACTTTTACACTTACTTCTCCCCTGGGATAATTTTAACAACTGTTTTCATATCATCATATCTTCCTTGGTCAAATGACCAATTGGAAAAAATACATTTACATCACAATGTTATGTTACCTTGAGGAGCAGAGCAAGGCAGTAATAGCACCTCTGAAGCCAGAATATACTTATGTTAATTGTTGGCTTAGAGGTCCTTATATCTTTTAATTAGTTGTCCTATTATTACCCTAGAGTGCTTTAATTTTAAATGAAAGATAATAGCTGCCTTATCTCTAAGGAAACTGGTCTTGATTTTATTAACTTACAGGACAGAAGAATAATTGGCACATATCATTGTCCAGAAATGTATTCAACAAAGGTATCTTTCATTGTTTTCTAATGTTTTTATCCTCAGAGACTTAAAATTCAGGTCCTGACCGCTTATGGTCATTAAAGATCCCATGGCACTTTTTTATAGCGTCGTCATCTCAACCCCAGGCATCTGGCCAAATATCAATTTATCTAACTGTTCTGCTTACCTAACATTTCCCACCACCACTCACCCACCCCATAGTTTCAATTGGCTACAGCATTCTCCATTTCCTTGACTAAAATATAGTCTATTGTTCTGCATTGTCAGTCACCATGTTTCTCCTCAGAGGTGATTGCGCTTCACGGGGAAGTGAAGTGGTTCTTCTTTCTAATGCTTGTAAAGCGCTTTGGGATCCTTTTGAATGGGTGGTGCTGTGTACGATAAATGTAATTCATTGTCATTCTACCTCAGGATTCACTTAGTTACAAAGGCATGTTTTATTTAGAGTTGGGCGAACCTGCTTTGGTGGAAATAACACTTCCACCTCTCTATAATCTGACAAAGAACCTTTGTCAAAGGTTGAAAAGTATTCTTTCTTTTGTTTATTTTTTCCTTTTTTTTGTTTATTTTATTTCCACATTCATTTCTACTTCTGGATTGGAATTTTGGGAGCTCTTCAGATTGGGAATTCAAAATACCATGAAAAATTCAGGTTTTGTTATGGTGAAATCCACTGTTCCAGGTGCAGGAGGGCCAAATTAGTGCTCAAGAAGCACCTGAACTTTGTGGTGCTTACCTGGCTTTTCTAACACTCGAAGGTTCGCCCATCACTAATTTTTACTGTATTTTGCATTATTTCTTCTGAAATATTCTTGGAATATTGAAAAATGTTGTGTTCCAACTCTGATATCAGTGTGATATGTGCAAAGAGGAGACTTGGCCCTAGAAGATAGTTTAGAATATTGCTAAATGTTTTTTCTGCCCAGCATCACTAATCTTACTAACTACTGCCAAGAATACCAGATAACTGCAGCAGTTTGCTGTGTTAAGAAATTTACAGAAATTAAAACAGAAGTGATGAAAGAATCAAAGCAAAAAGCTAAGTGAAGGAGTGGTATCATGTTGCTAAAACATGTCTGTACCTAACTCTAGTAGACTAAAATAACCTTTCTTGCATTTTTGTTGCATAGAAATTATATGAGTGTGTAAAAAGCACTCAAATTTCTAATATTATTTAAGGTGTGAAAAAAGATGTTGGCACTAGAATCTTTCCAAAGATGGTACCTTAGAATGCACGATGTTGAGATGAAAAGAACTTAGGCTCAGGGGTAAACCCATTGCATTAATGGATATTATGCTAAACTTCCCCTGATGTCATTGGAACAAAATTTTCTATTCTTTTCTTAAGGCGATGTGAAACTATGGAAAACGTAGTTTCCAGATGGCTTTGCACCCCTCTTGTAAGATAAACCCCCTATTTGTTTTTAAACATTCTTGGGATCAATGAATGCCAAGTGCTTATAATTGCTTTTATTTTAAGGATACTGAAGGTCTTATTATTTGTCTGAGATCTTATAACAAAATTGACAGCCAATTTTGTCTTACCCCAAAAATCACATAAGAATTTTCTAAATAACTGCACTCGTTATAAGAAAATGTTTGAAAGCTCTCTTGAGAACTTTCATAGATCTATTTGAAAGCTTTTGCATATGTTTGCTTTTGTTTGTATTACAATACAATACTCTTTTTGCCTTAGTTTTGTCTAATGCAGATGAGAACCGATTTGATGGCCTTCCTGATTAGAACAGTGTTTCCTCACTGTGTTCAGTATCATGCTACAGAGTTCTTAAAGGAATTTTTCTTAAGTTCCAGCTCAACTTTCCCATTTTCCAGTGCTGCTTAGAAAAGATTGATTCCCCTAACAGACTATAAAATTCAAAGATTTCATATGGCTTTGAGGAAAAGAAAGAAAAATAGATGATTTTGGTTGCTTCACATTGAGTCATTGCATTTAACCTAAAACTAAAATATAATGAAACTAGAGGGGTGCAAACTCACACAGATTGGGGGAAAAATAAAATAAAAAAGAGAGGGAAATCTGGCATCTCAGCGATGCCAATTTTTATGCATCACTTGAACAGATGTAATCACTCAAATGGCAGTGTTTCAGTGGGTCTGAAGTACTTTTGCGAGTATCTGACTTCCCAATTATAATACTGTGCAGTGGATGATACTGAAAAGCAGCTTTTCAAGCCAGTTCTCTCACTGTGCCATATGCAATATTACATAGGGTTTTTTAATAATTGCAAATATGGTGCTATATTGGGTAGCGCAGTGAGATTCCTGGTGCTGTGTGCTGTCTTCTAAATATTATTATTTAGAAATATGCAAAATTCACAGTTAGTTCAATTTCAGTAAGAATCATAGTATATACATGATATACATAATATATACATACATGATAAATGAATAATGTGGCTGAGTTATTCTTAAAGGAGTTCTAGGACAGTTTCATTCTTCTTTGGCCTGGAGTGTATCTGTACTACCATTACTTACTCAGTGTACCTAATTAGCTGCTCATTAGCTATTATTGCTTTTAAAGTATTTTTATTTAATTATACTCTATAATCACACAATTCAAAATATATACTTAGAGGGAAGGCTGAGGAAAATTAAAACTTCCTAAATAACCTTATATTTGTTTTCTATAAATGGAAGTTCTGCTACCCATACCTCAGATCTACTCCAGATTGCCTAAGAGTAAAATTTATTTCCTCATCTTTGAAATTCTCTTAATCGTATAAGGGGTTTCCTTACAATACTGCATTAATATTTTTTTCACTGAACTGCCTTTAAAAAAAATATGTAGTAGCTAAAAATACCCACTGAAACAGTGCACATTTGATGTGATTATACTCTGTATTTGTTTTTCCTTGGTCTAAATTGCAGATCTCTGCTATTCCAGCATTAAGGTCTCCACAGCATGCACTGTATTTATGAAATTCATAAGCACTGGGGAATGGAGTTTCTGCATAGGTATAGTTAGACTGTGTCGGTGCCTTTCCCCAGGTAACCACCAGTCCTGCTTGGAGTATAGGAACTGAAAATTTGCATTATCTTGTTCATTGCTCTGGGCCTTTTTCTATAGAGGCAGAGAGACCTTGAAAATACGTGGGTTTTGTCAGAGTGGAAGCTTTCCTTTAAAAGGAGAAAAACCAAAATAAAGCAGACCCTTTTCCATTTGATTGCCCTCCAAAAATCCCGAAAAGCTCAATGCTGGCCCCAGGTACCCTACCCAGTGGCAGAATCCCACTTTCAGGAGCTAAGCATGCACTCCATGTCCAGGTATTGCTTCTGCTCACTGAACATGGGATCTAGGGAAATATCATTTATTCCTTTATACTATACTGGCCTTATTGTTTCTTGAGTTCACAAATAGGTGACAATAGTCATGTCTGTGCATAAAGACAGGCTGACATCCAATGAATTAGTAATATTAGATCTAGCGCTTGTCAGCATGGCTTCAGTTTGCAACTGATTGGACTTCTTTTCTCTCTGTTAAATCTGCTTTCTTATTTTTTACAGATGGATCCACATGAAAATATTTTGTTGAGCACTCTTGAAATTAAAAATGAGATGGCTGCCTCTGAGGCGGTGATGGGGCTTGGGGACCCTAGAAGCACTATGCTGGCCTATGACACTTCAAGCATCCAGTACCGGAAAGCTGGCTTACCCAGACACAGCTTTGGTCGCAATGCCCTGGAGCGACATGTGGCACAGAAGAAAAGTAGGCTACGGAGACGTGCATCTCAACTGAAAATTACCATTCCTGACTTGACTGATGTAAATGCCATAGATCGATGGTCGCGCATATTCTTCCCTGTTGTTTTTTCCTTCTTCAATATTGTCTATTGGCTTTACTATGTGAACTAAGAAACAAAGCCACACAGGAAGCAAGAACTGGATTTCTCTTCAAATCAGTTGTACAGCCAAAAGTGGGACTTAGAAAAATTCTATTCAGGACAAAAAGTTATTTTAAAACACCTTAGTTGCTGGCCCACTCTATGGTCTGTTTTTATAATGTTTTGGTTGTATCTGCTAAATTGTAAATATGTTAAATTGCAGTATGGACATAACCCCTTATCAAAATATAAGTGCATTTTGAGTGTGAAGGCAAATTGAATTTTGACAATCACTTCTATTTCATTAACCCTTGCTCTCTTTTTTTTTTCTTCTTTTTTTTTTAATGGCCATTTGAGTTTAGTGATACAAATTACAGAGTGGCATTTGAGAAACAAGTTCTAGTTTCAACAGCAGTACATACCATTCCCAGGGAAACTGCATATCTGAGACATGTATCTAAACTTAAGAGAGTGTACAAAGTTGTTACCATGCTTATGAAACACATACACTTTACCTTTTAAATGTGTAAACTTGAAAACAAGTAGTGCCTATCATCTTTCCAAGATGATGATCGTCAGAGGTTTCCCAACCATATTCAGGTATTTCCTGTTATTTATTGAAAGAACTAAACCTTTGACTGATAATATTACGGTTGGGTGTTTGCACAGAAGCTGAAGCAAAAAGCACTAGTTTTGTTTGGTTTTTAAAGAGAGAACATATGCTCACAATCACAATGACTGTCGTTGTGACCTGTAGAGGAATGTAGCAATGGTATAAAAATGCATCAACTCTGAATGCGTAGATATGCTGCCGTTTTGTGCCGGGGAAAGGAAATCATCTGTCCAAAGTGCCAAAATTGGTTGGCCAAATAGTAATTCTCTAGGTGGCTGAAGGAAACCAATGGTGCCCTGCCTTTCTAGGGTAGGGAGAGCTAGAGAGCAATTATAAACTACAGGCCCAAGGAGAGGGAAGGCTACGTATGCGTAAAAGTGTGTGTATGTGTGTATATACATATATATATATATGTATACTCACACACACTGTGCAAATGAATATTGTCAGTTATAATACATACCTTAGTCCGACATACTCATGTGGAGTTATGTGAGTTCTTCCAAGTTTGCAGTTTTTCCAGTGTTATGCTTGCTACTGTTATGCTTAACACCTTACATCCAAGTTGACTAAAGTTATCATACCTCTTTTAACAGTAAAGATCCGAGCATATGTACTTCAATGCAAAAAATACTGACAGGGTATTTTCTCGGTCCAGATTTGGCAATGCCATTTCACTTTTTAGTTTGTTTTCCTTAATGCACTGCTTTAAAGGGAAAAATTTGGTAGCCATCACTTTTAGAGTTTAATTACACTCTTGAATGTTTCCTGCTTTAGGATGATTTCCATTGAAAAACTAGCAAATTTCAGGTTTGCTTTAGGAAACTTTTTGAAATAAAAGGTGGAGTGTTTTTTCATTCCATGGAGCTATACTCTTATAGGCAAAAAATGGAATTTTATAGGTAGTTTGCCATTTAGTCCAATGTAGAACCTTTTTCGTAATTTAAAACAAAACCAAAACAATTTGCTAGAACAGTATAAAAAGTATAAATTCCTGATGGCTTGTACTAAATGGGATCCCCAATATTGTTTGACACAAAATATTTCATGAAGTAAGAGCCACGTCTATTGTATCTATGCTACCTCTCATCTGTTTACAAATTTCTGAAAGAAACTAGAATTCAAGTATCTTCCAAATAGGAAAGGATTTTATATTTTTTTTCAGGCAGATACATTTTCTCCATTTAAGTATTCCTTTGGAAATACTTTAAAATAGTTCTTAAGAATATTTTTCATAAAATATTTTCTTTGGATTTTTTGTTCTTACTTTATCAGTGTCATTTTCTGTGGGATTTTTTCCCCATTTAACAGTGAATGGCAATGATAGGAGGAAAGCAGTTCTGGGAACTAATAGGCCATTTTTCTGACTCTGTCTTGAGCATATCATATGCTTATTTCTGGTTCAAATGGGAGAAAATAGTGTTGAAGCTGAAATGGGATTTGCCAGGCATAAGTGCCACCTGTTGTTTTGAAGGGAGTTGTGTGTACGTTCACATACTGCCTCCAGGTTCGGGCTCCACAGGCTTTCATCATGCAATTAGCTTTCCAAGTCAAAATGTTGCTTTTTGTTCACATACTTAATTACTGACTGCATTTCATGCATAACACTTTGTAGATGCATTGGAATTTCAACAGATAGGTATGAATCATATTGGAATTTTTTTCCCAATTCTAAGAAGAAGAGACACATCAAAATTCAGTATTTCTCTTCAAAGTCTGTTCTTTAAAAATGGTATTAATTATCATAAATAGAAGCGGTCTTATAGTATTCTTCTGTACAAGCTTTTATTTCATTTCAGAAGTTGCTGCCAACTCCTTTGTCATTTCACAGAAGCATAGTGTGAACTCATATAGGAGCTCACAGCCTGTTTGTGGTTGATACATATCAAGTGTAAAACCTTACAGAGAATAGGTTGATTCTCTGCATTGAATTACTGCATCAGCTACTGTGAGAACCACAAAGAGTGAATCCTAGAACTGCACATTAATTTATCTGAAGTTACAGTACAAGCCATAATACTCTCTGATGTTGCTGTTCAGAGAGTGAAAGAAAATGTCTGGTTTCTGCTCAGGTGTCACTAGGAAAGATATATTATCTGGGGGGAAGAAGCACTTTTGCTTTTACTATGTCCTTCTGGCTATTAATGTGATGTATAAAATTAGTGAAAGAGAAGGATTCTATCATTTTGTACTAAGGCTTAACACTGTGATACAAAAAGATGGGGGTAAGACAGACTGGCGAGGTACTGTCAAGGGAAAAGTATAACTTGAGCCCATGGTGAGCACTTACTCTTCTGAGATACTTGAGTGAAAGCAAGAAATTATGCCAACATACATGAGATATGGGGTTTGCTATGTGTGCTACCCTCCAGATAAATTGGAAAAATTTGGGTTTTCTTTAGAATTGATTGAAGATTAATATTCTAGATCCTTTTAACCATGTCGTTATTAGTTTCAATAAGTAAAATATCAAAGTTAATAATTTAGATAAATCTTGTAATATAATTATAGTTGCACATTTTATTGTTCTATTAGACATGATAGCCAGCAATTAAGGTGTTTTTCATCTTTGTGAAATTCATGGGCAAATTATGACTATAACATGGCACAGTTTTAATGAAATCTTTGAGATCAATCTGTAAATATATACTGTACATGACTGCTAGTAAGTATGATACACATTTTCAGAACTGAAAATTCATGCAACATATTTCTGTGTTTGCATAAGGAATGTTATGTTTCTATCCTATCGCAGTTTGATGACTGGGAAGAAAGACTCAAGCAATGACATTGTGACCATTTCTTTTCTCATTCCCAGGGGAGGAAAGCAGAGTCTTAGATAACAGCATGTCGCAGATTTCTTCAGAGAGTTTTTACATGCTCGTACAAAGGACATAAAATCTGTAAGGTACAAAAGCACAATGCATAGAGAAAATAAGTGGTAGTCTTACACCTGGGGAACAAATCCTATTTATTTCAGATAAATATACGTTAGAATTAAAGCTCAATTAATTTTCACTATAATTATTAGACTGTGTTCCAATTCTATATTATAACACAGTACTAAACATTAAGTGAACAGATGTTAAACATTATCCAACTATATGTGCATATGGACATATACCTAAATGTCTATATGGACATAAGTGTGTATATATAGACATACTGAGTGTATATATGCACACACATTCATATGTTGGTGTGTTAAAGGAATAAGCTAATAACAGTTTTGTTTCTACCATCAACCAGTGTATGAATATATTTTTGAGACAAAAAGATAAATGTATTTAAAAAAAACAACTTACTATACAGGGTAACTGGGCATTTCTGTATCAGCAGATTGATGCTTATAATTCGTATGGAGCATTGCACCGTTTGACATGATGATAGTACTGTACCTCCTAGCATCTGAAATTAGACTAGTCCTCACATTGCTTGCCTATTTCTTCTCTCTCTTTTTATAACAGTGTTGTCCACTAGTAAGTTTTCAAAACCAACAAATTCCTTAGGGAACCAAGAAAAAGAGGCAAAGACATTAACTATTTCTAGAAAATGATCTAGGGTGGGATGGCCAGGGTACAATACTATATCATTAGTGATCATAACATTTTGCTATGTGTACATAGAACATACAGTGTGAGCAACCATAACTTAAGCTGAACGTGTGTAAATATTATCAGATTTCTTAAACATTTTTAACTTCTAATTTGTACTTTATGGTAAGGCAGAAAGCTAATTCTACTTATGGTTTAGGTTAATGT
>JAOXJM010000052.1:37024576-37036609 GCA_026413425.1 Tringa solitaria
TTGGGGGTGTCCCTGCCGACTGCAGGGGGGTCGGACTAGATGACCTTTGAAGGTCTCTTCCAGCCTGGATGATTCTATGAAAAAATATCCAAACCCATGCACTAGATTCAACAAATGTGTGCATGGTCACATCAGTGCAATTTTCTTATGCCCATGGCAGGGGGGTTGGAACTAGATAATCTTTAAGGTCCCCTCCAACCTAAACCATTATATGATTTTGTGTTACTTAATTTTCAATACCAATATGAAAGGTAAATTACAAATTGTTCGTATAGCTTGGAGTTGTGGGTTTCCAAGTGGAGAATGCACAAGTATTAGCACATAAATTCACACATATAGACTTTGGAAGATTTTCTCAAATCCCTGTCTTTTCTTTGTTTCTTGCTGTGCCCAATTACTACCCCGATTTTTGAGACTCTAGTAGATCTTCAAAAATCACTTGTCTTTCTATTTGTATGAGGGTACCCAATTTATTACAACGCTCCATTCCCATTTCTTATCTTCAACTCTGAAGCACTTTGAGATTCTTTGTGTGAAAGACATAAGATAAAGCTAAATTAAATGAAACTGAATTCAGCTGAATCTATATGACTAGCCTAACAACTTTCAAACTTGACAAAAGGAGTTAAGATAGCAAGTTAAAGTGATATATTAGACAGGAAGACACTGTCCCAACCACTATTTAACCTTTTGTCCAAAACCTTCAGGGGAGAACAGTTTGTTGAGAAAAATTTCCTGGATTATCTTTGATTTGCTGCTGATATTATTGCTGCTACTAAAACCTCAGAAACAGCTTTTGGCAGTTATCATAACGTTCACCTGGAGACTCTGGACATTCTGAAGAGCACTAAGATCTCACTTAAACTGACAATAAAGGAAAAAATGACTTAATGTGAAGAAGTTAGAATGTATTGTAGAGGAAAATGACACTTTATTTAAATCTGAAGGGAAAAAATAGATTTAGAAAGAGGGAAATTTAGGCCCAGTTTATTCACATTGATTAATAGTTACCCTATTTATGATTGTACATTGAATTCTGGCATTTATTTTACACAGAGCTATTTTATCACAGCAATAACGTAGTATTGTTGCAAAGAAGAGCAATTATTCTGGTAGATAATTTATAAATCCTGGTAGATAATATATAAACATAATTTATTTTCTGAACTTGAATAGCCCTGTATGTAAACACAGTACGGAAATTGTCCTGTATATCCAGACTACATTAAACACAGCATGACCGAGTAAATTCAGATTCAAAAGTTTTACTCTCTCAGATATCTCAGCTTTAAGAAGAGAAAACTTTCTCAGCCATGCTGGCCATAACAGAACTAGTAATTAATTGCACATCCTTGTACAAAAGGTCCTTTTTTTTTAGTGTGAAGGCTTTACCTTTGTTATTGGCTTACTGCTTTTTGCTTTCTCACAAATAGCTTTCTCTGACTTAGTTCTGGAATTCTGGATAGTTTCTGCCAAGCAGAAAACCCAAGAGCTATGTGCTATTTATAATAAATAGATATATCACACATAGTTCCTAAAGAAAAATAAGCAAAGGGCACATCTTCAAATGTGTGATAGTGTGATCTTATGTCCTGCAGACATATTACACCAATTTACAGCCATTGATGTCTTATCTGTTCTTTTTATTTGTAAGTTAGGCTAAACTGATTTGATTATGATTTCATGCTGTTTTTATAAAGAATGTTTTAAGGCATAGGGATTGAGTTCCAATATTGGCATGACTTAACTGATTATTGACATTAAGTTTATATTTGACAATAGGCATTAATACAAATTATGTTAATACATGACAGCACATCCCTTGAAATTTATGTATGACTTGGCATGAAAGTCCATTTTTGTAGCTGCTTTTATATATCGACTTCAAAATCATGTGAAACCTTTGGCACATGCAGCTGTACTCTTTTTTTTTTTTTAAGTTTATACCTCTTAATGAGATTATTTTTCATGGTTTATGAAATGTTTGGTCATAAAGTGATCATTTAATTCTTGTCTTTTAATTGTAATGGACCATTATTGCCGCTGATTTACAATATATTATCCTCTTACAAGCAAATTTAATCACAGGAGCTCTATTTGCCTCTAATCTTTATTAGAATAGTGGAGATAAAACTCTGCCATGTATTGTCTAGAAAATAACAGTATTTTCAAAAAAGACAACATTCCCTGAAAATCAACAACCACAATTTAGTTTTTGTTAAAGTGGACAGTAACTTGCAAATATCTGAATGGCTAATGAAGAAAGTCTAGAAAGAGAATAAAACAGTCTTTGTATATCAACATCAGTAATTTTCTCCATAGCCATTTAGAACTTTTCATAATTTTGGTAAACTTAGAAAAAAAAATCATATTTGCTTTATTTTCTGCAGGAAATAATAAATAATGATGCCAAGAAGTTTCAATTTACTTTGCCAGAATTAAAGTAAGGATGTCTCCTCCTTTTTTTCCCTGTCTCAGTTTTCCATTATGCTGAATTTTCTAAAGAAAATTGTATAAATACCAATTTTTAAAAATAAAAGTGTGTGGAATTGAGGTTGGGGGGATTTTTAGTTACAAAAATGGATTACTTCAACTGACTCGTTTTTACTTAGGAAAGAGATTTTTAGATTTTTTTCCCTGTTATCATGAGACAACAAAGCAAACACTTGTATATTATGAGGCAGCATTGCCACAGTACTGCACTGGTGCTCTGAGCTGCTCTTTGAAATGTAACAAAGTATGAAGCCAGAAAAAAAGGCCTTTTAACAGTATTAGAGGCATCTGCACTGCCATATTATTTACTTGGTAGTAGTTCAAGAAATATCCACTAAAAGCAGAGTAGATTTAACACCCAGGGAGCAAATACTATGCACTATTTGTATGCAAGCTTCTCCAACCCTTTCTCTGCAAAACAAATACATATGTGTAAATATCATGCTACGAGCAACAGGGGGTCAAGGAAAAAAGTCTGTTTACATACCATCCTGGTTGATAAGTCTTGATTTCATTTGTCCTAGCAACGAGAACTTATGTCCTCAGAAGGCCAGAAAATGTTGACTTCTTGAGTGCTTCAAAACCTGCCACATTTTGACAGGAGAAAGAAGAAAATGTGGTGTAAAATTAAGTTTTAAATTTAGAGCAGTTTAGAATAAGGTAAGTTAGATTCAGACAACTCAAGTAGAGCCGTCAAATTATTTTCTAAAATTTGCTTTTCAGTGACTAAAAAGTCACTGTTTTCAGTCTCTAAAGTACTAAATAAAACACTAAGAAATAGCCTGGGAGAGACAATATCCTTACCTTAACAAAGGGATTATGTGATTCTGTCCTCCTTACATTTCTGCAATTATTACAATGTACAGAGCTAACAAACCTATTCAGTTTTCTTAATTTGCCATTAAATTCTTGAGTTCTCTTATTGATGGTGATGCATCTTGCATTCTTCTGACCAGGGTAACCACCTGTTATCTGGTTTGGTACCACATTTCTCCTAGAGAGCTGCAACACTGGCTTTTGTTCCCTGCTCAGAGTTTGATGTAAATACTGCTTTGTGAAATACAATACGCAAGAGAGATATTGTGTAGACTTTGACATCTGCTCACAGAATAACACGAGAATTTTAAAAATTTAGCTTCTTTTTTAAGAGTCAAGTATTCATCTTTCATGAGAACAGACAAATACATAAAACAATAAAAAAGTTCCTATATTATTTGTTATTGCCCACTATGTCAGAAGTGACTGGTGTCTTAACAGAGTCAGTAAAATTCAAGGATGTTTCAAACACTTCTAGCGACTTTAATTAATGGGCCATTAATTAAAGTTGCAGATGGGCATGGGTTTAAATGCAAAGGCTGAGGGGTGGGCACATGCTCTGTCCTTCTCACTTTGCAGGGAGAGGAATTTCTCTGCAGCAGAGGGATGGAGTGAATATCACTGAGTCTGTACCACCTGAAACCATGAGTTACTCTCATTAGAGTTCCAGTCAATGCTTTTGATGCGATTGATTCTTGCAAGGTTAGCAACTCAAGCAAGATGTTAAGAGATGTTCATAATTGTGTTCACTTGTCCATATTTTTAAATCTGTTTGTATTCCAACTTGAGGTGGGTAGTAAGGTAAGTTGGACATCATATCATACTTTGTCACCTAGGTTGCTTGTGTTTAATCCTGATAACTGTGAATTTTGAACTCATCTTCAGAAGAAGACAAACATTAAAATATAGGTTGTGTTTGTAGAAATTTTGTTTTATACTCATTTGAAAGAAAGAGTTGCAGAAACCTCTTTTTTCAGGATGAGCCTTAAAATAAACAGTGTGTCAGGACAGAGCAAATTGATTCTGAACACTGAGTCAGAGAAATGAGCAAATCCCAAATTCTAAATTGAATTGAGAATCAATGAGTTTCATTTAACAACCAAACATTTGAATTACTTATTAAAAGTTCCATAGATAGGTGTACAGAGAAAATCTTATGCCTTCAAAATAAACAGTAGAAAAAAGTAAATGCTGTAATTTAAGCACTGTGTTTCCAAGATAACATGCAATCAGAATAATTAATAGAAATGCAAATACAATGCCAGTTTCTAGGAGAGCTTTATCTTGTGAAACAAATCATTTAATTATAGTGACAAAGCTTGCAGCTGAAACAAAAGAATGAAGAAAGATTTTTTTTCCCTAGAAGCGTGTAGGAATTTTCTGATGATACATTTTTTCATTAAGAAGAGTAAGTTTATGAAAACTGAAACTTCCTCCTGGAATACACCTTTTTTTTCCCTAAAAATCCTTTTTCCTGTCCTGAAGGTAATTTCTGATTAGCCAAGACACTGATTCTGAGCAGAGCAAAGGGTTTCCCTGCCCCCTGGCACCGTAGTTCCAATGAGAGGAAAGCTGTCTTCGAAGTTCTTGCTCTCAGTCTAGCACACTGAAAACCATAATGCAGGTTCCCTACAGCCTAAGCAAACATCCAGATTGTAGGTACATATGTAATTGTGGTCTTTTTCCCTCCTCTCCCCTCTTTCCTCTGTCATGAAAAGATTTGAGAGCACTTTAGTTTGTTGCAGTATACAGTGGGAATATTCTGAAATCTCAAAAGTCTGTTAGTTCCATGCCTGCTTTCTCACAGCAGTAACCCTGATTCCTTGGTCCTGTCTTTGACTATATTTTCTATGTAGGATGGCCCATGAGCAGCTGGCCTTGTTTCCTTCAGTACATGGCTACACTGGATTTTAATTCAGACCAAAATGGAACCAAGACTCAGTGCAAACTCAGCGCAAGATGGGGCAGAGGGCTTGGTCAGCGCTCAGGGATACGGTGCCTTGCTCAGGGAAAATGAATCATTGGGATTTTAGCTGCCATGCTGCACTTAGGGACTTAGGAAGAGGAGAAAAATTTCTCAGCATTTGAAAATGAGAAATGAAATAGATCTGATTGCTTTGAATTATGATTTCAACGTATTTTGCTTACTCCGATTCAAATCCATAGATAAATTCATTGTAGTGAAGATCTCTGCTAAAAAATATTAACAATTCAGTGAACGAGTGACGGTATCATGCAATACTAAACAAATTTCAAAGTTTCATCTTGTATTGAAAGATATGCATTTTAAAACTTTGAACTTCAACAGGACTCAACTTATTTGTCATGCCTTTTAAGTTGTGTTCTCCATTTCAAAGTCTGTGAGGTGCTTAGAGCAAGGTCATCAGAACCGAGGCTGAGCTTGTCAAAAAATTTGTAAGCTTTTTTTTTTTTAAACTTCAGTGTTGAAAATATTTTGCTTTATACTTTTATCAAAGGAACAATATAGCCTAGAGTTACTTGGTTATCACTGGGGGAAACAGTGTTTTGAAACTTTATTTATCATGGAGGAAACATAAGTGACAGAATAGTTAGTTTGCACTTTTTAAAAATCTGAATTCCATTTCTGACTGTATCCTAATTGCTTTTAGTGTTTGTACTTGACTGAGGGCTGTGACTTTTATGGATAACTTTTATTATTATTAAATGAAAAAAACCTTGTGTCTCGGTTTCTTTCTCCCACTCTTCTGTAGACTTCTCAGTTAACCCTAAAACAAATTGATCTCCTTGCCATAGATTCACAGGGAAAAACAATCTGTGCAGTTATGCAGAGGCTGTGAAATGTTTCAAATGAGTAACTAATTCAAAAAGTCTTCTGAAAATGTAAACATCATCCAAGATATGCATGGATTGATTTGGGAATATTATGAGCAGGCATAAATTATTACATATTTTTTCAAGCTTCAGTGTTATTTTTTTCAGATGCAGATGAAATGTTTCTGAAATATTCTTACTAAACGTACTATTTTCTAAGATTATTGAATGAAGTTATGTTACATGGCTAAGTGCATGTCTAATTTTTTCTTTCTCTAGATCTGCTCCTGAGGTGCTTGACATTTACCTGTGCAAATGCAGTTCCACAATCTTCC
The DNA here is from genome assembly GCA_026413425.1 of Tringa solitaria. NCBI lineage: Eukaryota > Metazoa > Chordata > Aves > Charadriiformes > Scolopacidae > Tringa > Tringa solitaria. The sequence continues at coordinate 37,031,014 of JAOXJM010000052.1, forward strand.
CACTATTGACCATCACCAGGGCTGCAGTTTCCTGGCTATCAGCTGTCCTGACACATTTGCCGGCAGGTTAGGCAATTCATTCCTCTGGGGACCTGTTATTTAAGAAGGAAAGGAATCTCCTTTGAAATGCAAGTATTTGATTTTTAAAACCAACCTTTGATTTGGAAATCAACTGTATGAATAGGAGAAAATTTCTTGTGTGTAAGGATGTCAGGAAAGTATTTTGATAAAGCAGTTTACATGCATATTTAAGTCGCTTAAGGGATTGGCATACCCTGATGGTAACTAAGTCTGACCTAATTTCTTAGATTGCTTCTGAAGCTGTCTTTGTCTCAGGCTACTTGCTGCTGTCTTCAGCATTAAACCCTTCTGAACCAGATTTAGTGCTTTTATACTTCTGTATCCCAGGATGTGGGCCTTTCTGTTTATGGAGAAGATCTTAATGTAAGATCTTACGGAGAAGTCTTAAATATAACTGAGGTACTTTCTTACAGCGACACCTGTACAGAGGAAAGCAATTCTGTGAGGTGCACCCCAGTGCCTGGGGTGTGCTGGCAGTTTGGTTTCACCTGGAAATAAAAGGCTTCATGTTGTCCATGAAGGAGGATTTCCTGAAGCCTGAGGGTACTGGGGTCGCTTTTGATAACCGGAAGGCACTTCATGGCGAGACACGGCCCGCGAATCAGGCTCGGAAGCAGGACACGGGCCTTGTGCTGGCCCATGCGGGCCTGCTGGGGGGGGAGCAGCCTCTGCCTCCCCCTGGCGGGAAGCGGGCGGTGAGAGAGGCCGTGAGGGAAGCCTTGCCGGGAGGATGAGCGGGGCCGTCAGCCGGCTGAGGGCCTAAGGGAAACATAGCTCCGCACTCTGAGGGCCTGAGGGAAACACGGCTCCGTACCCCGGGGGCCTGAGGGAAACATGGCTCCAGAGCCCGGGACAAAGAGGCAGGGAGGCTTCCCGCAGCTCTTCTCCGCACAGACTCTCCTAGCAGCCTGGCTTTTGAGGCATATTGGGCTAACTTCAGCTGCAGGGTTGGGATTCAGAGGTATTCCAGATTTCAGAGCTTCTAGACGTTGCCTCAGGTAATTAAATTTGACCTCTGCTCCCTTAACCAAAAACCTTTTGATATTTTATTAGTGCTTTTAGAATTAATTTTTTCACAAGGGACGTGACAAATGCAGTCTCTGGCATTGTTTTCCTTCAGAGTACTTAACTGTTTCTAGTCCTCAGTATGTGATGCTAAACCAAGCAAACTAAATGCACCCACAGGCCTTGGTTTTCTGTGTCCAGAACTCCTTGTTTTAATTTCTTTTAGGCACATCTTTGTGGTTGTCTTTATGGAAACACATATGTTAAGGCTGTGCATCTGATTAGATTCCCAAAAGTAAAAGCAAGAGATCGTGGTCCTATCCATACTCTTGCAGCTCTAAGTGTATATATATGATACTGCAAAGGCAGTCTGCGTATGTCATTTGATGACAGTTTAGTGTAACAAAAATATTATTTCATTCTGCTATGAATGAAAATAATTTCTCAATCTAGCGTTCATTTATATGTTCAAAGAACATGTATTTATAATATCAGTGTACAATGCTAGCTCCAGTCATATAGCTCCCATTCACCACAGAAATTTAGGAGTGACTATCGCTGGCAGTAGTTGACTGAATGTAGTATTTTATAATACTGAATCCAGTGTTCCAATAAACATCTCATTTAAAGCAGTAATAGCAGACTATTATTCTAAGCAGCCTTAACCTTCCTTAGCTGTAACAAATTATTTAGAATTATTCAGGGTAAAGTATATAGGTGAGATGTTTAAATAGAGAACCCGTTAGACCAAAATACTGTTTTAATCAAGAATTTGAAATGCAGACTAGAGTAGGATTTGATACTATAATAATACCTTTCATACTGAAGGCATTCTAAAGCAATTTTCAGTAATGAGCTAGATAGTGTGGGTGCTCTGACTGTGTGGGGAATACAAATATCAATAGCCACAATTTGTTCAACATAAGCTTTCTTACAAAGAGATTAGAGTATGGAAATTTGACTGCAATGAAGAAAATTGCTTAAGAGGCTGCATACCTGCCTGAAAATCATTTAAAAAGAGTGCCAGCTTTTTAACCTCAGCACAAAGAGGAATTAAATAGCTAAGTTAAAGTTTTTTGTGTTTTCAGCAGTCATTTCCAGGGTTCCATGACGCTTCCCCCCAATACCTTAAGCCGCACACCCATACACTCTTCACTACAAACAATCTGGGAGAACAAGCAGTAGTATAGCTAAAAGCCCAACAATATTAAAACAAGGAAAAATGCAGAGAGAGAGAGTGCATAAGTAATATCTGGTGAACTTTAAAGTTCTTTGGTATCAGTGAATATTTTATTCCTCAACGAGCAGCATAAAAAGCTTCCAGAGTCTCACTGCTTCCAAGTTAGTGGATTGTAGCCACAAACTCTCAGAATGTCGGTTAAAAGGCTTTTTAAGAAAAGGAGAAAGGAAAGATTCTGTGTTCTTGTATCTGGAAATCAATAGCCATATGGTAAAGATTTACATAATACATTTTTTCTATTTTAATATCTTATGCATTAGAATGTTTTGTATATTAGTGCCTTGTAGCAACACAATGGAGCCTCTAAACTATTGATTTAGGTAATGCTAGAAAACATCCTTGTAGTTAAAACAAAAGTCTGTAAAACATGGAGAACAAGATCTTCATATACTGTACGAATCTCCATTACCTTCACTAGAGAAAAATAATTTGAATATCTGAAGAGAGAAAAAGTCTCTGTGAAGTACAAATTGGAAAGTTAAAGAAAAGATGTGCTTTTACTCTGATTGAAAAGCTGAACTCAATTGCAAAAGGCACCTTTAATGAAAAAAATATTCAGAAGACAAGACATTCTTTGACTAATAGAGACAGGGATATGAAAATATTTGGAAGTTGTTACTCCTAAGGAAGTAGAAATAAGATCTTTGGCCACTGGAGCAAAGATTTTGCTATTGCAAGGATCAAAGATTTCATTCTTACTTTCTGAGAAATGCCAGTAACTTAAACATGGATTTGAGCATACCAGTTTCTATGGATAATATAGGGTAAAACAGACTGACTTCCAAATAGAAATATGTGGGGTAGCTACAGAAAAAGTATAGCTTCCTCTGTTCAAGATGCTAGAAAACTGGTTTATTGTTTTGACAAATACTTCTTCCATCAGCTCAAGCAAAATTCTTGAGCAATTAGTCTTTAGTGTATTGGTACACCAGATCCTTAATTTCTTTCTTTCCTCAGCTCTTATTTATAAAATGTTTATTTTCAATCCCTTCCTGCATTTGCAGGGATGGTGTCAGATAACTAGTGTGGATGAGATGTTCAGGTGTCACTGTGAAAATTATCACTGACAGACATAGAAATTCAAATACATGTATCTTCTGTGACACAAAATGATGTGGTACCTTAACGTGTAAGTGTCTTGCAGTGACATACCTCTCCAGATGGGTAAGGGAGAATGGAAAACCTTTTATATTTAAAAAATTAAAAGAAGAAAGTGCCCTGTGGGAGTTATTTGCCAGTCTGCAGATTTTTGTAACAGGGAAACCAATGGAAACTCCAAGTCTTTTTAGAGAATATTGCTTCCTTACATATCAAAACGTTTGGCAGGATGGAGACTTTCATACCACAATGAAACAGACAGCTGCAGGTAAAAGGAGACCTGATCTTTGAGTAAAAAGATTTAAAATTTATATTGAGTTCATTATTCTATGTTAATACCTGCTTGCTTAACTTCTATTTGAATGAACTAGAACCCCATTTGTCTATTAGCTACGTGAACATCCAGAAATGTCACAATCTTGCAGGATCTGAAGGATCTGAAGGAGAAGAAAAGAAATATTCCCTAAGCAGAACCCTAAACTACTAAACGTTCATATTTTCCCTTTTTAATTCTATAACTTCATAAAATTTATGGGGGATTGTTTTCTGAATGTTTTTGAAGCTACTTAGCTCTCCTTATATTGTTCTCGTAATTACCTTTCTAATGACTAGAAGAATTACCTTGTAAATATCTTGTCTCATTTAAGCTGTGGTTGCAGTAATTTGTACTGAAACATGCTTTGGGCTGGCTGTCTTGCTTAAAGTTAATCCTATAAGCTTACATTCTTTAAAATATATAAAATAGTTTATTTCAATTGATTCTGCTTGTTCTTATTAATAATTTTTATAAATGTGTATGTATCTATATATTTAGGGAGGAAGGATTGATAAGCAGTGGTTCATCTCTAAGAATGGCATTTTGGAGTTCACAAAATACACCAAAAGCTGCCATACTAGATATGAAATAATTTTCCAGTACTTACCTATTATATAAGTAGTTCTTAAACATGCAGTACATTACTGCCTGCCTTATTTGCATTTGTCATGTTCCAGGGCTATTCCCTTATCAACATAATACCCTCTGCGGTTGTACTGCTTGCAATAAATTGCTTCTGCTTTTTCTTTTGTTCTCAAGGTTATCCTAATCTCTCAAGAACACTTAAGGACACTAAGGCTATGAAGAAACAGAGAAAGACAATTGAAGTTCCATTACAAGCTAGTAAGTTCAACATTTTGACATTTGGTATTTACAGTGAAGAGTACAGAAAAGATATGGAGACCTTGCACTATTGTGCAACAAACTATCACTCTCATTGCACTCTCTCAATTTGCTCTGTGAACAAAAAACTGCATAATGGTGACATGGAAAATTTTAGTAACATTAAGGCATTCATTAAAGGCAATCACATGTCTAGTTTTCAAGGATAATTCCTTTATTTGTAAAGTGTCAGTGGGAGGGGGAAGAGAGAGATAGCCATGCAATTTATCTGATCTAATTATAAACATTTAAAGGTGCCTGTTCTTCAATTATTAAAGGGATTGGGAGTGACAGGCTCAGACTTGGGCATCTAGAATTTAGATGCCTGACTTAAGCCAGATCAGTCCCACACTGTGTGTCTAACTAAGAATTTTGGAGCTCAAAAATTAAATTCCCAGTCCAGTTAACAGAGAAACGTAGTTCAAGCAGACTACAGAGAATTCAGCCTTTTGTCATTCTCTGCAGAGGTAATGAATTCAATACTACTTGACAATGTCTTTTTTGCATAGGCATAATTATCTTGAAATCACAAAATATTTACAATTGGTCAAGTATGGAACAGATTAAGGTATCATGAGTTTGGATATTATGCCTAGAAGACAGACTAAATATCTTTATTTTTAAAAATACAAGAAATTGCATGAGGAAATTACTAGAGAGAATAATTATGTAATTTTTTTATTATCATTGTTATTTTGATTTCTCTGAATAGTATCCGGCTTCTGACATACTCCTATATATACTGTAGTTTTCAATGGCCCTTCTGAATTTCAGATCAGTCATTTCACCTCTGTGAGAATTTTCGGAAAGTTACTAATGTCAAAATGTCATTATTTCATTATTTTTACCAAGTATATCCATCATCACTTTAGTCCCATTGTTTCATTTCTTTGGCTCTCATACTCTCGAATAGATTAATACAATTTTTGACCCCTTTTAAAATTACATTATGGGCATAGCTGACTTGTTTAGAT
>JAOXJM010000052.1:37053871-37066056 GCA_026413425.1 Tringa solitaria
TACATACTAAATGTGCCTAAAATATCATTACTTTCATATTTTTTCTTGGTTTCTGAGTTGCAGTCTCTGCTTTGTGACCTGTTATTTAACAGTTTCTTTATCTTCCTTCCGCTCAAATAATTTTATTTTCTTTTTTTAATTTATTTTTCCACAGCCTGAAAGAAACTCAAAATAAAATGGGAAAATATTATTAGAATTGTCACTTTGAATCAAAATTTCCATTCCCCAAAAGCATTTTTAAGGTGAACTTTATTTTTGTTTTTCTTACTGAGCTCACATTTTCCAGATAACACAGGAAAAGGGGTTGTCGGCTTCTTTTCCAGTTCAGAATAATAATGGATTGCAAGAAGTGGAAAGCTAAGTACTGAACTGTTCTGCACTAACTTGACCAAGACTAATGGCAGGTCAAAAATGACAAATCCCACCCCATCAGTGACCTTGAACAAGTAAGGTTTTACCCAATTTCCTGGAAAGTGCTTAAGGATGCCATGTGTTAGAATGATGTGTTTATTGCCTGGCAATTATGAATGGGCCGAGCCTGCTTGTGAGCCCTAGGTTTATTTATGTATGTATGTATTTATTTTTGTGGGAACAACGTTGCCTACTAAAAGTATATTATTAATGTGTTTTCTTAGAAGGATTGACTTGTCCTCGATCCAGTCAGGAGGCCTAGTCCAATGAGCTAAGCACACGTCTGGGAACTGAATAGGGTATACTTACTACTCTTACTCTGACTTGTATTGCAGTTCTAGAAAGAACATATACTTCTTTATGTCTCACTTATTTCCAGTCTGAGAAACAGGCTGTAGTGTTACTGGCTGTTTAACGTTTTGTCTGATGTTGGCAATCAAGTTTTCTCAGTGGTGTAAGTATATGGAATAGAAAACATTACATACTTATCCTTTTTCTCTCCTCGCCCTCTAGAGACCCACCCTGAGATGGCCCATTTTGTTTCTTTTGCTGCTTCTATGCCTGTATTTCTTTGTCTATGCCTTTATTTCCTACTGCCTTATATTAAGGCAGAAGTTCGGTTTATAAATGGAAAATAAAGTATTCTTGTTGAATGAAAAGGCTATAAAATGTCTGGGAGAGAAAGCCTATGACAATATATGAGCCTCTTCTGAGGATGTCCGTCAATGTCCTCATATTACCTAGGGCCTTTAACAGTTGCACCTTTAGGATGAAAGTAGAGTCTATCCTTCCTGAATAATTATGATGGGAGTATCATCACATATAAGGCAATTTCTGTCATTCACTTATTCTTAGAAAGATGTTTGAGATCTCTAGTCATTCACGGTTCTACTTCCTTCATAATTTTTCTTACCTTTCTATTTTTATTTACAGCCCAAAGTGATTATGATTTTTTCAGACAACTGCCTGTGGCTCTTTCACAAGTGACCTGTAATGTCTTATTATTATTTAGTCAATTCATAGTATAACAGCCAAGTATAATTTGTGTTTACATCTCAAGAAAATATAAGACTTGTTACCCCAGAAGAACTAAGAGACCAAAAATAGACAAATATCTTTGTGTTTCACTAATGGAAGACAGTAAGAGTATGATTTTAAATAATTGTTTCATATGCCTTTTGATTTTTCATTAATCATTATCTTTGTGTCCTTTGTACAAACGACTACAAGAAAGACATAATTTATGTGCAGCAACTGTTGCCTTTTTCTAGATAGAATATTTGAGACATCACATTTAATAATGTTCCTCTCAGCTAAGGTGTAAATAACCATTTTCTGCATCTTGGAGGTAGAATTCAACAGGTACAACAAGTACAAGCCAGGTGGAAATTTCTGACCAATACTGAAAACATTAACTGATACCTAAAAAAGTAGTAGCTCTTCCTAGAAAGTGTCAGAGTCAGGTAAAAGTGGAGGAGTGTCATTTGATGGAGAGAAAGAAAGGGTGGATAGAGAGATGTAATGGCAGAACAGAAATATGGGTCGTATTTGGTATCATATTTGTGGTCGTATTTTTATCATATTTGTGGGATTTTCTTTTAAAAAAAGAAATCCCGTGATAAACTGAAGTAAATGAGTGTTTGAAAGATGGTGCAAATCAATTATATCTAAGTGTGTCTGGGGTGAGCAGTCACCCTCATATAATTCCATAGCAAGCAGCCTCAAGGTGCATGTTCTAAAGAGAAAAGGACATGCCTCTTAGAAAAGTCTAAATCAGTTAAACTCTACATAACAAGTCTTTCTTAGACAAGAAAACCTAGTGTAGCTCTGGTATGCTCTGTTACTCCTGCTGAAGAAGACAGATCGCTTTAGAGCTGGGAAAGTAGCTGGTGGGCAATATGCACTAGAAAGTCAACTGCAGCTTGGTTGAGGCCTTATGACTAAACAGGATAAAGCTTCAGACTTTACAAGCTTTGTGAGTTACCATAGCAAGAGGAGAGAACTCCAGTGCTACTGTTTTTGCATGTTGGGAAAGAGGAAGCTGGTTATTGACTGTTACCTTCTTTTTTCTTCCATGGGCATTTTCTTCTTTTCTTCAAGTAGGACTTTCTTAAGCTATTTTAGAGTACAACAGTATAGATAACTGGGCCCTGAGACACTGCAGTTTAATTTGGGGTATATTTTTCAATTGAGCATTCATTTTTGATCCTCAGAATTGAATTTTGCCTTTTCTGCTTCCAGTTGGAAGAGGGGTGTGCTGAAAAGAAATCTAAATCCTTTCACTGCATTTTCTTGCCTTCAGACATCCACCAGTAAAAAGTTTGCAGTTTATAGCCTTAGGTAAAAAGGTTTATACTTTTTTTTCTCTTTCTCCAGTTAATTTTTCTGTCTACTATTAAGACATTCTTGTTCTTCCTCCTTGTTTGTTAACAGGTCTATACTAGCACTAACAGCTAACATCCCTGACTTACCTTCAGTATTAACTTTGTACAATAATTTCCCAGCAGGGAGCAAAGGAGAAATCAGACAACCAAATTTTAGTCTTGTAAGGTTGTGCCACATGAGTCAGAACTACTTGTGGCTGATGACTACTTTAAAGGAAACTGTATAAAATGTAAATGCACTGTGAACTGAATGAAACAGAGAACAGCAAAAAAATGGCTCCCTTCTGCTGAGGGAGTTTTGTCTGAGTCATTTGAGCTCCATACTAGGTAAATGGCTAATATGTTTTGTGACCTTGTCTCTGTTCACCTTTTGCAAATAAATAGCTTTCTCAGGTATCTGTTAAGCTATTCTTACAAGATTGCTTGTTTCTGTTTCTTTTTTAAAATTCATTCAGAAGTTATTTTTCTTTTTTAATATGTGTACTTTTTCCTCCCTTGAACAGTGTTCTGTTCCAGGAGCTGTTCACAATTTTTACCTTTGCTTTGATCTTCTTCAGTACTTCCTTGTGCATTTGATTTCTAGTTTTCACTTTTCCTGTCAAATCACAGTTCTCTGTAGCAGCACTCACCACTGCAGATCCTGAATACAAGGCCTCTTCTGTAAGAATGGAATTAATATAAGCCTTTTCATAACTAATCATGTAATTTGATGAGGGCCTGGAAATGAAATTACCCTCTTTGTAACAATCCTGTATATGACACGTTCACTACTTCTATAGTGCCTTCTTTTCCCTTTGCCAAAAAAGTAGTTTTCAGAACTTGAGAAATCACTGGTACTGAAGCATCTAACTATTGCATTGCAGAACTCCATAGTGGTCAGAAACACACACTGTTCTCCTTTGGTTAAGGGGGATCCATTTAAAATCTCATCATTATGCCAGTGTTCTATTTTCCTGTAGTCTCCTTCATCAATAATAATCTATTTCATTGTAATTCAAAACAACAGAGTAACTATGGATCCAACTTTTCAGTGAGACCAACTTAGATCTTCTCTCTCCCTCTCGTGACAGCAAGGTTCAGTAACTTACAACTTAAAGCCTTTACAGAGGGAGTGTAGCTGTTTCTTGTCTAGTGAGCTGATTATGTAAAATTAATATTTGCTTTCATATACTTCATTTTTGCAGGAAATGTTGAAATGCTAGAAAGAGTAATTTTCTCAAAAGAAATTGAACCTGTTAATATATTTAGCTTAAATATATATATAAAACATGTATATTTGTTTAGGCAAATACACTTTATATGCAAATTTATATATATGCTCCAACATAAATATATATACTCTAAGAAATACCCCATAGCCTTGTCTTAGAGGAATACAAATGAAAAATAGTAATCCATAAAGGGTTGTTTCATAGGACAGAAATAAAGTGTCTAGTTCACGAATACATCATTAAGATACTGTTGCAAAATTTCTCCTGAAAAACTGAAGTTAATCAGATACTTGACTATTTTTAAATAAAAAAAAAAAGTGTGGGTTTTTCTAAGTGCCATCTGTGGGTTTTTTAATGTTGTCTAGCTATATCATGATACTGAATCTATAGAAAAAAAGAAGTAATTACATCACTGTACAAAGAGTCTTGGAGGACATCAAGCAGGTTAAAGGCAATTAAAAAAAGATAAATAGAAACCCACATAAACATAACAATTTAGTGACTGCATTCCAGGTTGGCTATTCTGTTAATATTTATCCATTAACAAGAAATACCAACAAACCATCTATATTTTGCTTTCTGGCTATAAATCTGTGATCTTTTCATGTGTTATGAGTGTTTCCTTTTCAAAACTACTAGATGGAGACTCCAAAGCTCTAGAGTCACAGTGGGGAACTTCTGAAACTGCTGTCCTATATTTCTGAGTGGAATAACACCTACACACACATTGGCATCATGTTCAACTGTCAGAACGTACTATAACAGTGTCATTTTTAGTGTTATTTTTGCTTCACTTAATACCAAGTAGAACCGTACTTTTATTCTTTAGTTTTAGATTGAAAACCCAAACAGGCTAGTTGGGGGTGATGATTTCATAGCCTGTGTGAGCCATCTGTTTCAATACTTTGCAATCCCTGCTGTCTTCCTTGTCCAACTAGAGACCTTTGTTTTTCATCTTATCTTGTGTTGACAGGAAAATCAGCTTATTTTCTTCTTTTCAGGTATTTGCTGTGTATCTGAAGTTTATACTGCACCTCTTCTCCCTAGATTATGCAAATCTTGCTCCTTCAAACCATTCTTATATCTTCTGTTTGCAGGTTACTTATTATTCTTGTTGCATTCCTTGTATTTTCTTCAGTTGATCCACCTATTGCTTAAGTTGGACACAGTCTGCAGCTGAGATCCTCTAAGTACCACATGCAGTGAATGGATTCCTTTGCTTTTCCTATGTCCCACAATGTTTGCCTTTCTGTCAGAAGGACAATATTCTTGACTTTTTTTATAGTTGTGATAAAATACCTGTTTTGAAGAATTGCCTGTTGACAAGTAGAGAACTTGCATTTATCTATACAGATTGCTTCTAAAAATCTCATAATTTATTCTAATTCTGTCTTCTGATATGTTTTGCAGCCTTCAAAGAGTGGTGTTGTCTGGGAACTTACTATATATATGATTCATCATTGAGGTTGACATCATATCTTATGATAGGCTGAGGAAAACAGCTCTGGCTCAAAGTCACCTCATCTTTGCAAGTAAACAGTCCAATTTTGTATGTGCCTAAGTGCAACAGTAACTAAAATCATTAATGGAATGTAATAACAATCCTCAAGTGGTTAGATATTTGTGGGATAAGGTTCATAAAGACTGATGATAGAATGACAATAATAGCTTTTTTTGTTAATGATACATATTTATATAAGTTTACCACTAACACGTTTGTAAGAGTCATATTAAACAGGTCCCAATAAAGATTACACTAAAAGTAGCCCAGCAATAGCAAGATTGACTTAAAAGACTTGTGCATCATCGCATAGACAATATTATGTTCACAATGGTAGAAAAGTCAGTACCACAGTTGGTCATTCAGCTGCCTGATGTATCTATAACAATGTTACACTTAAGAGCAAAGTTTCAGAGGTCTCTTAAAGTATGTCTCCTTAATTCATAAACACATCTTTTGGAAATTAACCCAGTAAAATCTGTTCTACTAAACCAGCCAGTTTGCAAAGCTGTTTTAAAATCATTCACTAGATGCTCATAATAATAATCATATGTGATCAGTCATTGTAGAAATTGCATTGACATTTTTAATGGGTTTTCTAATTCACCTGCAGTTATTCAATACATTATTTGGATTAGATTCACCTACAGCACCAATTGCAATGGGATACTGCTCCTGGGTATCTAGTTGACAATAAATAAACAACCAAACAATGATATGTTGGAGTGGTTATTCAAAATCCCAGGGAAAAGAAAGGAAGGAAGGAAGGAAGGAAGGAAGGAAGGGCTAGAAAGAAGCATGTTGAACATGTACATTTGAGAGGACTTCTTAGCAGCCTGCAGAATATAACAAGCTTGAAATTTGTTGTGGTCATGGACTATGATGTCTAGCATCTACAGAGCTGAAAGTGTTAATGAGACAGAATTTTTTGAGATCTTTAAAACCAACTTCCTGAGACCTATCTATTTGACTTATAAAATAAGATAAAAGAAGTTTCTGTTGAATTGTACGGATCAATAGATAGTTAGCTGTTATAAAGTATAGAAGACAGCTGTTTTATAGACAGCTGAAATTACAAAAACAAACTTATTTCAAGTTGACCAGTCATTTACAGGTAACAACTTAATTACAACCAAATATAAACAATTATGCTGCATTTGAATCTACAGTGGGCAAATAAAAAGCTTGTTTCCACTCTGAGTGGTTAAATATTACCTACACATGCGTAAGCGTATAGAATCTATCTACTCGTATATGAACTTGTTGAAGAACAGCATTTTGAACCGATAAAAAAAAGCAACTACCCTTCTCTTATGCTACTTTGGGCAGAGTCTATTTGTTCAGCCATGTCCCTCTTCACCTCTTTAACCTTTAAAATGTATGAATGTTATTAAATGCTGAGAACTCTTTCTCTTAGCCCATATATTGAAATTAGGATCACCCATACATAAATCTGTGCAAACTGCTCTTAGAGGATTACAAATACCTGAAACTGCATCCTGTGAATAAAAGTGTCGTGGAAAACAAAAGAATAGTTGATAATTTATGAAAATATTTATTTGAAGGTAACAAATTTCTGAACAATTTATTCAGACACATTTAGATATATTTTTTCCCTTCAGAGAATCTCAGATATAGAGGTAGATACAGATTCAGCTATAAACGTGAGCATACATACAGGGATGCCAGTTGGATTTTGAACTGTTAGCAAAGAAATGGCAGTTTTTCTCAGTCTCATCTGGAAAACTTGCTTGTCAACAGAGAAAGCTTTCTGAATGTTTACCAGGGCTGATGATTTCACTATCCCAGACCTGATTCAAATGAAACCATTGCATCCTAAGGAGCATGTCTTGTATTTCACAAGAATTAGCTGAGCTCCAAGTCACGCAGCAAGTATAAAACCCTGTGCAATAAACTAGGTCTGTATCAGCTTCAGAAGTACCTGGCAAATGCAATAAACTACTGGTGATGACTTTATGGAACATAAATTGAATAACCACATACTTTTAGTTACTTAAGTGTAGTGCTCTACTCTGTAGTCAGTTGTCCATTTATTGTGTCTTAACTCATTCATGGTTCTTTGGTAATACAGAGATAAAAACAAGACAGTAAGCTACCATTTCAGTAAAAGTTCTAATATTCTTGTAAAGGGTTAGAAGGGAACAAATCCAGGCATAGTGCCAATTTTCCTGTTCAATGTTAATTAGTTGACTGTAGCTCTTTCATCAGTGAACCATAATATCAGTATGTTGGTCCATTACTTTCAAGGAATCTGCTTTTTCTGTGTTTATAAATGGCTAGGAACAAAATTCATCCCATTGAAAACCATCAGGGGTGAACATGGACCTGCTGACAATTCTCTTAGGTCTAAAGTATAAGTAGTTTCAGTGTAAATTAAGTGGGGTTTTCATTTATACAATCAGGAAAACAATATATGTGTTGTGTTAAATTTGTATTTTCTAAGAGCGTTCAGGTTGTACAGCTTTTCATGAGGCTTCAAGGAAGTTCTGTGTTCTCTCTGTAAAGTTCTTGTTTTCTCTCTTTTTTGGCTCTAGTCTTAAATATCTGTGAGGAAAAAGGTGGAGCACAGCTTATACTTAGAGGAATGAATGAAAGGAGTGGAAAATAGATGAAAATAAACAGCTTGTTTTTTATAATTGTGTTGGGAGTGCATATAAATAGAATCATAGAATAGTTAGAGTTGGAAGGGCTGTGATTGTATTTACTTGACAGAGTTATGCTTTCTCTGAATGAAGCATGGGCCTGGCATGCACATGTAAAGTACTATATTAACTATATTAATACAATCCTGCTGCTTGGAATGGCATTATTATAAATTAAAAGTAGCACTGGCAGTATGCATTTCTGGGTATTTTTTGTTTGGTTTTGAATATGGAAATCGGACATAACAACCATCCAAAATGAACTATAAATAGAAAACAAAGTGTTTCTGAATTCACGAATCAATCAAAACGATGTTCATAAGTGATTTAAGAATTCCAGTAACCAAAAGCTATCAAACTCAATTAAAACACTTTAAAACCCTGTTTTAAATAGAAAGATTGAGTTTTGTTATTCAAACAGTACTCAGGATATGGATTGAGAAGAACTGAGACATTACATATAGATGAAGACATTCAAAATGTGGTCAGCAGAGAGAGGGACTGCAGACTTATTCTTGCAAAGTGGAACAAACCAGCAAGGTCTAAGCAGGTAATATAGCTACTGGAGTTTGCACTGTCAAAGTATTCTGAAGGAACACAGAACCCTTGCAACCCAGTCCTTTCAATTATGAGGAAAAATCCAGAATTATTTAAGGCAATTTTTTCCAAATTTTAGAAAGCAACCACATTAGAATGTGCAAATATGTGGGTGTTATCTGGTAATGAAAGCATCAGGCCAGAAGAGCTATGTAAAAATACCATTCCTAGGAAAGAGTATGTTAATTCTGTGTTATGACTCATAACATGTCTTGTTTGCCTTAAAACTGAAATGTAGGTACTGTTAGCTATTAGACATCACAGTTGCTAGAGAACCTTTGAAAATGTGACCTACGGCTCTATGACTCAGGATTCAAAAGACAATTGCAAACAAATCAACTGTAGTCTTTAGTAAATACTCAAAAATTTGTGGGGTGTGACTAATGATTATTCTGTGTGAATATTGATGATACTGCTATATTAATTAATTAATATTTATTTTAGTTTAGTTCCCAGAAATTGTGGACCAGGGCACCTCATGCTAGGTGCACTAAAAGTCCATGGCCAAACAGATGCAGTCTAATAAAGGAGTCACTGATCCTCTGGATTAACCCATGAGTCATCTTCAACAGCCTGAGCCATGTAAATTATCATTTCTCTCTCTTCATTATATTAGTCCACACTGTACTGTAGTTCAAGCTATTATTCATATTTATCCTTGCTGGCACTGAAAAGCAGAATATAACACTTTGTACCATACCAAGCAAAGGCATTGCAGAAATAAATCTGAAACCCACTTGTTTGTCTTCTGAATTTGTTTCTAATCACAAATGGGCCAAACTTGCCTATCAACAAGGCAGGACTATGTACCCAGTGCTGGCAGCAGTTAGTTCTAGATGTACCTTGAAACTGGGCAGACTTGAGATGAATAATTCAAGCTATGGATGGACCACCAACATGGAGCTGAACAGCGGACTGTACTGATCTATGATTCAGTGAAGGAAGAACTCATGGTCAGATCTCATTAGTAAAGTAGGCAATATAACTTTTGGTTGTTTCTGCTGCTTCATGACAAGCAATTTTTTTCCTTGGGGAAGAGAATGTGGAACTGCACAAAGTATTTACTCTTACATTATTTGTTAACATATTCTTACCTCTTTGACTGACACACAAACTGTTCAGATAGTTATGTAAATTTTGCATTACAGGCACAAAACCAGATTTTGAGGTTTGGCTCTGTATCTCTAATCGCTGTCCCTGCAGGGGGTCTTTACTAATGATGGTTTGTTGTTTGGAGTTTAATTAAGAAAAAGGTTAAGATTTACTGACTTGCGTTCTTACAATTAAATACAAATAGGTTTTGAAGAACCTGCTTGGGTATGCAAAGCTGAATAATACTGACAATCTAATAAAAACCACTAAGTATAAAAAGGCAGCTTAACTCCTAAATAAGGCAGAGGGGACAAGCTGCACAACAGGCTGTTTAGTATAGGCTTGCAGGGAGTGAAGTGGTGGTTAATAATTAACTGTAAATCTCGTTCAAAATAATAGATACTAAAAAGTTTTCTGTCCTAATCAACTATCCTCCAGGCCATATGAAGACATAATTATTCACATTGCCACAGATCTTTCTTTAATGCTTTCACTGACTCTGCTATGTTTATACATTTCCTTTGGTTCATTTTTTCTTAAGCAATTCTTGGTTTGTTTTGCATTGCTTCCTTCCTTGTTGGGCTTGCTCCTACATTCAGACCATCATATTTGACCTGATCCTGGACAAGTGCAGTATGAATATACATTCTATCTTTTTATCTGTCCTTAAGGCGTGAGATCTAGCATATTGCCCTACATGCAAATTTCTTAAGATGAAAGTAATAAGAACTAGATGAATATAAAGCATAGTTTTAATATTCATTAAATTAATCTTATAAAAACCTTGCATTAGCAATTCTCTCACATGGACAAGTGTTATCATACGTTTTTTTAAGGGAACATCAAGGTTTCCAGTACAGTTTTATGTCCCTTTTCAGCTTGTACCTTTAGCATTTACATATTGTTACCAAGATAAATCAGACCGTCCATATGACTAAAGATGGGCACTTGCTACATCAGGGATTTACAATGGAATTTTAAAAAGTGCCTAAGAAATTTTGAAAAATCCAATAAAAGGCACTATTTCCATCACATCTGATTTCTGGCTATCTATTTAGAACAAAGCAAAATTTACTTCTAACAACAATTTTAAAACTTAGATTAATAAAACTTATCATATGCTGCCCTAAGTTCAACCACTTATGATATTTCATACTTTTGTATGCTAAAACAGTTTTATACTATTCAGAATTAATGCAACTGCCTGGGAGATTCAGAAAAGATCTTTTTTTTTTTTCCTACTGATGTTTTTCCAGATTATGTCTATTGACTGGTTTTCTTTTGTTTGCTGAACAGTAGACAAGCCAGTAATTGGTCATAAGGTGGCTAGTTCTGTCATCTTCTATATGACAGATACACTTTTTAGCAAGCTTAGAAAAATTCAGAGCACCTAGAAGGTCAGTGCAAGTTTTCTAAACTCACCTATAATAGCTACACCTCACCTTTCAAAACCAGATTTCTTTTTACAATGTCACACCCATCCACTCTTCCTTTCTTAATACTGTGTTTAATGCTGAGTCTCAGTTACCTCCTCTACCCTTATCAGCTACATCCTTACCTAAGACTAATTCTATTTAGTCTTAGGTATATAATATTCTAATTATTCATGCTGGCCATCAGAATTGGTTATTACTTCCTATAAAATGGAGATTTAGATAATTAGATATTTTTCCTTGCTGTGAATTCCGCAAAAGCTTAAGTTAGACAGTAAGCTCTGAAATTCTTGCTTCTTTCAAGAGTGACCAAATTAAATATGAAGAATAAATATTCACATGAAGAAAAGGACATGAACAACTAGTTCTTTATCTGAGCAACCACTGAAATGTCAAATTGAAAAAAGAATGAAAGTGTTGCTAATTTTCATATTACAAGTGTATGTTTCACTGATTTTCCAACAGTAGTGGATAAATTTTACTGACAATCTATTGGCCTGTGCTGTTTGAGTGAGTTTAGCTTCCCTAGCTTCCATGGAGATTTTAGTCCGTGAATATTTGCATATAGAATCATATAATCATCTAGGTTGGAAGGACCTTTTAAGATCATCTAGTCAAGATCATCAACCTAACTCTGATAAAAAAACAAAAGAAAACCATACAAAAAAACCCCCCTACATTACTAAACCATGTCTCTAAGCACTATGTTAACTTGTCTTTTGAAAACCTACAGGGATGGTGCCTCAACCGCTTCCCTGGGCAGCCTGTTCCAGTGCTTAATAACCCTTTCAGTGTAAAAATATTTCCTAATATCCAATCTAAACCTCCCCTGGTACAACTTGAGGACATTTCCTCTTGTCCTATTGCCTGTGACTTGGGAGAAGAGACCAATC
>JAOXJM010000052.1:37096402-37107371 GCA_026413425.1 Tringa solitaria
ATTCAGGGATGGCCTGCGCCTGTGCTTTTAAGACTTCCTCCTTAAAAAGTGTCCATCTGTCTATGGGAATCTGGACACAGTTGACCCATAGGCTCAGGGGTTCTTACTGAGATGCTGAACATGCTGCCCATGCCAGCTTTGGTTCCTGCTGCCCAGGGTTTCCTCAGATGCTATTGCAGCTGCTCCAGGGTTCTCACACACCCTCCTGCCTAAAAGCCGGGGCATTTAATACTCACACAAAGTGTTACCCTACACAAATACTTTCACAGGCTACAATGCAAAACCCTCACAATTTTAGGCAATTGAACCAAATAAAAGAGTACAAAAAATGATCATATTTTACTGAGCCACGGGGATGACATGGCATATATCCAAACATAGCCAAGTCTGCTTTGGAAACTAATAGCTGTGAGCAAGCTGAGCACAAGACCATCCAAACCAGCTGGTACTGGCACAGTGGACTGGGTAAACCAGATTCCTTCAAATGTACAACTGGATTCCCCTCTCTCAGATTTTCCTCTCTAAGAGCCAGAAATGAGCTTTCTGCTGCAGTCACGTAGCTCGATGACAGCACAAGCAAACTGTCTGAAGCTGCTACTTGACTCAATTTCACAGAGAAACTGAGAGAAAATCAGTAATGTTATTTGGTCAGGTCAGAAGAGGCTTGAGACATGGTTTTAAAGTAATTAGGGATTAAGTAAAGAAGACGCTGACAGTTTTGATATTTGATAGAGAAAATGTTACAAAGGAGAGCAAGCAGAGTATCAAAGACAGATGGATAGAAAACGCCAGTAAGGGGGTGCTAAGGTAAGTGAAGATCATGAGAGAAAAGTACAGCTATTAGAAGTCTGAAGACAGATGACAGCTGGTGAATTTTGAAAGGTACATGAAGAAGAAAAGCCTGAAGATTATATAAGGGTTAATGACATGGGCATAAAATCCTAAATATCTTTAGAAATCCTGTTGCCAGAGCCTCTAAAACTGACCGTTATATTTCCATGAGAATACTGTTGGAAATGCACAAGTGGGCAGAAAGGAAAAAATGGATTTCTTGCTACGTGTAGAGTGGTATGAGAAACAGGAGCTGATAGTTTACAGAGCGTGATGGCTATAAGTATAAGAAAAGCCATATTAGTGAAATGAAATCAGTTAAAGCCAGTGGGACTGTGGTGGGCCTGATTCAGGCCCCAAAAGTACAGCTGAGTTCCGATCTCATTTTGAAATATTCTGGAAACCTAAGAAAAGCCAGCTTCATTGGAGTGTAACTTACATCAAAAATTTTTATGTGAGAAATTTCTAAATTATTCCAAAAGTATATCTAATGCTTGTTAAGCTATAAAAGAATTCAAGATATAATTCTAGTCACATACGTCTGCAGAGCGTGCAACTAGAATAAATTAGTTTGAAGGAAGGAGAAATGAAAAGAAAAAGAATGGTCCAGATTCTTTGATATCCCAGAATTTTGCCTTGTTCCCAGTGACCATTCCCGTAAGCCTGAGGCTGAAAACCTGCTGTAAGTGGTGCCTGATTATTGCTTCTGCACTAGCCAGAGATGCACAACCTACTTCTAGTTTGCTTTTCAGTTAGTGTTATCCAGGTGTATGTAATGCAGCCACAACGTCCACACTTAGACTCTCTCTTTTTCTCCCACAAAATTGGGGTGAAATCCAACAGGCACAGAAATTGCTGTTACAATCTAAGGTTCATATGCAAGTAAAGGAATGGAAACATGAACAATACTGTGGCAGGATGAGGAACTTTCACTTTAGATTCCAAAAATATATTCTTTTATATTCATTAGCCAATATTTAGATCCCCTAACGTTTACTAGTTTCCAAGTTAGGAAATGTGTAGAAATACTACCTTTAAATTTTTAGTCTAAAATCTAGTTAGTTATGTGGTTACTCTAAAGTTCTGAGTTCATCCAGAGTGTCTTTTTTTTGTCCGGTCCTTTTTGTTTTATTTTAGCTGCCATTGATTTTATTTTCTGCTTCTTAGGAGCCCAGAATTTTCATTGCCCAATTTAGGTATCTCACTTCCATGCTACCATTAGAGGCTCAGCAAGCCTTTATTGTTTCTATAGTAATTGGAGTTGGGAGAATGGCTGACTTCTAAAACAGGTTACCTGAACTGTTCTTTAGAAGTGTTTGTTGCAAATAACTTTGATTATTTGCCTGAAGTCAGTAATGTGAATACTGTCCACTGGTCTCTATTTCAAACATGCTGTTTGCTTCTTTCTTGCCATGAACAGAAGTAGCAAGAACTTCCCTTCCATCAGTCAAACCTGAGGTATTCTGGAGCAGAATACTTAGAAACTGCAGAATGGTGTTGCTTTTGACATTTATAGCTGGAATATTATATCAGCTACTATGTCACTTCAGAGCCTTTCATTTGTATGCCATTTAATACTTCATTTAGATGTAAAATGTCTCATTAGTGGGCAAGACGTTGTCACTCTGTGACTAAAACTTCCTTATACAGGAGCATTTTGAAGATTTTTAATTGTTTTTGAATGACAAATAATGACCATTTTATTTCCATTTCCAGTGTAATGAACATATCCTGTGAGTTGCTGTGACCCTTAGTAGATGCTGTTAGTATTGTGTTCCACAAACATAGCCATAACTTTGAACAGTGCTTACTGTTCTTTTATTCTTTTACTACTAAGAATCCTTTCTGTAAGTATTATAGAATAAAAAAATACTTCAGGGAATTAAAGTGCAGATGCCCATATGCCACTGCTCTGGAAACTTTGAACCAGTTGTTGGTATAGATAAGACAAGGCAGGCTGGAGACATCATTGAAATGCGGCCATTGTCAGTGTGGTATAAAAAGATGAAGTTTGAGAGTTAAGAAAAATCACTGCTCTTTCTGAGAAGTCTGATACAGACGTGCAGATTTTATCAACAAAGTCACAATTTATGTCACAAAGAACCCATTTCTACCAGTTATATTTTTCCCCAGCAAGTACTTGAATTTAGAGAAGACGTAAAGAGATTTCAATGAAAGAGGTGGGCAAAAAAGAGATGGGCAAAATTTGAAACATATTTTAGACACAAAAGTCCATTTTTCCTCTTCCTAGTGGTTTCTATGTATTATATGGGTCTTTAAATTGACCTAGAGCATGTATTTCTAGCAGCTGTACTATGGAATCTGCGGATCAAAAATGTTAGGTAGGAGGTAAGATGGGGTAGCTTCGGGCAAATAGAAAAAGTTTCATTTCAAAGGAATGCAGAAGTTTTGTTACAGAAGTTTTCAGGCTTTATCTCTGCTAACAGCTGTGACAGGAATGCCATGGTAACCCATTATGAAATAAGCTTACAATTGGAATGCAAACTTTTGAGGTCTTAGATTCAGTCCATAGTTTCTAATTCATTGATTACGTGTTTACATTTCATGTCTTTAAAGTGGCTAGTAAACAGTAAGCTAGTTAATCTCTTTGTGGTCATAACCAAGGTGAGCTGGATGACTAAACTTGTTAGTTTTATTTCTGAGTATCCAAAGCTTCACTTGCATTTATTAGTGTAAGTGCTTCATAGAGAGCAAATGCTTGGATTGAGTTTTGTAACACCTTTCAGTTTCTTGAAGCAGAACATTGTCAGGAAGCTCTGTGTAGATTGTTAGAAGGTTTCCATCACTGCTTCACTGAACGTGGAAACATAATGATTTTTATCTGCCAGCTCTACTGTACATCCGATTGTGCTGTAGTCACCATCGTGCAGCAGCAGCAGGTGACTTCAGTAGTCACAATTTTCCTCCATTTTTAGAGTACTTATATCCAAGTTGGCTGTACAAAACTTTTAGGATAATTTTGTTAGATTCTTAAATCCTCTGTACCTCTTCTGTGCATTAATGCTATAATGCTTTCCCTCTCATCTGGATTTGTTCAAGTAGGCTCAGAAAAATCTTTTTCCAGTTGTACTCATATTTTGAAAACTATCTTTTAATGAATTTTTGCCATTTTTTACTGAGTTGTCTAAAGAAATTTTATATGATGTCTAAAAGCCAGCTGGCAGTTTCTTGTTATCAGGGAAGTTTTCCTTTCTAACAAATTCTTTGTTTCAGGGGCTTATTATTTTCAAGTTTAAGAAGAAGAGAAAAGAAAATGAATTCTGAACAAGCTGAAATACCAAAACCTCCAAGGTTGTGTCTGTAGCTCACTCTGCTTCAGTGCTTTCTCATTGTTTCTTAGCTGTTGTCAATTAAAAATAGTTAAAACTCATTCCCAAATAAATTTTGAATACAAATTTGCATTTTCTCGATGTCTCTTGTAGACATCCAAAAATTAGGTGGTTAGTCTAAACTCCCACTATAATCAATGGGACGAACAATGTGGTTTTGTAAGTGATTTGTCGTATGTCTCTTGGATACTAGCTTAGAATGAAATTAGCCCCAGAAAGCGCTTACCTCTTTCCAAATGAGGGCACTTATGGTGTAAGCACTGGTGAGATTAGTATTCTTTACTGTATCTTTATTTCTTTTGAAATAAAGGACAGTGACATAGCATAAAGTTTATTACAGGAAATTATGAAAACACAATACATATAAAAATACGATCTGTACGCATACATAATCTATAAAATGACAAAAATCTGTCAAATCCTTCTGCATTTGGCTTTTCTGTATTTTTACTTTGGACATTTTCAGACATTACTTTAATAGGATTTCCAAAGACATTGCCCCCCATACAGTGTTAAACTGAACTGCCTTTGTAAAAATACTCTCCTTGGCTTGCCCAACATTGCATCTGATGAGAAAATAACTTTAATTGATACAACCATAATTTTACTGAATCTCACTGGGCTATTCTGGATGAGGAATACATGCCCTTTGAAGTGCTGCACAGCTAGCTAAAGCAATCCTTCATCTGTAGATTATGTGATTCTTTACTGAGCCATATGGACTTCTTGTTTCCCTCTTAATGTGACCTGAAAAAAAAAAAGACCATAGCAAATTGAAACATAACTGAGGATTTTGCTCTTATAGACTTGGTAGATACATATCTGGAGCTGATTGAATCTTGGATTTTGATTCCAACAATAACTCTGACAATAGACTAATTTCCTTTCTGCTTAAATTACAAAAACATTTCCTGCAAAATAAGCTTATTGAAACACTTCATTATCAGTTGCATACAAATATTTAAGATGAAGGAAAGCTCTACCATAATGCTTTATCAAAAGCTGAAGATGTGTACTTGAGAAACATTTGAGGGTTGTATAAACAACCTTTCGTGATGCACAACTGTTTGGTTTGCAGCTTCCCCCTCCCTTCAGTAACGAAGTCCCCACTAATGTGAATAGTTCCCCATAAATGAGATATAAAACCTTCTTCCTTTGTATTCTTTCTAGTGCTTCTAATGAAATCATTTGGCATAGGATTCTTACACAGACGAAGTTGAAAAGATTTCCATCTCCATTTCATTTAAAGCTGATAGGATATTTGCATAAAATTATGAATTGCATTCTCTTCTTTTGAGACTATAGTATAAAACTGGCCGTGCCACAGGATGGGAAGAGCTGACTCACTCCTCTAATTATAAATCTAAAGACTAATTAACCTTCCATAACTAAATTAAATTCCAAAATAAAAAGGACAGGAGCCTTTAAACAAAGATTTAAAGCCCACTAGAATATAAAGTACAAAATATATTCAGGAAGCTTTTTTTGAATTTGACATTGATGAATATGTACTGCATTTGCAAATGGTATATGCAACACTAGTTTGGGAAACAGGCATTCAGAGCTTAACAGCTGGGGCAAACACTGTCACAACTAAAATGTAGTACTGCAAATTGCTGTGCAAAATTATTATAAAATTCTTTCCTGCAGCATTACTTCGGATCAGGAATCGTTTGTTCATTATTTAAAATTAAAATAGATTAATCCTGGTTTTATTCTATTGGAGGGCAAACCGCACAGAATATATGATTCCTGTCAACTTTTTTTTTTAGGAGTTAAGCAAAACTGCCTTGTATAATTGACAACATCTTTGTGGACTGGGGAACAAAATTCTATTTCCCTCACTGGAGCTGAATCAACTTCATGAGTCCAAACAGCTATAAAATTTTCCATCTGTCTAAAAAAGCAAATAGATCTGATTCTGAATAGACGAATATAATACAGTTTGTTGCATATTTTTATTTGTTCCTATTCCAATACAACCTAAATTTCTGATTTTAGTATATCTTTGAAATAAGGTCATGAATAAATTAATCATGTGTTGAATAATTCCTTCCTTGGTCTTTCCTCCAAGCTTTTATTCCCAGAGATTAAGACTGAGTAAACACCAAAGATGTAATTTACAGCCACTGTCTCTGTCCTTGATTACTTTGAATAGATGTTCTGCATTATTCTTCTTGACAGTTTCTTATATGACCTCTAGACACTCTAGATTTTGCCTGTAACTGGCTCATGTGAGGATAACTGAGAAAAAAAAATCTAAATAAGCTTGCATTCATATTGTTAATGTATGATTTTTTGTGACTTTCTTAGGAGTCAGACATTTAGAGGAAAGGATGAAATATTAATTTGCTATTCTGAATCAATACAAAGCTTTTGCATTTTTGCTGATTCTGTTTTAAATATGATAATAGCTATAAAGTATCAACTTCTGCTGCAGTGATTTGATTCAAATACGTGAGTCTGCTTTCCCCGGATAATGAATTAAAAGAGAACGTGGAATTTTTTTGGTAATAACTGTGATGTATAAGCATATGCTGCTGATTTCTTCTGAACTGCTGAGGAATCCTATAAATATCACCTTTCAACAAGAGGTGTCAAAATGAGATACTTTTTTCAGAGACTGGTTATTTAAAACTATTGATAAAATGAATCAGGACAACAGAATTGCAATTAAATACTACTTAGGAGAACTTACATACTGTGTAACCATTACCCTGTAAGAAGTTGACAGTGAGTGTTCTTCAGCTGGGGTTAGGACTTCAGTAGCCTCATTCTGGAAGTCACTGGTTACTTCAGCTTCAGTATTAATCTACTATGCTGCTCAATATCTCTGAAAGCCAAGCTAATAATAAAAATAAATACATTTTTCTATAAGAATAATTATTATTAATAACATTATTACTTAAGAGCTAACTCATCTGTTGCTTTACTATATCATTAAGCCCTGCTGAATTAATTAAGTTATTATTCTTAATATTAGAAAAATTTATGTTCAGTTTCTGTAGTTTTTTTTATTTTCTGAAACCCATTTAATTTTCATTTTGTTTTCCATATTTTGTCAGACCCCTCACTATTTTTCTTAGGCAAGAAATCAATTATTCTATTTTTACTCTTTTAGCAGTTTTAAATTACATTTGTTGTCTGTATGTCTGCACATTTGCAATGAACGTATTCATTTTGTAAATGAGTTTTGATCTTGATTTCAACCGAAATTCAGTGATATAAATGCATAATAATAGACTGAAGAACTAAACTCAGAGTTTATTGTTAAAAAAAAAAAAGTTAACAGCATAGACACTTGAGGATTTCTAATTTTAAGAAACAAGTAAAAGTATTATTGCAAGGAGCAGGAAGTTTTTAATGTTTGAGTTTGTTTAACAAAAACAGGCCAGATTTTGGATAATGATTATATAATACCAGGAGAGTACAGTAAAATATATGTGTCTGAAATTATTTCATGATATTGGGGATGATTTTGATTATATGATAGGCAAATAATTGGCCAAATTTCAAAAACTCACTCAAATTGTCATTGACAGCTGAGAGTGGAACAAGCAATCAAAATAAATCTGAAACACATTTGTTACTTTTTCTCTCCAAGCTCTGAATTGGCTTTACTTCGTGTGTGTTCGGGCCACGTGTTTGAAAAGAATGTTGTATGCAGATTGCATTCACAGTAATTCTTTATAGTCAGTCTGATTAGACTTATGTGTTTTACCTGGCTTTATTTGGATTATGTCATTTTCTCTAAAATAACGCTTTTCTGGACGAAAGAAGTGATGCTCACATCTCATTTGCTTTAAAGAGATTATAGAAGAAGTGTGAAATAACTCCAGAAATAGTATTTGGAGATGATTACAAAGCTGGCAATTACACCAGAAGAAATGCAGCTCAGGGATAGCCTTCTCATGCACCGCGTTTCTTCCTGTAGCTGTACCAGGCCTTCTGTAAGGCAGAGTTCAGCTCAAAGGACCAGGCTGGCTTCTTTGTCACTCCAGGTATTTTTGTGGAGCTTGTTTGGTTTGGTTTTTTGCTTATTTTGTTTTGTGGGGGTCTTTGGCTGGCTGTTTCTGATAATGAGGAAGAGAAAACAAGTATGTTTATGCCACGTCATTTTATTTATCATGAAAGATAAACGTATGTTTGGCTTTAACCTTACATTGTCATATATAAAGGTTTCATTCAGGAAAGGTTTCATTCATGTTAGGCAATGTGTAGAGAATGCCTGTGAAGAAGAGTACTTAAATGTAAGTCATCTTGATCTTTTGGTTCACAGAAACCTAAAAAGGCGTTCTTTCGCTTCCTACCCTGTGGGTTACTTATTTTATTACAAAAATGGTTATTCATTATTACAAAAGTGGATATTTCAGCCTGAAAGTCTTTTGTATTGGGTTCACACACCTGAATTGTACCAGAGGGAAGAAGAGAGGGAGAATTCAAACAGGTGGTTCCAGTTAAGCATTAAGCTCTCCTGAGTAACAAGTGGGAGGGTGCTGGGCTTTTTAAAAAAACTAACCAACCAATAAGTCTCCATTTAGTCTAGAACTTTTAGAAGAGAAGGAAAGTAAAAAAAAAAAAAGCTGAAGGTGATTTTATATTGAAAAGAAAAACCTATATTCAGTAAGAAACTGAAAAAAAAGATTAATGCTATGGGGGTGAAGGTCTTGCTTAACAAGAACTATATGTGGTCTAAGGTTTGTCCTCCTGGAAGATACCTCATCTGCTGGAGTGGTAAGGTAAGTCAAGCAAGGTATTTTGAGAAATCCTGGTATAGGCTATTAAGAATTACTTTTTCCCCTGACTTCTGCTTAGAAGCAGTGTTCAGAGCATCTTGGTTACCTCAAATTGTAGGTTGGTGACAGCTGCTTGTAAATTTAGAGCTGAAGTTGTTGAAGTGGTTGTGTTCTAGGGAAGATCTCTTCTTTTGTTTTGGATAGGAAAATAATTCATAGGCTACCTGAAATGTTTGGCCTAAGCTGTAAGACGTGGATGTTGAATGGGAGTGAATTTCTGAGTCCTGTGCACTTGCTACCCTTCCCTGCAGCAAACTAAGCATTTGTTCACTTTGTTCAGATAAAATATTAAAAAGGTAGGGACCATAATTATAATCCATTTATACTGTTTATTAACTGCGAAGACCAGAGCTTAGCTTTCAGAATTCCTTAACAATTGTGATAATACTATTATTTGTATCAGCAATAGCTACGTATGACTTGTACTATTTTTCTGGGGTTTTTATATATGTTGCATTTCATAGCACTGGTGCAAAGGATAAATATCTTCTTTAGTGGAGATTTGATCAGTGGGAAGTAGTCTTGGCTTGGGTTTTAGGTTTGTGGATAGGTTTTTTTTTGCCCTACACGAACTTACAGGCCTTAATAATAGTACACAGTTGTCTTATCGCTGAATAATGTAGCTCTTTTTCCTCATATGTAGTTTATTAGCACAATGGCTATTTATTATTTGCAAAGTTTCTAAGTACAATTCATATTATTTCTACACTGTGCTTAAACGGGAGCTATAGTACAGACTTATACAGATAGTAGTCTCTTTGGACTGTTTTATTTTCTCAGGATATTAAAAAAAAACCACAAACCAAACAAACCCCCAAAACCACAAAGCAAACCACATATTTGCTGTATTAGTCCAGTGATCCAGAAGAAGGCTGAATACTGGACCTCAGAATTGACGCCCTTGAGCCAAGGTTTAAGTACAAGCCTTTAAAAAACCCTAGTGTGTCCCCCTCAAGGAACTCATTCCACTGTCTCCCCCTTTTTCTCTAGTGCAGTCTTCATTGACAGCTGCAGCTGATCAGCATTATCTCAGATTGGTGGACTAGCTGTGGTTTCTGTGCTCCCTTTGAGCTTTACCAGAGTTCCGATGTTGTGGTCTCTACTATGTGATCCTGGGGGTGTGTATTTTCTCCCAGTAAATTGCCCTCTACATTAGCAACTCATTGTGCAAGCATTCATGCATCAGGGAGAGACAGGAAAATGCGGTATCCAACAAAACAGCAATAACAGTCAAAACTTTCTTGTTGAAAGAGCTTAACTTTATCAATTGATCAATCTAACAGCAAGGTTATATTACTGTAAAATCTCAAGCTGTAATCCTAATGTGGCTATTATGTTCCTTCACAGAATTTTTGCAGTCCAGCCCTCAAGAATTAAGCTCCATAAAAGTGCTGCTATCCTTACTATCCTATCTTGTTTGCATAACTTTAATTGCAATAAAAAATTACATTATTTTTAAACATTTGTGCAGGTCCTTGCTGGAATAATTTACCTTCTTGAAGACAACATTTGTTTTTCCTTATTTTCCTCTGGTTGAAAATCTTTACCTTTGAATTTCAGTCTCTGATTCCTAACATCAGCTGTTTTCTTTTTGGCAAATATAGGTACATTTTCTTTTTAAGACTTTTGCCCTAGACCATGGGCTGGGTGCTTGAGGACTAGCGTATTTCAACCTGCCTCCTGGTTGTGTGTTCCCCTAAGAGTAGAAGTTCATTCTCTTTTTCATTGAGTGTGAAATGAATGCCCGAAGCCTTAAACAATGCATGCTTTAGAAAATGCAAAGTGAATTGAATAAAAACGAAGTGAACATACCTTGTAGAAAATTGGAAACAGTCCACGCAAATGAGCAAATCCCTGGAAGTGTTCGAAAGACAGGTTGACGTGGTGCTGGGAGACATGGTTTAGTGATGGTGTTATATTTGTTTGTTGTGTGGGTGTTTTTTTGTCAGAGTTAGGCTGATGGTTGGACAAGATGATCTTGAAGGTCCCTTC
>JAOXJM010000052.1:37110314-37135442 GCA_026413425.1 Tringa solitaria
TTTGCATCTAGTTGTAATTGGCAGATAATAAAATTTGACTGACTTTGAAATATTTAGTTACAAAAAAAATGCTCTACATGTGAGCCTTTTTTAAAATAACATTTTAAAATAACAATTTGAGATTAAATGTTTGGCGATAGGGGAGTCAAAACTTCACCCTGTAAGAAACATTGTTGTCTTTCCTTCTAGACGTTTTTGGTTTAAGTCACTAATTTATAACTATTTCCTATTGTGCTCCAGAAACTTGCATGAAACGCAGCCTAACTAAAATTAGTGTTTATTCAATCACTAGCAAGGCATTGCTCTTTACCAGAAGCTGGAGCATCCTCTATAGTTACAGTAACTACTGAAATGTGAACTCAAGTGAATTAATATTCTTGGAAAGTCAAGTCCTGACTACAGTATAAAATAACAGCAACAAGCTTATGGCTGTCATATCATGGGAACTGATGACTTCATGCAGCACATATTACTTACAGAATACTTAAGTAAATCTTTGGCAACATTCTATATTTTGCCAAATACACTTGGTATTTCAGTCCCTCTAATATACTCCTGTCCCGGCAGCAGCAGCTGGAAGAAAATGAAGATAAATTTGTGCTATAGGTGCTGTTGACCACAAAGGCATGAAGTTGAACTACAGAACTGTGAAGAACATAGGATACTCTTGTAGCACTAAAGTACTAAGAATTGCTTTGGTGTTTAGAAATGACTGAGAGAAAGTTTTCTGTTGTTGGACTCTTTGAACTAAAAGGTAGAGAGAAGAATTGCAGAAAGAACCACCTTAGCGTAGGATCAAGACTGCAAAAAAACTTTAGCTCTCCTGTGGGCATATGGAGCGCCATTATGTGATGCATCTTTTACTTGCATTGTGTCACTCTCACTAAATTATGCTTGTAAACTAAGATATAGATCAAATAATTAGAAAAGAATAATAATTGCTTCTAATAGTTTTGTTTCAAAAGATCTATTAGACAAATGATTTACTCAATGAGAGTTTGAATGGCGAGGTATTATGGCTCCTGGCTTAATATTCATTACCTAAGATATAGGAGACACTTGCATGCTGTATTTAGCTTTAGTTAGCTTGCTTATCCAGCAGGTTTTTTTGGTCGCATTCCAACCAAGTTTGTTTTAATATTAAAATGATAAATATTTTCCCTTAAGTTGAAATACTTTTACTTTATATCGTACATACTCATGACAACAAAATCGATTTTTTTGTATTTTTCTTCAAAACAAGAAAATACCTTCATGGATACCTGGATAACAGTTTAAAGAAAATTCTTGGCTTACTGTACAGCTTTATTCACCATGACAACCAATACATTTCTATTCTATTGCACCAGACCTTTTCTAACCTCTATTCTTCATCATATTGTTCAGAAATTAACTTGTGGGCTTTTTATGTATACATAGATTTTTTTTACTTTTTTTTAATAGCATTTAGGAACAAAGCACACTCTCCTTTTTATGAGTGGGCATTCAGGTATGCGAACCCAAATTAGCACACATTTATGGCAAGCTTTATGGGATACTTGTCAGATGAAATGACAGGTCATTAAAATTCAAGGAAGGTTAAAGAAATTTACCAGTTGATCTGTAGAGATCTGAAAACTGGATTATCAAATTCAACACCCGTTGTGAGGCTTGGCATTTAAATAACTTCAGTGGCTCCTGTTAGGAATTAGAGAAAATCTAGTTCTTTAAAGATGAGTGCTTTATTGCTCATTGCAAATGCAATGAGACTTGAAGTACAACATTGCATGCCAATGTGATATTTTTTGGGTTACAGTGGCACAAATTCCAGCTATGTACCAGTAATATACCACCATGCAAACCATTGTGTGAACAACATAGTCTACAGATAATTCTTGCCTAAAATATTGTAATGGCAATAAGAAGGAAAAAAAAATTATGGGACTGATTAGAAGAAAAAAAAAAGTAAAGGTGTGGACATGAACTGACATTTTGGGTTAATTTTTTTGTACTGACCTTTTTTCTTAATCTGGGCTACTTCAGTTAAAATGCTGGTGGCAGCAGCGTATTAATAGATGACAAGTGAAGGCTCAAGCTTCTTGAGCAAAAATGTGCAGGAAAAATAGAGTGTTACAATCTGTATCAGAAATACACCTCTGCACCATTTGAATTATAGAGATTTTTAACTATGTATGGGATTGCTCAAATGTTTGTCATTCCCATAGTAGTTAGTTGTTTATTGTATGCATATGCCTTCTTGTCTCCCTTCAGAGGAGAGAAGAGAAAATGAGAGAGATTATATGTTGCAAAGAAAATAAACTAATGAAATATTAATAATACAAAGAAAATATAAGATATTAATAAAAAAATGAAATAGATAAAATATATACAACCTATATCAAGGTCCCAGAATGACAATCACATCACTGGCAGGTGCTGGAAAAGTCCCAGGCTGGACTCGTTGAGAGACGGGATCTGTATTCAGGAACACACAGATTGGGATCAAAGGCAGACAAACAGACAGAGTCCTTCTCGGATGCCAGTCATTGAAGAAAGAAGCTGACTAATTTGATCTCTCAGGTTTTATACTGGGTGTGGGGCAGATGGGATGGAATATCCTGTTGGTCAGTTTTGGGTCATCTGTCCTGTCCGATCTTCCCTACAGGTGCGATCCCTCTACACTCATGTGCTTCCCACCCTCCAACTTGGTGGGGTGGGGTCAACCAACAAAGTTAGTTGACCTGGGTTGTTACAGCAGTATGTGTAAGCAAGAGCCTCTCTGCACACTATGCCTTGGTATTAACTATGAACGTCAGGCCTTATTGCTCTTGAAGCAGACACTGTCTGCAGAACATACCATTAATTTCAGAGAGTGCTTTTAGTTAGAGGAGACTTAACTGAAAAGTAAAATTACTGAAAAGAAAATGAGTTCTGTTCTAGGATGCTATTTCTCATTGCTGTCTTGAGGTTTTTTTCAGAGGTTACCCAGTGTCCTTTGTAGGTCATCCCTATTCTTTACAGGAAAATCAGTGGCGTCCTCTTCTTCACACGTCCAAATTTTGCACAACAGAATTACTCCCTTCTAGGTCTTTTGTCTGATCATCTCCTGCTTGTCTGTTTCTGTAGATTGACCACATAACCTATTAATAGAAAAAGAACATATTTTTCTTCCTGGAAAAAGCAGGATTCATGTAAGCGTTTCGCACAGGGTCAAACAATTAGGGAAGAAAACACTCAACAACAGGTGACTTCCGTGATAAATCACAATCATCCAGCTTGTCTTCTAACCAGGAGTAACATGTAGATTTGCTACCAAGTTCGTCCTGATCAAAAGTAAAAGCAGAACTACTTTTGCTCAAAAATTAGTCAGAAAATGTCAGTATATCCTCTGGTGTTTCTGAAAATCCAAGTGGTCACAACGAAGGGAATTTGTTGAAAATTCACTGAATTGTAGAGGATTGCTTATGTGTGCGTGTGTAAAATATGAGGTTGGTGGTAAAATGTTCCAGCAAAACACTATCAGATTTTGATTGTTCATGCTAGAGTTAGTGGAGTCATAAGTTAATTCAGTATCATTATGAAATAAAATACATTGCCGTGTAGTCACCACGTTATTGTAAAATTACTCTATTGGAATCAATAAATACCTCCATAGGACCCCACGTTAATCTTACCCTGTTATCCTCTGGTAGCTGTGCAATTAACTTGTCTTGCCAATGCATAGAGCAGATTAAAGTATTAAATTCAACAGTTCAAGTTCATAATGCACCAGTTTGACATCTACTGTTGCCTCTTTCAATTTGCTAAATACCTGTGAAATATCTGAGTGTGTGGGCACTTAAATGGATTATTTTCATCACTGGGGTTCTGTCAGAATGATTGTTTAAATAATTCTTGAATTAAAGTTTTAATTTCTTTAAGTCAAAAATGTTTTCACTTTCATAATGGTGCAGTTTTCCTTCTGATATGGGTGGAAGTGTAGAATTCTGTTTTTATTTTCAAGCAACATGGATTTTGGAAAATTCAGATCATGGTTAGGACCAGAGTACCTAAGACTTCCAGTGTTCTCTCGCTCTTAATTTATTTATTTATTATTTTTCAATAGGGTTAGGGTTCTTTGAGATCACCTTCCATGCAATGAGATCTTGATCTGGGGTTATCATATCTTTGAAATATGAAAGGTGTGGAGTTCCCATCTTCAGTTACTTACGGGGAGGTTATGGAGGAGACAAAAAAAAAGAAAAAATACATTGTTGTCCTTTCACTGTCCTTTCCGAGAAGAGGCAATGGACACAAGTTGCAACATACAAAATTCTGGTTAGATATTAGGAAAAATTCATTTTGATAGCAGACAGACACTGTAAGAAGTTGGGAAGAGAGACAGTAGAATCCCCATCCTTGAATATATTCAGAACTTCACTGGATGTGACTGGATATGATAGCAGTTAGATATGCTGTGAGCAAGAGGTAGAACCAAATGCCCCTTTTAAACTCAATGAATTATTACTGGCCTTGGGATCGTGGGTATGTTGGGGAAACATTTGTCACTGTAAGGTTGTCACAGATCCTGAGAGTGTTTGCTTCCCGAGTGCCTTGACAAGCAAAACAATTGGGAAGCAGATACCTTTCTACTGGAGCCAGCTTGTACTTTAGTCAAAGTTAGTATGGTTTTGGGAAGTGTGTATCCTCAGGTTAATCTCTTATGTAATATTATTTTTTTATGAACTGAAGTGTCTTACAATTTCTTGATATATAGTTCCTATTGCTTCTCTTGAAGTGTCATATTTTCCTGTCAGTAGGCTTTTCTTCTATATGTAGCCTGCATTTTCTTTGACATAATCCAGTGCTCCTGTTTCTAGTTATGCATTGTGTACCACACTCGATAATCCATTCTCACTTGGAAGTTAATAGCCTAAAGATATGTTATGCCTGATATATTATTCATTCTTAGTCATCACTTATCCAAACAAGTTGCTTGTGTTGTTTTCTTTATTTTTTAGCCTCCTGTAATCCTCTCAAAAAAAAAAAGTGTTGTTTTTTTTCCATCTAACTTTATTTTCTTTTTACTCCAAACTCCCTCTAGTTTTCCCATGGCTTTCTTATGATATACTACCCAAAACTAATTGAAATATTTTCTACAGTTGTTTAAGAGAATATTCTTTGATTTCTGATAGGTAGTTAGAAATCATCTTTTTCCATTTTTCGGAGGCATATTACACTGCAAACAGATGCCGAATTTGCTGTCTGCCATTACCTGTACACTTTCATCTTGTAATATGACTGCTTTTACTGAATATAAACACTGAAAATTATTTCTCTCAGGGATAATAATGTACATTTTTCTGTGGTGACTCTCATTTGTACATTTCTTTTTGAGAGGCCTCATTGGAGCTCCAGACTGAAGTACACAAACTAGTGGGTTTTTTTTGTCTGCTCAATTTTTTTATCCTTCTTTAAGAATACTTGTTGTCTGAGGTGAAAGCTTAACTTGTATTTTGACTTTACCTGCAGGAAACTGAAGAAGTGATTGAAGGATATCAAAGATGTGGTTTGGGTTAGGTTGGGGTTTTTTTACAGATTACCTAAGAGGGTTTTTTTTTCCTGAAATTATAGACCGCATTTTTTTTCCCAGATACGACAGATTTCTCTTTGAAAAGGTTTCAGAAGATGCCACAGCCCCATAAGTCTGATTTGATCAGTAAAGTTTGTTTAATAATAACAAATACCAAGGATGATTAGTTTACTATGTAACATTTTTTTCTGAATCTTTACATGAGAGCTGCAAAGATTACACTGGTAAACAAAACAAAAGTTATAAAGAGCAGAAGTATATTTGGCTTAAAAACAATGAGATTCCTTAACACTGTATATGAAAACAGTAATTATTCTAAAAATTTATTAAGAGATTCAGTCTTTAACTCCGAAAGGCAGTGGCTCTAGTTGGCAAAGCACTGATTTCATGTATTTGGTATTTTGTACTTTACTGTTAATTCCCTCTTCCATGTATTTCAGAAAGTTTATTCTTCCTGATGTTAGGAAGAATTAGATTAGTCTGAGTATTGAAAACACATTTTGTGTTAGCAATCCAAGTAAAACAATCTGAAACTACTGAAATGATTATTGTGCATCAGATATGATCAGTTAAGTGCATTAAAACAAGCAGTATAAATCTACACCTGTCTAATATGTGCGCTTAAAGTTTGTCAGTTACCTTGGTTCTTTTATGGCCTTTTGCCAGGACTTTCTTTGCTAATTATTCATCTTTGTATGCACTACGTAAGAAAAAATTTGCATGATCTTCGGTTCAATAAACACTACTATTTAATGTTCATGAAAAGACACAGATTTTTAGCTAATGAGGTGCAGCTTTAGGAAGTATCAAAAGTTTCTAGTTGTTTGGAGAAGCTATGCTAGAACTGGACCTTTGAAGGGGATAATGACTGTGAAAGGCTCCTTATGTTTAAATATGATAAGCCAACAGCAAAAGAAGGCTTTGGAAAATGAGACTTTCATACCTGCTTTTTCTATCAAATATTACTATTGTGGGGATGATAAATAAGAGAAAGATTATTCATTATGCTTCCCATTAATTTTATTGAGTGTTGTTTAGCAGACAGAATCTTAAAACAATGTGTTGTTTTGGCTTTTTTAATGCAATTCATCATTTCAATTGCAAAACCTATTGCAAATTATATTCTGTGAGGAAAAAATAGAAAAGTTCAAGAGAGCTTAGGCAAATTCATACAAGATAAATTCACTTGTGGCTACAAAATCATGTTCTGAATGCATCTTCCATCTCAGGAATTGCTGCACAATCAATGCATGCAGAGACAATGTAACAGAGATGTATCACTCCTTTATTGCCTTGTTATTTATGCTCTTTACCATCTGTTATTGGTTCAGATGGACCCTAGGTCTCACTTTTTCTCACAGTTGTTGTGTTCCTGACAATATAAATACAAATTCATCTAGGCATGTTGTTCTGATGAAATGGTATTAATCCATAAATTCAAAAAGTAATTGAGCTGAGCTATTGACTATTATGTAACCTGTTGTTGAAAAAGCGTGAGAGAAGATGACAAATAGTGGCTACTGCATCACACAATCTATGTGAGACTTTAAAGATACCTAGGCAACTAGAATTTATTAAGTCCGGTGTCCGTATTGGCCAAGTAGGTAGAAAATGGGGACATGGAAATGACAATGAAAAAAAAGGGAGAGTCAGCAAAACTTGAGAAGTGAAGTCATCACTCAAAAAAAAAAAAATACTATTTACATTCTGTGAGCTGTCAGGAAAGAAGTGGAATTGGGAGATCCAGCTGTATTGAGTGCTAAAATATATTCTACAAAGTCCCTTACCAAAGAATCTATAGGCAAGCTGTCACAAGATCGGAGAACTCAAGTGGACAAAGGATTGGATAAAGAAGAAGAAACCTCTGCTAAAAACTGATGACCAGTTTTCATAGGGGGGAAAGGTCTCAAGAGGAAGGGGAAGCATCCCTTAAAAATCATAGTGTTCAGAGGTTTACATATGAAACCATAAACTTTCAAAGCCTATGATATATATCAGATTTATCTTTATTTTGCACTGTAAGGTTATCAGAATAGTTTATCTTTGGAAACTGTCTTAATTACCTTTCATGGGCGAACCCTGTTTGATTCTTGATAATTTACACTTTGTTTCCGTTCTTGTGGACTAAATTATGTTCTTTTAAGTCAGTGCTTTTTCTCTGTCTTTTAGGTTCTCTGAGGTTTTTTTTTTAATCTGACACTTGGGTCTTCTAAAACTCTTCTTTTAAAAAGTTTAATTTCTTTAGCTAGGGATGCAAAGATTGTCTTTACATCATCACATAAAATTTCCAGTCTCCTTTTCGTTAAGAGGAAAAACCAGATCCCTTTTTGGGATAGGTTTGCTTCTTTGTGAGGATGCTTTCCAAGTGCGTAAGGTCACAAGTTAAGCAATAATGTACTAAGTTTTCTGTTGTACATAATTACAACTTAACTATGGGAAAACCTAAAGACAAATGTCATATATATTCATAAATAGTTTTTATGTTAAACTACAGCTTCTGTCTGATTTCAGGACCATATCATACTGTAGCTTCTCTACATTAAGTTCACTGTGGTATGTTTATGTCAGCCTTCCTATTTGCTGTTTCATATACTGTTTACCATAAAGAATACATAGGGAACAGCAGAATATACATTAGAAATTGGCAATCTTTGCTAAATAACGGGCAACTGCTGTGTACCTAAATTTTTAACCCTTGCTCAAACTGTGGTTGATTTTCAGAGTATTTAATCAATACAGCGCTCGACTATGTAGAGTGCTATTCTAAGAAGGCTTCTCACTTAAGACTCAGTTGAAGATACATTTCAGCTCCTTAGTGGCCATATTTCCCTGGGTTTTTTTTGTAGCATATAGTCTTACTGTATTGAATCCCACAATCGCTTTTTAACTAAGAAGTCTGAGGCTATTCAAAGGAAGGATGTTAAGCTTGTTACAAATACATAAACACATAGGCTAACTGAAACCAATTATTCAAATCCACCTGTGTTTCAGCCACTTCTCTGTTTCCTGAGGTTATACATAACCTGAGAAGTACAATTAAAACTTCAAGTAATTGATAGTCTGGGCCTTGGAAGAATATGAGTTGTAAATGTCTTACTAGTTGTTTTTAAAATATTCTTTATTTTGTTGGACCAGGATTGAGCAGAGAAATTTATTGCTTGACATAACTAATTATTCTAATTATGTTCACCTTTGGAACCTGTTAAATAATTATTTACTGTCTCCTGATTTTAAGTAATAAATTACATTATTTATTGGTTATTTTACATCTTGGTTTAATCTGGCTGCTTGCTACTATAATTGCAATAAAATATTTGTGCTTTGGTTGGTTGTTTTTTTTAAGCCTTGGCCCAGTCACTTGAGGAGAAGGGAGACATGTTTCTCAGCTGGCATAGTATAGGCTATATGTAAAGCAAAAGCATATCTAAAAGTCGTCATGGACTTAAGTATAAAAAACCTACATACCTAAACAATGTAGATGAGCTTTTCCCCTGTTGTAAAGCATTCGAGTGATTTAGGCAAGTTCCCGTATCCTTTAGTGGTTAATGCTGTTTTACTGTGATGGAAAGAGAGTGCATCCATGTAATGCTGCTGGAAGTGAACACACAGTATCAGACCTTTCTAAACCAGTCTAACTTAATTCCTTTGCTGTGGGTGCAAAATAAGAAGCGCTAGTACATGGCATTGACCTGCACATATCATACAATGCTTTAAGTAAAACAGCTGCAGAAAATTGGCAGTGGCTACTACTTTAAAATGTTTGTCTGTACTGTAAAATACTATCTCATTGGTTTCAGAAGAGCAGCATAGTGAAATGGAAAATATGAAGTTCAAGAAGAGTAAATTACACCTGGAAATTGCTAATATAGCAGATAAATTGCCATTAGGGTTTTAAACTTTGAGATAATTGTGCACAAGAAATTCATTTGTTCTATCCTAAAACTTTCTACTTTAATGTCTTTACAGAATTGTCATAAACATGCAAAATGTGAATCAAGAAGGTTGAACTATTTGTACTTTGTTGATAAAATAAGCTCTTTGTATAAAAACAGTGCAAGCTGTCAAGTGGCAAATGCTGCCATTTGTCTCCTTAGCACCTGGCTAATGATCCATGACAGAAATATCAGAGCTGAGTGATAACTGTACAGTGATATAATCTGGCGTCATGGCACAGACTTTACACCAAGGGCTTCAGTGGTGCATTTTAGCTGCTTTGCTGTTGAAGACTAACACTGAAAAGGCTTTCCTGTCCAAATAAATTAGTCTGGGTGACATAAACAATTTGCAAAGCTCTAAATGTGTTGCTTGGCCTATTGTTTGGAAGATCTAACTCTGGAATATTCAGCATAAATAACATTCTGAAAGGTATCATTAGGAGCAAGTTTGATTAATCCTGCCAATAAATCAAAGGGCTGCGTGAAGGATAGACAGTGGTTTTTTCTCCATGGTATTCTGTCAGGCAATGAGATAACCAGATAAGACTCATCAGGATTTCAGTATGCATCTGATACCATGTTTGATACCCCTCCTGCCGACTTTCTTGTGACCTTTCAGGAGCTAATAACGATTTTATTTAAACAGTTAATTTTAGAAGAGCAGACTTTGATGGAGGATAAAAGCTTGCTATCTTGATGAAAGAACTAATTTCTGTGAGGGTTTAGCACTGCACAGGTAGAGACTTGTGGTTCTAGATGTACTGTTCTTCAAATTGGATGCTTAATTAATACTGTGTGGACTATTAGGCAGTTCCAAGGGGTTTATCTGACAAATATGGTAGAGGATGCAAAACCCATATTGTACTACCTTAAACTTTAAGTTAAAATTCAGCTAAATTTCCCACCCTCATACATAACAACTGGCATGTCTTAGCCCAGTATTAGTGTCACTACATGACTGTGAATTGATTCTAGTGCCCAGATGTTCCTCTCTTTATGAACTTCTCTGCATATCTGTCTTGATAGCATCTGCTTAAACTTGCAGTCACAATATCAGAAGAGTTTCTATTCTGACTACCTTGTCTTTAGAATACTTATTAAAAAATTTGCTTAACATGTAGAATATGATTTTTTTCTAAAATTTTATTACTTGTTTTCCTCCATGAGATGGTTAGAATGATCCTTTTGTACCCTTAGACAGATTCGTTTTTAGAAGTTGTAAATTCTCTGAAACCAGTAGTCGTGTCTAGTAAATAAGTGAATAAAACAGAATGTGTATGCACCAAATTAAAAAGCAGTAGATTTTTATCTTCCTCAACCTGTTGACAAATCTGCCATGATATAATAAGAAACATGTGTTGGCTTTGTTTGTTTGCATGTGGGTTTTTTCTGTGTTTGTTTGGTTGAAATTATGATAGTTGTCTCTTCAAAATCTTGAGCACCCTGTTCCAATAGCTCAGGTGTTCATCAGACCTTGCCATGATCTGACATGGTTTACTAAGCCAGCAAAACAAATTACAGAATTTTCTTCTGGGTTAATGAGCTGAATCAGCTCAATTGAAAGGCATCAGGGCCATGCAAATGTGAGGTGGAACTTCATGAATGGGAGCAGACATGATTAAAAGGGTCAGGGAGATTAAAGCTTCACCATATATATGTCAGGGAGCTGTCAGATCTGGTCAGTCTCATATAACTGTACAGAATGGTCTGTCTGCATAGGTTACACAGAAGGGTGACCAGTATTTGATCATACAGAGAAGAAAAGAATGTCAATATGTCATGGCCATTGGTTTTGTTCCATAGACCTGTGTGGAAAAACTCAAATATCCTGTTTAGTTAAGCAAGGACAACAAACTCTGTGAAGTGGAAAATCCTTTAGGCAGGACTAAACTGTTCCTGGAGGTTGAGTATCTTCTTTTTAACTAAGGCATTGAGTTAATTACCAAAGGACAGCTCTAAGCAGCCAAAATATCTGAGTATTATACACAGCCTTGTATTATATACACCACAAAAAGCCTAAAACCCCACCCAGACTTATGTCTGTTTCTTTCTAGAACTTCAATACATGACCATTATTTACCAGAGATTGTGAAGCAGCCTTTGTAATGATAGTCCTGTGACAGTCCACAATCTCATCAGAGAGAGTACTTCAAAGTTGTGCATTCTTGGAGACCGTACTTGCCAGGGGCATGTTTAAATATGCCAAGCAGACAAGCTTGACCCTTTCAGCCACAATGATTACCTGTTCTCCTGAGATAAAGCTGACAAGTGATTGAATAACAGAGGCCAGAAGAGAGAATCAATTCTGTGCTAATGAGCATGCAAGGCTATCAGGGAAGCAAATAGCACACAATTGGTTAGGTTAAAGACAATATTAATCTACTCATGGTGTAAGGAAAGAGTGCTCCTGGTGCTGTGAAACACATTGTGAAAGTTAATTTTTTACGTAAGTGTTCTTGTCCTGTATGGCTCAACCACTTTCACTCTTGAAAGTTATGGAATCCCAGAACTACTTTTTAATAACCATTCTGTCTTCTACCAATATCTTGACTGACCTCCTGCAGTCTCAGTATATAATCTTTTAATGGGTGAACCAGAGATACTACTGGTAAGTTAGTTCATAAGTTCTTAGCTTGGTTGAGAACACCCTCCTTCTATTAATGAGGATAGAAGAAATCCCTGTGACCAACTTCATTTGGACTACAGCTGTTTTGGACATACACTCTTTCCTAGTCAGTGTAAAGGAGACCTAGATTCTGTAGTCTGAAATTCAGAAGTTGTGTGATAATTAGTGTTTTTACTTACTTTCTTTGTAAAAATACCTCAGAGTGCATGCTCTAATTTGTGATCCCATTTCTCATACTTAATATTTGTTGTAGCATTCTCAGAAGCTCCTATATTGCTATGTCATGACTGATCAGAGATATAAACAGTGTAGGACCCTCTGGGTAAAAGCAGCAGGTTGTAGATCAGACACATTGAAGGAGTAGAGAATGGGGCTCTCCACAAGGGGTTGTTGTTTCTTGATGTTTTCTAATGGTGTTTGCATGTCTCCAGTAGAAGATGGGAGGTCAGAAAGTATGAGGGATTCAGTACATAGTAACACTTCTGTTTTAATTTGTTATGCTAATACCCACCCCAAACTTGGCCTGATTATTTTTCTTTGGCAGCAATCAGTTTCCAAAAATAATCACAGCACCTGTCTCAGAACTTTTGGCAGTGCCTCTCTCACGCAATGGCTTTCAGCTTACCTTGCTGAGTGACTCATGGTTTCCTTGTAAGGTGAGAAATAACCCTTTTCTCACTAATCATTAATTAGATTGTTTTTATCTGTGATAAACACTTATCGCCTTGACTAAAGGGTCAATGACTTGATTTAAGATCTAGAAACATAACTTTTCAGCTCTCCTGGATGTCCCTTCTGGATGCGCATTGTCTAATTTGTGGAGTCTGATGATGTGCGTGTATCTAACTCAGAAGTGCAGGCTATGAATCCCAAATGACTAGCCATTATTACCATCTTTCATAAACTGACATCATTTTTCTTGCAAATGTATCCTGTTTCTTATTAAATATACATTCATGCTAATAAGAGCTGCAATTATCACTGACTGCTTCCCTGGCTCATAGCCTCAGCCATGACAGCAAGGTCTTGTAAGAGCAACTAATCAGTTGTGCTGAGGAAGAAGCGATCACCTTAGGTCAGAGGGAATGTTTCAGTTATGGTCATGCTATTTTTGCACTAATTCAGGTTTCTACATATGTTCTTTGTTCCACTGCTATCAGTCCATCTATTTTTAGTTGTGTTAAGCAAAATTATGCATTTAAAAGATATTTCATGTTTTTGATTTCTTGGTTTTGTTTGTTTTCCTAAAAGTTGATATATATGCAACTAGAGCAGAAACAATTTGTTGACTCATTAAGATTGTTAGAGAAGTCTGTCCTTTCTATTCCACTCTGGTGAGACTCCACCTGGAGTACTGTGTCCAGCTCTCGAGTCCTCAGCATGGGAAAGACATAGACCTGTTGGAGTGGGTCCAGAGGAGGCCATAAAATTCTCAGAGGCCTAGAGCATCTCTGTTATAAGGACAGGCTGAAAGAGCTGGGGTTGCTCAGCCTGGAAAAGAGAAGGCTTCCTTATTCCTGCCTTGCATTTCTTGAAGGGGCTTATAAGACAGATGGTGACAAACTTTTTAGCACGGCCTGTTGCTATAGGACATGGGGTAATGGTTTTAAACTAAAAGCAGGTAAATTCAGACTAGATATAAGGAAGAAATTATTTACAATGAGGGTGGTGAGACACTGTCATAGGTTGCCCGGAGCAGTGGTGGAGGTCCTGTCCCTGGAAACATTC
The DNA here is from genome assembly GCA_026413425.1 of Tringa solitaria. NCBI lineage: Eukaryota > Metazoa > Chordata > Aves > Charadriiformes > Scolopacidae > Tringa > Tringa solitaria. The sequence goes on from JAOXJM010000052.1 coordinate 37,124,155, forward strand.
CAGGTCAGATTGGACTAGGCTCTGAGCAACCTCTTCTAGTTTAAGATGCTCATTGCAGGGGGGTTGGACTGGATGGCCTTTAAAGGTCCCTTCCAACCCAAACTACCCTATGAGTCTAAGTAATGCTCACCAGGTCCAATATAACAACTTATTTGGAACTGTTGATCTCAGTCTTCCAATAATAGACAGGAGATCCTACTGCAAAGTAGTGATACAGAGCGGAAAAATTCAGTCAGATGTGGTCAGTAATCTCTTCTGGTGTGTATGAAGAGCAAAGAGCGTGTTCTGCCTGTGTCTTGCAGAGTCAGCAATGTTTATCTAACATGCTGTTTAAAAAAAACAAGCTATAAAGTTAGAGCAACAATGAGGATAGAAAACCTGTAGATAAGTAAAGAACATAAATGTCACAACGTGAAATCTTAGATGTCTCCTTTTCTGTGATGCAGGGTCAGTTGGTATAAAATATATTCCTCTCTCTCCTGCCCCCTTTTTTCCGCCTTCGCTTAGGTCAGTCAACAGTTGATACACATAATTCTCAGTCTTCAGGCAAGTATCACCTGCATCTCTCCAACATTATGCACTTTATCATAAATTTTCCCCTGGAGGCTTACTTAATCCTTTACAGCTGAGTGAACCAAGACACTGGACCCAATTTAATAAATTCAGTGTTACAGCTCTTCTCTACTGAGTCAGAAATCTTTCCTCTACTCTGCTGATGTAGCTATTTTATAAATATAACTAGGGTGGATTAAACACCTGAATACGTCTACCTAAAAACATCTGCTTATGGTTTTTAATCTACTATTTAGTAGATCTGTATATAAATAGATTTGTTTCATTATTTTGAGAGAGCAAAGAAAATTGGGAAAATGGTGTAGGTGGAAAAGAGGGACAAAAAACCAGGGACAACACAAGGACAGGCAAGGGGCAAAAAGTAATGGAGAAAAAAAGCTGCAGAAGTAAAATTTTTGAACTGTGGCACCGTATCTGTTGATTAGTACTATACCTTCTGCCATTTTTCCTTTATAGGAATGTGAGATACCCGTTTAACATTTGTAGGGATGTGGCAGCCTCTCAGTGCAGGCTCTAGTGCTGACTGTTACGCTGTGTGACATCGTTGCTAGACAACTTGTGATCATTGGACTGGGCTAGGAGGTTTAGAGGTTGTTCATGCCTCTCTGTGAGATATATGGCATATGTATAGGATCTAAGGTCATCTACTGCAACACAGCAGTTCTTAGCAGAATTTACTGGGTCAGATTTCACCACTTCGGCTAAAACAGGAGGAAATGAAGTTACTTCATGCTTTAGAAATCTATCTTTTTAACTGAAAACGAGTGATTTGGATAAATCTATTACTATTCCTCATAATATATTAAAGAATACAAAAGATAATTGGGAAACTGTCATTGTGCTATCTAGGGGACTCTTGTCCTCAACACATCTTGAGAAGAACAGCAGCAACCAGCTGGCAGGTAGTTTCTGGACCTCTGCTAATCTCCAGTTGTCCAACAGCATGTAAAACAGTTCACTGTAACATTCCCAGTACAACATTCTTTTTATCATTCCATCTTCAAAACTATTTTTTGCCATGTCTTGTTTTCTCTGCAATCTTTAGCTGCATGTACACACAATCACCCTTATGTCTGGTCCTAATATTCATTTGTTCACCTCCCAGACATTTCTGCGCAATCCCCTTAGTATGGTCCCACCATTGGGCTCCACTCAGTAGACAGTGTGATCCTTTGCTACTCTCAGCCTGTGTAATTGTGTCTATGATTATTGTAATGTAGCAATATTATTGCAGCATGGACTCTGCTGTTGCCTCAAGACTTCGGTCTAAACCAATCCTAGTATTCATCCGCCATCTCAAAGTCTACTAAAATCTAGTTCATGTACACCTTGAAGCATTTGCAGATTTTTCTTTGAAATTATTTTGCAAGTATCTTCCAGGTTTCCTATTTTTCCCTCCAGTTTCATAAAGAAAGGTGTATCTGTTGATTTTAAAGAAATATATTAAATAATCAAACAACATCAATGCAAGCTCTTTAAATTCCTCAATCCATGAATTCTGTTCATTTCTGAAAAAAATGAACTAAGGATTTGCATTTTATAATTGGCCAAATGGGTATATTTGCACTCCATGTTATTGCCTGCACCACATATCAGATACCTCTGTGGGCAATTCAAATGACCATTACCTTTTTAGGAGACATAAGCCAAGTTCTAGTAAAGCAGTTCACTCAGCCTAGTTCCTGAAAGCTGTATCCTTGTAGAGATTCCTCAAAATGCTGCTGAAAATGAGTTTTCAGTGTTTACGATATACTTGTATCCAGAATACACCTCTCATTAAAATTAAGTTGTCATTCCAAAATATCAAAGCAAGACAGACTTGATGATTGCTTCACATTTGATATAAGCTCTGCTACAGTATTCTGATAGAAAGGACAGGCCTCTAGAAAAGATGTTTTATTTTTTTTAGGTGTGTGAGGCACAACAGAGAGACATCAATAAAGCACAATCATTTCTGCAACATACATAGATCTGCTGGAATGAGAAAAGCCCACCATGTTCTAATAAATGCCTTAAAGAAACTGTCTGTCCCCTCCCAGGATAATCCTTACATTTTAGTGAAGAGCTGTTCTCTGTTCTTTGCTTGATGATGGTTAGAAGGATTCATGGTAATGTGCCAGAAGTTCTGCACTTTTTACCCATATTTCTCCTGCATTCTAGTTTTAAAAGACCATGTAAATTTGACTCGCTGCTATTGAATTTCAAACAGATAAAAGTACTGGTTCCAGTCTATTTGCATAGTTTTAGGCTTCATTGCCATCACTGCTTGTGCCTGGCAAGCCCTGAATGAATCAGTCTTCAGTCTCATTAGGTTAATGCTTGGCATATTACTTCTGAATAAAAAGGGTAAGTGTTTGTTTTTGGAAACATTAGTTTCAGGTCCCACCTGAAAACAACAGCCTGAGAAGAAACTGTTTGTGAGACCGGAGTGGTAAAAGGCTGGGTTTTGTTGTCTCTTAATTGGGACAGTTCCACACACTGGAATACAAGAAAAAAAACCACCCCACACTTACTTCAGATGATTATCTCTTGGCACCTTGCACTATTACTTTTTTTACTTTTTATTTTTTAATTTTTTTTATCCATTTGCATCTCTCATTTAGATCTACTTTTCCAGATAAGAATTGTATCTGGGTGACAAGTAACAGACTACCAAACTCCTCTTCCAGACAGGCTGAAAATGGTCAGTGTCAGTGGTCAGTGTACAGTCTTCCATTCTGTACATTCCTTACTAACCAATTAAAAGCTAATTATCATGCTCTATGTAGTGGTGAGTGATGCCAAACTAAGTATCTGCTGTAAGGCAAAATTCAAAGAGTAAAAAATATTTACTGGAGTGTTGAAGGTCAGGGCTGTCTAGTAAAAGATTTGTGACTATGTGAAATGGGAAAAGAAGTAATATATTCTAAAACTATTTTCGTCCCATTAGCTTAAGTCAGAATGAATAAAAGCAAATGTTGTTTCAAAAGTTGGTTTAGAAATCTGATGTGCAATGAGTGAACATAACTGGCACTTCCCCCCTTCTCCTTCCCTCATACCTTTTAGATTGGGTTCATTCTCTTTTTCCATAGGAACCCAAGTGCAAATTTATTTTTCATTTTTTTGAAGCCTGGTGTCCAAGTGCAGGATGATTCTTATTTTTTTCTTTTTTCTTTTTTGATACAAATAATGAAAATCACTATCAGGGATTTTCGCTAACGCAATTGTCCCTTTCATTTCAGACAGGTGATCAGTCAACACTCCAATCACTTCCTATATTTATTCATAAGCAAAATTAGCATCCTGATCATTCACTTTACTACATCACTGCCCTTCTCCTCTTTTTAAAAGCTATCTGGTGATATCAAAAAATGGTGGACTTGAAATATTAGTGATTTTGATCATTCTTAGAGCAGATGTGAACTCAAGTTTCTCCATGAGTCCAAGAAATTGTTGGTTGACTGGTTTTGAAAGTAAGAATTTCAAAATGGGTAGTATCATGCAGGTACTAATGATGAAAAATAGGTATTACTAAAGCAAGAGAGAGATGATTCATTTGATTCTATTGGAAAAATCATTCCACCTTACAAAAACAGGACCTGCTGTAATGCATTACATACAAATCTATTTGCAAAAATCTGGGCTTGTTTAGCATTTCAGTGTCTGTGTAAGCTTTGGTAGAGAATCAAGGGAATAAAAACTTTGCTTTTGACTGCAAACCCTTTATGACACAAGACATTTTTCTGCAAATCTTGGATGAACTAGATAGCAGAGAAGACAAAAGGAAGCTTTATTTTTTTTTTCCCTCTAGGAAGAGAAATCCACACTAATACTTGTTTATCAATCCATGTTTAGAATCTCAGGTGATCATGGTTCTACAGTCCCTTCCTAAAATATATATACAGCAGTAAAATAAAATGTAAAATTCCCTGTAATTTATGTTTTCTTCACAGATCATAGAATGATTAGACTTGGAAGGGACCTTAAACATTGAGTTCCAACCCCCCTGCCATGGACGGGGACACCTCCCACTAGACCAGGTTGCTCAAAGCCCCATCTTTAAGTCAATTACTTTTGTTCTGATCTCACTAGCAAAGAGCAACCAGTTTTACCTACTTTTCAAAAGCAAAAGCTTCAAAGAGCAAATGTTTCCTTAAAAACAAAACCAAAACAAACCCCTTCAAAATATCCTTATGCAGTTCCATATCTCCCTGATAATTCTGTGTAGAATGGAAGATGTCCCATTGTAGAAACCTTACTTCATAGATCCTGACTTCCATCTTTTTGTTGTTTTGATGTGAATCTAATTGCTTTTTGAGATGTTAGAGGAAAAATAAACCCTCAGTGTTTCAGCTAGGGATTAAGTGCTGCCAAATAGAGCTGAATAATTATCTTGCCTGTTTTCTGCATGATATGTCTCTCACAGTCATACTCCAACAAAAATATAATGTTCTGCATGCAACATTATTTTTATTAGGAGGGTTACAAAATCTCCAAAAATGATGAATAATCTAAAACGTGCTACAGGATTATCTTTAATTCAGCTAATAATACAAGGCAATAGTTGAAAACAGGTACAAGATGAAATGGCTATGACTGTGTACAGTAAATAGGTATGAAAGGCTGATTAGTCTCAACAATCCTTAGTACAGCCTGATGAAACTGGCTGAAGGCACATCAGTTCCAGCCACCACCTCTCAGGCAGCACACACATTTTACTTGAAGGAGTACCATGTGTCTTTAACTAAGAAGACTGTTTAATGAAAGGCTTTTTTTCAGGATGTGTCTCAAGTAGAATTGAATCAGCTTGTGAAAATAATTTTCCAACTACCTAAAAATTCTGCATTTCAGCCAGCTCTATGGTTAATTCATACTCCAACACTTCTTGCAACTTTTAATCTCCTGTCTATATACAGTCTTGAAACACACACAAAACCTGAAACCCAATTTTATGACACATTAGTACCCAAAATACACCTTCATTAACTTCTTAACTATGAATATAATAGTTAAGGCAGAGACACAGCATCTTTTTTGCCACATAATATGGGAAATGTGAACAAAGAGATTTGGAGAAAACAGGATTACCACTCTAATGGTAGGTAGACAGGTGTCTGTCTCATTCTCCATCCCATAGGATGCTCAACATACCAGGTAATGGGCATTATTTCACAGTGAATGTACATAGTTTGACTGTTCACATAGTCCTCTCAAAGCAAGGTGCTCTGTGAGAGAAAAGACAGGAAGCATTGAAAGAACTGTGAAGTTTTTGATGTATTTTGACAACACTTTTGTCACATAAAAGTCCAGGAAGACTTAATTTCCAGTTTCCATAGTCCACTTTTTCTTGTCCTGTGACCAATTTGATTTAATCTATGTCTCATTTTATAACTAAGATGTCTTACTCAAATCATATGTGCATACAGCCCATTTAGGAAAAAGATACCTCCTACTGCTACATCCTGGAAATCTTTCTGTGTGGATTCTTTTATTCCACTCTGAATGCTATATTAGAAACAGATGGCAATCTGTGATCGTTTATGGGTGTTTGCACATCTTAGTTTTATTTTCCAAGGAAAGCAGCTTTACACAAATATGACATGTATAACTGCCATATTGTCTGACTAAATTTCTAATAACCAACTTTTTCTGTTTTCAGCCAAATTAGATAAGGAGTGGGGAAGAATGAAATGGGGTGACAGAAGTCTCTTAAAAGTTAAATGCCTAGGATTTTGTGAAAATTGGTATCCAGAGAGAGACTGAAATCCTTTGCATGTTTGTGCAAAAGTGATGGACTGGAGGAGTTACCTCAGAACCAAATAGGTAGTGACCACTTCTACCTAGGTTGATGGTTGTTGGGGGTTTTTTTCCCTGTGTTTTTGTAAGACGTTTCTGAGTCTCTTTTTTTTTTTTTTCCCCCTTCTGTTTTCTTTACTGTGTGTGTACATGGCTTGTCTTGGGGTTCTTTGGCCTTTAGAATGCCTTGGCGTACTTTGAAAGGGAAGATTTTATATTTGACCAGTAACTTAGAGGTTTGCAAGTCTGATGAGACTGTTGGTTTGTTTGACTTTTTTACATCACCTGTCACCTCCGAAGAAGAAAAACCCAAACCAGATACTGCTTTCGCAGCAGAATTTTACTTCTGCTTTACACTGTCCCTCAGTTGCCCTTCTTTGGATTAAAAAAAACCTTGAACAATTCATGAGTTATGCCACTTAACAAGAGGGTTTTTGTCTTTTCTGTTCTGTCATGAAAACTTTGTATGCAAAAGTGCATATGGGGGGAACATCTGCTTTGATGGGTTAATTACAGTTTATATGATCTAGTGTGTTAATACACGTCTAGTGTGTTGGCATGACCAAAGGTTCGGTTTTACTTTCAGGTCTGGGTGCACCAAACAACGTGTTTTTCCCCAATTGTAGCTTTTAATGTCCCACCTCAAATGCTAATGATACACTTTGCTTCCAGTAAGGAGAGGTTAAAGTTTTGTCTGGAATATGCTCCTGTGTCAGGAAATCCAATTCTGGCTACAGCTTCTGAGCACTTTTCACATATAAATAAGTGTGATGTGCAAGGCAAAATTTTGGCCCCACTGTGCCATTAACCGAGCTGTTAATTTTAGCAGACGCAAGAGTTCATGACTAGTCTTACTGGTTTTTATACCTGGATGCAACCTTTACCTTCAGCTGCTAACTCCAAAAGAAAAAAAAACTATCATCCACTCTTGATTGTCTAATGAAGTGAGGCAAACATGCTTTCTTCTTAATGTTTTCCTTTTTTCTTGCTAATAGTTACTGAGGTTTGTCTGTCTTTAATTGGTAAATACAAGAACTTTTGATTACCTTCACTTCCCTGAAAGGGATCTTTAAGGATGCAGAATGGAATGAGCTGAAGAGTAGAGAGGGACAAAATGGAAGTAGAGACCTTGGGTCCATATATTGGGTCTAAAAGTTTGTCGGCCCCCTCCCTCCAAGTTATCTATGAGAACAATGCAACTAAATGTTACTACAGAGAGAACATGTTACTACAGAAATGGGATTGGAATGAAAGCAAGGGATTGCTTTAGTTTTCCTCATGAACCAGATATCTCCGTTGAAAATAACTGTCATTCAGATAATATGTTCCGAGAAGCATTAAATCAAGAACCTTGGGACTAACAAGGCTTCTGAACAATGTTGTCTGAGGTGAAATCTCTCCACACCTCTCTTTGTTCATGTTCTGCCAGCACAATAGTATTCTGTATTGTAGCCTGTTTCATTTAAAAAAATAGTACCTGAATACTCTGTCGGTCCTCTGAACGCAGAAGCAAGTGGAAAATACTTAGATTTTGTTACCACATAGAAAATATCATGTAGTAGCTCCCTATTATTGCTGAAATATTAAATGACAGCTTAAAAAAAATAGAGTATGGAAGCCAGTTCTCCACAACTGTTTTTCCTTGATAAGCAAACAGGATTTTACTGTAAGTTGCTGAATGCCTAATCCTTCCTATTATGCATTATACTCTCTATGTTTGTTAGGGATGAAAAAGGAGAAATGCATCCCGTTTGGATTTGGAATACAGATTGCAGCGCATCATTAGTAAATCTAAGTAATGCTGATTATTTTAAATAGCTGTCATGGAACAGAGTATGTAGTCATCTGAATCACTGATGCCAGATTCTGGGTTTGTTTTTTTGTGTTCTCCAGGCAATGCGGCTATATGCAACCTATTCCAACTGGGGAACATAGCAGGTATTTGGATGAGGAGTCATGCAGCATAAGGACATTATTTCAACAGTATTAGAACATAAATACCTCTTCTCATCTGTCTTGGATTTATACAGTACCTCAGAAACTGAAAAGTTTTCACAGAAAAGAATAGGGACGTAATCTTTTGGGCTGTAGTGGATGGCAGGGTTGATTTTCCTTGCACTTACTGGCTCAAGAAAGGAGACAGCAGAGAAAAGGCAGGAAAAAATATTCCACGAAAAATCAGGTATTTAGTCTGGGTTTTCTTTACTGGCTTTTGGCTGGGAAAGCCTTCATTTAATCATGAATTTTGAATTGTAGTCTTGACTTCTATTAAGAGATCTTCCCATTCTAACAATCTTTTTGCTTGCTGTTTGTTTTTCTGCCACTTCCATCAATTCTTCTCTTCCACCTCTCTCTAGTGTGCCTAGTTTAGGATCAGGAAGTCCACAGATGCTGTATAGATAAGATAGAAGCAGGAAATGGTGAGCAAAGAAACAGCAAAATCGCTCCAGTGTTTCAGTCAATGATAACAGAAACAACAGCTTCTTGATAGATTGGATAGGGCAGAGAGAGCTCACAGTGGCAAAAAAATAAGAAATTAATGTGGTGGTAGAGGACGTGTTCCCTTCCACGTTTTGATGCTAGCATCTGACATTTCGTAAACCCAACTTGGTTGCATCTTACACTTCTGTACATCCACCCATAGACACAACAGAGAGGTCCTTAGCAGATTCTTAGTTTTGCTTGTTTCTGAATTTAAGTGTGTGTCTCACCAAAACCTGGCATAAAGATACAGGATGCTTCATATACAATTCTATGGAGCCTTGTTTCTTCTTATGGTAGTTAAAACTATTTCTTTTTAATGTTATAGAGAATGGTTTCAAAAGTAGACAGTGACAGATTAAAATATATGCTAAATTCAGCCTGGAAAAGAGAGTTCAATATATGAATCTGACCAAATTGTGCTTACTATTACAATAGCAAATTTTTCAGTTTTTAACCTTATCTGTTACGCATCTTTCAGTAGTTGCTCTATACATAGAAATATTAATATAATGGGAATCATGAAAGGACAGGAGATATCCCTCAGAGGTGTCATAAATATTTTTCAAATAGAGCTTCCATTCTTTCTGTGCACAAAAAGTTGTTTGAAGAGAGAGGAGGAAGGAGAAGTTTATAATGATCGTGATTGTTATTCTTTGAAACATATGCTCAGCACTCTGTAAGCAGTGTATTCAGCTGGAGAGTCATAGGCATTCCGTAAGGATTGATTGCTTTTGCAAGTCTTGACCCAAATCAAACCACCTAAGTTATACATTGACAACTCACTAAATAGGGAAAGTCTCAATTTTCATTCTGTATATTTCAATCAAAGCAAGCAAATCTGCTGCTAGTTTCATAATAATAAAAGTACTCTGTGTTGTGGGATGTATGCATTTTGAATTCGGGGGGGTGTGTGTTTTTGAGGTATCTCATTAATACTTTTGATAATTTGTGTCAATAAAAGTAACTTCTTTAAAGTTTTGAAATCATAAAGCAGTAGCTATTCTATGGTATCTGATTTTAAATTTGAACATAACATGCTGTACTACAGTGCACTCTAATTTTGTTTATAGCATTTGATTATCGTGTCAATTTACATCCACGGTAGAAGAAATTGGCTGAATATCAAGCAATAAATTCTAATAGGTTCACCATCTGCATCATTTGGTATGGTGTTCTGTGACTTTTGTCCTGATGTGACAAACAAGCTACCATTCTTTAGGCACTGCTGATCTTCAGTTTTGCATGGCTGAGCTGACTGCATGTTGCTTGGTCCCTGATATCTGAGCTGCACATTTTAATCACCTCTTAGAGGTAGACATGACATGAAATACCAAAATGGCACAGGTATACTCTGTAAATCTCTGGAAGATTTACCATATCCAAAAACTTTGCTATGTTCAGAAGCTAGTGGTATAAAAATACATCTGTCAAGAACTAATTGCCTGATTGCTATTCATTAGCGGTGCTCAGGGATTCAGGCAGACTGAAAAAAATGTGGAGAGGTAATAGAAATTGTGTATTGTGATCAGTAATCCTAAGTAAATGGCTTGGATTTTAGTGCATGCATCAGATGCTTGCCTACACTCCTTAATGGTAGGAAGGATCACAGTTTATGATGGTTGAGTGAAGGGCATTCTTTGGCAGGGGAGTGTGGTCTGAAGTCCCTGTTGCCTTATGGACTGCTGGCCCTCAAAGCCAGAGTTTGCAAGGCAGCCGCAGCAAACAACACCAGTACTGTTTGATGTTGTATCTGTACCAGAGATCTTGAGAATATCCCTGCAAAAGATGCTTTTGTCTGTTATGTGACTGTCCTGATCATTTGGTCCATGACTGTAGGCCCCCTATGGTGCTTACGGTATGCTGATGCAGTAGTTTCCCTCCTGCTCTAGATTTTTGGATGGTTTATCACCCAGCTGCATATTAAAGTCTTGGAGAAAGTGTCACGAGTACAGTTAAGAGTTGGAAAGCAGTGAGCTGGTTTGCAGGCTTCCTTTGGGCTTACCACTGAAATGTGCACACTTATGTGCTGTAGCCTTGTGCTACAGCCTTCACCCTGTCCTGGGTCAAGAGCAAAGTAGAATATGTTGCTCTCTGCCACATACTCAGAGAGTATCAGTGCCAGAGGAGAACAAATCTGTAAATCTCTAGTGTCTTTCACCAAAGGACTGAGGAAGACAAAGCAGGCGGTACAGTCTGGTCAAAATCAGCAACTGCATGCATTGCTCAGTATGAAGTTTCTGGTTTGATTACTGCTCTTCCTCTTGCAACTATGACACCACCAAATTTGACCTGCATTGCTATGCAACAGAGAATTCCAAACTAGGTTTTTGTACTTTCTGTGATATGTAAGCCTCTTAAAATGTAATGACCAATAGTAGCTTTATCCTGCAGTAAAAGAGAGATCACAGAATCTTCATGGTTGGAAAGGACCTCTGAGATCACCGAGTCCAACCATA
>JAOXJM010000052.1:37136758-37158580 GCA_026413425.1 Tringa solitaria
GGTCGCTAAGCCCAAGACGGCCTCTGACCACCACATCTCCCACTAGTCCCTCTCTGTGAGCAGTAGGGGAAGAGTTGGGGAACTCCTGGCGTAGGAGGCATTTTATCACTTGTGTTTATTCTTTCTCATCCTAAGACAAGTCAGAATTCAGTATACCCAGATAAATAGATTTCACACAGCCTGCAATTACTGACAATGAATGTGCAGAAGAGCAACAGTTAATTAAGAAACATTTTAAGTGTTCTCCTGCATTCAGAACTAATGCCTTCTTTCATCTTAGTGCTTTTATATATAAAGAAACTTTATTTATTTTACTATCATGGAAAAAACAGGAAAGAAAGCAAGGGAAAATAACCAGATTGTGATAAGATATTGAGGAAGGCTACAGAAATACAGAACATTGACAATAAACAAAATACAATGCTGAGAATTTGACGGTGTTTGCACAGTATTTCAGATGAGAAAATTAGGGAAGGGAGGGAGATGGAAGGAAGACATCTCTTCATTGCCTGCAAACAGCCACATTTTTTTTTAAACCTCACAGTGGAAGCTTAAGTGACTAGTATGGAACGGAGCTAGCAGTCCAAGTGCACTATAATGCCTGAGTTTTTTTGCCAACATCAGCTAGTAGGAGAAGGAGAATCAGCGTCTTTTATCATTTTACTTTCAAGTTGTGGCTGCCTACTGGCCATGACCAGCTGTCATCTTGCAGTTTCCTTTGCTTGCTGTCAGAGGGTCTATGGGTAGACTCTGGGAATAATTTTCAATCATTAAATAGATTGAACTGTAAATCTGTGTTTATACAGATTTAAGCAACTCATTTATTTTAGATAACCCAACACTGCAAACACAGATAATATATGTTTACAAATCATACAATTATCTATAGTGCCTTTCTTTGTTCTTGAATGGATACTTGTAAATTCTAGCCGAGATGCAGTGAAAGGGTTAGATTTTGATCTTGTAGCTCTGAAGGGAGCCAAGTACAAAGAATTTCACATGATTAATGCTCATGAATAATTTCTTCATGTTAATAGAGAATAATAAAAACATGACTTATTCTCCTAACAAAGATTATTTTTTTTTGAGTGGCATAGATGTATGCTAACATCAAAGGAATCTGCCACAAGTTGATTTTACTCACCAGGATCAGTGTTATTTGTTCCACACAGGCACACAAGGAGGTGAGATCCATTATTTATTTTTTTTTTGAGCAAGAGGAAAAATCAAACCTGATTTCAAATTTTTTCATATGCAATCTGATATCATTACATAAAGAACCAAATTCTGCCAATAGATTACACCTATGAGCTTTTAATGAAGTCTAGAGCTCTTGTAGATTCTTCACAGAATTCCACTGTCATCACAACACCTTGATTTCAAGTTCTTGATAGTTAAACCAGTTGAATGAATCTGGTCCTATTAACACCAAAAATCTAGCAAAGGGATTGAATGATTTGCTAGCTTTAAGATTCTAATCTTTTCCTTTCTCCCCTGTTTTTTTATACTGTGCCCAAAAGCTATATTATGCAGTAATTACTGTCATTTGCTGCAAGAGACAGGGAAGGGGAGCAGATAAAATCTAGCACGGAGATGGCAACAATTTCTTCTCATTATGCTGATAACTCTCATTCAGTTTCTCAGTTGCATGTTCTCCTTGCTTTCACCTTAACTCCTTTGGTTCAATTTTGAAATAAGTCAGAAATGAGGGATATATAGTTTACAACCAAGTTTTTGTTTCTTCAATATCAAGTTTTCGGTTAAGTGTTTTTAGTTCAGCTACTAAAGATGATTTGGGCAATCTTATGCAAGCTGATAAATTGTAAAGAATTGTTGCCTATAAACACATTTTGTATTGTGGCAATCTATAAGAGAACCAGCGATACCCTTTCTTCCCACTGTGCTAGGTATAAAACAAAAACCTGTCTAATGAGCTCAGAAATGCTAAACAAAAATGCCTCATGAACAGGATATAAACTGGTTTCTGAGTCCATCAAAGCAGGACTGGAAACATTTAATCATATTATTAGGGAGAGAACCACGATATTTTTTTGGTTTCGTGTGTATGAGAGAAAGATCATAGCTGCTTCTGAAATACTGTATATGTGTGATGCTTATAGAAAGAGGGAAATTATAGTTTCCCTCTAAAAATGGCTCATGTTTGTTAGGCTAAGACACTTTTTTTGAAGATTTTACTTACATTAATTGAACAAACAATGCTAATCAATTTTGGCTTCTGGATTCTGCATAAAACATTCCAGGCATAGACACCAGTGCTGACTCTAAGTACTACTTTTTTTTTTTTCAGTGTTGAAAAGTAATTGCTACTACTGGCACTGCTTCCCTGGGGCTAGGTTCCTGCATTTAAATTACTGACTTGTCTAACTCTTCATGGCAAAGATGCTGGCAGGCAGGCAATATTAGCACTTCAATTGCTGCAGTACCCTTCTGATACCATTGTTTTTCTAGAGATTGGAAAATTCATCAATGTTTCTCATGTAAATAAGGTTTTATTGGCATGTTCTCCCAAGTTAAAGAAATCTTTTTCCATTTTCAAGATGGAATTGCTGCTTAGATCTTTGAAACCCATCTCATACTATGATGAGGAATAGTGTAAGAGATTGGCAATCTTACTTCGTGGCATTATGTGCTTCATCTAATTTGAGAGCATTTTTACATCTGTATTTTGCACATGCTTGCTTCTTCCCATCTTAGGTGTATTTTTGAAAAGGAATTTTTAGTTTCTTGCAGTGTGTGTGCTGACACCAGAAAAAAAAAAATCAGAAGACAATACTCTATTTCTGTGGAGGATATTCTCACCTTCTACAGGTATTAATAAACTCCAGCTTTCAACAGTCCCATGGATTAAGCATAACAATATAAACATTAAAACACTGACCATTGCAAGAGTATTGTAACCTACAGCTCATCTTGCTTCTCTTCTGTACTGTGCTTTATGTCACAAATGTGTGTCTCTTCTTACATTGTGATACTCTACAAAAATAAAACTGCTCAGAGGTTTCTACTTAGCAAAGTAGCTGACAGCTCTTTGCCAGTCAGCTGCTGCACGCTGTGATTGAGAGAAAATGCTCAATTCTCATAAGGCTGTTGATTATTCCCCAACTTTAGCTCAAATGACTAGTTGCTTATTATATTCTAATGCGCTAAAATGCTTTTTTACAGGATTTCTCTATTTAGAGATAGTGGCTTAGAGGGGACATTTTTTTATAAAATAGCAATTAGTTGTGGTTCCATACAAAGACTCCAGTGGAAATTCCTCAGCGTTTAGCAGTGATTCTTATCAACATAGCCTGGTCTTGTCATACTCTTGGTTTGCAGTGATGACTTTTTGCAATGTATCTAGAAGAGCATAACAATGTAATTGTGTAATATAAAAGACTACCATCAGCTTGAAATACTGATGAATGGTCCATGAAAACATGCACTTATAAAAGGTAAAAGACTAGGGAAATAGTAACTAACACATGCTCATGGTTTCAGAAGGGTTGTAAAGGTTCTTGCTGAAAGTAAACGATGTCTGGTGAAACACAAGTTTATAGTCCTATGGTCAAAGTGAAGTTGGTAGCTTTGCATCAGTTTTCCTGCTCAATTCAACAGTACCCAATCCTTGAAAATTTAAGGGAGAAATATTCTGATTTACAGAGAGGCTCGCCTCAAAACTGAGAAGCAATGACAAGTGCCACACTGAAGAAAACACATAATTTCCTGTAACAAGCCAACATAGAATTGTTTATCCTTGCTGAGACAAATAAGACTTCCATGAGTCTTCACCAAAATAGATTTTGATGACTTGCATCAAAAAATGCTGATTAACACAGGTACTTATTGTTCCATTTAGTTGAATGAAATGTTCTTACTCTTTTCTAGCTCTGCAAATAATTTTAAGAATTGCCCTTTTATTTAAATAAGTCTAAGTTGATTGTACTGATATATGGCAGACATACATGCATTTTTCAGGTAAAAGAAACGAAGTGAGCTATGTTAGTGGATCAAAACTGTGAAAACCAAAACTAATGTAACCATCTTCAACACATTACATAGGGAAAGAAGGGTAAAGATATGAGGCAGGATCAAAATTCATATTGCAACTTCTGCTATAGAGCTGAGCTGCAAGTGCAGTGCTGTGCTGATAGACATGGACCGTTAGATCTGCATCTTTCATTCTCACTTAGGGTAGAGGAATTCCATCCTACAAGTTCCAGACAACATTTCTGTTTGGAATTTTCATCAGAATAAGTATGTCGATTCAAAAAGTTGGGGGGTTTTTTGTTTGTTAGTTTTTGTGCTGATTGTTGGATTTGGATTGTGGTTTTTGGTTTGTGGTGATGTTTGGTTGGGGTTTTTTGTGCTGAGAGGGAGGAGCTGTTTTATTTCTTTTGTTCAAGAAGTCTCTCAATGAAAAGGTTTTGCAAAGAATAGAATCAAGACAAGAAGCTAGCACATGATTACTGTAACATTTTCCCATAAGGTGTTCCTTCATCAGAGAGATGCTAAAGTGGAACTAAATGAACTCCTGTTGCTGTAGTTTGGGGAGGTTTGGGAGTGAGGTTTTTTTGTCCTCTTGATAGGCTGGGAATGTGATAGGCTGGGAATGAGCAATACCTGCCAGCCAAATGAAAACAGAAGGGGTGAAGTCCATTGCTGCCAGCTCAAAAGGACCTCTGCGCTTCAGAAACAATGGGTGCTTTGTATAGCTTGTGATAAAAGAGGAAAAAATGCAACTTGAGACAAACGAAATTTGAAACTTTCAGCCTAGCTGTCCTAAAATCTTCCAAGCCTAGCACAGTGTTCCCTTTGAGTCTTGTGCTATGCTTTAAAGCCTGTACTGTGTTTCAGGAAGAGTGATTTATTACGTATTATCTCTTAATCTTGAAAAGAGTTTGGGTATGACAGGAAGACAGAGAGGAGTGGTTTTGCTCATGTTGGTTTGACAGATTTGGAAACAGAGTTGATATTGAGGCAGATCATAAAAATAAAGATGGCAGAACACTTAAGGCAGCTCTGTGATGTTTAGCATGTTTACAAACTTTTCCAAAAGTCCTAAAACCAATTAAAAGCCACAGAAAATTAAAAACTCAAGGGACCACAGCTCTAAGTAGTGAAATCACTGTTTTGGAAATGCCTCTTAAAATCCTCTTGTGTTGTCTATTTCCAGTGAATGATTTCCACTTAACTTTACATGGTTGCAGGAAATTTCTTATATTGTTAATAGCTCTGTAGTCATTCCAAAATGCCAGGCAACAAGTCCAAGCACTCTGAAGGCAAGGGATCCTGATTTGTCTGACTATAGTACCAGCTATGGAGCTTTATTGAATCAAGCTGTTAAGAGCTCATTCTTGTAGTTCTATAGGTTTCTGGATTAAGAGATCAGAGTCAGCATTTGATTTTAGAATTTTGTTGGGAATATCACAGATATTATGTCAGTGATATTCTTATGCCATAGAATCGTTAAACCTCATGAAAAACTTTCAGCAATGCTACCATACACAACAACAGAACAAAAGAAACTAAATTAAAGCATTGGTGAAAAATGTTTTCATGTGTTTGTTTCCAAATATGCACTTCCCTTAGGAAATTGTTTATGGCTGAATGGTGCTTAATTCCCCAAAATATTTATCTGGGCAACAACTGGAACATTATACTCAAACCTGCTGCAAAGTGACTGAAATAATGGTAAGGCATGTATGTTGAGATAGTATCTTTTTATCAGTTATAAACAATACAGAATGGCAGTGGAGGTTATGGGAAAGCAGTGAGCCAGAAAATCAGTGGTATACCGTGGACAGGATAAAATGCTGTCTGTTTTCTTGTATGAAACAAATTTACTGTGTGCCATAACAATGAACACTTTTTCATTATCCATTTAAAATCTGGGACAAGACATAACAAATAAAAATAAAAACAATAATTTAGAATGAATTGCATTTAAGGAAATCTGACTGGATATTCCACCTCATTTTTTCCAACTATAAAGTTATGGTTTTAAAAAAAAAAAAGGTATAGCAGACTGTCTGATTAATAAATTGCAATCAATTGCAATGCCTAATTATCTCCTTAGGAGGTTTGAAGAGAAAGTAATGGATGAAGCATGCTTTTCTCTCAGCATGTGAGAAGCTGGTTAGAACAGCTTCATAGCTTAAAAAAAATAAACCTTTGCTATAAGTGAGGAAAGGAGCAAAGTCTCAAATAAAAAGTGTGCGTCTGATTTTCTTTCTCTTGTTTAAATCAGGTAAAGCCAAGAGTGTGATTTTTGTGTTCAGATAATTAAAACAGTGGTTTAGAGACAAATGTCTTTAAAATTCTCTCAAAATCCCAGTAGAGATTATATTTCTGTACAGTATCTGAAGGAAAAAAAATGTGCTTAGGGAGGGTCTTGTTAGAATTTTGACATATGCAGTAAGTGGTTTATAGTTCCCAGTGGTATAGATGGAACTGTTAAAGGAGTCTAAGCTCATAGTCCAAGGGAAAATATCATCAGGTTTTTAAGGTCATTGTATGCTTACTCTATAGGAAAAAAATCTCAAAATTTATCCCCTTTTATTAAATACAAGTTGCTTTATCAGGGCTTTCTCTCCTTTCTCCTCCCTGGCAACATATCAAAAAGGGAATTACTGAGTTTGAAAATAAAACCCCACCTTAGCTTTTCCTGTGTGGTTTGTTATCTGTTTTGTTTTGGTTTTTTTTCAGTAGCTTAGGAGCAGACACATGGCCAGTTCTCTTGTGATTCTGAGTCTCGTTTGCAAACAGACAAAATGGGAAGTAACGTCAAGAATTACTTGACGTGGCAGTTCATGTAATGGTTGCTGAAGGCTGCTGTTGAATGGGATGTGTTGTGTATAAGGAAGGGTTCAATAAGATACAACACGTCAGTCTGGAAAAGAAAGGACTAAGAAGTTTACAAAATCATAAGAAAAATCAAGGGTGAAAGAATAAGGGGACATGAAATGAAACTGAAAATAACCATGTTCAAAATAAAAGGAGATAAATTTTCACATAGTAAATAATTGGCCCGTGGAACTCCTTGCCAACGGTGTTGTGAATGCTGAAGTTTAAATTAATTTGGTGTAGGGACTAGACAGATCAACAGGAGAAATCCATTTAAGACAGGGGAGACAGGGGTAAAGGGATGGGAAGAGAAAGTGCTAGAAGTTATACTTGGAGAACCTTATGCTTGCCCTGCCTTACTATTGTGCTGCCGCTGTTGGAGACAACACACTGCACTAGAGGGATTTTCTGTCTTAGTGTGCCTGTTCTTATTTAATCCTTAGCTTTTGGTCCATAGATTGGTATAAACCATAAATGGTATCATAACACGTTAATACTCTTGGCTGGCCTATGTAATTGATGCTGGAGGAGTACACAGGAGCATACACGGCATTCCCTCTCTAGATATAGCGAACCACTGCGGTCAGGTTGGATGGACACCTGTAAACATTATGGCTAATTCCACTGGCCAATGTGAGTCTCAGACCTCAGAGAAGAAATGGTAAATTCTGGTTCTGTCATTGATCAGGGGAATATATTCTAGTATGTTATGTCTGGACAAATCAAAAAGCTAGAACAGAGGTCTTCAGAGAAAAATCTGGCTGGACTTTAATGCCTCCCTTGAAATCTAAAGACGTTATTTTTCATGAATATTCTTAAGCATTTCTAGAAATAAACAAAACCAGATCACCCTGAACGACTGAAAGCTAGTAAGGCTTTTTATTCTCTTGATTGTCTTCACTCACAAATCTCAAAACACTGTAGAAAAATAGGTAGTCATAAGCTTTCCACTCTAACATATGAGCTAACTAATCAACAAAAATGTCTCACTCAGCGTGCAACTTATTTTGTCATTCAGAGAAAGGAGGTCTGTTGATGTTCAGCAGTTGTTCACTAGACCATGAACTATTTAAAATAGTTTGATTTAATGTTGTAGATGCATATATTTTTTTAATCTCTCATGTGCACGCACGCAAAGAGACAAAGACTGCTATTCTGCGTGTCTATTCTGTAGCAAGCAGCTCTTTCGTAATGTGCTGATGAAAAGATAGTAATTGGCAGGTCTTAATTAACTGGCAAGAGCTTCCCCATTGATTTCAGTTGTACTCTCTATTAGGTATTAGAGGAAACACTATCAGCCAGACAGGCACAACATATATGCCACATGACAAGGATATCATATTTCTGCTGTTGACTATACTGTGGTCATTCTTCTCTGAACATCAGAAGCCTGGCACAATTGATAGAGTTTATATACTCAGTTTTCCTCAGGAATGAGGAAGCCAAGTGATTTAGCTGTATTTGGGTCTCCATGTGCTCTTCTGTTTTCCCATTCTATTACATTTATGATGTCTGTTGACCTTCCAGTGTCCCTGTTGTGGAGTGGGAAAAAATGTGGGCCACTGGAAAGAAATAGTGCATAGGAAGACAATGAGAGAAATTAGTATTTTGATTTTCTTCATCCTTAAATATATTTTCTTAAATAAACAGAAATCCTGAAGGTCACAGCTGTATGATTCTTTTGTACCAGTTTCTAGTCTCAGGAATCTTGCTGTTCTGTCATGGCCCATGTACATCAGGGACTTCCTTTTTTAAATTGAATTCATGCAAGTAGACGGAATATTTAGGTGCAAGAGTCTTCTCTCCTGTTAGATTTACCTGGGGAGAAAAGGTGCCCACTTTAACTTCTTGTTCTAGCACATAAGACTCCTATAATGGAGATCCTGGTTATAATCTGCATACTCTTTCCTGAGGAAAAGAGTTTAAAAGGATCCTGACAGTATAACGTATTTGGGGTTTAGAAAGCCCTTGACAAATATCAAAGTTTATTAAATAAATCATGATGCTATTGGGTTAGATTAAATGGTCTGTTATTTATTGGAAAGCTACTTAATGGGTAGGAATTAATGGATGGGACAAAATTGTCATCTCTCATAATGGAGAAGAGTCAAAAGGCAGGGTAGGGGGTTCAGAAAAGGCAGTAAAATTCTGGGCACAGTAAGAGAAAGATAAATGGGAACAAAAGAGAAGGCAACACTGTGACTAAATGAAACCTTGTTGTGCCCAGCTGTGGGCAGTCTTGTGTTCTGCGTCTGAAGAAGGATGTGATGGAGTTAGAAAAAGTGCAGGCAACTGGAATGACTAAAGATGTGGACACTCTCTTATAAGGAGGTAAAATAAAACTAGGACTCTTCAATCTGGACAAGTAAAGGCTTAAGTAGGAGACACGATCAAGGTTTACAAAGTCACGACGATAAAGTGAATGAAAAACTGGTGCTCACCGAATCCCTTAGTGCTAGAATTGACAGGTACTGCTGACATTGGTGGGAAGTTGGTTTAAAACAAAGGAAGTACTTTTCTGATAAGATAGTTATGAACTTCTGGAATTTGTTGCCACAAGAGGCAGAGGTGACAGATGGACAGCATCAGCAAGTAGTAGAAAGAATTAGACAAATTCCTTTTGTAAAAGGATTAAATTAGTGATTACTCATTAAAGACATAGCAGTGATGTGTGCTCTAGGACTGCTAATGCAGCAGGTGTGGATGCAAGGGAATGATGAGGCCACTGGACTGTACAAAAGGGCAAAGCTTATTTGTTTTCCTTAATAGTGTCTTGTATTCAGAGCAGACTCTGAGGCTTGACTGAATAATGTCTTACTCAATAGAGCATTCCGTATGTTCTTATAAAAGAAAATGTGTTTTAATTTATTGTAAGAAAAGGTAACTGTGAACGATGAAAGTTTTCCTGACTACTTAACTTATATTTTGACGTGTTCTCCTTTACAGCAAAGCCTAATTTGTATCCTTTCATTTCAAATAACTTATCTCCTCTATTTGAATTTCTAATAAGCACACCCTGAATTTTTTGATTCTGTAACATTCTTGAATTCCACAAGAGTCCCTGGTGATTTTGTGATTATTTTAAAGCAAGCTGGATACTTCTGGCACTTTTAGTCCATACCTATCTCTGGAGATCAAAGCCTACATTTAAAGTGTAATAGATTATGCTTTTTCATCCTAATCAGAGTTCTCAAGCATGTGCAAATAAGACTCCCATGACTTACATCCAGTGCTAGCAGAAGATGCTAAAGTGCCATTATATGAGGCAAAACGTGTTGATAAAAATCTAAGACAATAATAAAACAACCTGAGTTGTGAAAAAAGGTCCTATTTCAACGCAGTAAAGATGCTAATAATTATTTACCCTGAGCAGATGGAGCACATAAATTGCTTTTGTTGTTTCCCAGGCACAAACAGAAGTTAAA
Organism: Tringa solitaria; assembly: GCA_026413425.1. Taxonomy (NCBI): domain Eukaryota; kingdom Metazoa; phylum Chordata; class Aves; order Charadriiformes; family Scolopacidae; genus Tringa; species Tringa solitaria. Next base: position 37,147,030 of record JAOXJM010000052.1, read on the forward strand.
AATACTAAAAACCCCAGAGTCAGAGATAGAAAGCTAATAATGACTAGAGGTAAGAGTTTTCCTTACAAGTTCCTGAAAACTGTATTGATATCTCTGGCAGACAATGAACTGCCTGTCAGTATCTCACCATTTGAAAAGTTTTTGCTTTTTGTAAACAACTCCTTGAGCATTTCTCAGAGATGGACCATTTAAACTTGTAGCCATTTGTAAGGAGGTGTGTCATGTGTCACTTCATGAATGCCCAAGGACACTTATTATGTAACACGCACACACACAAAAAAAGCCTTGAATAAGGTTCTGTTAATAGGTTTATTTTTTTTCCCAATACCACTCACTGCGTTATCTTGTCAGACCAGCTTTATGCTTTTTTTGATAAGCTTCCCATTCAGGACACACAATGGATCCTGGAGATCTATATATATTGCTTACCTTGCTGCTTTTCCTGCCCATTCTCTGTTTCTTCTCAGAGGCTCCCTTTAAACATTCTCCCTTACCCTACTCAACTTTTTAATCCAAAGCCTTGAAAGGCAACATATTCCAGCTAAAGAATTGATGGCTCTATGCCCAGTTGTCACGTATTTTTTCTGGTCTCCTGGCAGTTCTGTCCTCTGCTACAAGGTCAGGCTTCTCCCAACTCCTCCGCTGGCTTGTAGTGAGAGGGAAGGGAGACGGAGATATGGAAAAGAAGGTTTCCTGGAAATAACTGCTCAATAAAGTTACCCAAGTGCTAAATTTATAGGGGATAGAGAGAAGGAGGAGGGAGTGTTTTATTTTATTCTATTCCTTCCTCTTAATAAAAACAACAGTAGATTTGCATTTAGTTTGGGCCAAAACTACCTTTTTGGAGTTTGCCAGCATTGCTGTAGGCTTTGCTGCTTTCAAGGGAAGGGTAGAAAACTTAGATATGGTTTTGTGCATTGATCTTGGAAAGCACAGTCTGACTGGGGAATTCAGCTAAGTCTCTAGATTCAGGAGCTGTGCTTAGTATTCATCCTCAATTTTTCTCTCACAAGAGAAGATGATACAGGATTTCCCAATGATTCTAAGTCAGTGAGAAAAAAATTCATGCAAAAGGTTTTTTCTTTCTTTATTTCTTTTTTTTCTTCTTTTTTCTTTCTGAAAACTTGAAAAAAGTAAATGGCTGCAGTTTTGAGTATCTGTGTGAGGACTAGTCTGTACACAAAAAGCGAGAAGAACAGATTCTTCTCCCATGAGCTGGACTTGTGCTGGCAATGCAGGGTAGAAAGCTCTCTGTAGCTTTCTCTCAGTGTAGCACTCTCTGCTCTGACCTCCTGGGACACGAGATCTGCACAAGTCTCAGCAAATGAGGATGTTCAAATACAGCTGTTTTATTAACATTCTAGGGGGAAAAGCAAGACTAGATTGTTCTGTTAATTTGAAAAATAAACATTTTCAACACTTATTTTATCAATTTAAAATTTGATTGTTAAGGGACAGGAAAGCACAGGAAAGCAGAATTTTCATGCCCCTTCTCTTTTCTCTTTTCTTTCTTTTTTAAGTTCTTGAATAAACTGGATGAAAATGCATACAAAACTGGAAGCATTGCAGGAAGTTTCAGTACACAAATTCATATTAGAATGAAATCATTCTTCAGTATTAAAATTTCAACATCTCGAGGAAGTCTATCTCATGGCCAATGTAAATAAAAAGTCAAAAACTTATCTCAGTTTGAACATGTCTCCACATGGTATGGTTTTTCTTCTCTTTCAACTCTACATATGAAGAACTTGTTGGAAAGAAATAGTTAAAAAAAGAAGCAGAACAGTGCATGCTTCTGTTAAACTAATGATATCAGCAATCATTGTACTGTCTCCTCTCTGGCACTCAGACAACGCGTCTTAAGGAAAACTCAGAGAAATGTTGTAACATCTCAGTTTTCAGATTATCAATACTGGGCTGTGGGGAGTGAGGAATTGTGGAGAAGTGCTGCCGAGCGAGAGCTCTTGCAGTGATGGGAAGGAGGCCTTGAGAACAGTAAACGATGTCCTTGTATGGTAATATGAAATAGATCACAAGCTAACAAATAGATAACAATATACCAAACCAAATAACAATGACTAATTAGCTTAGGTGGGATAAACATTTAAATGTAGCCAATTGTATTGTTCCAACGGTGTATGGACATTCGCTCACAACCTATCTGTGTAGAGAGCATGACCCGTGATCAAAGAACAGAAACTCTATATGCTATAAAAGAAAAACAATAAATGTCTCCATCCTTGTCTCACAACTTGGCAGAGTCCCTGCCCATGTTGCCACACTCAGCATCTAAGCTTAAAACAGATTTCCTTGTGCATGTACCGAATTATGTATTGTGATTGCTACTAAAATGAATGTCAGCTCTTAGTTACTCATTTATGTATTTCATTTTGTATTTTTTTTGTGCTGAATATTTGTTTGGTTTGCCTGATTTTCTAATGGTAGTTTGTGCTGTTTTTTAGAGGATATAAATTGTGAAATGAACCATGAGTTTTGATAGGTTGGTTTTTACTTTGCCAGAATTTGGAAACATATTTATAAAAATTTAAGCAGACATTAGGAATTTGGGGGAAAAAAAATGAAAAATTCATAGCTTTCCAGAGTACTTGTCATACAATGCGAGAAGTAAAAACAAAAGAAAAGGGCATGTTCATTGATCCTCATTTTAAATAAATTTCTAAGAGATATAGGTTAATATAAAAACTACATTCAAGGTATTTCTAGCCAAATTAAATACCAATAAATTATGTTTTAATCAGGAGAGACACTTGAAAGCAGGTATGGATCCATTTAATGAAGATATAAAATAAAAATATGAGGTTAAAATAGCAAAATTTTAGTGAGATCCTGGGAAACAAGTAGAAAAGGATAGACCACTAAGGAGGTGGTCTAAATTTTGAAAGAAAAATGAAATAGAAATTGTTTTTATTTCTTCAATTCCACCAGAAGAAAGAAAAGAGAATTTACCAGACATTAAATCTAATGATGATTATAATTAAATGGCCCAAATAAGAGGCAGTGCCTTTTCCCGGGGCACTGATGTAACTGAGGTGGAATATGGAGCATTTGGTATTCCAAGTGTAAGAGGCAATGGCTTGAAAGGAGGTGGAGTGGGATGGATTCACACTGAGCAGAGGAAAAACAGACTTTATGGACTTGCGAGTAATGAACTGCATTGAAGATCTTTAGAATGAGTACAATGAATTGTCACTGAATCTCCGTTGTGATAGATATGACTATTATCCTAGCCAGTTTAGACAGGAGTAAAAGCTTGCTGATGCCTTGCAATGCTAGAGAGCTAAGAGCCGTGAAAACAGACAGTAACGCTTAGGATTGTGTGGGACTCTGAAAAATGATGACAGAAGATATTAAATGATCATTTAAGACGCTGAAGAGATCATTAAAAAGCAATGAAGATGCTAAATAGAACTTGGATTTCTGCCTCTCCCTTCTCTCCCATACTCTGAAATGACAGGAGGCTTTTAAGGCCAGAAATTACGATGAACAGACATTTTTATAGATACTTTTACAAAGATGTTTAAAGAAATAGATCTTCCCTATCCTAGTAGTACGGACTACTTCACATCTACCCACACCTCAAAACTGTCATTAACCCTGCACCACCCCAAACATCTTCCTTGTTCCAATTGCCTATGCTTACTGCAGAATATAGGGTGGTGTATGGTTTTTATTTTTAAAAAGGCAGAAAAAGCATAAAGAAGGATAGTGGCATAAACTGTTGTAACCTGTTGAAAAGATTGACTCTGAACGGAAAATACAGACAGCTCCTCTGCCATCTGTTATACCTGGAGTTATCTGGCATATAGCTACAACAGCGTCAGGTGGAAAAACTACAGGAGACATTCTAAGGTCATAGATATGATAAAAACAGAAAGAAAGGATGCTGTGTAGGTGTTAGATGCCAAAAATGGTTTCCTGATAAATACCAGTTTGATGGGGGAGAAATAAAGGAACTCACATAATGCTAAAAGAAATAGTTCTGAATAACCACAGATGGGACAAGAAGGAAAAGTGAACTTAAGTCAATGACGTGGTTCAGGGACAGCTGCCAGCTGCATGTATGTTGTCCAGTGAGGAGGCTGACTCCTGCAATATAGGTCTAAACACCTTCCAGGAGGCATTTGTAGGAATTTTAAGGTCTACAAATCTCTCAGGGCTTGGGCTTGGCAGCTGCTCATCAATGACACAGACACAGCTCTGGAAGAGATTTGTCATCCTACCAATTAATTTAGCCACAAGACTGCCTGTTTAATCTTTTGTCATTGAGTGGGCATCCTTAAGAATATAGCTATTCCCTTTCTTTTTGTCTATTGCTACTCCGAGCAAATTTTGTATTTGTTTAGAAAGTGCTCTATCAAACACTTGTTGGCTTTCTTTACTTACATGCCTGGTTTTCTGATAGTGTTTGTACAAACTTGCAAGGTCAGATCCCTGATTATGAGCTAAGGATAAGCTCATCACTATATGCCTGAGACTTTAAGGAATTGAGCTATATACAAGACGATCTATCAAAAGGAAAAAATAGCTTAATTTTTATAATAAGTTCATCTAATGTTAAAATCAACTATTTAAATTCATTTGTAGTAACAGAGGAAGATGAATTCTGGAACACAAACTAGGGAAAAAAGTATTGTAAAGCAGACCTAGAAAAGAAAGATGATGGCAAGAGGGAGAGATTCATTTAGTTTAGTATTTTTCTGGCTAATAATTACATTTGAAAGGCCAAAGAACACGCATGCTTTATGGTTTCTATGATTGGAGAGGATATGAAAGTATTTGGAATTTGACTTGATGAGTTTAATTTCTAAATGCAAATCTGTAGTGGTAGAAGCTATCAAATTAGAATAAGGTCAGCTGAGCTTCACTAATTCACATCAGCTGTGAACCACATTCAAATTAGTTTCCATCAGTTGTAAGCCTGGATCAAAGCTCATTGTGTTCACAGAAATCTCTATGTATGGAAAGGATCCACAAGTCAGCAACAAAAAGGTAGTAAGAAAACTCATTTTGTAAAGACTCATTTTGTTCATTTTGATTTAGCTTTGGCATAATTCAAGGAACCTGGGCTTATTCCTGATACTATGTATGTTAGGAAGATACCCAAGAAGATTTAATGTGTGATTCTGCAAAGTTCATTCTAGTTTCCCTGGGCTGGTAGTTAACTTTTGTGTCATCAGAAAATGTAAAAGCAATATCTACCATTACACTAAAGACAAATGGTATTTAAAACCTGGGTTTCTGACAATAAGGAAAGCCATGGACAGTAGTATAAAGGACTTATCTTTAGAATTACTTTTGATTCTCTCTGTACATGTTGTGTTTTGGAAGGAAATTACTACCTAACTAGGATTTTATGAAAATACCTCCTTAGGAGGTAACTAGGAATATAAAGCTGTAGCATTCTGTATTTAGCAACATTACTGCACAAATAGTCTTTCATTATTTTAAAAGATATATCAGAGAAAACTCCAGTATTCTGCTATCCTCCAAATCACATATAATGATTAGGGAATTAAGTGCAGAAGCAATAGATGATCAGTAATTTGTAAAGTCCTGATGAATAAAGCTGGACCACTGTTATTTTAGTAGTCAAGTGGTCTTCCTAGGTTTGCTAAAATTTTTTTTCATTATACCATAGATAATTTCAGAAAGTTTTTTCCTGGGACTGATCTTTTTCTTAATTCTACCAGTTTGCTGGTTTTATGTTGTGCTTAGTAGGTTTAGAAACTCTGGAAAATATGCTGTTCTATTCTAATCTTGAGCACTTAGTTATTTAAGCAAGTTGCTAAATTACTGACAAAGTATTTTAAGTTTGTTTCTATAAAATACACATTACCTGATTATTGTTCTACTTGAGATCAGTTGATTATTTCATATGAATACGGGCATGAATATAGAAATATACATTCAGATACCTTCACTGGCAATAAAAAATGGTGGGGCTGTTTCTTGTAGAAGAAAGTAGCTCTAAATAAAACCAATTTTGTATGTCTGCAAAACATTTGTAGCTCAAGAAAGAAACAGGAGAATTCCTACCATTTCTAGTTTTTCATGTTCTGATTTGTTTAGATTGCATCTGTGCTCCCTTTTGTTCTCTGTAATAAAACTTGTATCTTTTTATATAAATCTAAAAACACTGCATGGTATCATCTGAACTAGCTCTTATCCAACTTAGGCACCATTTTCACATAAAGAGAAGCAGGTATTTTTCTTCCTAAAGTCTCCTGATGACAGTAGTCAAATCCAGAGTTTTGGGAGGATTGTCTAATGCTTTGGATGGACTTGCTAGTGCTGAAGTTGCAGTGATTTGTAAGACAGCAATAACCTTATCAGATTTCTGCAGACATTTTCAGTGTGGCTTAATGGTCATAACCATGTACTATCAACTAGCCATTAATTTTACTTTAATTTGATACCACTGAAAATGGTTGATTATGAAATTAAGGCTAAATATGCCGCACTGAAATAAATATCTTAGGATTGACATCAGTGAGTCAGCTGGAACTCTACCCTTACTGCTCTGCTAATAGTCTGTATAAGGAAGCTTGTTGAGGTAAGTGTTCATCTTATCTCAGGCATCATCTAAGCGGCACGTGAGCAAGAAATTACCTACCCTCTTCTTCTGGGGCTCGAAAAGGCTGCTATCTTTTATTCTCATTGATTAGGACTGGGAAGAATTCCTGACGTTACTGCTTTGACTGCAAACACTAAAAGAAGGAAATACAAGCAGTTGTTTCAGCTTGCAGGCTGAAAGGATTTAGGCAAAATTTATGTAAAAGTCCAAACTGCAATAATCAAAAATGAACCTCTGAACTTTTCACTCACAGCTGCTAAAAGTGGTAGTATACTTGGAGAAGAAAGACGGCTGCTCCAAATGTAAGAGAGGCTATGCAGTACTTTTGCTTCATCACCTTCTATACTCAAATTACTTTTTTACCATGTGCAGAAAAAGAAAATCCCTGAAGTGCTTTTCTTAAAAGAGGGCCGGTCAAAACAGATCATAATTGTAGTGCAGGTAGTGTTTATTTAATTTCATTTGCATGTACCCTTCATTGTCTACTTTCTTTTACATTCTTATTTCCATCTGGAAGACTGGGAAGGCAGCTGGCTTCCCAGCAGACACCAACTCCACAATTAGGTAGCTGGCAAGCAGCTATTGCTCTCCTGTTTGTGGAGACTGTCTGCCTTGCTGGACCTCATGGCACACTTGCCCACTATAATCCATTTGCACTGGGAACCTGGCTGCACCTATTGGCCTCCGGTCAGGAATATAAAGGGTCCAATTGGCTTTGTAATAGCAATGACATTGTATACGACCAGGCATTAGAAAACATATGCACTATAATGATTTGAAGTCAGTTTGCTGGTTTATTTGTACTCTTCATTTACCTCAGAAGGAAATATGTTGGGTATTTCTTCAGGGTATACTCAGACTGTCTCATCAGGATGGCCCAATAATACTTTTCTTGTTCTGCTGACTGTAAATCAGAAACATGCTCCTGAAGCTGTTTCTTACATACCTTTCTGGTGTTGTTTCACACTGCCTGTAACCTCTGAGCAGCACTGGTCTTTGAGGATATTTCTAAGCCTATTCAGCTCTTCTCATATTCTCTACTGCTTTAGGTTCACATAATAGAGAAATACTATGAACTTTAGTTATTGCCAAAGATTTTTTCTGATATTCAGAGCTCCTTCAGAGCTTTCCTGTGTTTTTCCTTGCTTCTCTGAGAACCAGTAGAGCATGATCCATAGCTTTGTTCTGATGTTGGCTTGGCTACAGATTAGAGAAATAAAAAGGTACTGTTCAAAACTGAGGTAGGTAGACAATTTGAAAGCTACATGTGGGAAATCAGAAGACAAGCAATAAGCTTACATAACATACAGACACATTACAGGAGTAATATGCACACTCCAAGTATATGTATATATGTTTTATCATACAGGATCTCTTAACCCAAAAAAATTCACAGAAATTACTTAAATTGAGGTTATTTTAGAACTGATAATTGTGGTTCTTATTGCAATTCCTAGTTCAGCAGTTATGTTTTTCTTTCTTAGTAGCCTGTGACCTTTCCCTTTCTCTTTCCACTTCCCTGTGGTATTGCAGAGGTTTGTCAAAGACGTTGGATTCAGATTTTGGGACCTCTCTTACAGGCTATGCTTCTCCTCTCCTTCAGCATCATCGATCCCTATGAAATGCTGCACATAACTTGGGGTCTCTGAGATGCCACCATGCTTCCTTTGTCATTAAACAAGCTGTTCTTTTACCAGTGCTAATGAGCTCCAACGAGAGGATGTGCCAGCACATCAAAACACATTCCACATCGTAGAGCTCCATGCTCTGTCACAGAGCGAGCATTTCCTTAGCCCTAGTGATGAATTATCATGGAATCTGCTAGGTAATAGTAATATTATTAAAATTTAAACTTTTTGTTTTACTGTGGGTTTTTTTTTCAGAAGGTCTAAAAGTAAAAGATTAAGGAGGCAAAAATCAATGACAATTAGGAGCCTCATGCTTGTCTCCTAGAAAATCCAAACCCAAGTTTATATTTTATTTTTCCATCTTCAATTTCTGGATTCATACAACAGCTATGTAAAGAGAACATAACATTTTGTACACATCAGTTACTGACACAAGTTATTCTTATCTTTTGCTTTCTCCAGGAGGTAAACAAACCTTGTTATCTTCATTGTACAGAAAGGAGCTTCAGGCAGGGGGAAGGGCCACCTTGGAAAATTCAGTAGGCACCAATCTGAAATTTAAAGTTATTCTACAACCAGACAGTGTCTGAAGCAAGGACGGACAACAAATTCTGTCTCCATCTCTCAGTGTCATGGCTTTACTCACAAACCATCCTTCTAGCTTCTTTACTTCTCCATAACAGAAGCATCTTTTGCTTGCTTGTTTTACAATGAGGGAAGAGTAGAAAAACGGGAGATAGGCTCATTCTAGAATCAAATTCTAATTAATTTGAACACTGTTACAAATTGTTATGCTACTAAACCCACCTTAGGCAACACAGGTACAGATGTTTTCTTTGTGTTACACTAGAGGTCTTCCTGTGAAGTGTTTAGTTTTCACAGCATCTGATCTGTTTTCTTAGGTTTTTGTTCTGCAGAGCTAATCTACAGGTCAAATCTTAAGAAAATAAATATTAGTTCATTAAGTCATAGCAAACAAAACCAGAAGCATTTTCTGTGGTTATTTAATCTCTTCTGGAAAGTGTCATACTCTTTGTATGACACATCAAGAAAAATTTACTCAAATTATCATGTGCTTGATGACAATTTTTGCCAACTTCTTTCCCTACGTGTTCTGGAGCAGAGGTCACCAGCCACATGCCATGTGTTCTAATTGTTTTGTCCAGAAGTTGATTTTCCCTCCCCTTCATGCTTGATGAACACCTCAAGGTGGTTTGCCACATCCTTCAGGCAGATATGCTGCTTGTATTTTTACAAGTGGCATCCGCCTGGTGTTAGAATCACAGTTGTCTTTAACTTTCTGGCTGCTGCTACCATCTTCCAGGTTTTGATATTGCATCTGCCTAGCAAAAGGAGCACTCCAGGTGTTACTTGGCTTCTGATTTTGTTACAAGATTTTTCTCATCGTCCTGTTGCTAATTTGAATGTCTTGGCCAGATTCCAGTGCAAGTAATTACATTCTCTCTGTCTAATTTTCCCTTCCATTTTCATTGTAGATGTTATTTGTCAGTACTTGCAAGAGTGCTGAATGGCACTGCTGTTGAATTTTCAATGCATGTTTGGGTATGGGGAAGAAAACTGTGCATGGAGTCCAAAGGGGGTTTACCTTCCTCCCTTTGAGATTGAATACCACATTAATAATCCATTTTTTGAGGGGAAAAAAACCCAGAACATTTTGGCCTGGCAAGATGGTGCCAGGATTGGTATACAGAAACATTTGTTAACAATGTGTTCTTTATATCAATTGTTTAATTACCAGAAATAGGTTGGATGTAGGGTTGTTACATTTGAACATCCATGATCCCGGGGTCCAGGATTTCAGATTCTCATCTAGTTTGAATTGATAGGTCCCATTTAATTGGTTCAGTTGCATTTATATCAGATAAAGCCTCAAACTTTTAAAAGACTTTACATTGGGTTTTCATGTCCTCTGTAACTTCTGCCCTTGAAGACCATGATCTCTAGGAATTAAATTTTATTTCACCAGATGTATAGTAAGAACAGATTAATGTCTATGTTCCAGAAAACACAGAGGTTCTCTCCCATTGCCTACATGCACGTATTTGATTTCTGGTACATGAAGTAATTCAGGAAAAATTATCTCACACAGAATTTAACTTTAAGCCTTTATGAATCAGTTAAGTTACCTCACTTACTCATGACTTGCTATCGTTTATTATGATAAAACTTATTATGGTAGTCCTCTATTATGACCTCTCTGGGTTAGTTGGATTGAAATAAATTACATTTGTTCTCTAGATTAGTTTAATCTATACAAATTCCAGAAGTGGTTGAATCAGAATAAACAGGTATCACCGAGGTGTACTACTGCTTCATATAATTTAATTAACTGTGGTTCAGAACCGAGAATTTACTGTTAGCTGAAAAGCTTTAGCCTTTTGCATTCAACATGGTTTTATTTCTACGGCTTCTGAAATGATACTCTAGATCAAGGAATAAACAGGTAAACCTGATTCTCTGTTTAGAAGAGGACTGAACAATCTTCTTTTTTTTCAAATTTCTCCCTGGGAATGGGATATTTTACCATAAGTGCCATTTCCAGCTCAGTGGCACAGGAACAGGTCAGCTGATTAACTGACCCTAGGGTACATAAGGTCTGTGAGAGGAAAAGGCACATAGAAATTGCTTTGGCATAGCAAAAATCTTTTCTATTAGATCAGGACAGTTTCTGGTACAGTCAGAACTGCAAACAGCATCCAAATTAATAAACTCTTAAGTTCTGCACACACAGGGTAACAAGTATTATCTTTAGTTAGAAAGCAGTGGAAGTAAAATGATTTGCAGCACACTAAATAAGTCTGCCTTGCAGATTCCAGTGGGGTATAGCGTGGCAGCTCAGCTACTGGCAGCAGTCTCGCTGTGGCAGGCAAGACTTCAGTGCAAAATAAATTATCCTGCCCAAAATCTGTGCCATGTTGTACAGACCAGGGCCCCCCAAAGGGCATTTTGCAATGAGACTCTTTTGATTGTGCCCATCCTAAGAAAGGTACCGCATTGCAGGGGACCTTTGTTATGCAGCCTGACTTGGAGGACAGGGAGCCCTGACCTAAGGCACTCGCTTTCCCAGAGATGCTTGGGATGATTTTCTTAGTAGTGGAGTACATACAGATCTTTCAGGAGTTGATCTCCATCTGCTAAACAAAGCCAGGAGTACTTTGCATCTGTATATAATATATAAATAACATATTATTTATATAATGTTATAGATACATATATTTATAATGTTTCATTTAATAATTTTGGAACAATTTAGGTTACCTTTCTAACCTTCCGCACTGCATTAAAAAAGTGCAGCATTAATGCAGAT
>JAOXJM010000052.1:37205724-37226753 GCA_026413425.1 Tringa solitaria
TAAATCATTCTTGCATATGTGGTTTTATCAAAGCCTATGAAAACAAGAATGATGGCAGCTGAAGTAAAATGGCTTTTTGGGTGGTTTTGATTTGGATGTTCTTTAAATAATGAATATAATTATAAGAAAAAACAATAACTGAATTACTAGGAATGTTTCTGAAATCTATTTGCCTGCAAGATTTTGGGGTATGTTTCCCAAAGACAGCATGAGAGGTTGCATGTTTAATGCTCCCTTTACAGCACAGAATAAAGAGTGACTGTGAGGCAACATAACCAGGCCAGTTGATTTTATGATAATATAGTATTCATTTGCCTGTTTATTATTGTGCGTAAGGATTGATAATGTAGAGAAACCTATATTTGAAATGCTAAGAATCTTTTGTTCATTTAACAGGAAAGATATTTGAATAAAAGGGTGCTTTTCATCAGGGGCAGATGAAAATGACAACAGGAATGGAACTGATCTCTGTACTTTTGCCTGACTCTTCCTCTTATTTGAAAGACAGACAAAGAGAAAATAGTTGTTGCTGCTGTTAGACTGGCAAAATAAAAGAAATTACCCTTTATTTCACACATTTTCCATTGTGTAGAGAGACAGGCTGAGGCCCAAAGTCTCTGTGAAATAAGTTTTAAAAGACAGTCTAGATAAAAATCTCGGCTTTCTGCATATTATAAAACTGTATTATCATCTCTCCTTCAACTTTCTCCTATCACCATTTCTCTCACGAATAGCCCTAAAGGCATTTCTTTATGCTGTTGAATGTGTTAGGTTTAAATATTGCTTGTCCTTACTAAAACTGAGCTGGTTCCTCCAGACTGTTGTGAAATTTAAGCTTAAGGTCATGAAGGCTGGGGGAGACTTGGTGTCTCAATACCTGTAACATAGAGAAGGGAAGAATTTAGTAAAGGACTGTTAAATTCATGTGGGTTAGGTTTTTTTTGTTTCTTACTTTGAAGCACTGAAACTGTATCGTAAAATGCTTTTTAAGGGACAATATAAAAGCCTTATGGTTTTACTGCACGTTGTGCTTTTACTACAGAATGTTCTTTTTTTCCTAAACCTCTAATTGATGATTGTATCCAGGTTCACTATCTTTTGTATCTAATGGAAAAATATTTTGCTGATTTTCCATGATTTTCCATGGATTATTCACTAAGATTCAGATCTTTATTCTTATTTACCCAGATCAAACAGTCTTTTCTTCCTTTTTAACACAAAAAAGGGTTTTCCTCTTTTAGAAGATCCCATTTAATCAGTTTCAATCACATGACTAAATAAAATCTAACATTGCCATCTAGTGTCCAAATACTGGATTATATACACTTTTTAAGTTCAGTGGTATCAGATAGTGGTTTTGAATATCATTTGTAAAAGTGGGGTGCTCAACTTATCAAAATGTTGTTTGTTTCCAGTTCTTCCCTTTTAGTCATCTTTTTTCTCAGTGGAATAACTTTACGCCTAACATCATAATAACATTAACTGTTTTCTACTGATGCTAAGAATGTCAGCTTTTGTACAGTTTCAAAAGGATTGCGATCAGTATTGTGAAGAGTCAACTGGGATAGGAAGTGCAGAGAATGAACTCTGCTGTCTGTGCTCTTCCTCTCACTGTTCTGCTAGAAGCCATTTGAAGAGTTGACACAAACGAGTATTTTGCCACCCAGCCTGATTCAGCTGGAGAAAAAAAATTCACTTGGAGAGGGTGTCCCAGCAGTTGTATGACAGGAATGGTCAAAATTACCTTAATGAAACAAGGAGAAAGAAAAACTGTTCAAGGAAACATTTTATTACGGTCTGTTTTTTTTTTAAAAAATAATGTGTTCAGGACACTGAGAAGAATAAAATTCTGCCTATATATGCAACTTCTGTTAGAAGATTGCAGTTTCATTACTCTGATGACATAGGTTCATTGAAATGCAAGTCACAGCTTTGCAAGGGAAAAATTGAAAATTGTCTTGCAGCTCCAGCTACCCACAGGCTGGGTTATGAATTCTTTTATGAATTCAAAGAAGCATCATGTCTTATTGGGGAAACTCCAGTTCTTCATAGTGACCCCAGAGAACTTGCAGAAGAACTCATTGTCCATAGCTCTGAGCATTCTGGGTGGTAGAATAGTCAGGCTAAGTGTGCTACCATTCCGAGTTTAGGTGCTTTTAACATAACTTAATCTTATATAGTGAGTGGTAGACATACCTCTTTGAGACATGCATTGATTTTAGGAATATTCACTTTTTAAGTAAAATGAACTGCTACACTGAAAACTTCTTTCAGAACTGCAGCCTGAGAGCCTCAAGCAGACTGTATGTTTATCTACTGTTCCGTTGCACCTCCATCATTGACTCTCTTGTATGCATTCCCACTATTGATTTTTCTTTTTTGTCTGTCTTCAAATACAAATATGAAGAATCTCCTTGTGAGCTGAGGTGCCTTAGCCTCCTTATGAAGAGAATTTTCTTTAGGGTCTACCTTTCTGGCCTGTGCCAGCCAGACACGGCCTTTGCTCAGCCTTCTTCCAGCTGTACACACCTTGGCACAATGTTAAGTGCGGGGAGCAGCCCCCATCTATTGCAATGTTTCATAGCAACGGTAGAGCCCCTCACAATCAAAATCTGTGATGCGATCATGTGTAATTGTTGTAACTTTATTTTTCCTGGAAACATAGGGAAGCATGTTTTGCCTGTATTTTCAGAGGATTTCTTATTACTGCCATTTTCCCTTCACAAACATAGATCAATAGATGTCAAAAAAAAACCTTTGGTGATCTCCCTTAATAAAAAGATGGGCAGTTGGCTATTGCTTGTGTTTAATACAGTCTCAATCTTTGAAATTTTATGTAAAAATTAATAACTACTTGGCTGGGAGATGGGAAAATAAATGTCAGGGTTGGTTAATATGCCTTTAGGCCTGTGCATTTGTTCAGTTAGAAACTTCGTTTCTCTACAGTTTTGTGAACACTTATAAATTGCTTCAATGAATATTTTATGTTTACTGTCTTGTTTATATAGTGCTCATGTGGGTTTTGTTTCTAGTTCATACTCCTGCCTAATGAGATAATACAAGGCCCAAAAAGATACTCAAATTTGCTAAATCATATTGCAAGCTTTGCTCACATGCATAACGAACGCAATTCTGGTTTGGTTTTGTTTCTTGGTTGGTTTGGTTGGATTTTTTTTCCCCTTGTGTGTGTTTTTTTTTCCTGTTCAATGAAAACTAATGAAACTTTTGTTAAGCAAGTATCATTTTATAGGTTCTCATTGCTACAATACTTAATATCCAATTGACAGCTAAGCATTGTTTAACTGTGTATATGTGTTGTTTAAGTGTATGATTGCAAAAATGTAGACAAATCAGTTTTGCAAATCTATTAATCAAGGAAAAATGACATTTACTTAATAGAAACAGTAAATGTTGCATCCAAGTGAATTGGAAGCAACCACTTTCTGTTGATAAGCAATATTTTGTCATTGGCTTCCTTGTATACGTTAACAGTCTGCTTATATTCCTCTGGACCATAAGTTACTTCAAATACACATACCTTACTGTATGGAGGGTTATTTTATTTTTCTCATTTCAACAGCAGGCATTGGCACTAGGGAGGTGAATCAGGTCTTCCAGAAGTAAAGATCTTCCAAACCTATTCTCAGTGTCAAGCAAGTTGATAAACCACTACAAGCTATAGGCTTGTGCTGTCAGCACAGATAGAGTTGATCACCTGTTATGTAGACATAACTGTCATAGGTTTTTACAGGAGGGAAAGGTCCCCTGGGATGCACTGGTTCAGATTTTAGGTGGAAAAAAGGCACATGTAAGATGGGTGAAATCAGACAGTAAGAAGTTTTGTATCAGATGTCTGAGAAGCATGACAGCAAGGGAGCTCACCTGTGGAAACTGGAGAGCTTCCACGGTTTCTTGTCTGCTCTACATGGAGCTGCCTGGCTTGGACCTTACCTCATCCTGCCATATCTTAAAAAAAAGCTTTCCTTCAGGCAAGTACTGCCCACTAATTCCCATGGAGACCAATGAAACAGCTGACCAGCCATGCCTGTGTTCTCCCAGCCTCTTATTAATATGAAATTTTGAAAATAATTCTCTAAAGCCAGTGAGATGACTTGGGCAGTGGGTATCCCTCTAATACGAATAACCCAGGTGCTATGAGAAGACTTGTCAATGAACCAAAAGCAATGCTTTCAGTAGCTCTACTGGGTAATCTGTATGTAATGTAGCTGGAGCAAGATTAGTCCTTCATATTTTCGTGCACTCAAAGTCGCAATAAATAGCATCTGAATTAGCCCTTCACCCCTTGAAATAGCTACAGATTCTCATCCCAAACAAAATGATATTAGAATTGCAAATCATTATGAATACCATCAAGCAATCAAAACCTAATATAGAAATGTATGCAGAGATAAAGCAGATACTGTGTTCTCCAGGTTTAATGAAAAATGTCTAATACTTTTGTAGCCTTACTTTCATTTGATCTATTTCTCGGGCTTTTTTGTAATGAAAAATCTGAGCACAGTGATTCATAAAAGATGACTATTCTCTGGCCATTTTCTCTCATAAATATCTGTTACAAGTTAGAGCCCATCTCTATTTAAAATCTGTTTCCAGAAAAAAACTGTATGCTGGAGTTATTTTTGTACTGTTTGTCTTACAGAATTTTGAATTACTTATTAAACAACTCAGAATGTTACATTATTGTTCTGCTTGTAATATTTCCTGTCTCTCAAAAGAGCTTTCTGCATGACAGTGAAATTAAGACAATATTTTTTCTTTTTTTCTGAACTGGAAAAAAAAGCACTCTAAAGCTATTTTAACATAGGTACAGGCATTTAAAATTAATAAGTCTCTAGGAGGCAAATGTTAGTGGTGTCTGGGGAATAAGCAGTTGTGCACCTGGCTATCTGTTAAAAAGAAGGCAGGTAAATATTTGTTATTTATTGAGGCTCATTATTGTAATAGTCATGTAAAAGTTATTACAGGTTTTTTTAGGGACTGTTTTATGATTTCAAAATAGAAAAAAATAAACATAGCTTGACACAGTATGTTATTAACATTGAATAACATTTCAGCAAAGTAAAATGTTAGCATTTACCTGTTGCTGCAGGTGAGAAAAAGGACTGCAAATATGAGATCTCAACCTTTTAACTAAACTCTTAGGCACACTATTTCAATCAGTTAATCTGTCCAATTCACATATGTCTTCATAAATTATTTTCATTGATTAAGTTCTTAACAGTAACTTCCAAGGAAGTTTTTCAGATAGTTACACTTCTGTCATTCAAAGTCACAGTATTTATTTAATAATCACTGCTAATCATTTTCATTTCATTTATGATAAGAACATTTGCAGCTATAACAGCTTAATTGCAACCATTTCAAAATAACACATTACATACATTACCGGGTTAGCACTTCTTGTATTACCTAAGAAAATTGTGCTCTCCTTACCCATAAACCACCGTATTTCAATTTCCAAGGTGGTACGAATCTTTTGTCCTTTTTGAATAGTTCTGTTTCTCTGTTTAGTGAAAAACAGGATATGTAGCTAGGCCTCTCACAAACCTTATTGATTTTTATTTGTAGATTTGTGTTAGAAATAGCACTGCAACGTTTATATAAGCATATTTATCCTAATAGCCATAACATACAGCTGTGTTAGTATAGTTACCACAGCACTATGGTATTGTGAGAGTTTGCAAATTGTCAGCAATCATAATTGATCATTTTGGGAATTTATTTTCTGCTTTGGAATACTGAGGTTGTGGTATTTTGCTTAAGTAAATTTGAAGCTAAGATTCTTTAATTTTCATCTGTTTTCCATTTGACTATCCCTTTTTGAGATAAGGTCCATTACACAGTCTCTGTGTAATGCCTGCTAAGCATTTTTTTTCCTTGGAAAGCTTCAACTCTTCCCTTTTAGAGTGCAGGGCTAAAACACTTGTTTTGCTTAATCAGACCAGTTTAGGTGTTAATTTCTTCAGGATTGTTTTAAAATATGAGAATCATGGGTCAGAAATTAATAGGCAATATGAATGTAGTCACATGAGAAATTTGTATTTAACAATGCTTAATCACTTTAAAGTGCTCCTGAACTGGTAGACAGTAGCTAGTCTGAATAATTTTCATAGGGGGGAAATTCGTATTAAGGTTGTGTTAAAAATTATTATATGAGAGTGTTGGCCGTAGAGAGCGAACGGTCCTGGCTCTTCAGGGAAGCAAAAGCTGTGACCAAGGATCTCATACAGGAATAAATTCTGGTCAAGGCACCAGCCAGTGAGCTTGGCCTGAGGGAGGAGGTCATGCTCCCCTCTTGCAGCAGCTGAGCCTGATCAGGGAGATCACACCAAGCAGCTAGAAGAGGCAAGGCTGAGATGGGGTATGGAGCTTGCATGGGGAAAGAGAAGGGATATATATACGCAGTATTAACTTAACCAAGATCAAACTGTAAGATAAGAAAATAAATAAAAACATCAGGAAATAGCTTAGATTAAAATTAGTATATTTCAATTATGGTTCTTTTCCGTCTGCTTCAGGTCATAATTTCTTCTTTTTCCTACATCCATCCATAATTGCGTTTCATCTTCTCAGCCTTTAAGAGCTATTCTTTGATTGCTTTTCCTTAGGCTAGCTTGCAGTATGTAACATTCTTACTTACTCTTGTCCAAGTGCTCTTTCAAGATTTCCTGCTGCCTAGACCCTCTGATATGGCTAGTTAAGCAGTGTTTGCTTAGCAATTGACTGGGCAACAACCATCCAAATGGCATGTTAAAGAGTATGACTGATTTGAGCAGTTTTCTTGAACAGGAAGCAGTGACTGAAAAATATTTAATGCACAAATAGTAATGTGAATTAAATATCTGGTTGAGTTACTGTAATCACTGAAGTCCAAGATACAGAGTTAATAAATGCAATACCAGCATTATTTCCTGCAACACCTGGCATATAGTTAGGTTCATCTCTTTAGATGAAAATGAGGACCTTTCAGAGAGAGCGATAAAAGTAGTCTGTTACTGAGGATCTGGGCTTGTACTCTAAGTTTCTCCAGGGTCTCTTCTTATAACATTAGGCAAATAATTTTCTAACTATGGTTCTATATTCTTTTTTCATTCCCATGTTCTTTGGTTCCATGAAATTGTGTATTCCTTCAAGCAGAAACTTTTGCATATTTTGGTAAGTTACATGTCTTAGTACAAGAAAGATCTGATTGTTGTAAAGTAGTTTCTTGAGGTCTTACAAAGAAACAATGGGACTTTTAGTGACATCGCATGTCAGTATGACACTGAGTCTTGCACATGTGTGTTCAGTATTAGACATTGCAAATCTATAGCAGAAGTATCATTTAATCTGGCAGATGAAGAAACATGAAGTCTTACAGAAGAAAAGCAGATGTAGAGGGTGCATGACCTGACCAATCCAAATGATGTTCAATTTATTAAGCATAAACTCAGTACGTAAGTTAAGATTAACCTTAATTAAAACCTGAAAGGGGGAAAAAAAAAAAAAGGAAGGCATTGCAAACGTTGGCAGACTGTTTTTTTTTTATTATTTTTCTGTTTGTTTGTTTTAGCAGAGCTTTTGTCCGCTCCACTTGAGTCTAGTCAGAACACAGTGACGGTGATGTTGTTTGAGGCCAATGAGTCAGGCTGGTCAAATGTATTTTCTCCCATAATAGCTGGAAGTCACAAGAAATCCTGTAGTGGCTAATTATAAAATTATCTGTCTCTAAGGAAAATTTCTTCTTAACTGCATGAGCTGGCTTAGTCCCTGAAGGAAGAATGGTTTATATTCCTCATGTAATTACACAGGGGAGCCTAGAAAGTGCTGAAAAAAGTTTCTTTTTTAAAATAAGTGGATATAAGAAAATTATAAAATCCATTTTCAGCTGAACTATAGACACAAAATAACTAATGTAGAAAGCAGACACAAGGTGAAAAAATAAAAATCTTCTCTTCCAGATTTTTTCTTTTTATTACAAAGGGTGGATGTGGATTGAATATTACATCTCTTAGAAATAGTTTATAAGAACAGATATCATGACTGCAAGGGAGAACAGGGAAGATGCTGGTATTGCTCAGTCTCTCCCATGCCTAGACCTACACTTTCTAGCTCTAACCCACTATAGGCTTGTACCAGAAGGACAAAAGCCATTTTCAGCTAATCTCAGACATGAAAGCTTGAAAAAAATGTCACCGATTTCTTCTTGCTATAAAATCTGTATTAAGTTTGTAGACAGTAATATAAGTTAATTGAGCATCACTGTCCCACAGAGACTGTATAAAAGCATAACCAGAGCTGAGTCAAGACCTTCTGTGGTTTTGAGTCTATCAGTTTTCATCGCATGGTCCACACCCTGAGGATGGGCTGAAGTTAATAATGGGTCTAATTAATCACCTACTAAAATTGTGCGATTATGGCACAGGGGGATGTGTGCAGAAGGGGCATGAGTTAGTGTTGACGGTGATCCTGAGAGGCTGTTGTTAACTGTAGGATCATAGAATACCGGGTTGAAAGGGACCTCAAGGATCATTTGGCCCAACCTTTCTTGGCAAAAACACAGTCTACACAAGATGGCCCAGCATCCTGTCCAGCTGAATCTTAAAAGTGTCCAATGATGGGGGATCCATCACTTCCCTGAGGAGATTGTTCCAATGGCTGATTGTACTCATGAATAATTTTCCTCTTGTGTCCAACTGGAATCTCCTCATGAGTAACTTGTACCCATTAACCCTTGCCTTTTCCATGTGACTCCTTATAAAAAGAGAGTCTCCATCTTCTTTGTAGCCACCCTTTAAATACTGGAACATGTTGATAAGGTCTCCCCTAAGCCACCTTTTCTCAAGGCTGAACAAACCCAATTCTCTCAGCCTTTCCTCATGTGGCAGGCTTCCCAGTCTTTGGCATATCTTGGTGGCCCTTCTCTGAACCCTTCCAGCCTGTCCACGTCTTTTTTTTGTATAGAGGGGACCAAAACTGAAAACAGTATTCTGGGTGTGGCCTTGACAAGTGCTGAGTAGAGTGGGATAATAACTTCTTTATATCTTCTGGTGATGCCCTTGCTGATGCAACCCAACATCTTGTTGGCTTTCTTTGCTGCAGCAGCAAACTCTTCACTCATACTGAGCTTGTTGTTCACCAGGACCCCCAGGCCTCTTTCCACAGAGCTGCTCCCCAGTCAGGTAGATCTCAGCCTGTGCTGCACTCCTGGATTATATTTTCCCATGTGCAAGATTTTACACTTGTCCTGGCTGAACTTTATAAGGTTCTTGTTAGCCCACTCTTCCAGCCAATCCAGGTGTCTCTCCCTTCCAAAGTCTCTACTTTCCCACTCAGTTTGATATCATCAGCAAGTTTTGTCAGGGTACACTTGATCCCATCATCCAGATCACTTGTGAAGGTATTAAATGATGCTGGGCCCAGTATCAATCCCTAGGGGTTGCCAATTTGAAAAAGAGCTATTTAACAACACCCTCTGGGCATGGCCAAGGGAACCTGACTCATGAGCAGTGCTACAGGACATACAAGGTTGTGACGGAGCCAGTCATAGCTGGGAACATCAGAAGAGCTTGATCACTGCTTGCACTTGTCTGTAGGGGTATTTAGCCACTGTTTGGCTATCAGGGACCTGGTCATTGCCTAGATGGCATTCTAAGAAGGCGATTGAGTAGATGAACCTTTTACACAGGATAGAATGTTTCAACAGGCTGATGGAGGCTTGGGGAGTTGTTGGCCCCTGCCAGTCCACCTCAAAATATTCTGTTATCATTCTGGTATCATGTGCTATGACTGGACACTAGGAGCAGGATAGGCATATCCATTCAGAACTGTCTTGCACAAGCAAGTGAAAATGGTGTATGCCTTTGGAAACAGGATCAGTAAACAGTCTATTAGTGACTACAGCCAGGATATTGGTGGTATGAAAGAGGTATGCAATGTTTAAAGGAATGGAGTACATGTAAGAAAATTCAATTTGATCAAAAACCAACACCCACTTAAATATCATATATGCACCTTAGAACAGCTTTCACAATGTTTAAGTTATAACTATAATGAGAACAATTGAGCTTGTGATGAAAAGGGTGAAAGTCTCTTCACTAGGTTTCAGCAACTACAGGGCTATCACAATGTTGCCTGGCTTTGCAAAACGTTAAGTTGGCACACATAAATTATTTAAGTAATTTCTGAAAGCCAAACATCTGCAAAGGTACTGAGGTTGCATATAAATTCTGAAATGCAGGGGATACTGCCGGAGACAGGTACAGTGCAGTGGAGCGTAAGAAATGGAAACTGAATTGCATAGCATATATGCAGCATTAAAGAAATGTATCTCAGCTTCTAGTCAGCGAACCCAAACATGTTGTACATTATGCAGACTGTTCAGCAATTTGCATAATTATAAACTCCCCTCGAAACAGTAAACATTACTGCAGAATTCAGTAATACAAAAAGCAACATTAATATGCATTGCTGATTTGACTTTTTAATTTTTCCAGGGTCTTTGGAAACACCCAGGTTTTAGAACAGGCAAAATAGAGACTTTTTCAGTAACAAGTAATCCATATTGGAAAGAAATGGAGCATAAAAATAGAAACTTTCGGTTTTAATATGGAGGAGTTGCCTTGCTGACTTCTGAAGCTGTTTCTGGTAAAATTTTATTTTATACTTTAGCTATATTTTAAAATTCCTCCAAAGAGTAATCCATTAAACTATAGACTGCCAGTATGTGGGGGGGGGGTTCAGAAAACATTATCTTTATTGCTGCAGATAGCATACAATATGATTACATTAGGGTACTCTGCTGTGTGGCTGTGGAGCAGAGAAGCTGAATTAGCAGCAGAATACTAATATTGATAGTACTTCACGGAAGACTGCAGAAGAGCTCTTTCCAGGGAGATGCAGGGAAGAAATATAGAAGTTTAAATATGAAAATGAAAGAATTCTCAAGGAGACAGGAATAAAAAATTAATCCTTTTGTTAGCAAAACAAGAAGAGAATACTGTATTGGGAACTTTTGTGAGTTTTATGCCTGGGTCACAGTTTAAAGAAAGCCTGGTTTGGGGAGCAGTTAAGGAGAGAAGCTTTATGCACTGGTGAGAACCGTTGTCCCCTTTATCCTGAGATAGCTTTTGTAGCAGCTTCAGGTAGGTTTGAGGGATTTTGTGGAAAGAAGGTGGAGAGTAAGTGACCCCTGCTAATGCAAAGGCTGCAGAGTAAATTCAATCCTAATGTTAGGTGCTAACAAGTCTAACTGGGAGGCAGCTGCAGGAAACACAGGTGTATGGTGGTGATGCTCAGAGCAATGTTTCTCAGAGGTTGCCTACTGGTGCTGGCTCAAGTACTGAAAGATGAATTAAGGAAAAAAATAAGGCAAAAATGGACTGCTTAGTCTAAAAAAAGGAGTTCAAAAGGATGCGTGGTATGTTGGTAATGCTGGTGTGTCAGTACTCTGCATGTTCCTTAGCCCTCAGCTATTTCATTGGAGGGCTATTGTGTGAACTTGGAGAAAAGCAGTGATGTGTTTGAATTTACCTCTGTGAACATTTTGAGTCATCCTTCACCATTCCACATTGCAGAGGAATAATCTCCTCAATTCAGTCTTTTAAAAAAGCTTTTTGAAATTTAATAAATAAAGCAAGCATCAAGCAAACAAACAAGTATCAAGCAAACAAAACAGAAACTGTACAGCTTCTATGTAAAAGAAATAATTACCCCAGCAGAGAAAACTACCTCTTATTTTTTCTAGCAAGAAAATTGACATAACAGTAAGTAATACATAATCTTGCTTGCTTTCTGTTCCTAGCAAACAGAAAAGCTGCTAGCTCAGGCAGAGCGGGATTCAGTTAATTTTCTGTATCCTCAGGCCAATTAGACAAGTTGAAAAATCAGTCTCTGTCAGTCTTGTCTATGGGTATGGGTTGTGTGTGGGGGGAGTGGTTGTGATGGCTAATAGTAATTTGTTTCAGAAAGATAAGAACATTAATGGCTTATTTTCCCTATCTGTGCAATAATATTGTCATAAAGATAAGATTTCCAAAAGGTTCATTTTAAATACTCTTCTTACAAAATTGTGGGAGACTCAAATTGCTTTCTCTTTATTTTTCTTATCTATTTGCAATCTTCCTATTAGTCTAACCAGTAATGAGATTTACCTGCAAGTGATCACTAACTGACTAAATCCACAGTGACACTTTATTTATATGGTAATTTCAGGAGGATTAAGAGGGTGTGAACTAGGAACACGTACCAATATTTGAATTCTGTTGTATCTCTGAGGCTTAATTTGGACCACTAGCTCAGCTGCTTGTACTTCCCATGTTTTGTGGATAAAGTTCTGTGCAATTTTTTTATGGATTTAAGTTTCTGAGCTATTGAGCATTAGTTAATGCAGATAGTGAAGCTTTAGGGCAGGGCCTACCAAGCATCCTGACCCTAAGAGCCATTTTTTAAATTATTTGATAGCCATATCCTTTCGTAGGTCTCTCTGTGTCCCCTATATTTTACAGACCAAGACCTTATACCCTATCGTCCCTATACTCATCACTGTTCTGAAACAAAGCTAATTTTGGCTAATTGTTGCTATTATATTTTATAATAGAAACTTCTGAGTTCTACTGAAGAGTAAGGCTTTATTTGCTCATTAAAAAGCACACATATTAATGTTTTTGTGCTGTTTTCTGCTGACCAACTTTTTCTTCCTCTTACAAAAATGTGCCAACGCTTTTTGATAATGTTGTTCTGGGAATTGCCTGTTCCCATTTCCTCAGCTTGTGCCAACTTCAAGTTCAGCAGCCAGTGCTCACTCTTCTGCCCTCCCACACCTCTGACTGCAAACACCCTTGAGTTATTCTGCACTTGGGCAGATTGCTCTCCCATATCGTATTGCTGGTGGTTTCCTCCAAGCAAGTGTCCTAATTTGAGGTTCTGTAATTCTAAGTGGTTATTATTCCATTAATTCTGCTCTGCGAACTCGCTTTTCGCAGTTTCTCCACCAATTAGAAAACTGAAAATAATCCAGCATTCATTTTTATTCTCAATTTACAAGGGCCAGTGAAGGCAGGTGAAATTTTGCTGGTACTATACCATTAAGCAAAAAGTACAACCCTTAAATTTGCAGAATGGCACATATGCTACGTTTGTTCTTGGGTTGTGCCACTTTAATTCCTGCCTTGAGTTCTGTGCAACATCAGTCTGAACAAACCAATCAAATCAAATACCTGGAGGTATTTTAGAAACATGTAGTGCCCAAGATTATTTGTTTGTGGGTGGGTGTGATGTGGTGGGGTGTTGTGTGTGTTGTTGGTTTGGTGGGGTTTTTTGGGCGTTTTTTTGTTTGGTTTTTTTGTGGTTGGACTCAATGATCTCAGAGGTCCCTTCCAACCATGATGATTCTGTGAATTCTGTGAATAACACCATGTTTCTTCCCCCATTCTTGCTTTCAGTAAATTTTTTAATTAATTGATTAGACATCTGGATTAAGAGGGCTGAGTTGTTCCGAGGTGCGGACCTGGGTCTGCCTCTCTGTGTGTGGGTTGGGCTTTTGCATGTCTATGCTCAGAAAAATTCTTTGGAAATTTGAGAGTGTTTGCTAAGCACCAAGAGTCTCATTTTGAAATAAAGTATCTGTACTGAATAAACCCAACGAGATTTTTTTCAGTGGTTTAATAGAGTTTATGTGCCTGGATCAAACAATGTAAGTAATAAACAATTAAAGAAAACTGGGTGTTTTCTTTAGCATTCTCCAGGGTGCTGTCAACAAGCATATTTTGCTGCCTGCAGCCTGTCTGTTACCAATTGTTACCTTTTACCACAGATATTCTTTTATTTCCCTGCCCATTGTTTTAGTTACTTCATGAATAAAGAGAATTTAATTTGCCTTAATCTTAGAGCTACTGCATTTTTAAGTAATTGCAACTGATATGGGACTATCAGAGCTTAGCATATTATAATATGTATTAGCTGCTCCAGCCAGCTCTTGTAAACAACCTCTTTCAGTAATATTTCATTTCTATGCAGCTGGAGGTTTGCCTGAGCATGCAGCACACATATTTTAGCCTAGAATAGTTAAAAGTACATTTGAAAAGCAGAAATTCAGGAAGTTAGTACTTGCATATACAGGGCAGTGTTAATGTTCCTTTCGCACTGAAACAATTTTACAACCTCTTATTTAAAATTAATTTGTGGATTTGAGTCTTGCAGGGGACTTGTAAATAGTCTGTTTTGGATTGGAGAGCAGAATGCCAGCACTTACTTAAGAGGTGTTTGGGGAGCAGGCAAGTATGGAGCCTTTCTCCCAGGCCATCCTCCCTGT
This sequence comes from Tringa solitaria, assembly GCA_026413425.1. NCBI lineage: Eukaryota > Metazoa > Chordata > Aves > Charadriiformes > Scolopacidae > Tringa > Tringa solitaria. The sequence goes on from JAOXJM010000052.1 coordinate 37,220,036, forward strand.
CCTCCTCCTCTCTGCCTCTCCTCCTCCCCCATGCGCAATGAAACTCTCCTTCATTAGAAGCCTTTGGAAGATGATACCTTGCTCTCTTCAGAATTGGCCTTTCCATACTAGATGTACATCTGGCTGGTCATGAAGTAAAAGGTGGGTGGGTGCTCTTCATTATTACTTATTACTAACTCATATTGGTTTTGCCTAAAGGCTGCTCAGGTAGTTCTACTAGGAATGGCTGATAAAACCAACCAGCACAGAGAGTACAGAACTAATACAGTAATTTTCTACCTTGTCTGGAATTTAATTAGCCAGAGAGATGTTTAGGGAGCTCTGAGGCTTTCTGAGCAGTGTGGCCAGTAGACTGTGGGCCTTTGTGTGTGCATATGCCTTCAGGCCAAACTCCCCTCTGATTTCAGTCTATCAAATTTATTTTTTTTCTGGTTGTAAAGAAAGGAGTTGGCAGGTTTTGCAAATATTATATTAAGGCCAAATATCCTATTAGGTACACGCACTTCTCTCTTAATTAGTCTATTGGCACATTGAGTAAGCTTCTGTCAAAGCATTTGAGGACATGAATCACTGCTTTCAAACACCTTTGGGGAACAGCCATAGTACTCACAGCTGGAAATTTGACCTTAAGTGGTTCTTGAAGTACATAAATTGTATAGATATTGAAGCTGTAGGTGTTCTTATTGTAGTTTTGCAGGATCACAGATTTTATTATTTGACTTACCATTGCTCATTTGTTCTGTGTGCTTACGTGGTGTCTTGTCAGAAGCTGTCATTCATTTACAAGCTTTAATTAAACTGTTCACCTCTTGCAAGGTTGGTTCAGGTGCTATATGTGCTTCAAAACTGCTCCTCTTCGGTGTGTTTTTGAGTTGAGTCTTTTCTCTGTCTTGTGTCAGACCTGCCCAGGACAGAAACTGGCACATGGAGGTCTTCCCTGCAGTGCTCTTCTCTCCTTTGCTCTCCCTCTGCATTACACCTGCTGTGGTTGACTGGCAGCTAGCACAGCCACCATTTTCCCCAGACCTCAGAAAAAATGTAGGTGATATGACAGCTATGTGACACCCACTGGCAGTGTGATAGTTCCAAGAAATTAGATAAGTTGATGTAGACACAAAAAGTGAGAATACAGGAAAAGCAATGATATAGAAAGTGCTGTGAAAGTAAAACCACTTGGGAAAAGAGGCATGTTTTCCTTCTCTTGTCTCTTTGTATTACGATAATCTCAGGAGACACAGGATCTGTAAGAAGAAATTGCATGTTTTGACTATATTTATGAGGAAAAGCAGTATTGTAGCAGTAGTCTAGTCCTGATTTTTTTTCCAGTGCTTATTATCTGCTTGTTGTTGAGAGTTACCAAAGCAATAGCAGACAAAATGATCAGTTTAATAAAGTATTTAAGAAGTCTTTAGTAGTGTAATCAGACCTAGAGGATTACAGGAAGGATTGACTTTGCTAGAAGAGCACCATTTACATCTTGAGCTATACTGTTTCATGAGTTGTTTAGTGGTTTGTGGTACCTCCAAGACTGAAATACCAAATAGCTAAAGTTCTTGTATGGTGTGTTTTATTTTCTTTGCTGCTTTGGTTAGCAGCAACTCACTCATGTGTGTACTTTCCTGATAATGGGAGAAAAAAATAACATATTTTTTGACTCTGTACTGTCTCAAGGAAATGTAAGTATTGAAGTTGCTGTGGTTTGTGTGCAAGGGTTCCAAACAAGATGGGTTGAAATAGTGCCTGTGTTGCCCTTGCTGTTGTTTTACTGTTTCTAATGTGGTAAAGTAGTCAACAAGAGGAAAACCAAGAGAATTTCTTATAAAGACAGTTTGTCAAAGGATGAGAAAAAGTAGTATTCAAGAATTATTCTCTCTAGCATCTTTTTGGTCTTAATAAGTGAGGTAAGTGTCCATTGAGAAAGTTGTGGGTTTTAGCATTTATATCTAGTAAAAGTAATGAAATAAGAGTTTCCTGTAAAAATGCTTTAAAGCTACCTCCCTGGAGTTCAATTTTTTTTTCTTATATTGTGATTCACAGTTAGAAGTTCAATAAAATCAGCTCAATCAAATCAGAATAGGGTGGGTTTTTTTCCAGTTCATATTGTTGTGCTGAGAGGGGGAATACAACTCCTAAGCTAAGATCCATTAATTACTACTGCTCTAGAACTGATTTGTGTCTTTTCAACTTAAAATCCAAACCAATCTCAAATATTTTGCAGTATAAAAGAGAGTAAGGATTGCCATCTTTGGTAACAGATGAGGCTAAAATGTTTTTTAGATCAGCTCAAATCTTGGTAATACCCTTTCTTTAATACAGAAGATACCTTGCACTCTCATCCTGCACGGCAGAACCCAAATCAAACTGATAAAAAAAAACAAACAAGAGAAGCAAAAGGCGGCAACACAAATCTGTCCCAGGCTTCTGCAGTTGCACTGGTCCTTCCCAAGCTGATGAAGACTATAACACAATTTGCCATCAGCTCCCATTTTAACGTGCAGCTACATGCAGATCCTTTCTGCCAAGCTTTCTGCCTCTCTGTAACTGAGGCTCTTAGAATCCGAAGGCACTCATATTTGACATGAAAAGCAGGTTTTTCAGTCCAGTCTGTTCCTCCCTCGTGTCTGCCTTTGCTACCTGTGATGCTCTTCAAGGAGTGAGCAGGTTTCTGAAGTTCTGGTTCCTGAACAAAGTTGGATTCTCAGTGCTGTCCACAGCAACCAAGTCAGTCAGACATAATTTAAACACACAGCCTATTTATCCCAGTGCTGCACACAGATTTGCAGTTATTCTTGATAGGTGAGTGTGAGTGATTCTTGTTACAGCAGTTTTAGAAGTTGTGAACCTCAGCTCTGGGCCACTGCCATGTAGAGGGATCAGCAGGAAGGTTCATAGTTGGTGCCCCAGAGCAGTGTCCTGGTCCGAGCCAAGCCGTGAGCTGGTGCCCTGGGGAGCTGGAGGCATGTGCACGGGCACGTGTTCAGTGATGAGGAGTGGTGACCTCTGGCAGAGGGCCGGGCAGAGAGCTCAGGGACGTGACCTGCTGAATTGCTACTGCAAGATTTGCCAGTTGTTTCTAATCAGTCCTGAGCTAGGAAATGCGAGCAGAATTATCAAAAGTACTCATGTGATTTGGGAGTTTGTTTCTCTATGAAACCACTGGCACAGGCTCATGAGGGGATGCTGATATGCCTTTGCTGGCAGACTTTTCTCCACCTACTCACCACAAGTCCCGTCGGAGGCAGAGGCTGTGCCGTAGCCCCGTTAGCAGGCACTGAGTCCAGGCCGTTATATCTGGTGTCTCGAAGGGGCTCATTAGCTTGGCCTCAGCGCTTTCAACCACAGATGCACAGCTTTCTGCTTTGGAGTGGATTCACATCTAGTGAGCTCAAAGTATGGCTTGAGTGAACTTATGTCTGCAGACAAAATAATAAGTAGACAAACTACAGAGTCACATCAGCATGTGTGACGGTGTTGATCTTTGAGACTGTGATGCTCTTCTGACTTCTGTAAGTAAGAAGAAGTGAAAGTATACATTTGAGATTATATCTTGTGTGTGGAATTTTAGAACCAGATGAATGGGACAGATTGTCATAATCCTAATTATCTGATAATTCACTGCTTCTAACTATCCAACCAAAAGTTAATTCCAAAAGTGAGAGGCTATTTCGGGAATATTTCTTTGTATTTCCTAGCACTACTTAAATCACACTGGAGAACTAAAAGAACAGTGGTGCTGCTTGGCGTTTGAACCTGAAAATATTCCCAAAATATTGGTTGTCTGAGACCAGAGTAATAAGATCTCAACTAGGAAAGCTTAAAGATTCAAACTTTCCTGTTGTCTTTTTACAGCTTTTTAAAATCCCTTCTCCAGCAATACTGGAGGGGAGCAGAGTGCTGCTCTAGAAGATTAACGGTGACATTTCTTAGCCTAATTTTTTTATTTCCACTCTGAGTTCATTGTCCCATGTATTTCTGTGGTCTTAACCATGAGCAATACACTGAAAAATATTTATTTTTTAAGCAAAAGAAAGTTAATACTTTCATTCAGTGTTTGGCAGTGGCGTTCAGCAGGGGAAAATCAGCTACAGATTTTATTGTCTTTGGACTGATGACTACTGTGAATTCTTACAAAATACAGTTTGCATTTGGCATTTATTTTCAGTAAATAAAAACATTTAAATATTTAATTATTAAACTTTTAAATTAAACATTTAAAAGTATTTTAAATATCTCTGTTACTCTATGTTTAGTTTTCATTTACCAAAACTTTATGAATGCAAAAAATAATAATTTATGTTATGAAAGAACTATTTCTGGATCAATGATATGATCTTTTACGTAAAAATTTGTTGCAATGATTGTTTCCAACAAGGTCCTCCTTACGGAGCTGAAATGGTGGGTTTTTTTCAGATTGACTTATGTGGTGCTCTTTGGGTTGATAAAGAAACTGCACTTATTTTATCTAAATGATGAAACATTGATTGCAAGGGGGAAGAATACTTTGCAACAGAAGATAGCAGCAACGTTCTTTTTGTTAATGATTTCTTATGACAAAGACCAAGAAGAGAGAGACCCATACATCCATTTAGACTATTAATTAGTCTCCATAAAATAACCTTCACATCTGATGGCTTGTTTCAGTTACAGCTGTGAAACTCTGCAGGTTTTAATCACTGTTTCAACCACTTGGATCAGAACAGAAAGGAGTGTTCCCTCCTGTGAAAAGTTTTCCATTTCCAGTCTTATTGTATGTCTTTATTATAAGCAAAGAAAGGTTTTTAAATGCCGAAAATCCAATTTACAGAAGCTGAGACATAAATTTCTTTTCCTTTACAAAAATGAACTTTAATGAATGGGGTTTTTATCTGTGTTATCACATTTTCTTATTTAATGCAATTCCTTTTTTATTTTAGCAGATTTTTTTTCTATGACACAGCATATTTTTGGGACCGATTATCTAAAAATGGACACAATTAACTTTCAGAATTTCTTAAACCTGTTGTGATATGATATGCATTTTATTAATGATTTTTCAACCCCAGTTTTCATGGCATGGAGACTTCACATAGTGTGGAGTAGACTGTGAAGACAAACCTACCTCGCTCTTTAAGCCAAGTCTCTGGATGGCAATCTGAAAGGTGTGCTTGGCCACTGCCTTGGTCCAGCCATGGAGAGCTTGGGAAAGACAGTGTCAAAAGATTTAGGCAGGGGGTGGAGGTGTCTAGTTGCTGAAAAGAAGGCAATTCCTGGTGTCTTCTCCATGCCTCCTGCTGTATCAAGAAGGATTAATCTTGAGAGTAGCTGATTTCTGACATGGATAGATCTCCGAGACTGGTTATTCAAAACAAGACAGAGAAGTTTTTTGTTTGGAACTACTTCGTATGGTTACATCTCAAATGTGTGGATACACGCTCTTGTTTTCATGTTCCAAGGCCTAGAAGAGAAAAAAGATCAAAGCACAATTTAAAATAGTGTGAGAGATTATATGTGTGAGTACCAACATGTGTCGACACAGTTACTGCTTTTTCCTTATGGAAGGTCTGAGAAGGACCTGAATTCTAAGGGAGTTCAGTTTTGATTGGCAATATGCATTTTTTACTTATTATGATTTATTTATGTTGATTATTTTCTGGCAAGAGTAGGTTATCTGTGGAGCTTCATTTAGTGTTACTGAATGCATTTCTCTGTGATCAGGATGGAGTTAGCAGTTTCCCTGTGGTCTCCCATGACAGGCTGAGACTGATGAGCCCCCTGGCATTACTTCAAGGCTAACATTATAATCGTAATGATATTTATTCAATGTCTGATGGTTCAATTGAATATGGCATATCAGTCAACATAATGGGGTAATCGGGCAAATATTAAAGATAAAAGTTCCTCTTCTATTCCTATCCTGAAGTTTGGATGATCCTTCATCCACCAGACCCTGTTGTAGTCCTTTGGTAATGCTTTCCACTTCTTTTCCTCATTTTCCATCTGGAACTGAGCATTTGCAATTTTGCAGCTAGTTTCCCATGCCTAATTTTCAAAACATTCCAGTGCCTTTATGAGTGTATACTGTGTTTTTCAGTTCACAGTATCTGCTCTTCCAGGTTGCTTTATAACTTTGTACTTCATAAATCACTTTGGAACACCTTGTACATAAATATCCTATCTGAAAGAAAACTTTATTCACTGTCTAGTTCAAGTGAATTACCACAACAAGCAATTTCTTCCATCACCCTTCCGTCACAGTTTTTATGCTAACTTTTTAAGAATTTCTGTTGTCTTTTTCAGCATAAGTTGATGGAGGATAAAGAGAATAGACAAGCCTGTAAATTGTGTACTGTGTCAAGATGTCCTCATTTAAAATACCTGACTGGGTAGAACTTGGAACATTATTATTGAACGCATACAGAATGGTGCTTTTGGAAAAAAAGATCAATAATGTAAAATATTTTTATACTATCATAGATAGTTTAAATGTAGATTAATATGTTCCTGTCAGAAAAGAGTAAAATAGCGATGCTGAGCACTAAAACCACAAAAAGTTGGGAAGCTCTGAGACATACTAGAAAATCTATAGTTAACCTAGTTCCTCAAAAAACATTTCATAGTGCTTTTGTTATTCTATTTTAAATAAATAATTCTGTTTACAGAAAGTGGTGATGGATACGGGATTTTATCATAGAATCATAGAATTGTCTAGGTTGGAAGGGACCTTTAAGATCACCTAGTC
>JAOXJM010000052.1:37226853-37248713 GCA_026413425.1 Tringa solitaria
TGACTTGGGAGAAGAGACCGACCCCCGCCTCTCTACAACCTCCTTTCAGGTAGTTCTAAAGAGCAATAAGGTCTCCCCTCAGCCTCCTTTTCTCTAGACTGAAAACTTTATAAAAATTCAAAGTGTGTTTTAACATTCACTTTACAGTAAAGCAATGTTTAGCACAGTGTGGAACAGAAGAGCTCAAGTCTTTGTGAGAAACACCCAGGGCATGTCCTGTGGGTATGAGGGTAGGAATGAGGTTGTCACTTTGAGGTGAGGAAAGTAATTAAAAGGAAAAGAAACTAGTGAAAAGCGGAAAGCAAAACTTGACTTAACAAAAAGTTACATAAAAAGGAAGTTCAGGACTGTTGTAGGTGGTATAAATGATGGAACATATCCTAAAAGGGAAGAAAGATTCTAAAGGGGTTCAGATATGGATACAGATTCTTTCTTGCCGTCACATATTCTGTTTCCTGGAATGTTTTGCAGTCTTTCAATCAGGTACACTGAACTTCAGTAATGTATATAAATTCTATGAAGTAGTGAGGATGAGGTAAAACAGATGTAAGGTTTCCTGCACAGAAAATGTGGAGCTTTTCCTTTTTTAAGTAACTTCCAGGGCAGTATTTCCTTGAATGTCATAGCTGGATCACATGATTGCAGATCAACACAGAACAAAATCACTGCTAGTTGACAAGGTTTCTCTTCTGTTTTCCAAACTGAAATTAGGAAAATATACAATCTGGTTTGTCCTTCATGGGTCATTGCCTTGGTTGACTAGTTGGGTAGCATTATGTTTAGCACAGAAGGCTTAATGACCCATGGTTCTAATTTATAAGCAAGAAATTAGTTTTTTAAAAGGCTGTCTGCAGAGCAATCTTTAGATTTGCCTGCCTAGACCTTCTGCTAGTCAAATCACGGTGGCATATTCTGATACCACTTGTCACTATTTATTTGTTTATGTAGTAGAAATACAATGCCTAGAATTATTACCCTTCTAAACAAGAGTGCAGAAATGTTTGTATTCATTTTTGGCTGATGTGAAATCTGTCCTTTAGTTATGTATGAGCATGTGTATTTTCCAAGGGGAAAAAAGAAGACTTCTCAAATGCTCATTGACCCAATACTTGATGTGTAAATAGGGGACAGAAAGGTCCCCCCCAGTGGGGAAAAAAAAATTAAAATCTGTGCAATTATTATTATTGTGATGGACTCCTTTCTTCCTCATGGTGGCAATTAGCCAGAATCCATTCCATGCCATCATATTGCCTTTTGATTAATTACTTTAAGTATTACTACTGTAAACAGTATTAGTGCTTCTTGATACCAGAATTGTATTTACTGTACAATGAAGCACCTGCTGTACCAAATGTGACACCATAACTGTATTTGGTACTGAATTTGTCTATTGGTATGGTTTTTTGCTGGAGTGAACTTTCAAACAGCCTTGTTGTAACAAAAATGAATACGATTTGGTGCTTGTCATTTCATTCACTTAAAGAACACATTTTACAATTTTAGAATGATGGTAATGATTTCTTATAAGTTTTGGGGCTTGGTTTTTTTCCTGGAACTATATAGGTTTGTGGGACATACTCAAAACACTCAGTCCCTATGCTGCACTTGAAGTAAAACCTCTAAGATAGTACCATGCTCCTCCTTTCTAGATGGAGCATACAAAGGATTGAAGCAAAGGTGTTGATACAGGTAGAAAAGACACATGTATGTAAGCTTTGTCTTCCCCACTTTGAACATGAATGTATGGGTCTCGGACTATAACAGAAGTGAGCTCTGAAATAAAGGTGGTTAAATTGTTCTAACTCTAAAATAATGGAAAAAATTCTCAAGTTTTGTGTTGCTTTATCTACTTTTTTATAACTAATCTCATTAACTAGTTAAAAATCAAAGAAGAAATAGAAATTCCAGATTTGAGACTTGCAAAAGAAGGGGGAAAAGTAATACCCAGCCCCCCGCACCTGCCCCAGTCCTATTGTTTTATGAAGTAACTCCTCTTCTGCATCTTCAGTGTGTCTTTGTTAGTTATCTATGTTCTAAAGACAGGATCTTAGATTTATTGTTGTCTTTGCTATCACTTGATACTTTGATACGCTTGAGACTGTAGTCCTCCCCTGATATCTAGATGCAACTTTCATTAACATGTACATATTATGAACAAGAGTTTCCTTCTCTAAGATGACAAACTTCTAGAGCTTTAAAGAAATTCCATCTTGTGCGTCTGGAAGCTATTATACATTTCTGTATTCAGCGCTTGCTCAGAGACCTTTCTTTTTCTAAGCTTTTTTATAAAGAAGTTGCAACTAAAATCTAGAATGTTGCCTTAGGGAGAAATGTGACTGGATTTCCCGTGTTAAGGGTGGAGAGAGCTCTTCTCCTAGGCTACTATATTTCTTGGGTTTGCCAGACTGTTTGCTCATTATTTCTCTAGACAATAATTATCAGTGATTGCCCTGTTTTGAGCTAACTGATGCTATATCGAAGCACCACCTTCAAACATTTATGTTGGGAGTGTCACTAATTTATACACTGGAATTTTCATAAATCTCCATTGATAGGCAGTTCTGTAGGACTGGTCCATCGGAAGTGGAAGATACAAACTGATGCAGCTTCCTGTTGTCCATGATTCTGGTCATACTCTTAATTGTGTGCGCGAGCTAGGTACAGATTGGTTTTGCATTTTTCATAATGAGACAAAAACAACTTTTAGTTCCCTTTGGTAGGTGAGAGAGTAGGGGCAAGCTTTGAATCTAATCGAATGCTTTCATTATACTTCTACATAGAATTTGGTTTATTAGTAATTGAATTGTGTGTGCCACCAGTTTCTGTCAATATGTCTTTTTGTTCCATATTGATAATGAAGAGTGGCAATATGCTGTATAAAATATCACAGATCGCAGAAAGCATCAAGAGCATACCCTTTAAAATTATGTATTTTAATTAGACGTTGACATCTGGTATGGACTATGAATGCTTATTTGCACACCTGCAGGCTATTTGATATGAAGAAACCCAAAGTATCTGGAGAATTTGTCTGCAGATGGAGTTTAGTGATTTAATTTAATATAGCAATTGTGCAGAATGTATCGAATTTATAAGTACTGTAAAATTTGTATGTCACATAGGTTCTATGCACTTAAAAGATGTTCATTACATAAATAACACTTTCCCCTTCTGTTGATTTTCATAATTGACTGAAAGGTGAAGGAATAATCTTGACAATATTAAAATCTTTGAGAGTGGGAAAGGTTTTGTTGAAATCCAACTTGAAGACTTACAAAGGACAAAAGTGGTTATTCATTAATAACCACTTATTCATGAAGAAAATACGTTGTACAGCAAGCTCATTTTGGCTAAGGTGTATGTGAGGAACAGTCGGGGAACAGTCACATCGAACAGTGGGGAACAGCGAAGTTGACTCAACATTCATAATTACTATATTGACCGTGTTTGTTCTGGAGTTTAGTTTTATTCACAGACTTTAAATTAAGAAACATTCCTATGCCTTTGTAAAGTAATTGTTTTGTCCTACCTGTAAGTACTGAATGAGATTACTGCAGCATCTTGAAGTGAAGGATCACATTAACAATTTTGCATAGCATGTTGAAATTCATGTTCCAAGTTGTATGATTCACTGTCGTTCTGTACTGCTTTCCCTTATCAGAAAAGCTCTCTCTTGGGAAATGAGAACTAGAAACAAGACCTGTGTTTTATCTTAGTGGATTCTTCTGTCTTACACATATGTGTTCTCATTTTTCTCATTGCTCTGTTACTTTCAGGTAGAGAAAGGGGCTGAAACAAAAAATGTGAGAGAATTTAATTAAGTACAGGGAAGAAGAATAAAAAGTGATTTTATTCCCAGAGATGCCACATGCTCTGCTTCTTAAATTATACATACCTTTTGAGGCACTGATTGTCCTTGCAAAGGATAGCTTCCTTTTTGCATCCACTAATCTCAAGGATGCAACATGAAGCCACTAATGCCTCCCCTTCAGCTACTTCAGCACCATATGACGAAGGAATTAATCTGTGTGAGCTGCAGTGGATGCTGGAGCCGCATCACTTATACTTCTGGTATGCAAAATCTCACGCACTGCTGCTGGCAGGGAGCCCGAAGCCCTTCTACTTTACGGTCTTATTTAGGTCTTGATACCTGGTCTGGACTGCAAATGTTTATTTGTTCACCTATAGGCATCTGATGTAAGGACTTGCAGAGCACCAAAGCATGTTGGGAGATCAGATGTATAGCCTCTTTTATAGCTTTTTATCATCTGGAAGAAATTATACCTTGTGATTTATACCTGGTTCCCAGTTCTCTAGCTTTCAGCATCTCTGTGAGGAGAAATCAAATCCACTAAAAGACTCTGTTTGCTTGAAAAAAAAAAAAAAGCAACCATACAGCACTCACTGCAGTATTGTCATGTGTTTGTCACTCCTGAAATAATTTCACTAGGCAAATGTGGTGAATCAGAAAATAAAGTTACCATCAGCATATAGAAATTTCTATGGGATAGGGAAATGAAAGAGTGGGATTGGAATAGGAGAAAATGCTTCACCTAAACAGCATCACTTCCATGCAAACCACAGAGGAAAGGTTTGGAGGGACCAGAGCCAGATCATGTTCCTTGCTGTAGAATTACCATCCTACCAGCTATGATCTACTTTTACAGCTGGTCAAAAGCAATGACTCTAAACCTTGCTTCTTAATTGCTCACTTGGCAATGCTATCACTATGAGATATTGTAAAACTTTTCGCTATAATAATAGTTAATCATGCACATAAATGGTACATCATTAGTGCTTGGTAATAAGGAAATCCTGCCATACTGTTTGAGTACCAGACATGATTGAGTGGCATTGCACTCATTCTGCTAATTTTCTTTGGCTACAGAAGAACCTAATAGCAGAAAAGACAGAGGGGAGATTTAGATTAGGTATCAGGAAGAAATTCTTTACTGTGAGGGTTGTGAGACACCGGAAGAGGTTGCCCAGAGAAGCTGTGGGTGCCCCATCCCTGGAAGTGCTCAAGGCCAGGCTGGATGGGGCTTTGAGCAACCTGGTCTGGTGGGAGGTGTCCCTGCCCATAGCAAGGGGGTTGAAATTAGATGATTTTTATGGTCCTTTCCAACTCTAACCATTCTATGATTCTAAAAGAGAGGTTACATCAGATGTTTTTTCAAAAGGTGAGGTAGTGTTTGGGTTTTCTTTTTTTATCCCTGTGCAGTCTCTGACATTCTGCCCAACTTTTGAGTAGTAAATATTCCTTTTCAATTTCTGGCCTTCTCATCAAGAGGATGAGACACTCTGATTACTTTGAGTGTATTAATTAATGTGTCATGATCAAGCTTTTTATCAGTGGCCTGGAAATCTTGGAAGACCACCGAAGCAGTTGCAGTAACAGAGTAGGTAGGTTTACTTGGCTGACGTGATGAGAGAGGCTTTGCTTCAATATGTTCTGTAACTCCACTGTGTTCTGCTGCCTTTGTAGAGCTGCTGTCAGGAAATGAGCATAACTGAATTTGGTTTATTCTCTTGATCCAAAATATTGCTATTATTTCTGTGTTTTCACTGTTTTTTTCCTCTGCTGTCTTCAGGTGAGACCTGTATGTCCTTAAGGATAATAATGGGAAATAAAAGGTAAATGTGTTTGTTTTTCTAGTAACATAGAAGGTGCTATGATTTGGCAAATAAGCATTTTAAGCATATGACTGAGCAAGTTAGTATTTTGTTGGTGAAAAATAGGAAAAAAAATAATTTATATGAGCTCTGGTTTTGGTTTTGCTATTCTGTTTCCCAGTTAGTCTAGTTTGTAATAGCATGAGAAAGAAGTGTTGACCTTTCTTCTTTGAGTCTTTTCACTCACCCTGTTAAGTTTCCAATATCTGCTAGAAGTAGGAGTAACAGGATTAGAAACTTAAGTCTGGTCTCATCATGAGTAGGATGATCCTCCCCACTCCCATCAGAATCCCTAACAGCTCTCTCCCTAGAGTATTGCTCTTTTTCCCTTTCTTCAGTAGCATGTCATTCATTCAGCTAATTGGGCAGTTTTAACTAGGTCAGTCAACTCATTCTCTCGATCTGTCTGGCAAGATCAGAGGTAGATGTAAGAGTGAAACCTGAAATATGTCTGATTCTGTTGGCTTGAGCCCTTGATTTATTGTCTGTTAATGCAGAATTGGGCTTCGGTTTCTGTCAAACCAAGTGCTGAAGCCGGTGCCACACATGCACAACAGAAGTGAGTCAGAACCAATTGTGCAAATTTTGTCCGTCTTTCAGTGGTAACTCCTTCTTGGCATATCACATACTTATTGACTAAATAATTGATTAATGAAGAGAAATAGCTTGTCTTTGATCTAGAAATGCAGTATTACTGTTGCCAAAGCAAGTAATGTGGTGGTGAAGAAAGGGAAGCACTCAGTGATCTCTGGATAGTGCATCATAATACTGTCTACAATAACAGGATATTAATTAAACGATGGTGGAATCATGGACAGCAACTGCTTAGTGGAAAAACTGTCTTCTCATGTTACAGTTAGCACTGATGAGATTCAGAGTGATTTGCTGTGCTATGAATGAAATAGCAAACCTGCATCTTGGACATCTGAGAAGGGTGGAAGCAGAGTTTTATCCCAGCAATGCAGACAGACAGATTTTAATCTTGTAGATGGAGGCTGCTTCTTTTACAAAGCAAGAAGCAGCCTTGGTAATAAAAGACATAGTAATGTATTCCTTTGCCTTGACTTGGAGCTCCTAGGAATCTCAAGTTGATAATTTAACAGCTTAATGATGTAAATAACGGTTAAACTAACTTAAAAGTATCAGAGTTAGGGGGTTGATCTGGTTCATGACATAAAGATTTTTTCAAAAGATTTACTTAATTAAGCAGGCTATATTAGTGTAGGTGAAGTCTTCCAACACAGAGAGCAAGCAAATGTAAAGTCTGATTAAACCAGGTTCAAAATCAGCTTGAAAAACACCTTGCATAACTTCAGAACAACATGCTAGATAAATGTTCAACGCAGTAGTGAATGAGAAGTGTAATCTAGAAACGAATGTTTGATTTAATAGGGAAGTTGACATAAACAAAAAAACCCATACTCGGTGGAAAGAGGAAGAAGAGCAAAAAAAGGGGAATCTTGTTATAGGTCATGATAAATTCCGAACAGTTGCTCAGCAGTCAATGATTAGTTAGATTCTGTTATTTTTTTTATTTTAGAGTTTTAAGGGAGAGGGTGCAATATATATTTCTTTTATTATTCCCTGGTGGCATCCTTGGAATTAGAAGTCATTCCCTAAAGATCTTGCAATCTAGATAGGTAGATTAAAATGTATCACAAATGGATGCAGGTCACATGACAAGCCTGTGGCAGAATGAAGACTAGAAAAGGCCTCCCAAATTCACCTCAATGTAGACATAAGAGTTTTATACTGGCTTTCCCCCTATTGGCAGCAGGCATCCATGAGAACAAGACACTGCTAACAAAAACGGGGGCATGTCTTCATGATTAGATCACCACCTTGGGAACAGAAAAGATAAAGGCAACGCACTCACCTCCAGATCTTATAAAGGTACTCCTTTTTTTCACATGACGTTAATAAAAGTCTTCTAATTAGAAATGCATTGCTTTTCTGTCCCATTGAACTGGAACTACTTCAGGAAAAGAAATGAGCTGTCAATGGGAGCACAGAGGTAAAAAACGATGTTATAGTCAATGGCCGTGTGAAGTGTAAGCAAGTCAATTCTTGCTAGTGTTTCATGTCTTGATCTTTTGTATCTCTCCCTTTTCGTTGTTTTTGGATTTTTTGAGGTTTTGCAGGATTTTTTTATGCTTTTTTTAAGCTTCCTATTCTCACCTATCAGTTCTGCTCAGCAACTTTATTAATGTGTTTAGCATTTCATTTTAAAGACTAGACTTGTACCTTCTGTGTCACTGTGCCTCCCCTGAGGGAGTCTGCCTTTCCGAGACTAAATGCAGACTCATAGCTTGTGTCAGCTTCAGCATCACTAGCAGCTTTGATGGTCTCTGCTTTCCTTCAGCTCCTGTAAGACTGCACTTCTTTCACCTTCAGGGTTAGTGGTAGCTCTGAAGGGTCATGGTTGCTATAAAACCACTGACCAGCTGGCTGAGCACCTGGGGACAGTGATTTCTCTACAGGAGCACTGACCTATGCCATATGGTAACATGAGAATGTGCTAAACCTCTGGCTACCAATAATGAAAAGTTCATTTATATAATTGCCTAACATAACATACTTTCTGTAGCTGTAAACCTGGATTTGACTTGGGATTCATGATCTTTGTGATATTGAAATTCAGCTTGTCTCACTTATTCATGTGCTACGTCTGACGATTATTAAGGGTGTGCCTGTGTCAGTATTGCAAGCTTGGACTTTGGAGAGAAAACACTTAGCAGTTAAAATGTTTAACTCTTTCTCCTCCAAACGCTTTTTTAAAAATCCTGATTAGATGGCAAATGAAAACTAGCTTGACTGACCCCAGAAATTTGCTATCTCATCTCTCAAGATCTGCAGCTGTTTGGAGAGAGTTTGGCAGACATATGACCTGCACAATGGGTGTTTTTATAGGTCCTGTGCAAAGCTGGGTGCAGCAGTGGGGGGGGGAAGGAAGTAGGAGGCGGCAGAGCCTCATGTCTTGCTACTTGCAATGCTGTCAATCCCATGAGTAACTCCACCCCAGCTTTCTAGCTGGTTCACCCTTCCCATGAGTTATTATTCTATGTCACTGACTGATATTTCAGAAACCAAGTCAAACATGTTAAAAATAACTATCTCCTATCATTTATTTTTATGAATTTGTATTATTTTGGGCAACAATTACAGGCTGACTCAATCGCTGGCAATGGAAAACTGTCATTTTGAGTAACTCAGACCAAGATTTGAACAAGAATGAGACTATTTGATAAGATGTCAACAAGTGAGGGTTGTAGCCTTGTCAGTGATGACATTACAAGTTCTATCGTGTCCTGTGCAAATTGTCATAACCTTTAAACAGGGCCTTCAACAAGATGAATTGCTTATGTCAAATAAAGCGATAGGTCGGAGCTGGACTGGAATAAATGGAAAGTTCAGTAGGCTCTTATTTTCTGGGGCACTAAATCGATTCAAGGATTTAATAAATAAATAAAAGACTTCATAAAGATTGTAGAACAGCTTCTTTGGCTGAAGAACCTGGATTTGGGACTTGAGGAGATATAAAGACAGAATTTTAATGGTTCTGCATACTATGCAGCTTGTCTTTAACAGTGTGAAAATCCTAGATGCCAGAACAGTTGGATGTGTGTTTCTGGACCGATTAAAAATTAAGATGATTAGTTTATTGTAGAATGAGTAATGCTGTATACAGTTCTAACAGTAGGGTCCCCTTGTGCATAATTCTTGAATTGGCGCAAACACCTTTATACTATAAAACTTTTCTGCTGTTGAAATAATTTCTCAGATGGCCCCACCAATCAGTTTTTAAAGTTTTGCTTTTCATTTGAATGTCAGTCTACATTTAATTTAAAAGCAAAAACAATATTCTTTGTGTTCAAAGATTTCCTCTTCTTTTGAATGGGAAGAAATGCCTGCAGTGCATGCAGAAGTAAATGCATAAATAAATGGCTTGATTCACATGTCTGATCTAAACACAGAAAAACAGTGTACCAGATGGTAAAAGCTTTCTGCTTTACAGAAAAGCAGCTGTAACTCACCCTTCGTGTTCCTGAGAATATTATGTTGAAGAGCTAAAGCCACCTCAAAAGTGAGTGGAATTGGCCTGAGAGAGGGTGCAGCCAGCACACAGAAAGGAATATGAATCAGCTTTTCCTAGAAGTGGAAGTTGTCTTCTCACAATCCTCTCTGAATCATTGAAGTTATCTCAGAAGCATGTATTTACCCAGAGGTGTTCTGTACAAATATAGTCTATGGGATTAACATCAACTGAAAAAGCATTGAAAAGCTGATAGCAAAGACTTTTAGCCAGAGTTTTTAGCCAGAGCACAGTAGCAATTACAGCCGTTCATTCCTAACTGTTCATATCCATACAGACATTAACAGCTACTTATTATTTATCTTTGTTAACAGCTAGGGGGGCTTTCATCTTTTTCCTGCAGAATGAACCACTCTTTTCTGACTCTAGATGTATGGTTTAATACCTTCGACTTTGCTTGGACACTAGAATGGCATCTGATGTGTTTTCTAAAGCATCCTCTTTGCAGGGCTTTTAAAACTTATTTTTATATTTGTTCTTTGATGTAAGAGACTTTTTTTGCACCTAGCTCATAAAATACATGAAAGGCAAAAAAATTACAGGTACAATAATAATTGCCAACTGAGAACATTTGGAAATGACAGGTTCTTTCCACTAAAAGAACGCAAAGGTTTTCATATGGATTTATACTAATCTTTTTTAACAAGTTGACCTTATATTAAAGATTTTACAGCTAATACATGGGTTATATCAGAAAATATGGACAGATGCTTTGAAAGATCCTTGTGAAGTTATATTCACTTTATGAAAAATAATAAAAAAGAGCTTTTTTTTTGTTTCTAAAGATATTTCATAAAAATGTCCACCTTGATAAATCTCCTATAGAGAAAGTGTCTATAGTTAATAGTGACTGACTTCTTTGACAGTCTCTCCAGGTGACAGACAAAAAGTGGAGAATCAGTTGACAGTGCCCTGGCTAACACTCCCCATAGCATTAATCATTTTTGCTCTCTGCTGTATCTATTCTTGTTTTCCTGTTTTATATACATTGACTTATGGTCACTGTATTTTTTAACGTGTCTTCTTTTTTTTGCGTCCAAATCCACACTTGTCCTTATTTTTGATCCATCCAGAAATAGTCTTGATAACTTTCAATGCTGCTGTCTTTCAAGCCTCATCTAAAGAATGACTTCATGTTCATAGACCTCTTGTGCCTTAATCTTTATTGCTTCTTTTTATGGTAGAGGAACTGAAATGGGTTATCAACATCTAACTTGAAAAAAATCTTTTGTAATTATCAATATCCATTCTTTTCATAGCAGTTGTAGAAGTAGTCTTGAAAACAACAGTGCATCACTACCATAATATGATGCAATAGCAGAGGCTTTTTGTTTGTTTTTTCACTTGCTGATATTTTTTCATGTGAGGTTATCTGGCCAGGGCAGTAACCTGCAAGTCCATATTTGCTTTTTCAGAATACTGTATTTTTACTGAAATTTGCCTGGAGCATTTGAGCAGCATAAATAACATAGCTCTTTTTTTCCATCCCTGCTATTAGCAGAGAGGAAATAAAAGCAAAAACCAAATTTTCTTGTTGAAGTTAAGTAGTCCTGGAATTTAGCAGAGAATTTGTAACAGATAGTCATAGGGGTTAAGTGCCTCCGATCGCCCATGGAAAGAGTGATGAGGGGATCATCCTGCTTCTGAACGGTGTCTACCCTAGTGTCTAGTTAACTGTGTGTAAGTTACGTGCTTGCCCTGGATATTTTTAACAACTATACTGTAAATCCGTATGAATTTAGCTCCCTTAGCCTCTGGTGTTCAAAGTGATTAATTTTCAAATGCTACAAGCTGCAGTGCAACTGTTACACTTGGATTTAAAGAATAATTTTTGCCTTACATTTGGGCCTGTTCCGAACCAGTCCTAGGAGGTCTATTGGTCTCCTATCTGCAAGTGCAAAAAGTGAGAAAAAAACTCTTTTAACTGGTTTTCTTCTGAAGTGCTGAAGCAGATCCTTAGAGGCTGAGGGAGAATTAGGAACACTAGTAGTGCAGTTGGGGTGGACATGTGAGGACGTTGGAGGTAGGGCCCAAGTCGAGACTCTAAAGGTCCTCAGGGGATCTCCTGAGATGTAAGCGTGATTCCTTCCAGTGCTGCTTTTGCCCAATTTGAACAATGCATACTGAACCTGTCAGTAGGGCTGAGAGTACTTTACTTGTCTTGTCCAAAATAACTTTATAGAAGGAAGATAATAATATTTTTTGTCTGAACTCAGTACTGCTTCATCTTCCAGTAAATACACTAATTGAGAAAAGCCGTCCAGGATGTATTTTACATAACAGAAAGTACTTATCAACTGTTCTGTGCTGATTCTCTCTCTCATTAACATGTTGCCATCTCTCCCAAGAAGAGATTCCCACTCTTCTATATTCTTTGCCCTCTTTAAAACGTACTTTTTTAAAACGTCTAGATCTCCAGGGACTGCTTGTAATGGCAGCAGCGTGTTCTTCCACTTCTCCTTTGAAGTCTTCACTTAGTTACAATCTTTAAAGACATTGTGTATTTTCACTGCTCTGGAAGGGTCATTCCTTTCTCAGATCTCTGGCAAGGAGGGACGGGCTGTGTGCTGTGCCAGTGTCTCCAGGTGGTGGAACGGTGTCCTGGGGCTGCAGAGCTGTGTGAGGGATTTCTGACTTGCTGCTGAGAGCATTAGAAAGCTGTGTTAAATGTTCAGTCTTATTGTCCTTCGCCTCAAGTTCCAGCCCTACTCGTAGGTGGCTCAGCAGGTCCGTTTGCTGGAGCTAAGCTGTTTTAAACTCAGCCTGCTCAGCTGAGGTCCTGGGTTTGGGTTCCTGCATGGAAGGGCAAGTTGCAGGGGAAAGCAAAAAAGGCAGGTTGCTGAAAGCAGCAAAACACCTTTTCATCTACGTTGCCGGCATTTGAAGGCCTAAGCAGACTGCTCTGACTGCTGCTGCTGGGATGGGGCAGGACGTAAAGGTGACCTGTGCTTTGGGGCAGGGAACATCCCTGCTGCAGCTGAGATTTCTTTCTTCCTCTTACCAGAACCAGTCCCTGCACAAAAGCACTGGGATCAGAGGGACCTACTTTCACACAGTCTTCCTGAAAGTCAGCCTATGGAACCTACTCCACCTTAAATGTCTCAGGGTCCAGAACAGCAAATATGTTTTCCACCTGGAAACAGATACATTTTTTCCCTCATACAGTTACCTGTGTGCTATACATTTACATCCACTGACTGTCCCATTTTATGTTTGTAGGCTGCTCTTCCTCAAACTGCAGTTCAAATGGGGCTGTCAGGATCATTTAACTAGTTGTTTAAGCTCTGAAGACATTTGACCCTAGCTCCCCTAACATGGGGGTGATTATCCCTTCCCCACTGCCATACTGAAAATTTTCTGAGCTTTTGCTGAAGGTTTACAGCAGTATCTTTGCAGAAACAAAGCTCAAAGTGAGCCCTTTCCATCACAACTCTTCCTGCCTACCTGCCCTCCCTGCCTACTGCATGCTCCAAGCTGTCTTGCTCTTTGTAAAAAGCCTCAGGCGAGTGAAATCCCAGGAGATCGGGCTGCCCAGGTGGAGGTAATACTGACTGCCTAGTTTGCCAAATTAGTCTATAATAATTACATTCTTAAACTGGTCCGTTTTCATGGTTAATTTGGCTGGCAGAAAATGAAGAAGCTATTTTTGTAGCATATATGCACAATATGAATATAATTACTTGGAAGCACTGCAGACTCCAGTATTGAATGTTGTAATAAAAAAATGTTCTAATGAGCATGAGCAGGCTGTGCTGTTTGCAGTTGCCTGGGTAACTGAGATCAGACATTTACCTGGCTCATTCTCTTACAAGTGGAGGAATATACACTAATTCTGATATTTGGGCTCTAACCAGAAGTATTTCATGGAGATAGGAAAGGTCAGAAAATGTCTTCAAGCCTGTCTCTCCTGCATGCATCAGAGAAAAGCATCAGGTAATTGATCCTTTACACAGGAGAGCTGTGTATGACAGGAATCGAAAGGAACTAGTTCCCTTTGCTTCTGCAGCTAATTGCAAATTCTGTTCTGTGATGACAAGCACGAGTACAGCATCGTGGGTGTCTACACTGGGTCTGATCGGACTCTCAGAAGCAGTTCTGAACCCCAAGTGTGGAGATTGCCAGGTTTTTTCCATCCACACAGTGGAGAGGTCTGCAGGGCCCCAGGCTTTCATGGCCTCCAGCCTGCCTTGCTGAGCAGGGCTGACTCTGCAGAGCAATCAGAAATTTCAGTTAATGTGGACAATGTCTATCTGCTTTCACAGTGTTGCTTCCTGCAGGGAACATATCTTCTCTGTGCAATTCAATGAGCTGCTTGAAATTTCTAAATTACTTGTGTCCCAGTAACCTTGGAGACTACATTCCTCCTACTGCTACAACAAAATTGTTGGAACCAAAGTTTAGCAGCCTTTGGAGCATGCTGCAAGGCTGATTTATCTGGATATTTGAAAAAGGGAGGAGGTTTGAAGTGGAAAATGGCACTGTACATCAGTACCTCCTAGGTATGGTAAATAGAAAAGGCAATCCAGTCCCTAATGTTGAGATGTATTACACTGCATATGGCTTGTACAAATAGAGAAGAGAGGTACTAGACCATGCAGAGGAGGGATTTTCAAAAAATCCCGCTTTTACCGGGAGATAGAAAAGATGGATAGCCATTTTAAGAAATTCTAACTTAAATTTTACTTTAGCTTCTTTCTCACTTGGCAGTTTTGACTGAAATAAAGGCGAGACTATTATTAACTGTAAGCATGCCTTTTTTTCCTGTGGAATAGTCAAAGAAAATTGCTATGCAATAATTATGCCACAATAGGTTATGCTGCTAGGGCTCTAATGGTAAACGTGTTGACAGATTAACTGGCTGCCAAACAGACACAGAGACCTTGAAGGTATTGCTGCCTCTTTCTGCTGCACGATGTCTCACGGAGGGTTTAATAGATGAAGACTGAGAATATGAAGTGGATTTTAAACTACTTAATTTTTTAAATGGTGGGAGGAGTGAACAGAGAGACTGAGGTTTTTATTCTAATTCAATCCACAAGACTTCAATCTGCTATTTAAGAATAAAATTCCTTTTCTCTAAACAAATCAAGAGAACTGTGACTCTGAAACATCCTTATCTGCAGCCTCTCCAAACTCCTTGATCTGTCATTTAATCTGGCATTTTTGTGAAGTGGTGTTTTCCACCTATATCTGTAAAACTGTGATTGTGTTTTTCAAGTTGTTTCAGTCAGAGAGCTTGAGGACAGTCATACTGGATAACATGAAAAAAAAGATTTTTTTTTCCATAGGAGGATGAACAGAGTGTCCATATATGACATAAATCTACTGAGATACAAATCTTCATGTGAGAAAACCAAATGGGTGTCACTAGTCTCATCTTGGCAGGCATGAATTTTTTCTTAAAAGGGCCATCACTGAGCCTTGTGTTAACACAATTCAAAGCAGAAAAAGTTCTGCGCAGCTGAGAAGCATGGATGAATACATTGACAGATGCCCAGGAAACTGAAATGGCAGCAGCTCGAAAGATTAGTCTGCTTGCGAGTTCATTTTCATTGCTCAGAAGCACCCTCTTCCTCTGGTCTTCTGCATCTGGAGAGCTTGAGAACTGAAAGGACTATTAAGGAGCACAGCTTTCATAGAGAAAACAGGTAATGGTCAGGAAAGCTACTGCTACCGTTCTGTATCTTAGTTTCTCATATCTGTTCAGTTTTCTGAACTCTCTGAAGAAAACAGAAAGGAATGTCATTTGAATAATTCCTAATAGCTCATGAATTTTCTGCAACATGTTATGTAGAAACATTGCTGAAAAACCAGGCTCCTTTAACTTTCTTCTACCCATATTTGGGCTGCTGTCAGGCGGATGATGGTGAGTGACTAACGTATGACACATTTCTTCAGGAAATCTTTCTTCCTTGGGAAGGTAGCAGATTGTCATGAACTTAAGCTTGAGACTCCATTCTGAGCTCTGTTGCAAATCTGCCTAGGAGTTTTTCAGCAAGAGTCACACACTGCCAAGAACGCTTAAAAATATTACTTCAGTTACAGTTTCCTGATCTCCTGAAATGCCTGGCAGTAAGCTCTGCTGAAGCCTGGTTCACCACAACTTGTACAGCAGCCAGAGACGGGCCTACAGGTGCCCTGTGAACTTCCCACACAGTTCTGAGAATGACCTGCAACACCGGGAGCTCATCCCCAGCACAGATTGCCAACCAGGCCAAATGTTGCTGCTGTTTCATAACAGAGACTCCTATTCCCTGGGTACACAAACAAGACCTCCTGTCCAGTCACGTTCCTTGAGTGACCTAAGCAGGATTTGACATCTAGTTCTCTAGATGGCAAGTGCTAATGTCGTTCTTTGTCCAGGACTTTCCTCTTGCAGTGCCACTAGCAATCTTTTGTTCAAATGTGTTGCTTGGCTACAAGTCCTTCTTTCCATTTGACAGCCCACATAAAAATCTAAAGTGTTTAAACTGACTTCTCTAGCAGTGTTGGCTGTTGAAAGAATATATTACTTTGCAATCAGGAGCCTGAAAATGAAAATACCCTATAATGCTTTGTTTCTTTGCCACTTAGCCTGTTCAAACACTTGTTTCATGCTTTAAATAAAATCTAATAATAAACTGCAGCTGGAATAATTGATATAGAAAATCACACAGCATAGTGTTCTGTATTTATTATTTGTCTGTAAGTAGCATGGACACTGTTTGTTTTTGTGTTCTTGATAGAAGTTCTTCCAAGTAATGATGTAACGTAACTGTATTATGACTTCTTGCACTCCTTAACCTAACTCTGCCCTCACAGGTTTTAAACATGTCCTCTCTTAAAGTCGTGGTTCATTTTCATCAGCGATATGGTTGGCAGTGAGAATGTACAGAATACACTGAGAAGGCTGTGTCTGGTTTCTGCTTGTCTAGCTAGGCTTGTTCGATGAGCAGGGGAAAAGATTTCTGCTAGAAAATGACGAGAGTTGTACTCCTGTAGTTTGAATTATTTATCCAATGTACCTGAGTGTAGCTATGGTTCTTGTTTGCTGACAATCAAATAAGAGCTTAAAAAATGTCAGACTATTTATTTGGCACTTATTGGGGTGTGGGGAATTAGCTTCACTTTTAATCCTTATCCTTACTACCAATCACGTAGGAACAGCTCAACCCCCATAATGCAGTTTAGAAACCTTATGTTCTAATCTCCCTTTGGAGCTTTGGCATCTCTGTTGTGACATGTACTCTGCTCTCTGCCAAAGGTGGACAGAGTTGGTCTGGCTGGTTCTCTCACAGTCTTCTTTCATCAGGCCTAGGGTCACCAGTCCTCACTACAGCTCCACAGAAGCCTGTTACAATAGGAGATAATTCAGCCTCAAAGCTTTCATGCAGAGCTTTCACATATCTGTTATGCTTTTAATGAAAAATTCATAGTCTTGATTTTGTGGACCATATTTTGTCAGTTTTGTCGGACCTGAAGACTACTCTAAGCTGATTCGGATCATATCATGATCTGAGTATACAATTTCAGATTTGTTGTGTCTGTTAACTAAGCTTTCAATTAAACTCTTAATTAAAAATTTAGCAGTCTGCCTCAAAAAAGCTGGTTTTAGTTAAATGTAATGAAAATGTTGTTGTCAAGGGAGTTGCATTAAAGACATTGTTGCAGCTCATTTCTGAATGAAGACAAGTATCATACTTTCCTGAGTGTTAAATTTTTATTGAGTAAGCCCCTGAATCCAAAACTCCTCTGAATCATTCTAGTATAGCTTAGCTGCTTTGTGTTGGAAATAACTTCTGATGCAGTAGCTAATTAAAGACATTCCGTCAAGGTTAACAGCCCTACAGCAGGAATTGCACTGATAATTAAAAATAAGGGCACCCTACTCATAATAAACGAGAGTCATGTTGCAGTCTGGCTACAGAAAATTTTGCCCTTTAATCTGTATCTCTCTGGAGCGTGAATGAATTCTACAATGCAGAAAGAAGCGTGTCTGATTTCTTCTCCTATCATTTTTCTACTACTCGTCCAATTCCAAATGGCTCTAGTAAAAGAATTACTTAAAAGTTAAGTTACTTGGGTAGAAGACCGTAGCTTTCAGATCGTGCCCGCCTCTGCCAGATCACCTGTATCTGGCAGTTTATGTTGTGTGTGACAGACTTGGTTGTTTGACGCAAGGAAGGCAATGTGAAATCAGGGAGAATTCTAAATATGTTCACCAGCGTCATCTCTGGACAACATAGTGCTACAGTAATAGTGGATGGTGCTGATTTTCCTATGTTTTCCTGGTATTTAGGAAATTGTTATTTATCCTTTGCTGGATATTTACACCTCCTAAATATAGATGCTTAATTTAAAGCATCCTGGTAGGTTTATTTCCCTATACAGTTTACATAATTAGAAGAGACAGGCTCCTTGTATTGTCTCAGATAGGTACTATCAAATCAGCCTTTGCAGAACTCTCACCTTTCCTTTTAGCTAAAGGTAGATTAGAGTCTGAGTACAGGTATTTTGGCTGTGACTATCTCCCTAGAGCTATTACAATGACAGACATGATTCTCTGTCCTTACCAGACCCCTGGTCTGCATGTCTCTGAATTTCTTAAATAAGTATCTGTGGTGCTTTTGTCCTTGGAGGTATGCAGAACTTGAGAGGATGAGGCCCTGAGCAACCTGATACAACTCTGAAGTTGGCTCTGCTCTTGTGTGGGGGGCTGGACCTTTAGGGGTTCTGTTTAAATTGATTCTGCGATTCTAAACCCAACAGCTCAGGGCATAACCTCGCAAGAGTTACCTTTTAATCTCTCAATTCAGAACAGGTTCATCGCCCGAAGCATGAAAGTGACGGAGAATCCATAAATCTTATATGTTTGTAAATGATACAACTCTTATTCTAATCTTGACAGCAAGGAAGGTATTTCCACTGTATCATACATTTTCCCTTATGAATCTCTTTTTTTTTGCTACTGCTCTTTGAGTTCTAACCATTCCTTGAAAGATAAGGTGCTGAGAGACCAGCAGAAATCCCTTATACTCAGTCTAGTAAGTCAGTGGGGAAAAGCGTTAAGGAGCCGGGGAGGGTTTTACTTGCTCTACTGTGTTGCTCTCTTCAAAACGGTGCTTAAACAGACTGGATGAAAAGAGCATCATAGACTACAGCACTAAGTAGGTGAAGTGATCTGGATGGACTCTGAGGGCTTCTTTCCAACCCGTGTTGCTAACATGGGTAATCTGCTTGTCTCCTCAAATGAATAGCAGAGTGTGGAGAAGGAAAACAGAGCGAGAGCGTGTGCCCAGAGGATTGTAGATGGCCTGTTAAGTGCGGAGAACATAGCTTCGAGTGTGTCTTATTGAAAAGATCCGATTCACTTGGCACTTGTTTCCAGCTTCAGCAGCATGTCTGGAAACAGAAAGCTACTGTGAGCCAAAGCATAGATACAGGCAGATAGGAACAGGGAAGGGAAAGTACCCGTCTGCTGGAGCTGTCAGGAATGTGTGAGGTTCCCCAGGGGCTGTATAAATAAAGGACCTGTCTGGGCGGGAGGTTTGAAAGAAAGCCAGATGGCTGCAGTTGCTTCCAAGAAGGTTGATACGCCAAATAACTTTTTACATCACTAATGTGTGAAAAAGGTTTTGCCCTTGACTTCAAAGTAGCAGAGAGTTTGTCATGCTGCCTGATACTTTTCTGGCTCTTTTTCTGGCTTTTTTCTTCCCAGACAGCAGGGTTTGCTATAACTGTCCTACAAATAGCTCATGAGGTACCTAGTGCTTAATCTGTGGCCTGCCTAGCAGTCCTGCCGCTGCAAATTGTGGGGATGTGGTGTTATTTAGATTGGCAGCAAATGCAGAGTTTAGAGAGTCGTGCGTATCTGGCTGAATTCCAAATGGATAATTACATTCTGCCTACCTAAAATTCCCCTTATGGCTTTTCGAAATCCCTTGCTCAAAGCTGTTATTAGACTGTCGCTATCTGCTCTTAATTGGTAACTATTCCACTCTATAGGTGACTGCATTTCAGTGACAAGTGAGGTGACCCGGTATGTATTGTGGTGTCTCCATCATAAAGTGCAAATCCATGTAAAAAAATGTAATTTTTCATGCACCCCTCATCCCAGCTGCTGTCTCCCCAATGATATATTTCTGCAAACAGTACTTGTGAAGTCCTCACCTCAGGTTTGCCTAGAAATAGCCATTTTTCAAAGTTTTTCTGTCATACAGTTACTTTCTGCTGTTTGTTACCTTTTTTCTTGGTTTTTATCATTTTTTTCACTATATGCAGAGCATCACTGGCTTGTGTCCCCTGTGGTTAAAGTGATCTGAAACTCAGTGATGAGAAGAGATTATTCCAGAGCTGGAGACCCCCTGCAGAAGCTTCTTCACTTCCAGAATCTGGCCATAATGTTGAGTCATAACATCAAATCAGACGTAATGAAGTAGTACAGATGTGGGTAGATCAGTATCAGCACCTTCAGTATCGGAGGGGATTTTGTCAACCCAGTGGATGGGCAATCCACATCATGCCTGAATTCCATTTCCAGCCCATCTGAAAGCTGATGCTCAGAGCACTTGTCACACAAAGGTCTGTAGTGGGTAGTGCCAGGTGTGGGTATTGAAGGCTGAAATTATACATGTTCTCCTATATTTAACTGTAATTAAGCAGACACTGGAGTATCCGTTCATCTGTTTTGTGCATTTTTAGGCTTGCCACCATTCAGTAAACAAAGCACTTTAAGTTTATTCCTCACACAAGGTGTAAGCATGGAAGCAATTAAAAATGTTAAGCTGTGCAAGGTAGATTTCACATTATTCTTGTGGAAAATGTGTTTTGTTGCCATTTCCATCCTGTCTTCCGCAACCTCCTCTAAAAAAATTTTTTAAAAACGTCTCTCGGTTTAGGAGAATATGTTGCTCACTGGCAAAGAAAAGAAAGCGGAAGAAAGCCTGTGGAGTACATTGGGAAGTTGCAAACTTGTTCTCAGCTTTTGAAAACAACACCATAATGAGCCTCCCACTTAAAGATCTGTAGTAGAAAATGAATCTGTAATGTTCCTGCTAATAACACCACATTTCAGTAACCTGGATAATACCCTCATAGTGTTTATGCATGGCAGGCTTTGTTAAAAAAAAATTTGCACAGCAGCGCCTCATTCGGGGGAGGTTACCTCAGGTGTCTTCATAGTCTGGCTGCTTGTTTTCACAAAAGTTGTGGCGTGTTAGTATCTTTGAATTTGAACTTAGTTGATTCAAAATTTCTTGCTGGGGGAGGGAAAGGGGAATAATGGACAGATTGGTAACATGACTGCACATACTCCCTTTTTGCATTTAAACCAAACTACATTCCCTGTGCAATGCAGTTTGGTTTAAAGGCACAATTGACTTGGCCTTATTAGTTGCAAAGGATGGAAGTGCAGGAAGATGCACTGTCAGAAGAGACGTGAAATCACTGCTTCGTTTGCTCTTATTTTTCAAAAGTCACTCGGTTATATTTAACATAACTTGAAACGTTTTATGAACACTTAAGGCATTCACTTCTCTCAGGTATTGGTTCATTTTTGGTTTGCATGTGGTACATTCTTTTTTCTTTAGACAAACTGCAAAACACGGTGGCAGCGCTCTCCTTGGCTCCTGACACAGCAGTTTGTGTCAGGCATTTCATATCTGCAAAGGACACCGACTAATATAGGCCTGAGGTCTAGCTCTTTCGGCTCTGCAGTTAGGACTATGGTACAGCTGCTGAGGGATTTATTAATTTTAAAATGTGGACGGTTCAGCTAATTTGCCCTAGTGTTGAAACAGTTGCACTGAAGCCAGTTCAGCTGCAAGTGACTAACCACCAGTTCGATCTTCCTGTAGTTCTTGTAGTACTTAGAGCATCTAGTTGTTTTTATGTTGCTACCCTCAAAACACATTTCTGGGACGATAGATACCGTCACCATGCTATGAGCAGTGAAAATTACCCATCAAGAAAGGAACAGTGTATGTTACTCTGCCCATTAAGTCAATATACATTATTGAGATCTGTATTCTGGTCCAGTACGCTGATACTGTTGTCATTATTGTCACTCTACTTCAGGTTTCATTCAGGTTTTAAGTTGTGTTCAGATTTCTATCCC
>JAOXJM010000052.1:37252824-37283564 GCA_026413425.1 Tringa solitaria
TAAAGAGCCCCAGCTCTTTGAGCCTTTCCTCATAAGGGAGGTGCTCTAATCCCTTGATCATCTTGGTTGCCCTACGTTGGACTCTCTCCAGTAGTTCCCTGTCTTTCATGAACTGGGGAGACCAGAACTGGATGCAGTTGTTGTGTTTGACTTTGAATATCATCTGCTTTGTGTTATAATTAAATGAATGGAGTCTTTCAATTTGCATCAGAAATCGGCCACCATCATACTTTAAAGGCAAGGCAAAATAAATTTGTTGGTTTTGTTGAAACAAGCCTTGGCTGCGAATCATCAGAGTGACGGCATACTTCACGTTCTGCTTTTTAATTACATACTTTCATCAACCTGATTTTGTGCCAGTGTTTATATTAGTATAAAGTTCTCATGTACCACAACCAGACAAATAGCTCTCAGGATGGGTGAACAAAACAGATTTTCATCTCTTAGAATTTAGGTTCTAAAACAGTTTCTTGGATACTTTAGAAATTAAAACAACAATAGCAGAAAAATATTTTTTTGTCACTTAAGGCATTTCTTCGGAATGTTTTCACAGTCTGATACTTATCATTCTGCTTTAAAGATATGTTTCAGACTTAAGCAATCTCCAGTAGAATTAGAATTACCTCATTTCCGTTTGTTAGGTAGTAATTAACAACACAGGTTATGATAATATGGTCTCAGATGTTGCAACCAGTAGCAAGTGAAACTCCAGTTCAGAATTAGATTTCTTAAATTCCCTTTGGTTTCACTTGCTGTTCTGATATCACTTGTATCCTGTTCTGCCTCTCATTTTTTGAAATCAGTCAACTGATTACTCTTTTTCATGATGATTTTGCATATATGTAAATGACTTCACAAGATGCAATGCAATAAAAAAACAAGACCAGGGAATCTTCAGGATGACAGATTCTTATGTTTACTTTGTACCTTAAGGTTCCACGTGAAGTTTCAGACCAGAAAGAACAATTTGACAAAGTTTACTGTTCATTGCCTTATAACTGATTTTGTGGTAAACCTTGCTAGAAACGTAGAGCTTTAACATAGATTGGGAGAGGGAGTTTGAACTCTGTGTCTGTGCTCCTGAGAGATTCTGGCAAGGAAGTGTCTGTACCCCAGCATGATGATGAGGAGATTCTCACTCAGGATAACTGTTTCTGTTAGGTCCAAAATAGTCATGGCATGGGATATTACAGCTTTATGCTTCCCATCAGCCCATTTGTCTTGGCAAGTCTTTGCCTTGCCTAATTTTATAAAAGACCAAAGAGGTGCTTCATCAGGTCTGTCCCAGTTCTGCTTAATAGTGCTGATATTTAAATATAATCACTATTTTCTCTACATGCAGCCTGAGTAAATAGAGTAAAATGCATTTTTCTGAAATTTTTCTAGCACTCACTTTTTTAATGTGCATTTGAGTGTCTGCTTGTGCTATCTCACTGCAGCACATCTGATAGTCTGTAAATATATAGTTTCTGAAGTGACTGGGTTCACTTCTCTTGTTTTCAGTATGTAGTTTTCTGCAGGAATAAGATGTGAAGTTTCCCAACATTTCTTAATAATTACTTCCATTGCAAAAGGTCTGGCTTGAGTTACCTTGCGGTACAAATGTAATCTCCCTTTGCCTCTGTGGAACGTTGCCTGAAGGCAACTGCTCCTTGATTTTTTGCTTTGAAAGAGCCAGAATAGTTTAACTACTTTTATGCACCTGTAATACTTTGCAATGTGAGTTCAGCAGCACTTACCCCTGCCCCGTACTCTCCCACCTTCTCCCATCACTGCTGCCCAAGCTGGCTGCCTTTGAAGTGACTCATTTTCTTTGGGACGAGGTGGCATTTCCTATGGTTAATTTTATATCACTGTGTCCTGACGGGAGGAGGAAAGAGAAAGATTGCAGAGGAAATGAGATATAGATAGAATAAGGTGATTAGTTACCTTTTGAGGAAAACTAGCCTTGACTTGGCATATTGTAAATTTTGATCTTTTAGATTCTATTAACACAAGGTGGGGGAGAAATAGTTTGGCAATAAGTGAGCTTTTGTACTATATTTTTTTGTGGTCTTATAAAATGGTTTCTGGTGCATTATCCTATTTTATCTATCTAGTTTAACTAAATGCAAAATTGTGCATCCCACTTACCTTAGTCTGGGGGAGGATGAAAGAGTCCAGGAAGAAAAAAGAGATAGGATTGAAGTGAATCTTACTACTACTTCTAAAAAAGAGTTAATGCTTCCAAGGAGCATTTCAGAAATACAGTTTTATTGTGCATTTTGTGCTCAGATTCTTATATGGAAATTTGTGGTCGTCTTTGAGGCCAAGGAAACCTGTGGCTGAGCAGGAAGGGGAGATCAGTTTCTTGCATGTTAACCTAGCTCCATCCTCCACTAGCTGACATGGTCCTCTCAGTTCTCCTGATGCTCTTAATGCAGTGCACTACTGCCAGGAGTACTTTCTGGATTGAAGGCCTTTTCCTGTCATTCTTTCCAAACCAGAACAACTTTATACTATGTACAGACATGGTTCACCAGCCCAGGTGTTACTGGACATGCCTTCAACAATACTGTGTGATTAGATCCTGATTAAGCTTTCCTTTGGTCTTTGATTGATGTGGAGCTGTGCCCTACTGAATTGGCAGTTGGTTTAGCCTCTCTGTTTTTTCTTTCCATTTCATGTGAATAAGTAACTATTCTCTTTGAGGCACTTTAGTTTAATATTCAGATTTGGAGAACTGAAATTAGAGTCAGCACATTCTGACAAAAACATAGTTGCATAAAAGGTTTTTACATATAAAGGATCTTCTGGTCAGTTTCCAGTTTATTTTCAATTTTTCTGCTTCCTTTTGGACTTTTTCAGCATTGCTGAGTTCCCACATGAACATCTGCAACATAATTTTGATCATAAGTGCTTTATAATCATACACGCTATAAATATTAGATTGTCTTTTAAAGGCCACTTCACTTTGATTTTGAATATTAAGTGGAACAAACGAAAAAAAAATTATTATTCAGACAATTGCTCTAATTTTGGTGTCCTTATTTCTGGGCTAAAATGCAACTGAATTCTGCCATAGCCGGAGTTTGAAATACATGGTCTTCTAATTAAGTAGTGTGCAGGACCACTCAAAGAGCTAGAGATAGAGGCATACACTGGATTCAAACAGATATTAGTCTCTTTTGCAATAGCAAACTCAAAAGATTTCTGAATAGCCAGATGACAGCACAAGGGAAAATTTCCCCAACCTGCAGCAATGGGAATGCTTCTCATGTGACACATTCAGAAAAACAAGAGCCAGCTGTGCAAAAGCCACCCCTGCTCCTGACTAGGATACTGGGCTGGATGTGTATATTTGCAGTTTACCAAAGTAATCTTTTCTGATTAAATGAGCTTCCAGTACAGTGGGTATACAATTTGCCTCAGTTTGCCTTACCCTAACTTTGACTTGCCTCCCTGACCTGACATACCTGTCTCTCTCTGCTTTCTTTTTCTCCTGGGTCTGGGTGGAGATAGCTCAGCAAATGGCTGTGCTGATTGCCACCTGCGTTGTGTGTGCCATGGAAGTTATTTGTTCATGCAGAGTTTCTGTAGTCATGTTTATTTTCTGTTTTGGAGAGCTTATTACAGTCTGTTATTCCATTAGTGTATTTAGACTAAATGTTTTGGGCCCAACAAGAAATTGAATAACTGGGTCTAAAATTCTTCAATACTTTTAAAATTCTTAAAGATGGAGTTTTCCACACCATGGAGGGATGTCAAAAGTGTAGAACATCTGATGATACAGGTTGCTGCTTCTTTCTCTGATTATTGGTGTCTTAAGTATTTTATAGATAAACAAGGCAGTGTCCTCAGATGCGGAACTTGCTGTCTGCCAAGAAGTAGATGTATGATATGTCAAATGAATGAGTGAGAGGTAGCGTAGCATATGCATCTTTTCATTTCCTTATCTGGGTTTTCTTTTCTGATAACCAGCTTAAGGAAAGAATGGTAATGTAGTTTTCTAGAGCTCAAGAAGGAGGTAGGTCTGGAACATTTTTCATTTTACTTGTTCTTTATGAACTTTGTGAATTACCCTTTCTTCTATGAACAAAGAAATAATTTAATGTTTGCCTGTGTGTAAGAATTTACATGGAGACTGTTTCCAAAGGCCATGGTATAGACACATACCTTTGTTTGTATTGTATACAGTTTTGTTAAGGCCAATGTATGTTCATGTGGCATAGAAAATTTTTCAACATTATTTAAAGTGAAATGTAAGTGTGAATAAGAGTTTCTATATTATTGCTCTTTTTCCCTCTGTAAGAGGAATAAAGGCTTGATTTCATAAAACATCTGTTCTTAGGACAGTACCATCATGTGCATCCTCAAAACTACCTGTGTGTCAAGATGTGTAGTTCTAGCTATGTATTATAATGGCCACTCTCACTTCTGCACTGGCCTGAAGCCTACAGTCTTGTGTCTGGAACTATGTTTACTTGTTCGGAAAGCTATATTCACGTAAAATATTTTTAGGATATAGAGTGGAATTCACTGCCTATGTCTGGGCACAAACTTGTAAGAGAAACCTCAAGAACATCTCACTCAAAATAATGAAACCACAGACTTGGTTGCCCTTTTAATCTGCCGACTCCAAGCAACACCTTGACATTTTTGGACTTTGTAAAAGCTCTCTGCAAGTATCTCTTCCCAATGCCTCCTCAGCTGAAGGTGTGAGCGGAGCAAGTGTAATGACTGTGTTGGAAGGTGGTAAAGATGCAGAAGCTGCCTCTGTCTACGCTCGTGGAAAGTGCAGTGGGCCAAAATGTAATAAGAATAGATCACCGTAGTATTTGGGCATGTTGGCAGCAATGCTACTCATTGCAGTTTGCCAGATAATTTTAGTCTAACTCTTCAATTAAATGAGCATATAATGTGGGAGACCAGAGCGAATTTCTTGTTCACAGAATGAATCTAAACACAGCATCCAGCACTGCTGTTTGCAAGTTGGCAACTTCCTTCTTGAATAATATCTGATAATCATCCTTGTCTGTATGACCTGTATGTCAGCATATGCTGAGAGCACATCTATTTTGAAACCAGTCTTAATAACACAGCTGCAGCCCTGCAGAAGACTGTGCTGCCTGAACATGCCTCTGCACAGCTCCAGCTAAAGGAAAGTTCTTCATCAGACACTGAAATCTAGTCTGTCCTCAAGAAAGAGTCTTATAATTAACCTATTATTGCAAGATTTTTGAATTTATTCCCCAAGGAAAGACAATCTAGTTGAGACATGAAAAACGTGTCAATCTAATATAATAATAGAATAGCGAAGCCGTGTGGTCTAATGACGTACTAGATTTATGAAAAGCTCTTTGCTGTTTATCCCACACAAACACAAACTTGCACTCAAAAAGATTATATAATTGTTAATCCATAATACATTTCTCTTGTCAGCTGAATGACAACAGTCTGCAATGACCAGCTTTTTTTTGAATGAAACAGTTCTTTGGAGATCTTTTTTCATTTCTAGCAACTTACTGCAAGTATCCTTTCTCTGGTATAAAATATTGCAGCCTAATTTTAGGTTGTGGTCTGTATGCTACTAATCAATGTAATTGTCTTCCTCCTTCTTCCCAATCTCTTTCCCCTTTTCCATTAATCTTAACCACAAAATATTTTCTCTGACCTGATGTGACTGAGGAGGAATTTCTGTACAGTACCACCAAAAAATGAAAGAGGTTCCTAGCAGATAATTGCAAAGCAGATAAAAAAGTTTGTCGCTGAAATTTCTATAATACTTAGCTCACTTGGTAATGCTTATCTGTCAAGCCAAACCTTTTCTAGAATGGCTTTTTTGAATGGATGCCAAAACATCCATACACGGTATCAAGAAGAAAAATTGCTGCTTCTTTCAATTAGGAAATATAATAAAAGTTTTGGAATAATGGAATTGAGTATTAGAGAGGACTTGTATTATTTAATGCCTTCTTGCCTTAGAGGCAATGTAGAAATGAAAATACTAGGTGAAAACTTGGAAGGATGTTATCTCAGTTGTAGTTCTTGATAATGTATGCATCTTCATTTCAGTGCTACTGCCGCATTTTCTCACAGTCCTGATTTTCAAAATTAAGCTCCACCCTTTCTGAAATTTTGCCCCAAAATCAGATTTTCAGAAATATCCAACCAACTGTTGAAAAAAATGTTACAGACCTTGTCTTGTTTGATAGCTCTGAAAGTTGCTGCTTTGTATTGCTGGCTTCTGAAGTTACTTTTACAAAGGCATATAAGCAGAATTATTTTCCTCTTAATGTGGATATATCATCTCCTTCAATAAACAGCACAAGGCATAGTTGTGTAAAAG
The DNA here is from genome assembly GCA_026413425.1 of Tringa solitaria. Taxonomy (NCBI): domain Eukaryota; kingdom Metazoa; phylum Chordata; class Aves; order Charadriiformes; family Scolopacidae; genus Tringa; species Tringa solitaria. The sequence goes on from JAOXJM010000052.1 coordinate 37,259,153, forward strand.
GTTTTGTGCATATGCAGGAGAGGCAGGATTCCCCTCTATGGCTTCTGAAGTTGGGGATGCAGAAACCTGCAGCTGAGCCTGTCATTTTGCAGGAATGAGGAAACCTCAAAAGAGAAAGGGTTGTTTTCTAATTGCTGACTTTCTGATGAGCTTTCTCTTACAGTCAATGATACATTTTTTGAATGCAAGAATCTTCAAAAAAGAGATAGCATTTTAAAAGAATATTTGTAAAATATGTGTCATAACTAATCCTTCCTTGTTAACAGCATTGGCATGACTCTCTAATGCAGTGTGTTTCTGTCATATAAAGTGAAAGTTTTCTTTGCTGTTGGAAGAGAATAAGCAATCACAGGGAGGATGCCAATTGTATAGGCTATGTATGAAAAATTTAGAGGGGCTCTTCCCATTGCTGACACAAGGATGCAAGAGGAAAACACCATCAGTGGGCTGTTTTAGCATCCTTTTTCCAATAAAGGGAACTATTTCCCAAATATTTTTGCTGGCTTACAATTGCAGTACTCATAAATAGAAGAGAAGCTCAAAACAGTTGGGGATAAAAATGCCAAATTCTACCTACTGCATGCTGGGTTTTATAGTGCTATCTTTCCTCTGGTTTGTTTCTTGTTCTACCTCTTGTATAAGAGTGCCTACATATTCCCACTATAGTATGATATATAAAAAATAATAAAAAAATAAACATAGGCCTGCCTGATAGGGTAGAGAGACAGATAAGTATACAATAATTCATCTCTGATAATGCTGAACTCTCTGAACATGTTGAAATCCTTACTTGGAAAGGACTAAGCATCATTCCTTCTGCCTCTGCTGACCCAGTATGCCTTTCAGCTCTTCTCCCTACAAAAGGAATAAATAATTATCCTGTTTCTTTCTATTTTCCAAATGTGGTCATGTCCCCTGTGTATCTTTCCCAAGAATAGCATGATGCTCTCTTTTTAGTGAATAGAAGTTGGGTATTTTATTCCATATGCAAATGCAAAGAAAAAAATGATTAATGACATTGTTCCTCTGAATTGCCTGATGACACAAGTTATCAAATTGCACCCCAGACTCTTCAGAGATAGTATGATGTCAGTCCTCCTTTTGCTGCAAACAAATTCTGACTTTTCAAGAGCTTCCTGGTGACAGCATGAATGATACCTTTTTAATTTACAGTGGATTGTTCACTCTTTTTATCAAACATCAGAAATCTTGAAAACTTTCTTGGACATATGTTCTTTCATAATTTTATGCGAGAGAAGAAAAGGTTTTCATGCTTTGGTTATTGCTTCACATTTCAGAAATTCTGATGCAGGCTTGTGAAATAATGTGACTACTGTGTCTAATCTCCTGTGCTAACACCAGCTTACACATTTCTCATCTCACATCTTAGTGTAACTGGGTGTCTAGCTGACACATTTCTATATGGCTAAGTTACCTTTGCTATAGATAGATAATAGTTTAATCACTTATTATGTTGCTTTTCTTGTTTTTTCCAAATACAGAAGTTCAAGAATTGAGATACCTAGGCATGTTTTAGCTTTTTGCCTGTCTCTTGAGACCATAGTAGCTCCACTGGAAGGTCAGAGGAGAGAGACAAAAGTTTGGACTGTGAGAAGGGGTGCCTTTCCTAAAATGAAGAATAAAATAATGTTTCCTTATCATTTCATATAGTATGTGTTTAGCTGTGGGAACCTTGAGGGACATCTACACAAAGAGGAAGATGACTTGTCCTAGGCTAGAGTGCCCCATGTTTTCTCCCTGGAAAACCTCATAGGAATTAAAGATGGGGAAAATGTGTCTGCCCTATTGTGAGAGCCGCCCACACTACATCATCAAAATGAAATAGAAAGAAAGAGGAAAAATGAGGCTTTTTAGGCTGTTAAATAGGAGTCCATGGCAATGATGGTAATAGCATTGATTGATGCAACTTCACAAAAGACTGGACAATGAGATACTAAAAGCTTATGCTACTATGATTATATAGCAGGAGAGGGAAATTGTGATGGATATTCCTCTGTAGGACTTACCTGAATAATTTCTCCAGGCTCCCTCCCACTTATTAGATTTTGCAGCTTTAAGGTCATAGAGGGCTTCCTTTTGTCCTCTGGTTTCCAAGTCTGTTAAGTGCTGAGCCATAGCACAACCATGTGTTTTCCTTGTATTTCTCATCCTGTTTTGCCTCAAGCAGTTACAGGGTAGCTGAGCATAATGCAACTTTCTGCAGCCATGGCCTGTGCTTCTCTGGTGTTTCTGACCACATCCTGTGGAAAATCTCAAAATCCCAGTCAGATATAAAGCCAGACCACTGGAACTTGCTGATTCTTTTTAAAGGCAAGCATTTCTGAAGTGGCTGACTAAGGGGAGCCCAGGCTAAACAGCAGTAACTCTAATGTGCCAGCACTGGAATTAGCACTTGTAATCTCTATGCTGAAGTGGAATAGATGACAAATCCTGAACATAATGGTGTGGGAAAGGTCTGCATTACCTTCATCTTTCCTTTTCAGGATGCATATTGCTGTAGTGAATCCTCACTAGCTAGATGGAAGAAAATCAGTTACTTCAGTAAATGTATGTTGAAAAACCTCACAGTTCATGGGTTCTTTCAATGATATCTCTGTAAAAGCGTAAATCAAATGGGTGAGCACATGTAAAATATTCTAGAATTGCAGAAAAGGGATTTTATGAAGCTCTTTTAGAAAGAGTTGGGACAGACACGTTAAATATATTGCCAGAGGAAAGCAATATTTTTTATGGATTCCCTACCGTAAAGAAAGTAACTGGCATAACACATCAAAGTGCTAGTAAGTTGAAAGATTCTTGTAAGCAGTTGGCTGAATTATAGAAAATTGTCATTTTACAGAAGGAAACATCTTTGAGTTCTTTCTTCTTTCGTCCTAACACTGATGGCAAGTTTAGGCTCCTTTTTACTCTTACTGATCCAAAAAAATAAGTATTATGTTTGCTTCTGCTATCTTTTCATTGCTAGCACTGAAATGTATATGTCAAGAAAGCCATTAGCTTGCTGCTTTGATTATCCACCCAGCTACGTAACTTACCCCCCATATAATAGTTGCTTAGTTTTGCATGGTTTATGTTGTGAAGTCTCTGCTCTCCTGCAGCACATTTAATTGCATGGTGGCACCAGCTGGCCTCTTTCTTCATGGGTATAGCACTGTTTATGACCACTGCCTTTCAAAGAAAGCCATGAAGAGAGGGTGGCAGAGCAGTGGAGCAGGCTGCCCAGAGAGGTGGTGGAGTCTCCATCTCTGGAGATGTTCAAAACCTGCCTGGACATGTTCCTGTGCAACCTGCTCTAGATGGACCTGCTTTGGCAGGGGGGTTGGATTAGATGACCTCCAGAGGTCCCTTCCAACCCCACATCATTCTGTGATTTTGTATATGTAGCTCTGTTATGTGCAATATATATATACAAAAACATATATGTATACTGTGGTATACTTATATATTAAGACTGCCACTCTTCCATCCGCTGTTCAGATCTTAATTTATGATGTAGCTGAAGTCAACTGGAGAGCTTATTGCTCAGATCAAAGTGACAAAACTGTCCAGCCTTTAACTAGCAAACATGAGCTGCATCATTTCCCTACAGAATTTTCACTGAGCAGTCACTGTGCCTATATTAATAACTACCAACAATAGATTTTCTTCCTTTCCATTGTTAAATCTTTCAGCACCACAGATTTAAAGTTATATTGTAGGGAAGTGCTGGCTCTAAGATAGTTTAGGTTGAATGTCATTTTGATTTCAAAGTACTCATTCATTTGGGCATTGGCAGAGTAGTTAACATGGATTACAGGAGGTCATGTCTGTGGATTAAACTACAAGTTTATTTGGTTCAAGCTATTCAGAACTTTAGGTGGTGTGTGTTAATATGACACCTTCAAATGATTGATTTTCCCCAGTAAACAAGCACCAAGTGTGCTGAAGTCCAGACACAAGGAAATCTGTTGTCATGTCTGCTGTGCTTCTAGTTCTCTCTTGTATTAGTAGTTTAATCTGGTATTTTATAGAGAAAAGGTTCCTGAGATTCAAGTTGTCTAAAAACATTGGCTGTTACAGCTTGGAAGCTATAGAAGGCTTTCCTTCAGTTCTCCAAGCCAGTACTTCATACTTCTTGCTGCGTTTAGGTGTCTTTTTTTCCCTAGAGTTTAAACCAATTCTTCGATGAATTAATCTAAATGACCGTTGTCCAAATCTAAATGATTTTTTTTCCCTCTGTATTTCCCACAGTCTAAGTAAGATGGGTTCAGTTCACACGTTCTGTTTAGTGGAACCTTGAAGTTGCACAAGACCAGTGCCTTTGTTTTTTTTGTTTGCTTTTTCACATTTAGAGCCTCATAATTTTAAGGCAGCTTCCAGTCCTCAAAGTCCAGCTGTTGTATTGAGGTTTTCCTGTGTTTAGACTGAGCATAACAGTGTATACACCTGTGCTGCTGGAGCCTGAGCACCCTGCGTGCTGGAAGGGAATGGCAGTTGTGGATGTGTGAACAAATCAGAAGACAAGTGTTCAATGATAATAGGATAAGTATTGGGAGATTTAATTTCTTTATCTTTCCAACCCATAAAATGTCCATTGTTTTAGTGCTGACTGGCATTTTCCATTCAAATCAGATTTCTATGGAGACACTGGAAAACTGTTACGTGAGTGTAAATGAGATTAAGCTGATGCTGCAGTTCTTTATTATCTGAGCTATTAAGATTCAACACCTAAAACTGGTCCCTTTGTAAGTAAGTGTGAATAGAAAAAGTATTGTAAGAAAGTCAGACGTTTGAAGAAAAATAACTGAATAGATTTGGTGGCAGTTTATGACCAAGGAAAATGATAAGAGAATTTGTGATGGAAAAGCCAGTGTTCACCTCTGTTAAATTGGCTTTATCTATATTAGTTTGCTGTTATAACACAAAAAATAGATTTGGATTTTTTGTCCCCTGGAGAAATAGTTTTTTCCACATTGAAGATTTTATTCTATCATTTATTCCGTGCATTCTCTGCAGAAAATGCTGAGCTTGAAGACTGAACATGTAATGCACTGAATAGGAGTATTGTTTGCTGTTTAAGCCTCTGCTAGCAAGACATGAAGTGAATTTTCTACCAGAATGGAATTGGTTTTCAATCCTTGTCGTGCATTTGTCTTTCAGCCTGCCATCCCTGCTGTGAATGGCTCTGTCTGTGGACTCTGCTCTGTACCGATGTCAGCGACTAGGTGCTGAGAGTCCCTCCCATACTTTATCAGAATCGACGCCACTGCTGTTTCCCCTCGGAGGCAAAGCAAACCTCAACTTAAACAAATGGAGGATTGTTTTTCCCAACAATGGGGGACAGCGGGAAGACTGGAAACAAGCTTCTTCGTTTTATTCTGGAAACAGGATACAGACCACAAAATACACGTGGTTCACCTTTTTGCCCCAATATCTTTTTGAGCAGTTTCACAGGTAAAAAAATTCATTCAATGATACATGAGTTTAAAGAACTGTCTCTGAAACAGTGATATTTGAGGGTAACGGAGAGGGGCTGCTTTTGTAGTTGCCACGTTACTAAAATTTAGGTGATGATTATTTGTAACCAACGTCACTTCATTCACACTGAAATGGAGGTTTAAAGCAAGTAAACACAAGGTGTGCTTAAACTGGTGCTGTGGCCAGCTTTCTTGTTTGAATGCTGAAACAGTTTTCTATGTTAAAATGTCAAGTTTTTATTAAAAATCCCTCTGTTTCTGCATTGAATAAACCTCTATTTTTTAAGAACACAAAAACCTATTAATTGGATGTATTGAGATAACTATGAAATTCTGTAGATGTCAGAGGCTCCTAGATTAATTTTAGTACATTTTTAATGGAATGCAAGTGAGTCTGTCTACTGACTTGTAAACAGTATACTTGTATATGCATACAGTGTTTTATATCAAAGATAGCAAGTTCTAGGTCAGGTTTCTTTCCAAGTGATGGTTTGAAATTATGTACTCCTCCAGCGTAATGAATCATGTCAATAAGATTCCCAGGGAAATATTGTTATGATAAAGATAAATGAAAGCTGTATATCCTTCTCTAGCTTTGAAACTTTCATTCTGTATATTAGATTTGCACATTCATAATTTAGCCTTCCACGTGTGGAATTCAGCAAAGATTCCTGATGGGGACATTTCCATAATTCTGAGTATGTGGGTGTTTACACCCATTCTGTTACATTGGTTTGGTTTTTTTAAGTTTTTTTTTTACTTTTGTTTGATTTTATGCTTATTTTCAAGACTGAGGCAGTGGGAGATCATTAAAGAAGTTTTAGCTCCTAGAGATAAAAAGTGTTTGAAATATGTGGAAAAGCGGAGGTAGCTATAATATTATGAAAATGTATCTCACCGGCTCTTCTAAAGAAAAGAATTAGCATCTCAGTTAAGTAACTGATTAATTCATTCAGGGAAAGGAAGAGGAGGGTAGAGGTGTGAAATTATTAATGTGCCTTTGACACAAAATGGGCAATGTTCATTAAGAAAACGACACATTCTAATTTCTGACTACTTTTAATTTCTTTTCTACTTCTGCAGGCTGGGTAATCTTTATTTCTTCTTCCTGGTGGTTCTGAACTGGTTCCCACAAGTGGAAGTCTTCCACAGAGAGATTACTATGCTGCCTCTGATTGTGGTGCTGCTTGCCACTATGATTAAGGATGCTATTGAAGACTATAGAAAATACAGATTTGATAAGATGATAAACTTGTCTAAAACCAGGGTATATGACAAGTAAGTAAACTAAACCAATTATTTTTCCTTGCATTTGATGTGGTGGAAACTGCTCATCCAATTTTGCAGTAATTCCTTCACTGACCCTTTGGAGTACAGTAAGTTTGGAAATATGTTATAAAAGAGTTTTGTTTTGCCTTTAAAAATGCCTCAATTATTTCACTTAAGTGATCTTAATATCATTGAAGTTTTGTTTCGTGTCACAGCAGTGTGTACTGATATACAAGTTTTCATTCCAAGTTTCCAAACCAGCTTGCCAACACACACAACATCCTCTCCAGGTAGTAAAAGGATCCGGAGGAAAAATGAATCATATCCAAGTCTGGAAAGGATTATTTGGGTTGTTTAACGAATTGGAACAATGTCTTTCAGATGTCTCATGGTAAAACTATTAATATGAAAATTAATAATGAACTATATTCAAGGTGAAGCATAACCAGGAACTGAAAACAAATTTACAGACTTCCCATAGACACAGGCGATCAATACAGCACAGTTTCACTTTGGAGATGGTACAACACCTGCAATGAGCTTCAATGTTTGCTCATTACTGACTCAGAAGGAAGAAATATTTTCAAGTGCAATTCTTATTGCAACATTTCGATTTCATCAGAGTTTCTGGTCCAAGTACTAACTTGACTTGAGACTACTTAGCTTATACCTACACAATGCAATAGACAGAAGTTTTCACTTGAAAGAAGTTTAAGTGTTTGAATCTCTTTCTTTTTTCACCTCTTCTTAAGCCCAAGCCATAGAAAAAAAAATTACTATGGTTTGTACACATCTCACTAGCTCTCTTGGAAATTAGCCCTCATCTATACTACATACTTATGAACCAGAGGCACAAGGACCAATGGGAAAGAAGAAATGAGAGAATGGAAGGGGTTCCTGGGTGAGAGAGGGACACTTTGGGTGTCCAGAAGGAGGAGGTTTATCAGAGGAGAAAGATCAGGCTGAGGGGCAATCTAGGTAAACTGCCCTTCAATTGCCTGTGTCTATGTATCGTTCTCACAACTACCAAATCGTAGGTTTGCTTGGTTTGGAGGAATGGGGGTTGTTTGTTTGTTTAATAATTCATGTTATGGTCACGAAAAGAAATAGTAGATAGAGGATGTAGAAGAGGGAAATACTGTCCATACTGAGGCATATAGCAGATTTCTGTTGACTTCTGGGACATAGAGCTCTGCCCATTACCTTTGAACTTCCTGGCAACTCCCAGGCTTATAAAATAATTCTGAAACTCATGGAGTGAACCGTGAAAGTTGTGGGTAGGTTCTTGGCTTTGTCACTGCTCTGTGTTAAAACAGAGGCTTCATGTGAGCGGACGGTTGATGCCAGGTAAATGCTCTGAACGGGGCCTCCAGGCGTACGCTAACAGGAATAACAGGATGCTTTTGCCGTACGTACGTGAGGTGCAGCCTCCCCGACAGGCTCTAGGACCCGGTGCCGCTGAGTCAGGATGATACCTGTCCCTCAGCAGGTGGAGTCTGGAGTCAAAGGAGAGGCAGCCCTGGGCTTCCGACATATTGACTCTTCTCTCTACCACTTGGGAGTTTATCCGGATTATTGAACTCTTCTAACTTTGTCAGTTTTCAACTTGAGGCTACTTTCTGAGAGGAAAACAAGATGTCGAGGAAAAGTGTTCCAGGCTGCTTCTCCAGAATGATATGGAAGCAACATTTTTTCAAGGAAACTTGCTGCCGATGTGGTGCTCCAGACACTGAAATCCAAAATGAAGAGCTGGAAAAGAGAGCAAAAGTAAAGAAAAGAAAGAAGAAAAATGAAAATAAACGAGTGATCATCTCCAATTTGCCCTTTGGAAGTAAGAAGTGGAAGGAAAATCCAAACAGATACTATGACTCCAATAAAATTAAGACCACAAAATATACTATCTTTACTTTCCTCCCTAAAAATATCTATGAGCAGTTTCACCGCTTTGCCAATATTTATTTTGTGGTCATTGCACTGTTGAATTTTGTGCCGGTGGTGAATGCTTTCCAACCAGAAGTTTCTGTGATCCCAATTTGTGTTATAATGGCCATTACAGCCATTAAAGATGCTTGGGAGGACTTTCGGCGGTATAAATTAGACAAAGAAATCAATCATATGGGATGCTTCATTTACAGCAGGTAAGTTTCATACAGCTTTTATTACAAAAAGCAGTTGGCTTGAGATTTTTTATCAATGGTGAGGCTTTTTGCTTTAAAAAAAATAATAAATAACTGCTGGAAATTCACAGTGATTAAGTGAAAGAGGGAAAAGTCATAGTGACTATATAACACCTGGCCTTTATTCTGATACAGGGAAAGAAATTTCTTTTTTTGTTTAAACCTCATTTCCAGACTGGGAAAGTAAGTTTGAGTTTCATGGTACTGAGGTGGCCATTGGCCTCTTAAATTTGGAGTGCACTGAGAGCAGGTGCTTAAATAGGTACTGAGCACCCGGATTTCTAAGGAATTTTCAAGAGGTCTAAATTCTGTAAATATAAGGTAGCACAGAAGAAGATCTGTCATGGGACCTATCTGCATTTAAGAAACATCTTAAAATGTAGTCCTTTGAACTGCGTTTAATTTTATACCCTGTGCTGTAGACTGGCTTTCCGTTGTATTTCTTTTACCAGCTTGTATGTAAAATAAAACTGTAACATGCAGTTTAAAAATGGGAGATAATAATATATGCTTCTGTTCAGCCATTTCTAAATGAATTAAGTACATGTGTCTGTGCTCACTTCTTCAAAATGTTTCATGACCTCCTGCTTTTAGGACTTTCAGAAGTTTGAAAATTATGGTTTATTGTATCAAAACTGTTCTCAGCAAAGTTGAAAATTATTACTCCCTCTTAAAATATTGCATCTGGGAGTCAGAAGAGCAAAACTTTCCATCTCTCTGGATGTTGCTTGTTGTCCCTCAGATTAATCAACAGTGCTTTATATAATGTATGCTTTCACAAGCAAGATCTTGCAGAACTTTGGCTTTTATCACACAGTGCTGTCATTTCTGTTTGTTTTTCTTGCATGTGTTTGTCAGATTTTTATTTTTATATCCTGCTGGTTAAACAGGAAAACAATGGATTTGCTTGTTTGGGGGCTAAACTTATCACCACATATAGATAATTACTTGTCAGAAACAAAATCGTACTGCTCTCCTTGCCAACCTGTCTGAAAAAGCAGACTTTCTAACTACTGTTCATTTAAGATTTCTTCTCTTTTCCACCATGAAGACTGTCAATAATTGCAGCTCTTTAGGTAGGGTGGCAAAATTATCTCTTCTACCCACCTTTGAGATTGCAATCTCATTGGATTATTTTAATTTTTTCAATGTTGCATTAATTCATTAGGCAATGGGTTATTTGTTAACGCTTGTTAAAAGCCATATGAAAGAGACCATGTGGTGCAGTAGGTACTAATGAATGGATCTGCATAGGAATCTTATTTATTTCCTCTTTACATAAAGCAACCATGTTAATTTATATCTGAAAGTCTTTTACCATGGGAATGTGAGAAGTGGGAAATACAATAAAACTTGTTTTGTATAAGAGAAAAATCCATCATGGAATTACAACATACGTACAGATCTAGATTCAAGTTATAACCATCAGTACTTTCTTATGCAGAAACTTGATTCGGGCCTGTCTTAAAATTGTTGTCACATCCCATTAAAAATACTTTGATTTATGAATAAATCTTGTCTAGAATCTTGTCTTTCACCGAAGTTTTATGTCCCAAAAAGGTGATGTAAGGGAAAGGAAAATGAGGAGGATTTCAGACTATAGTATTCCTCCTGTTTGGAAAAACTGTGGATAATTACAGCTGTCATCAGATCAGTAGCAGCAGGTTATTATGTCATGAATAATTTTAATCAGGCTTCTATAGCGCTTTGGGAAGCTGATACTTCTTGTTCTTCTTGCTAGCTGCAAAGTCATGGAAGAACATGATGTCTTCTAATTTTCTTCCTTATGAATCATCTGCTGTAGGTAATTTTTTAACATAGGTGAAAGTCTTTTTTAAGACACTGCAACTTTTGTTAATCATGTGGCATCGAAAAATTCTTTTTAATAGAGCAATTGCTCTTCCATCCTGAAATTAAAGATTACATAGATTTTAAGAGTTAATCTTGGATAGTATATTGCCTTTATTTTAGATTTCAATAACAAGAATACTGGTTCCTGTTCCAAAAGAAATATGAAGGCAGAACAATCTTTTCCATATGCTTAATGTTCTCCAAAACTTTCTTGAAGACTGGGGGAAATGCAGTAACTTGCCTTATTTCAACATAGAGCGAAGGAAATTGAATTTAAATAGGCTTCCCTGTAAACACATTTTTTCCAATTTTCTTTTCACAGAGATCAGCTGGAATGGGAAAATAGTCTGCTAGTCAAATGAAGGAAAAGACACTTAAGTAGCATATTTAAAGAATGTTTAATTGGGAAAATAGGAGACAATTAATAAGTATTAAAGTGTCTTAGGGAGATGCAATAACTTAGATCTAATGTTTGATTGTGGAGATTTTAATTTCTGAACAAAACTTTTGGAATCATAATAATTGTATGCAAACTGTTGTGCTGTTAGAATGAATCCCACAACATCAAATGAAGAGAACTAAAAAATCAATTGTAGATGTGGACTTATGTTTAATTGCCTCCTTTCTTCTGGTATTCTTTAAAATATACTTTGCTTTTAAATTTTCCAAGCAGAGGGACTTCTATTACTATAAAGTGTAGTTGTCAAAGCATTTTCTATGATATATGCTTTATTATCCCTCTTTAATTACATTTAAATTCCTCGTCACCTGGTTTCATGCAACTCTAATTAGTTATTCTTCATTCATAACATTTAATTATAATCTTCAAATACGTGTGATTTTTATCATGTTCATTTTTCTACGCCCAGACACCTTTTAGTCAAGATCTCTATATAGATCACTCTTTTCATCTTTTTTGTCAGTCAGACCCTCCAAACCTACTGTGATTACTTTTTTCTGACCTCTCTCCAGTTTGTCATTAGCTTACTAACAACAGGGGATGGCACTGAATGTCGTATACAAACCTGTAAGTGAATATCAACCCAACAGCTGCTAAGAGCTATTATCTTGAAGTTCTATAATGTTCAAGAAACTACTTGATATGTAATTAATATATGGACTGGATCTGATGTACCTGTAGGATTAAGCTATAACAGTCTGTAAATACTCCATAGCATCCAGACCGGTTTTTAAATCAATTTCACGCTTTAGAAAGATTTAACCTAAATTTTTTTTCTCAGTATTTCAATAGAGATTCACATACAAATGCAATGACTGTGCACAGTTCAAGATGGCACAGCAGCACACTGTGCATGTGCATCAGAGAGGAGCAGCCATAAAAACATTATTTAAGCTATTCACATTGCTTAATTTTAAGCTCCTACATTCAGAAATCTGAGACAGTGGCTCAGAGAAGCCTAGTTTATATGCTTTGAATCATCCTGTGGAGCTGCCAGATAACTAAGTCAGTCAACAGGCTTCTTAAATGAGACAGCCTGATTGCTCTTTCAATAGAAAGTTCTTCTATGATCCTTGTAGGCCTTGTGGTTTTCAAGTAGTTCCTGAAAGCATCAGTCTCCTCTTCATCTGTAGGTCCACTGATGTCTGTGATACAAAAAATCCAGACTGGCCTTAGGTGTGACTCTTTATCTGCTTAGTGTAAGGTTTTAGAACACTTAACGATTTCTGCATCAGCACTAACTCTGGGTTAGTCCTAGAGCAGTGGAGTGGAAATAAGGAAAAACCAAAGAACTCATCTCTGTGTTGCACGAAGTCAGAACTGCCAACAGCTGAAAAGCTGGAACTAGCTTAAGCTAAGCTCACTGGTTTGAAAGAGAATTAAAATATTTCAGTCAATTGAAGTCTTGTGATTCAGTCTTGTAATTTATCTTCATGATAGAAATGGTGATCTGCTTGCCTACAGGCTATATAACATATATATTGTATACTTTATATTTTCTTAAAATTAGAGAAGCTGGGTGGTGAAATGAATGCTACCTTTCTGTTTCAACCTCCTTCATATGCTTTGATCAGCTAGGCTTTCTGAAGGGAGAAGAGATTGTACCTCCCCTGGATGCTCCCCACGTCTGGGAGAGCAACCAGGACTTTCCAGGGATGTGATGACCAAGAGAGGTCTGTGGCATCTGGAAGATATCAGAGGAGGGTAGAGAGCATGCTTGAAAACGGGAATTGACCTACTGTCAAATCCCAGAGTTGAAAAAAAAAGTTTTTCTCTAGACCCAGAAAACATCACATGCAGCTCATTCAACGCAGGGTGAACCTGAAAGTTTCCAGAGCAAAAAGCAGGATGTGAAGAAAATACCATCCTGCCAGGGGCACAGTAAGCAAAAATGTTGTTGCCATGGTTTTACTTAAAGTCTTGTTCAGCAGTACTGAGTTTTCACTTGTTAAAGAGTCTTTTCTTCTGCCTTACTATTTTTGTTTCTAACAAAGCATAACTTTAAAGACTAGGAGCCTGCTGGAGGCTTTAGTGGGTTCATTTTTATACAACAAAAAAACACCCAGAGTCTAAAGCCTGTGGCCCACTTGAAGTCCCACCACATTCCCTCAGGCAAAATTGCAATCGGTTTTTTTGGACATAGCAGTATCAAGGCTTCTACAATTCAGTGGTGCCTTCTCTGAACAGCACGTGAATTTCGTCAGCTGGAGGCTGAAGATCTCCTGAAGATCTCCAGCTCTTGCATGGCTGAAGGTGCATTCCTGTGACAGAAAGCATGAACTTTGATCGATTGAAACATGAATTACTTCTTATAAAAGTAGCAATATGAATAAGTTGCAATGACCACAGGATTATTATGTGCTATAATATTATTGCAACTCAGTATCAGTCAGAAAAGATCCAATGCCTCTCCCTTGCTTAATGTCTATGGATTTTTTCTACCTAGTTTAACTCTGGATACCTGAATTAACAGTGGGTCTTACTGAAGGCACAAACATGCCTTCTGTTTGTGCAAGCTGAGGCACTCTTCAAAATTCTGGTGAGCTGAGAAAATGGTCTGAACCAACAATACACTCAGCTTTGTTATGTCACAGTGCAACTGCTTGAAACCAGCAGTACCAAAATTGTGAAGAAAAAAAATAAAACGTGCATTCATCTTATGGTGAGCATGCTGATTGTGTGGTGAAGAAATATGCAACATGCTGAACTGACTAAATGCAAAAGAAAAATGTCAAGTTTTTGACACTCAGCTGGTCCAGGCATCAGCACTTGGAAGTCAAAAAGCAGCAAGCTGGCAGTTCTTGTCAGTCAGTGTATTGCTACAGTGAGGATCCTTGGTCTTTGTGGAAGAAAAATCCATAAATACATTACCAATGCTACCACTGGTTTGTGTATTGCTTTATCAGAGCTTTCGTCAAGATCTATTACCTGCCAAGGCATTTAAAGTGGCTTCACAGAGAAGGTGGAATAATGGTTTAGCAGAGAGCAGCAGAAGCTAATGACTAAAGACAAAGGGCAGATAAATAAGAACCTGTGGGTTTGGCTTAGAGACCTGCAGAATCTGACCTCATGGCATTAAGTTTCATCCTAACTGTCTGAATTTTTAAAACATTATTGAAACCCGGAGAGAAGCAGATCTTTACCATGTGACCTCAAGAGCTATATGATCATGTACGGGGATGACTGTAGCAAAAAAGCTGATCTAGGCTGTGGCTCCCAGAAATCTGGTAAATTAATGGGAGACCTTAGAAACTAATGCTAATGATTAGCAGTCATTAAGGAAGTGACCGTAGAGTTACCTGTTCACTCCAGCTGGTGCCAGGCAGAATCATAGCAATAGCATTTTGTTCAAGAGAGTATTTTAAAAAGATAATTAGATTTTCCTAAATACAATAATCATATAATACATTTATAAAGTTCTGGTACTTACTTAAAGTTCACATAAGCTTGAATTGATTACAGAAGTTAAATATAGGCTTCTTTTATCATTGAGAAAATAACTTCCTTGTTAGGATGCTATAGACAGTTTTCGCACATAAAAAGATAGGATCTGTAGCTAGCATTAAGGAATTTGGCATGCCAAAAATGGTATAATTAAAGATGTATGTTATTACACTTCAGAAAATTTTCACTCCCTTTATCTTTAGAAGATGTTCATTGCTGTTTTAATGTAGTATTCAAATCCTGGGAGAGAGTTTGGGGCTATGGGGAAAGGCTGTAGCTACTTGCTAATGAGGGCTTGTTATAGGACCGGCCGCTCCTAAATGACATCATTCATTGGTGCCGCTGAGATGATGTCCACGTCACAAAAACAACCTCCCCAGCTACTGTAATGGTAATGCAGCAGAAACCAGTGATGAATTGGCACAGACAACACAATACCTTCTTGTGCTCAGACATCATCTCTAGTTAAGGAATACTATCAGCTGTACTCTGACCTATGGACAGGTTTCAGAATCAGTTCCTTTCCAGTCTAGTGCCTTCCTCAAGTCTTAAATCTGCTCCTTGTTGTCAGTTTTTCAAAATTTATGGCAGTAGGTCATAAATGTGACATCATGGACATAAAGTGGTCTTTGAAAACATTTTGTGAGGTTTTTCCATGCAAAAGCTGGTTCAATCTTTGATAGCACAAAAATGTGGGGGATTTCTATTTGCAAAAAATAGCCTGTAAAGGATGAGTAGCTGCATGATTGTACTTGTTTTCTGTGTAGAATTGAGAATCTAAGAAAAGTGAGCATCTTTTATAAAGTAGGTTCTGCTGGGGGGGGGCATCTTCAAATATAATGTTTATATATGATAAAGTACAAACATGCGGTTTTGTCTGTTTATAACACTGATAGAGTTTTTTTAGAAGTGCTATAACCTAGTGGCAATTTAGGGGGTGAAAGGCAGAGCAAATGATGTCTTCAAGCTGCAAAGGATCCTGGGATGGAACTTGTAGTAATTCAAGGCAATAAGACTCTCTGAACTAATTGGTTGCTACAATACTTCTAGGTGATAAAGGTTTCTGAAGATCTTTCTCTAAGACAGTCTCAGACTCGTAGGCATGCTGTGGAGTATACAGGAAAAATTACCTTTATATAATTTCCTCTGTGGAGCAGAACAATAATTTTTATTTGCTCCCATTCACCATCCATTTTGACCCAGTTTTTGTTTGAGATTTATCTTTATTGAATCCAAGAATATGAAATGAAATTGTTGACACAAAGTCAATAATTTATTCATGTTCCCCCACAATCTTCAACCACAGCAAAATTTTTTTATGATCCTTTCTTCCCAGAAATGACTTCATAAAGTCTATTTAGTTCAGGCCTTCTTGTCAGATAGGTTGAGTCCAATAACAAATTCTGGCAGTCTTCACTTTGACTGTTCAAGGCTAACTGCTGCTTTTTGTCTGCGCTATCCTCTGACGGGTATTATCATGCTACTCATTATCCTAGGACAGCAAGGGAACTGTTTTTAAGTGTGCTGTTGATAAATTGACTGGTAAAGGACAGAGGGTACTGAGAAACTTTTATCTTGGATTGTGTCTTTGATGTGCCACAACCCTGATGCCACACGCTATAAGAATCAGATTTCCAGCTTTCCACCTACTGAAAATTACCACATCTTGTTTATTTTACCGGATAAATGTGTTTGCCCTTTTGTATGTTTCTCGTCAGACCATCTTAGATTTATGAAGTTCCTCTGTTTATATAACAACCGGAGCTTGTGCTATGAACTTTAATCACTGAACAGAAAATGGGCAGTGTTCCCAGTTACAGAAAATGCTAAAGGGAAACCGCTTCATTTGAAAAATCTTGCTAGGCAACTGGGCCAGTGCAGCGGTGGGGTGCACCAGCTTCCTTGTGAAGTGCTTTTCTTCTTTTCATCCATTGGTAATTCTCTACAGAGTTGCAGAAAACCTTTGTACTGTAGAAAATTGTTAATCTTACAGCTCCAGCTGAATAGTTCTTTTAGGAAAAGAAAATGCGTTTCTTTACCAAATTCAGTGCTCATCAGGAGAGAGAAACCATCTGTTCACCTGAACACAGGTTTGGGATTCTAGCAATTCTGAACTCTAGTCCCTGTGCAAAAGAAGGCTTTTCCTCTGATCAGAAAGAGATAATTTGGCCTTTCTGACTCACTGTCTGCTCTGTAATTAGTGAAGGGGCAGAACCTGAAGCTTCATGTGTAATGTATGTTTCACAAGGAATTATTGAGAAAATATTACAAATCTATGATTTCTGTGGATTATTTTTGCTAACCTGGTTTATTAAGGCTGATGTGGAAAGTAGCCAGCTGGGCAAGGCCCTTCTATAGCATTTTGTGACCAGAAAAAATCAGAAGTGTGTTCCATAAACTTCATAATTGTGCAAGAATTGACGTACAGAGAGGTAGAATTGCCCCGCAGAAGTCACAGCAAACAATATGTGCAAACTATACACAGCATCCAAATGTCTAGGATAGCAAGACAAGCCATCTGCTTGCTCTAAACTGCTTCTGTACTCTCGTTTTTATATTTTAAAAAAACAAATTAAGAAGTTCTACCCGGAAGGCATTTGACGTGGGAAAGATTAGTAGTTACATAGTTGTTTTGCTATATTAATATTAGTATCTGCTTTGTAGAGCAATAAATACTCAACTTGCATCAGCTTAAATAATTTTCAAATAGAAATTATGTGGAACGCACAGCATTTTAAATGCACAGCAATGTCAAATTAACTTACAGCAAACCTCTGTTCTTTGGTGTGGTCTTTTATGTCTGTTGTTGAGCAAAAGAAAAAAGGACATGCAGATAAGTCAGGCAAAAGAAGAAAGAAGAATGACAAATTCAGGAAGGAAAAAATAATGTAAGAAGGAAAAATTATTCCTACGATACTATTATTTAGTAAGCACCTCAGATCTAGCATTAAAAGGAATGAAATAGTTAAGATTTGCGTGTTCTCATTTTTGAATAGAAAGTGGATACCACTGGGAAATGCACAGGACTTAAGTGTGTGCATAACCTTTTCAGGAACCTGTTATTTCATGTTGCTTTACAGATAAGGGTGGCAGCCAAGTGCACGGCTTTGCCTGGGAGTACCGTGGCTGCCTCTCCTTTCCAGGTGGCCAGGAAAGCAGGTTAGTGGGGAGTAGCCTTTGGCCTGACTCCCAAGCTGTGCTTGGATGTG
Organism: Tringa solitaria; assembly: GCA_026413425.1. NCBI lineage: Eukaryota > Metazoa > Chordata > Aves > Charadriiformes > Scolopacidae > Tringa > Tringa solitaria. The sequence continues at coordinate 37,277,040 of JAOXJM010000052.1, forward strand.
TGCTTTGAACTGTAGCAAAACAGTTCATTTACTGTATTGCTGCTCCCATTCTCAAACACTTAATTGAAAGACCATATTCTTCAGGCAGTAGATGAGGATGATTAAAAACTTGGGCAAAAAATGAGACTTTGAGTCATAACAAAAAGCCTTTTTTACTGTCTGTCTGCTGAAGTATCATGAGCATTTTCTCCCTTACAGAACAAGACATAAGATGATTCAATTCTTCATATTGAAAAAATAATTTCTTCTCAAAGAGTTAGAGGAACTGGGCCATTGTTGCCTGTGCAGTTTTCCCATTAACTAATTTTAAAGCGTATTGTTTTGCTTTATTCAGTTTGCTTAGATGATTAAGAGCAGGTAAAGGATTTATTATTGAAAAGATAATGGGTAGTCTAGGCTAATACTAGAATGAAAGAGAATTTTTGTTGGGTTGGTTTTTTATTCCATGCAAAGATTTTATTTGAATGTGATATATAGGGAAGTGACGTTATGGAGGTGTCCAAATCATTAATTTGTCACTGCTGTGCTGTGTCTTTCAAAAAACAAAAAAAATTACAGCAATGTGCCATCCTCTTTTATTTTTTTGAAGTCCCACTGACCAGGAGGCCTGCCTTCCTAATGTCACTGTTCACCCATGACATATTTTTAACATCACAGGGAAGAACGTGCTTATGTTGAGAAATGCTGGCAAGATGTCCAAGTGGGGGATTTTGTGCAGCTGCAGTGCAACGAGACCATCCCAGCCGATATCCTGCTGCTGTACTCCTCTGATCAGAACGGGATCTGCCACTTGGAAACTGCCAACCTCGATGGGGAGACCAACCTTAAACAACGACAAGTGGTGATGGGGTTCTCCAGCCGGGTAAGTCTGCTAAAAATGCAGCCTGTGCAGCGTAGGGTTGGTCTGGGCCCATCAGCACAGCAGCTCCAGCCATGTGCGCCAGTTCTGATGGGCTTGTTGCTCCATTGTAGCTATGAAAGCATGTTGTTGCCAGAGCTAACGCCCTGTATAGAAAGCAGCAGTTTGTCCCAAAATATTTTTGGCATTCTGGCACAGGGATGGCTGTATAAAAAGGAAGGTTAGCTCAGACAGCAGTTGTTTGAGCAAACTGCATCAACAGATGCTGAAGCAGCAACACACTATACCACCATTCGGGACAGCAGCAAATCTTTCCTGTGTATTCGCCAGCCATATGCCACTGGTTGTAACAACAACCCACAGTAACAACATCCCACAGGAAAGCCAATGCTACTGAGTGAATTATTTCTGCCTGGAAATTGGAAGACAGCTCATGGCTCCCCTTCCAAAGTGGCCCTGGGCTTCCTGATGGGTTTTGCTTCTCTATTGGAGCTGATGTACCATTGCTCGTTTGCTGGGCAGGTGTATGTATGGCAGTTCAACTAGGAACTGCTCTAAGGCACACTAAGTTGTAATGAAATAATGGGATCTTTTATAGGACTATAATAAGCATTTTAATAGGAACTCAAAGGTAAATTAAAATGTGAAAAGTTAAATAAAAGTATTATGTTTAACATCACTATGATTGTTAGCAGAGGTTCAGTTTGAATGCTTAAACTCACCATTTTTTTCCCCTTAGGCTGTATTATTTCCTTTTAAAAAACACTTCACTGGTATAGTCTCTTGACTTGTGTTTGATAAACCTGAAGTAAACAAGAAATTATGACTTAGGGAGAATTGTACTTGTTACATTTTTAAGTATCCTTTCAAACAGAGCAGCGTAGTTTCTTACATAACACAGAACAAGTTTAAGGAATTGTAGCATGTGAAGAGGAATATTTTGTTCCATTGGAATCTTTCTAGCAGACAGGAAGTCAAAAAGCCTGGCAAGTAATTCTAGGAATTATATCCTTTTATTTAGCCATTAGTAGCAGGGACATTAGGAAGATCTTTTGGGGTTATTCATGAGTGGAACACAGCAACCAGATTTATTAAATAAAAGAACACCATTTCCAAGGCCAGTTGTGGTCAGGTACTGTACTCCTGTGACTTGCTCTTTGTTCAAACAGAAATAACTTTGCAGTGCAATTAAGGGCTTTCTCAGGTTGTGGATGACATAGCATAAAGCAATAATACTGCTTCCAGTGCTTTCCAATGATGACTTGGGAGAGGTTTTTTCCTCAGAAACACTGAAGAATTTTAATATGTAGAGATTTAGCAAAAAACCCAATAAACTGACTACTTAAATACAAAAAATAAACATGCTGCCTTTGTCTCATGTATTCATAGTTTAACGATAGGTTTTGTATTTTTGCTTTTAGTGGAAAGCAGAGTGCCCTGCTATCATAAAAAATGCAAATTATTGCCTCATTTATAGCATAAGGAAGTCTTCAAAATCCGCACATGCTGAATTATGCTTCGGATTTCCTATCCATGGTTATTTTCTTTAGACTTTGAGTTGTTATTTAGATAAACTGTATGCCCAGAAGGGTTTATACTTATGAAGTCTTGTTACATTTGTAGAGTGGAATGCAGTTCTGACTGTGGTGACAGCCAGTGTTCAGAAAGACCAGAGCTTAAATAGTCAACTATATTCACCTGTTATTTTAACGTGTTATTGCAAACAGTCTGTTGGTTAAAAAAACAGTGTGCTAAATATCATATGTACAGGTTTTAGTGAGCTCACTTCTTCCTTGTTCTTTGAACTATGTTTAGATCTGTGATTTATGTGCAGCATAAAACTTACTCAGATCTAATTGGGTCTATAAAGTGTGACTCTGAGAAAGGAGGAAATATGTATGAATGTCATTTTCTAACTTGAATTTTCAAAAGTAAAATTCTTGTTATCAAAAGAAAAAAATTTTGAGAGAAGAATCATCTTTCTCTACCACTTTCTAGCTAGAAACATATTATGTTTCTTCATTAGTAATGAGACCTCCAAGTGACTTTTGCATCTTCCTGATCTCCTGTTGTACAAATATGTCTAGCACAACCAAATATGTACCAATTTTCAGTTTCTGGAGTCTAATCTCCGGAAGTCTCTCTTCTTGTAGAAAAGTTAGGAAGGCTGGACAGCAGATTTGATTTCCCGCTTTCCTAAAGGGATGAGTTTGGATTAAAGAAAGTTTCAGTACGTTTAAAATTTTTTTAGTACGGCAATAATGATTCTCTTTCACATTTCTCACATCCCGTTTTTATTACATTTCCTTAATTTAAAGTTAGTGTCTTGTGTACTTTTTCAGTTAAGATAAAGCCACCACTTGTGGCAGTCGAGTACCTCTCATGCTGTCTGCTTTCCAGACTGCTTCATGCGGTCCAAAACCCAAGCCTGTTTCCTCAAACACAGGGCAAATCAAACAAAATACTGTGTCTTAGTTTGGCTCTAAGCTCTTTTTGAGTGAGCACTTAGCCTGAAAAGCTCTGTTTTGTTTTGTCTCTCTCAGCAGTTTGGACTTACTCTACTGCCTTCCCTCTTTTGATTTTGTTTATTTGTTCTTTCTGTGGTTTTTTTTTCCTATTAGTCTTGCTTTTAGTCTTATTTGAATGTGATATATTTATTCACATGTTTTGGATCTTATTTTTTGATTACACCATCCTGGCCAGTAATGTAACTTTTAGAGATATTCCCAAATCCTGATAAATCCTGAAATTATTTTCATTTGAGCTTGCTTTTGGTTGAAGGCTAGTTTTGTTTCATAAATAATTTGAACTATTTGTTATATTCACTTTACATGAAGACAGATGTTTTCACTAGTTAGCATCTGTGATATCTTGTCCAATACACAGCATTTTCTTCATTTAATTTAACCAGTTGTTAATCCAAGAGTGGAAAATCTCAGATCTTTACTCAGCCCCCTCCTGACCTTTGCTTGGGGTTGAACAAGCTAAACTCCCTCTGCTTCATCTCGAAGGGCAAGTGTTTCAGACCCCAACTATCCTGGTGGCCTATATTTAACTGCTTTTAGCGTTTAGCATTTCAAGTACTCATTGGATTTGGCACTTATTCTTGGTGTGTTTCCTCTTGCAGAATACATTGTTTGAACCCGAATTTTTCCAAAGCACCATCGTCTGTGAAATGCCTAACAATGATCTCAATAAATTCAAAGGATACATGTAAGTATTTGGTATCCATAAATGCTTTTTGTATCTGAACTTTAATATTTCTCTTGGATGGAAGGAACGTATTTTGCAGAAATTGATGGATGTCTCTATTACCTGTTCCTGCATTCAGAAGTCAATGTAAGATATAGACTGGAATCTGTGCTTTGAGGCAAGGCAGGAGCAAGGCTCAAGACTGAATTTGCAGTTGGTTCATATAAACTGTTGGCACAAAGCTTCATCACTTTTCAGAATTCAGGCATAGGCTTGTTTACGTTTGACCTGAGGCTTAGGCTAGGCTAGATTTTAAATCTAAATCCTTCCTACTGTTTAAAGATATTCAGCTGCATAGCTTTACTTTCTTCATACTTAGAGCCACCAGGAAAAGGTTTCCAGGATCTTAACAAAAAAATGTGATTTTCTTCTTACAGCTAGAGAAAGCAAGCAAGCAAGAAAATACCCTACTGAACCATTGTATAGAAAAGTGCTTTTTTTTTTTTATCATAAACCTGTGTGTGTGAGGAAAAAACCACATCCTCTGTTCCTTATGTTCTTTCTTCATAAAATAATTATGGCACAGGCATAACAGGGAAATCTGTACTAGCAAATTCAGCAGATTTAAGGAGATTCCCTAGCTATAAGGCCAATTTGTGTGGCATGGCTCATGTCCTAAAATTCTCTTGCCCTCCAATACAGCATAGCTGTTTCCCAAGGCCCTCTTCAGACCAAGTCCATGCTGATTCCCACACCACACCAGAGAATTGTCTGAAATAACTGCTGCCTCAGACCAAATGCATGCCCCACGTGAATATGCCAACATCCCTATCCATGCCCTGGCTTTGTTAAGTTTATTAGTAGCTAAACTAGGAGTTAATGTTTCTTCAAGAATGCAGTGAGTGTTGCATCTGAAGTAGCTGCCATATCCTCTGACATGAGTAAACCAGGGGGTTCTTGCCCATTAGCACTGACTGTGCTTGATATGGTCTTGAGAATTTATTCCCTGTAAGAATGATGCCTCTAATAGCAATGCCATTTCCCCTCTACTGTGATATCTTAAGGGGAAAAAGAGGTCAAGTTTGTATCGATTCGCTGACTGTGGTTGCTGGCTTTGAGGACCATTGGGTATAATCTAAATTGAAGCAATCCTTCCAATTAGCCTGCTGCAACATGGCACTAGAGCACTGAAATTATAGAAATCTAGGTGATATGTCACAAGAAAACACACACAAATACACACCATTAGGACCCAGGACTCTATTGAAAGTCTGTCACAGAAATCTCTTTTGGAAATGCCTATTATCTCACCTGCTTGGTGGAATATGGAATTAGTTGCCTTTCATTGCTTCAGGGCTAGATGAAATAATTTGCAGTGAAAATTATTTACTAACATTTAGTAGAGTTTCTGTCTTTTGTCTGCTGTTGTTTGAGCTATTTTGTAAACACAAATTACTTGGAACAGGTTACATTTTTCTCCAAGAACGCTTAATAAATTATTGAGGCTCTGTTGCCTTGCTATAAAACAGTAGCAGTACTCTCTCTGCTAAAAATGGTAAGAAAGAACTTAGTGACATCCATCTGACATGCCTGACCCCAGCAAATTCTGCTCAAGGGGATGCAAGAAGGTTTCTATTAAATGAGTACACCGAGACTGAATATAGATTCCCAGAAAAGCAGGTTTCTGGCATTATTTTTTACAGTTCTACCAGCTGTAGGTTGTGGGTACCTAAACATTTTCACTTGTCTAGTTTGATGTCATGTAATCCTGTGCAGCTGCACACAGACACAGGACTGTACTTAGCCCTGAACTGCACCTAGCCTTGCTGTCCATTTATGTGATGCTGCAGTTTACTGCACTGCAAATATAAAATACAAAGTAGAAAAAGATACACATTCTAGAAAAAAATATATTTTTTGCTGATATTTACACAACAAACGAGATGGAGCAACTGAAATCAAAAATCTCAGCTTTGGTAAAGATCTCAGGAGGAGCTTACTAGAGTACATAATAAAAACTGCGAGCAAAAGTAGTTTCATGCTTTCATTTTCAGAGGCAAGTAACAAATTGCCTGCCTGATGGAGCACTGACCTTATTTCCATTAAGCTTCTGTTGGACTCTTCTGCTAGCAGAAGGGTCTGTTGTGTGACAGGACAACTTCAGCCAGGATGAAAATTTTTCCATCCAGTGTGAGAATGAGGAAGAGAGCCTCAGCCTTAGAGACTGTTCAAGCGAACAGAGGTTCACAAAGATGAGAAGCTCTTTGGTGGCTGACAGAGAGACAGAGGCTCTTGCAGGGTCCAGATGTATTCATTTGAACCTCCACCAGCAGCCAAACCCTCCTCAGCTTTCTAAAAGAATTTAATCTGAATGAAGTCATGTAATGTATCTTGGCTTCACTTATGATATAATGAATCTGGCAGATAAGGTGAAAGCCAAACTTGCTTCATATTGATATCATGGTACGCACACC
>JAOXJM010000052.1:37288412-37300005 GCA_026413425.1 Tringa solitaria
CCACAATTTAGATAACGTTAATAGAATAGAAAAAGCAATTTCTGCTTCTTGGCTTCTTAGAGCACTCCTATTTTCCCGTTGCAAGTATACCAGCTCGATACTAATTCAGTAAGTTTTAAGGATGGGTTGGTTTTTTTTTTATTTCTTGTCCTACTGTTTTGTTAGAACTTTACAACCACATAGCAAAAAACTAAATAACGTTAGAGTCTTTTACTGCTGGGTCTGACATGTTGGATTTTATTTAAGTTAATACATGAAATGTGTGTAATAGATTTTAAAGAGCTGCTGAAAAATATTCGTATGTAGGTTTCAGCAATTTGCATAGCACCTAATCGCATTGTTTGGAAAATACAAAAATATAATATTATTGTTCTTTTTCCTTGTTGGCATTGGACTATTTACATAAACCTTGTGATGCTGCTGAATCTGCTGTCTTTGGGCAAGTAAAATATATATCATAGCTGCAATCTGTAATGGAGGTCTCTTGCAAACTTCTAGATTTAGTCTGATATATTCTGCTATTCAGTCAAATGAGAAGATAGGCAATAAAATTACTGAATGAAACTAGAGTCAAATTGACATGTCATGAGACTCCAGCTCTCATTTTGTGAGAGAAATACTTTTTAAAAAAACCCAACAACCTACAAAATATTATGTAAACTTCATGATATTAATTTCTGTTTGGAAGGTCATGAAACTAAGGCCATGCTGAATAACAGTGGTCCTCGTTACAAGCGCAGCAAGATAGAGCGACGGATGAATACGGATATTTTCTTATGTGTGGGACTCCTGTTCATGATGTGTCTTGTTGGAGCTATAGGTATGAAGCACTAACAAAAGTCTTCCATTTCATTGCTTTTTTCTAAATGGTGGTTAAAATTGATTTTATATACAGGAATGAGATGAGATCTAGACCTGAATGCTCTTGGGGTTTTTATGGTCCTTGGGCTTTCCAATAGACAAGTTAAAATGGGAAATCTGAGCAATTCAGATGGAAGAAAATTCATCCATGGCTATAAATATTTCAGATAAGACCCATCTCCACTGTTGTAAAGTGTGTGTAAAGCAGGCAAGTGAAAGCCATTGGGTTAATGTGTTATATGCATTGGTATTTGCCAACTGAGATCTGCTACCTGAGTGGATGTTTGTTGCTTGTGCATAACAACAAAAGTAAAAGGGTGTATCTTTACCTTCATTGCAACAGTATCTTGCTCTAATATGTTCAGGAGTGAAGTTAGCCAGAGCTAACCAATTTACAGCCCATGAGCTGCACATGACTAATTCTTTGAGTTTAGTCTCCACAGCTACCTTCCTTCTCAAAAACCCCTTTCCAGCAGGCAGTGAGATGGATTACTGGTTTAGGTAGGAATAGCCTGCATTTTTCTGGGGTCCTTGTAAGTGAGCACATGAGTATATGAACTGGGGTTAGCTAACTAGAGTTTACTTGATTGCTAATCTCAAAAACATGATCTTCACTGCAAGTAAGCACCTGCTCGCCTTCCGGCTCTGATTGCAATCTGTCCCAGGCAGGTCAGGATTAATAGGATCTCATAATCGCGAGGAAAGGGCCAAATTTTAAGACCACTGACTTGTGAATGGGTCACTACTTAAAAGAGAGAACGGGGCGTCCCATGAGCACTTTGTGTTCAAAGCCCTTTTCTTCTTACTTGATTCCATCTCGGTGATAACTTGCTTAGTGCTACTGCTCTGAATTAGTTTTGTAGCGACAAAGTCAAATCATGTGGTGCTGTCAAGTTTTCCCAAACCTGCCCTAGAGGCATGTGATGTGACACACAAGCCAGCCATCAGTGTAATACCATTAGAAGTAAGGGCCATCCAAAAAAGGTGAACAATTGAACTGACTTAATCACTTTTTAAATTTTGCTGCTTCATGTTGCAGTGGGCTTTTTTGGCACAGAAATGGGATTTCACTTTGACAACTGAGCTCTGTGTGAGGGAGAGAGAGACTTTATTTTCATTGTTCCCTGGCTGCTATCACGTAGATTTAGAGACTTATCTTTGTCTGGTGTGTAGGGGCCCTTGAGTAATAAAATCCTTTAATTTAAGGTTTAAAGTGGTCTCAGATGAAAAAAAGAAACCCAACATTTAAAAAACAATTTATCTGCTGAGGTTTAAAAAAAAATAAAATATAAAATGTTCATATTCTAAGTGAAACACATAAAACAGTAACAAGTCCATTAGCTTTCATCCATTCAAAATGTCCCATAGCTCTACCATGAGTTCTTGCTTTGTAACCTTGTCTGAATGTGGGGTTCTAGGAAGAAATACCACTGGTGGATCGGTTATCGGGATTTTTCTTGCACACAGTGAAAAACTGTGGTAAGAAGTGGATTGTAGAGCATAGTTATCCTTGCTCAGATGATATTATGGTCTCCAGCAGCCAGAAAGTATTGCTGAAATAACTTTAATTCCTTTGGCAGCATTTTAATAGGCAGGTGCTTGCTTAACTGGTGCTAGTAGAAGTTTTTTCAGAGCTGGATATGCAAAGTGGACTAATAGAGGGGTTGGGCATCTGGAGCAATGATGCAATGAGGGAAACAGAGTTGTTTGTCCTAGCTCTGTGTGAAGTTTCGGACACTGTAAATTTAGTAACATCTTTGAGCAAAGTTTATTTCAGTAAGAGCAGTATGAAAGGTGGTAAAGTAATTGTGATGGGATGTTGGTAAGTCCTGACACAGAGGCTTTGTTATAGTAGCACAATGACATCTACTGATATTTAAGACACAGGGGAAGAAGCAGTTTTGAGGTATGACTTATCTGAAGGTAATGTAAAAACCAGTTGGCCAAACTGAATTATAGGGGATTTGTCAACTCTACCAAAGACAGATTGAAATCAAGAATGGTCAGGGAGGATAGCAAAGATTTCAATTTGTTTATATAAAGGTTATAAGATTTCTTTCTGTTAGAAAGAGGAACAGAAGTCCTCAGCACTGAGGATTTTTGAAGATAGGTGGTAGAGATGGAGTCTCCTCCAACAGCAGTATGTAGAATGAGGAAAGACCTGTGCAGAGCTAAGAGCCCTGGGGGACACCTGGTGAAGGAGAGGTAAATGAAAATATCGATGACCACTCATTTCTTACTAGCATATCAATTATATGCATGTGCTACAGAGCTCTGCATATACTTCACATTCTCCAATAGATTTATGGCATTGCTCAGGGACTGTTGCTTTGGAAATGTTCTTTCTTTTTAATTATCATAGCAGTCCATATCTGCAAATTTCAGAAGCTTTGTCAATCACCTTACTGCTCAGTATATTTCAATTTCATATGTCATTCCTACAGGGCATGGCATTTGGGTTGGAAACTTCTCAGAGCATCCACCTTATGATGTCCCAGATGAGAATGGCAATTTTCTGTCTCCAGTTCTTGCCGGTTTCTACATGTTTTTGACAATGATAATCCTGTTGCAGGTAAAAGACAAAAACCTCTCTGTTACCTCCAAGGAAGAAGCTATTCAAAACTGAGTGTAATCACTAATGAACAATTAATATCAACTAATAGCTATGCAGTACCTTCTTAATCCTATTTGAAAATATTGCTAGGAGTGTTTCAGATCATCCAAGTGTGAAATAATGTGTCTTCTCTTTTTTTTTCCTTTCTAACTGCAGATTTTTCTTTCTTGTTGTTGAAATCCCACAAGGGTATAGATAGGGAGGACATGTATTATATCTTTAAATAACTCCAGAATCTCTAGCATATGCAATAAAGAGGATGTTTACATCCAAACGTCGGTTGTTTTTTTCCCACCTATGGCCAGAAGTCCAAAATAAGAATGCTACTTAATATCTCAGGAAAACAGTGAAACAAAAATTGTCAGTTTTGCCAATGGGGAATAATCACTAGGTATGGTTCAGCTGGTTTAGGAAAGAAGCTAAATTAGAAGTAGGATGCTTGTATATCTGAGTCTAAGCCTAATTGGGAGAGAACATTTTATGGGATGGAGGAAAAAATCACATATACTTTTGATGTAACTGCTGAGATTTAAGTGGACAGAATTTATTTAATATGAATGAAATGTGAAGATAACTTTCAGAGCTGCTCACAGATGCCTTGGGGGATTATTCTTCATTACTGAAACAGGATATTTGTGCATCTTAAAAATTCATTATTATTTCAGGTCAAGGAAGCTAGTGGGTGCGAAATGTTGCGTGCAAAGTAATTACTTGTTGTCCTGGTTTCAGTTGGGATAGAGTTAATTTTCTTCCTAGTATCTGCTGTGTTTTGCATTTAGTAGGAGAATGATGCTGATAACACATCGGTTTAGTTGTTGCTAGGTAATGTTTACAGTAAGTCAAGGACTTTTCCAGCTTCCCATAAAAGCTGAGAGGGAGCATAGACAGGACAAGCTGGCCAAAGGAATTTTCCATACCATAAACATCGTGCTCAGTATATAAATGGGGGTTGGCTGTGGCATGGGGATCCACAGTCACTGCTTGGGATGGGCTGTGCAACTCATCCTCAGGTGGTGAGAGCAATTTGGGTTGCATCACTTTACTTTGTGTATTCTTTTACCATTATTATTTTTCTTTTTTTTTCTTCTCTTTCATTACTGTTCTATTAAACTGTATCTCAACTAATGAGGTTTTTGGGGTTTGGGGGTTTTTTTTCCATTTTAACCCCCCTTTTTCCTACCCCTTCTCACTACCATACATGGAGGCGGGAGGGAGGGAGTGAATGGCTGGGTGGTCCTAGTTCCAGCTGGGGTTAAACTATGACACTTGTGAAACTTTTTTACGTTAAGAATTAGTCTGTGCTAGTGCATCCTTTCAGAGTCCAGAAAATGTGCTTTGTAAGAGCATCCTTTGGAAGACCCATCTTTGCATTTGATATTATAGGAATTTTGTCTTAAATTTGTCACTTACTGTCCCTGTTGATCCATAGCTGTTCTGTGCATGATTTTTGCCACCCCTGAACTGTTGTTATTCAGTCCTATAATATGTCTCTAGGAAGAACTGTTTCTCTGAAAATTGTTAGTATACCTGTCCCTGGACATTGCTGACAGAAAGCAGTAAGACTTGTCTCACCCCTCACCGAGAATTTGAACTCTCTTTCAGGTTTTAATCCCCATTTCTCTTTATGTGTCCATTGAGTTAGTCAAGTTGGGCCAAGTCTTCTTAATACACAATGACATTGATCTGTATGATGAAGAAGCAGATTTGCCCATACAGTGCCGTGCCCTAAATATTACTGAAGATCTTGGACAAATCCAGTATATCTTCTCAGACAAAACTGGGACACTAACAGAAAACAAAATGGTATTTCGACGCTGTACTGTCGATGGAGTTGAGTTTTCACATCAGGAAAATGGTGAGACACACTTTTTTATACTTGATTTTCTCTCTGAGCAATTAAATTTTATTAATTTAAGTATCAATATTTAAACCTACTGAGCCCTCTGACTGAACATAGAGGTTTGTGGATTTGTCTCCATTTTGTGGGGTACTCCTGTTATGGAGACTCATGAAAGTGAAGGGGTTTTAGATCATTCAGAAGTCAGATGGAATGGTTTTCTCGTTCCCTCTGCAGGCATCTCAGGCTTTGCCCTGCATTCAATACCCATTCAGGAGTGCAAAGAGAACATTTTCTCTTTCATTTCTAAGTGCCAGCCAACCTTTTATAAGCTCACAAACTGAGATTAGTTGGTAATTAAGCTCAGTGGGTCCAAAAGTAATTAACATAGTCTTCTGTGTGATATGAAGGGTACAGCTACACGTTTTCTTGAGTCAACCCTAGCTGCAGTCTATTTCTGAACTCTCTTGGCATTTGATGCTCTGAATCTGGGGGTTTGACTCAGTCCCGTTCTTGGTTGCTGCTTTCACTCTCTACAGAGTGAGAAGGATTTTATTAAGCTGGCAAGCAGCTGCCAAAAAGAAGTTTGGGCTCTGACTGAAAATATTAGCAAATTTGTAAATTACCATATTTCACTGTTCTGTTCCAGGCAACTGCAAAGTGCAACTAAGGAGACCAAGCATTACCAAAAGTCCATAAAAGTAGCTGATTGCTTTGAAAACATAGTTTTGTTTTCTTGCAGTAATAAACGTTGGAGAGTGGGAGTTGCCAGAAACTGAAATGGATAATGAAGTTTTTCTGGTGCTGGCTTTTGAGATGTTTTGGCTTTGGGTTAGTTTGTTTCAGGTTTTTTAACCAAGTGAGGATTTCCTCCTGAGCAATGCAAAGAACAGAATAAGAGGTGAGGTTTCATTTTCTCTTTTTACAGCCAGGCGCCTGGAAACCCACAAAGAGTTGGATTTAGATGATGAGGACTTTGCAAAACTTCAACACTTCACTCTTCCTCCCATGACTACTGAGAGAGGAGCCACTTATAAGCAGAGGACCATGAGACCTTTAAGGAGGTGCCAGAGTGCTAGAGCTCATTTTCAAGGGCATACAAGGAACAGGTCACTCGGTCGTCGTGACAGCAACCAGTCTCAAGTGGCCTTCAGCAGTACCATTGTGAGTAAGAGCAGACCAAGCTAACACAGATTAAGGAGTTCCTTTTCTGTTGCATTTTGTAATGGGGAGCCAACAGTGGACAGGAGAAATCCAGATCCTGGTGGAGCTGAGAGAGGGAAGGGGGAGAGAAATCATTGGGGTACGTGCTTACAGTGTGCGGGATGCAGTGAGGAGAGAGCTAGGTGAGGGTTTGGGAATCTTGTATCAAAGTCTGCAGTGGAAAAGTAGGGGTACAAGGTGAGTTTTAGTGATGGCTGCTTGATAGGAGGAGAAGACATGAATTTGGGTTCCAAGGATTGAGACTGTGGTTCATAATGGCAAGAGGTCCTTTTCACAAAGGGGAATGAGCTTTTTGTACTGTTCTGGAACACTAAAATACCAAAGAAAGTGAGGTGGGGATTCTGGGCTGGGATTGTGCAAAAGGAGCTAGGGACTGAGTCCGGGACATGGCTTTGCAGAAAGAGGAGTACAGGTCCTCCTGGGAGATGATGATTGGGAAACGGGTATGGGTTTAAAGTCTGAATTTGAATATATTTCAGAAAGCCACAAACTGCTTCTGCTGCTAACACTGCAATGTATCGTCTCCATCAAACAAAGATCAGCCACCCCTGTGCTCTGCGTGCAAAATGGCCAAGTAGAACTCTCCAGAGCAGTTCTGGGATTTTGTTAGTGTGTCAAAAGATAAATGTTGCATTTTTCAAGGCAAATAAAAAAAAAAGAAAAAAGCAGAACTTTTCACTAAAATACTATAAATTAAGATAAAAGGGTTTATCAGAATAAGGCCTTAAACCCTGCAAGATGTTGAACTGCAAGATGCTGAAGAGCGTTGTCCCTCTTTTTTAGCTAGGTGGCCTCTGCCTCACCTTGAGTACTGACTTGGAAGTACATGTCTTCATTGCAATTCTAGGAAAATCTTTAACTCAGCTGAATTTTACATCTGAAACTTCCCAAAATCTAACACAACCTAATTAAAGTCAGAATATTCTTTTCTTCTTGAAAGTTTTTTTAAAAGACATTTTAGAAAAGACTTTTATGAACTTTAGGAGAAGGTTGAACACTTTCAAAATTAGAATGCTAATTAATATTAAATGGCTGGAAAACCCTTCCAAATCTTCATTTTTAAAAAAATTCTCAGAACTTTCTGCAATTGTTCTCCTTGGAAAAGTAGTTTAAGTGCATTATAAGATCCTACTTGCTTCATTCATTTCCTCTGTCATGTAGCAGGTATCAGTCAATACTCCTCTTGCTTCAGGAATATGGGGGTTGTCAGTTGTTATTCTGTCATTTTCTAGCCCAGTCCTCATGGGATGTTGAGAACCTACGGGTCATGACTTTTGAAGTGTGGTAAAAGAATTCCTTGCCAGTATATTTCCCCAATTATATTTTTTACTGCCAGGCCTCTTCGCTTTCTTCTATAAATAAACTGCCACGTTATTTTTTTTTCTTCCACTGTAAAAGCAGTATCTGAGGAACTAGTATCAAACATCTGTTTTGCAGAGGAAGATTAAGCTGCTGTCATGGAAATAACCAGCCTTAGCTGCTAATAGGTGTCACTGTATGTGGATAAATCATTTAACCTCTATGACAAATATGAAGATGTATTAAAATGGAGACACTTAGGTATTGCCCAGAGGCTGTCCTGTATGTTGATATCCTTCAAATGAAGCACAGCAGTATCTTTCTTTACCAGCCAAGCCAATCCCTGTTAATAAAGTGGAGATAGTAAAATTCTCTGTGTCTCTCTTGTTCCTGCCCTTTGGAACTGATATCACCTTGTCTGAAGCATTAATACTTTGCTACAAATCTGGAGCATCTTGAGTAGTATAGTTATACAGATAGTATCATGGACCTGAATGTATCTCAGTAGTTAAAGTTTCTTAAGAAAAATCCATCTTTTAACAATTCGTGATTGAAGACACAAAGATTGCTATTTGACTTGATTAATTTAAGGCTTGCAGAGCCCTTATGGATAAATGGTGCTGTTAAAATAAAAGTATTGAAGTATTCAGTGGCAGTCAATGATTGTCAGACACAATCCTCACTATGAAATTGCAGCCTCAGCTTCTTCAGACCAACAAAATACAAGAGAAAAAGAAAAAAAAAACACTTTACATAATAACCAACATAAAGTCCAAAGGCCAATAGTTGGCATTGCACAATTTGTTGTTGTAGGCTTTTTTCTTAATAGATGTCAAATTTCCAAGAGTTGATGTGCCAGCCACATGAAACTGTTCATGAAAACTGGTAGCCTCAGGTAATAGTAAAATTGAAGAACTTTTCACTGCTGAGAAGACATGGTGGTTTTTGGGTAAGGGTTAGGACAGCATCTGCTGTGAGCACCTGCATGTGCGAACTGTTGCCAAGAAAAGCATTTTAAAGCAAGAGGGCCATTAACATAATAGTATCCTACAAAATGTAGAGAGTTTAATTGGAAAGTAACTGTGCCAAACAAAAGATAATAATTTACAAATGTCAAATTTATCTGTGAACAGTTTTTAAAGGAGAATTATCTATGCAGTGATCACGAAATTTACTTACTCTCAATCAGCCTTACATGAATTGGCGATAAGGAGGTTGCATACGGTATTTTAAGAGCATTTGTACAGTGGTAATTGATTGTGCCTGCAAATCATCATGTCTGAACTTTGTCTCAGTATTCTGAGCAGTTCTGCAATTAGGAAGCTCTGCAGCTACAGAATGTATTTCAGCCTGACTGTTTGTGAGAGTGTTCTCTGCTTGACAAGTTTCGACGTTTTGCTGAAATCCAAGAAGCCCTTATCAATTAACGTTCATCTCAGTGAGTCCCTGAGATAGAGATGAGGATGATGGGTTTTTCATGGCATTTGATAAAGTTAATTAAACTGCAGTCTGCAGATCCTAGAAGAATAACTAAATAGCATTACTTGTCTTCTCTGGAGTACAAGTAACAAGGTATGATGCAGAGCCGAACTCCTAGGACCTACCCTCTGGTTTGCCCCTTCCAATACCTTTGCCATAGTGCAGACGTGAGGAATCCTGTGTCCAGTTACAGCTTCCAAAAATTCAGTGGCTAAGTCTATTCTTTGGGGAGGAGCTTGACCAGGTCTTGGACAACGGGAAAGCAAATTCCTAGCATATTGTCAGCAATCATATCTCTTTCTACTCTTACTAAACATTAATACAAAGAGATAGAGATCTACCTATTAACAGTTACACTTGGAAAATTAGAGACTGAGCTGAACAGATCTGTTTGAACACAAATTCAAGCTATTCCAAGAATTTACAGCTGAGAATTGCTGCCAAGTCTATAGTGTTTATATTGATACCATAAATATGTGCAATGCCTATGCCTTAGGTTTTATGTGGAACGGAAAGAAGAATGGTGTAGTCTTTACTTCAGAGATCTCCCAGGATGAATATAGTGACTGATTTATTCATTTCATAAACATTTATGAAAAAAATTTGGAGAGAGACAGACATCACAGAAGCACTGAATGGTTGAGGTCAGAAGTGATGTCTGGAGGTCATCTGGTCCAACCCTCCTGCTCATCTACAGCCAGTTACCCAGGACCATGACCAGACAGCTTTTTAATATCTCCAAGGACGGTGGCTCCACAAGCTCCCTGGGCAACCTGTGCCAGTGTTCTGTCACTCTCACAGTACAAAAGTGTTTCCTGATGTTCAGATGGAACCTCCTGTGTTTCAGTTTGTGCCTTTCTCAGAGGAAAAAATAAAACAATGTATTATAAAACAACAGAGCTATGGTTGACAGAAGGACTTAAGGGAACTTTAAAAAAGTAGGAAAAATGTAAAATTATACACAAATTTGGAAACAAGATAGAGCATTAACATTTACTCTGTCTACCTTTAGGTGTTCTTATGAATTAAGATCATGACAGCACATTTCCTTCTAGACTTAATCATTCCAATAAATAGTGACTTGCTATTAGAAGCATTTCATGAAGATTTCAATTGTCCTATTGTCATCAGGTTTTAGTGCCATCACATAGAAGAAATGCTATCAAATTAATGAGGAAATCTTAAAAATTGAATGGCACTAGCCATTTTATAACATAAGCATTTTCACTAACAAAATTGGTAACATCGAAAGGGTGGTACATTTAACTGATCATCATCATTAGTGCTGCTTTATTTCATTTTTGTTTGTTTGTTTTTATATATATTCAGGCTGGTGAATGAACAGATTTGTTTATCTAAATTTTTATCTCCTGAAGTTCTATGAAAATGGAAATTCAGTTCATCTCTGTTTTCACTGAATGTAAAAAAAAAAAATGAGAAAAACTTTTCTGATAAATATTGATGTTTATATTGTTTTGTTTTAAAAACCCATCTCCGAGGCCATAATTGATCTGATAATATTATATTTTTCCAGAGTAATATTTTGAGTTCAGAAAGTTTCTGCTGAAGTGGAATTCCTACTACTGCATTGTCATTTTTGTCATGAACGAGAGGCAGATATTGAAAATATAGATGCAAAAGAAATTGTGTAGGATGATGATGATGGATAGGAGAGGCTGAGATCCACATGTAATAATATGTGGTTTGTGAGGTTCATTCTTATTGTTGCAATGCATGAGGAAATTATATGAATAGTTGGGCAAACAGTCAATTATGTTCTAATCATTCATGTTTCAAACTTAATATAACTCCCAACAGAACTGTTTTGAGAGTTGTGTCTGCATATGTGTTCTTCATTGGAATTGTCCAGTTAAACTATTTGGGATTGCTATACGTAGCAAACACAGTATACGCCACAGACACACTCTTGCCCACACTGACTGTCTGCTGCAGTACAATATTGTGAAAGGGTTTCTAAAGAGCAACAACTTTAACTTTTCAGCCTGTGCTTCCTTTTATGAGACCTAAGATGATAACTGGAATATCAGACTTATCCTCAGTATGTATGTTCGGTAGAGAAAGGACTGCATCTATACTTAAAACACTTCCCCATATGTGAAACAAAAAGGCATGAAAACACTGAGGCAGAGGAACCAGAGCCTCCTGTGTCAGAGAAAAGGCAAAAGCTGGTTCCATCATAGGATTTCAATTGAGCTCTCTGCTGCAAAATGAACAGTAGATTTATTTGCAATTACTGGGGTGATTTAAGAACCGTTATT
>JAOXJM010000052.1:37300105-37354386 GCA_026413425.1 Tringa solitaria
TTCACTTTAGCAAGCAGGAATTACAATGCAACATATTCAGCTCAGCACAACACAGCCGTGAAGGTGGCTGGTTGACTTCTGTTGCATATTTAGGGGACTTAGGAAAACTGTGCCAGATTGAAGGAGGAGAGGGTAATAGCTGAGATGAACTAGAAAGCAGCTAAATCACTTTGGCAGTTCCTTAAAGAAGGCATCCAAAAGTGTTGGCTCACAGGAAGGTGTCTTTTAAATTTGGAAGCTGTTGTTAAATATGGCCCTGAATTAAATCCAAACCAGACTCTGCTAACATGAAATTTCCATTAAAAGTAATACTCCCATAGCCCTGCATCAAATGAAATTGTAGGTAAGTGACATTGTTAAGTAGTTTGGCTTGCAAATTTAGGTTTGATTAGAAAGATTGTGGTAGTAAAATTGCAGTTACGTTTCAGGAACAAATGAAGTATGTATGTATTTATTTATTGTAAAAACTAAGAACAGTTTGAGACAGCTTCTCATTCTGGGTGCAAAGCAAAATGACTCTGGAAACAAAAAGTGATACTGCTGTAACTAAGCCATAAGCATAATATATTCTCTGTTGAAATAACAATCAGCTCCCACGCTGAAATGGAAGATCCCAAGTCTGGTTCCATCTGGAATGCCCTTTAATTCAGTAGTCAGCAATTTTAAAGTTGGTGGATATAGTAGAGATTATTTTTGATTTCTAATAGATCTCAAAAGAAATAAAATTCTGAAATCATCTTCTATTTCAAGATGCATTTTCTTCTAATTATCTAGTTATGCAGCTTTTAGAAATGGTTTTTTTCCCTAGATGTTAAGTACAAAAGACATTTACCTTACAGAATTCTAGGAGTAAATTCAATAAGAGGCAAGAAGAAGATATCAAGCTGATAGTTCTTCCTTGAGGACATGGGTAAATGGGAATAACCCTCATTAAGTAATTTCTCTTCCAGGAAAAGGATGTGACTCCCGATAGCAGGCTGCTGAGGCGAGTGAGAGAAGCTGCACTCCAGACTGAAAATCTTTCTCCTTTTATGAAGACTTCCACCTCCTTTACTGACTTTTTTCTTGCTCTTGCCATCTGCAATACGGTCCTTGTCTCCACAGCTACCGAGCCAAGACAAAGGGTAATCTAACTTTAAGTATATGAGGAAAATTGATTATGCTTCCATTTCACAACACAGAGCAGTGTTCAGTGAAACTTAAAATGGTAAAAAATAGATTGTTTGGGACTTCTTCTCTAGTTCTGTTGCCTTTTGTGTAATATCTGCTATTTCCATCCTGTGTATATCCCTTCCAAACATGGCATTTTGTGTAGATAAAGAGCTATGGCTACCACAGTATCTGCACTTTTTCTTTTAGATTTTATCTTAGTATATACTGTAGGAAGTATGTTGAACACGCTGGCTTTTCTCTGACCTCCCTAATCATTGACAGAACTACAAGGGGCTTGATTCCAAATCACCATCAAATTTGGATGCCAACTCACCTATAGCTCCTCTACTGTATTCCCCCACCGCAGTTATATGGGGGGGAGGGGGAAGTTGCTTTTCTAATTATCATCATTTAGATACAGAAAAAATATGTTGAGGTTTTGAAAAGTATCTTTTAGTTTGCACTTATTTATTTTTAACCATAGCTTTTCTCATATTTCTAGGTCACAGTCCCACCACCAATAAAACCTTCAGGAATCACGCTGGAGAAGATTCATCAGATATTCCAACGGCTAAAATTAGCAAGCCTTAGTCAGTCTTTTTCATCTTCTCAGTCTGGTTCAGACCTAGGCGCTAGCTTCAGTGCAAAGAACACTGAGGAGCATCTCGCTGTGTTGGATTGCTGTGTCAATGACAACAACCGCTGTGCCAGCAGTAGAGGTGATGAGCACCAGGGCAGGGGCAGCACAGATATTGGTGGTGCTTCCTTGGATGAGGTTTTTAAATCTGTCACTAACAGTTCTTTGCCAACAGACTTTTGTTATGAGGCTGAGAGCCCGGATGAGGCAGCACTTGTCTATGCTGCCCAGGCGTACAGTTTTACTTTAGTGTCCCGAACTCCTGAACAGGTGACCGTACGGTTGCCACAAGGCACACTCCTAACTTTCGATATTCTCTACACTTTGGGATTTGACTCAGTAAGGAAAAGGATGTCTGTAGTGGTGAGGCACCCTCTAACCAAGGAGATTGTTGTCTACACAAAAGGAGCTGACTCTGTTATAATGGACTTGCTGGAAGACTCTGCCAAAGGTAATTAGCCAATGAGCTATTTCTGTAAAGAAACACAAGAAGTTTGCCGTACTCTTTTCTGCGTTATAATATTATATCTAGGCATTAGAAGCATATAAAAAGAATAAGCTTTGTCTAGTGTTATCCTTGGAGATCAGAACTGAGGTATTTATTTAACCTGAGTAGTGCTTAGAATATGGAATGGGCTAATTAAAATTCACTGACAGTGCTAACCCATGTGGATTGTGTACTCTGCAATGATACTGTCATAAGGGCCTGACCGTTGTATTTCAGCTTGTCAGCAAGAGAGCTGTAACATTAACAAACAAACAAACAAGAAAACCCAAGTAATGTTATCTTAAAGGAAACAAGGATCTTTAGCAAGCTTTCAGCTTGTGCACAGCCCACATTTTGAGCTGTTAAAGGAATTGCTATTATACTGGAATCTAGTTTTCTCTAATGCCCACTCTTTTTAATCTTAGGCCATTAGGTCTGAAATGATCTGTGCTTAAAATATGGAGTCTTTTCCTTGTATTTCACAGCTGACATTACTACTGAGAAGAGAATGAAAAGAATAAAAGAAAAAACCCAGAAACATCTGGACTACTATGCCCGTGATGGCCTAAGAACTCTGTGTATAGCTAAGAAGGTAGGAGGGCATTAGCCTAATATTGTTTAGAGCTTTGCTCTGTACGTGTCAATAGATTTATTAGAAAAATATAATAGCTATAATTCTTTCTGCTTCAGAGAACAAGCCAGATACAGCCTATCTTTTTGTCTCTCTATTTGATTGCTCTGCAGTATTTTTCCCCTCTTTTTCACCAGTGTGAACAGATGATGGATTTTTGGTCAGCCTCAAAACATTCATTTCTGTTTCTCTTATGGTAACTCTAGCTGACCTTCTCTACAGTGATTCCAAGCAAGAAATAAAAAGTCCACAGGGGAGCCAACCTTTTTCTGTTTTGCTTGGCGTTCAGCTTTCAAAAATCTTGCCCTCAGCCTGGGTTAGTACATCTTAGTCTGATTCTTTAATACAGAAGTTGTCTATGGGCAACAAATAGGTCATATTCAAGCTATGGAGAAATGTAGAGCAACCTTCAGAAACTGTGTGTTCCCTTTCAAAGTCACAGCTAAGGGCTGTGGGATCAAGAGTTCCTCTAGGTCATGTTTTCAAGTCTCAGCCATAGGCCATTTATATAAACAGGAAGGCAGGTCTATTTTTCTCATTGCTACTAGTTCTTGTAATGTTCTTCTGGAAAAGTTTGTGTTATTTTAAAGAGAACACAGTGCTTTACAAGCCTGGATGTGAGTTAAGACTCTGTGATCCAGAATGTTGGCATTCTTCCCTTATTTAAATTTAAAATGAGCCCTGTTTAAATTATGTTATGCAGGTCTTGAATGAAGATGACTTTCAAAAATGGGCCAACTTTCGTCAGGAGGCAGAAGCTGCAATTGACAACAGAGATGAGCTGTTAATGGAGACAGCGCAGCATCTGGAGACCAAACTCACCTTGCTGGGTAGCTAAAAATAAGAATCATCATTGCATGAAGTATCACTTGCTCTTTCGTGATATTCTTGGCAATCAGGCCGACAACAGCTTATACTAATTTATATCAAAAAGTCTTCCTCTGAGGCTTGGAAATCTCAGGGCTAGGGTATACAGTCCAATGACAGTGTCTAAACAAGTTCTCCTGCGTTTTGAGCAGCAGTAACTTTGAACAAGTGTACTGAAACTATCATGTGCCAGGAGCAAAGAACATGTACATCAGCTGTTACCATGGCTCAGCTGGCATAGTAGATAATGAAGTTCCCATTCAATCATGTGTGTGTCCTTAGATAAACCTATAAAATACTATAAACTAACTTCAGTTTTGAGCACAAATTCCAAGGGATTTTTGGTAATTAAACTGTATTATAAAGAATGGTAAACTGCTGCCCACAGGTAAGCATTTTTGCTAGTGAATTCATGCTGTTGTTGCATCATCATGTTTGCTCTCTGCACTTTATAAAATGATATTTCATGTTAAAACTTACATTCATTGGCATCCATCACCGTCGTACCTAACACCACTATTCTGTTAAATTACACAGCACTTCAGCGCTTTCTTTTCTATGTTGTTTCCAAACATTTTGTTCTTTGAATTGATTTCCAAACATCTTGTTATTTTTACTTTGATTTTCAGAGTTGTCTGTCTCATCTTTCTGTGAATACAATCTGTGCCCATACTTCATTATCCTGGATTTCTCTGATTGCAAGCTATTAGCATTATGGCTTCTCATAATCTCTGCAGTGATTTAAAAAATTAGAGTAATAACAGTAAATGGCATAAGCAGAACCACATAAGAGATACTGTAGATCTTGTCAGAATCTGTTACCTTTGCCAATTCTTAAGGCTCTGTGTGCTTTCATACTTTGTTTTAAAAATGTGTTCTTGTAGCTTAAATCAGTATCTATCTTTAATGTATCAGAGTACAGCATCTTCAAACTGACCTCTAGTGGAAGAGACAGGAAGAGGAGTATTGTAATATTCAGATAGTGATTTACCATCATGATAAGTGTTGACATCTGCTTCTAAGTTTGCACATTTTAAAAAAGAAAGCTTACTGTACTGTTTCTTCTCCCTTTGATGGGCAAAGCATCTAGCTTGATAAGAGGGATAGCATTCATTGAAACAGTCAAAGTTCATCTTTTCTCTGTTTGCTTTGATGGGACTTAATGCAGTACTTTAAAAATGCATATGGTGTAATTCCTCTGCCACTACCTTGCCATTTTGGATTATCAAGAAGAAATGCAACACACTGTTCTAGCAACAAGTAAATTGAAGAGCAAGAACTTGATTGCTGACATGTTCAGATCTTAATCCAAATGCAGATCTTGTGCCTGTGTGTTTATTTGCTGGACACTACCTCGGATCAGCTCTTGATAAGTTCAGGATCACAATAGGAAGTCAAAGACCTTTTCTTAAAAAAGAAAACAGCAACATTATTTCCAAATGAAAGAAAATTAGTTTACTTCTTCTCTTCCTTTTTGCCCAGGAGCCACAGGGATTGAAGATCGGCTGCAAGATGGAGTGCCTGACACTATCACGGCTCTTCGAGAAGCTGGGATACAAATTTGGGTCTTGACAGGGGACAAACAGGAAACAGCAGTTAACATTGCCTATTCCTGTAAACTCCTGAATCAAAGAGACACTGTCTTCACCATTAACACTGAAAATAAGGTGAGTACAGAGAGTCACACAGAATTTGCTATTTTTCCCTTCCTCTGTGTCTTGCAGCTTGGCACTGTTTTGCTTTAGGCTGCATTCAACACAAAACAGCCAACCAAAAGCCCACATAGCAGCATTAGGCCAGAAACTCTTTAGACCGCATGCAACAGGATGAATTGAAACGCAAGACAGTTATGTAGAGTTTTATTCAATTAAAATACAATGTTTTTTCCAAATGAAAATATTCTTTAAAAAATCACCTGAATAGCAAGGTTTAGAAAGAAGGTAATGCGTCGTTTAAGTGCCTGATTCCTTAATAATATTGATCACTGGCTTTCACCTTGCAATGGAAATTTCAGTTACAGTGATATTTTAACCCTAGGTTATATCTGTAGGAAGGCATTTGGACAGTACTGTGTGAGTCAGTTTGGAAAATGTATGCAGGTGTAGATTTAATTAAATCCAAAACTTTCTAGTCGCATGCCCCCTAATAGGATTAGGCTTAATCAGAAATTTATTAGTGAACAGTTTAATCCAGTATTTTTTTTTTGTAAGCAGCATTTCACCTTCTTGGAAACCTAAATATAGTTCTTGTGAGCCAGTTAAAAACACAGTCACTTTCTTGACATTCCATGGTGGTGCACGTAGTTGTTGATGTGCGCAGATATTCCCTGAATTTCCATGGCCAATAAGAAGGTCAGGCAGCAGGCAAAGCAAACATCCTCCAAAATGAGGAAAATCACTTCAGGGGCATGTCTGTCAGCTCCTGTGACTCACTTAAATACAGTGAACAATCTGTGGTGCAATCTATGGCTATTCCTGAAACTGTCTGAACAGAAGAGAGAAAATAGAGTCCTAACTTTTTGAAGAGGGTAAATGCCATTAAGGATGCTAAAAGGCTTTAGAAAAGCAACGTTGGCTTTTGCAGGTTGTGAAGCAACATAAGTAGGGTACCAGGAAAATCATGCCTTGCTTGTAAAGCAGAATGGCTACCGCTGTGCACACTCTAGCGTCCTGTCTCTCTGGGCATCCTGGTGGGACAGATGGCTTTATGTGATGGGTTTAGGTGAGAGTGAGTTCAGGCATTATGGCTAAACCAGACCTATTTACTAAGGACAGGTCAGCCCTGACCATTTCTAAAGCCCAAAACCAGGGTCCAAAATACCAGGTGTGCTGCCCTTTTTATTTCTCTGCTGGTGACCTCTTCTCTATAGCCCTGGATGTCCCTGAGGTGTCCCAGGCAGCAGCTGCTGTCCTTTTCATGCAGCATACCCTTGTGGCGCTTGTGGTGACAGGAGTTACCGTGGGACCAGCCTTTCCATGGGTAGACAGGAGGATGAGGAGGGACAGCAGGGCTTCTGTCTGCCACAGGGCAACTTGCTGGTCTTGGTTGCCTCAGCTTTTCTCCCTGCAAAACGAGGGTTACAGATACAAGTTTGCCTTTCTGTATAAAGCTATTGTGAGGATTGATTTAATGTAGTTAAAATACTGACTGTTTTTCTTGTGATAGGCAATTGTACAGTGCGGTTAGATGGCCTACTTTCTAACTGCTTTTGTCTGCGGTTAGTAGCTCTCCAAACAAGAATAAAATCCTATGCAAATGTCTCTCTCTTTTAATGTCATGGAAATAGGGAAACACGCAAAGATGATATGGAATTTGGCACGGAATACATTCCTTGCTTCAATGTGTAATTTCATTTGATACGCATATCTGCTTTAACGGAAGGCAGAATGAATATATTTAGGATGGAAATTAGAAGATGGCTTCTGTCAGAGAAGTGATGCTACAGGCGGGACCACCCTGGCTCCAAGAAACACAGGCACCTGCACTTACCTATAGCATGGTATAGGGCTCTTCGTGCAGGCTTGGGCACAAGCTGGGCACATGTGGGTGCTTGTGTGATTATGTGTGGCTCAGTGGGCACTGGCGTTGATCCACAATCTGATGTAGTTCCCTCCCTTTCGAAACGAAGCCGAGGAAACTAGTTCTGAAAGAGTCTCTCAATGGCAGCAGTGGGGGGAAAACAAATAATACATACAAAGCGTTTAAGCCATTGATTTTGCCAAAGTTAACCCTTTAACTGGCTCCAGGTGGAAGGCACTCTCTGTCCCCTCTGAGACCAGCAGTTTATTCAAACACAGAAAATTATATATCTTCCAGGAAGAAGCAACGCAAGTACATCGTTTAGT
This sequence comes from Tringa solitaria, assembly GCA_026413425.1. Classification (NCBI taxonomy): domain Eukaryota; kingdom Metazoa; phylum Chordata; class Aves; order Charadriiformes; family Scolopacidae; genus Tringa; species Tringa solitaria. The sequence continues at coordinate 37,307,725 of JAOXJM010000052.1, forward strand.
GGGATTCATTTAAAAAGGCAAGTCAAGGCAAATCAGGAATTTCCACTATAATATTTGGTTTGTTCACAGAAAGATGATGCTGCTTCGGTATTTTTTAGAGGTTTTCAGCATGCAGGCTAGATGCAGCTTTTTATTAGATGTCAGAGGTACATTTGATTCCAGAACCTCCCACTTAAGTGTAATTTAAATCTTGCAAACATCCTACACATGTACCTTATGCAACATAAAGTGAAAATAACATTTTAGAACTGAATCATCACTCAGTAAAACTGATAGAAAAGGTAGAAAAGGGAATGATTAGCTCCTCAGGTATTCAGTGCCATGACACAGAAGGATGACTATTAGTACTCACAGGCAGCAAAATAACTGTAGATCATTCTGGGGTTTCTCTGATAGTGGTGTGCCAGTTTAGGATATGTGTGTGGGAGAGGTAAAAGTGCTCCACTTAAATCTGTTTGTGTTTGATACTAAGTCCATTCCATTTGTTTGCATCTACAAGGGGACTTTGGTCCAAAACAAGGCAGATTTGCTATGTGGGAATTTTCTATTCTTTCTTTGTGCTTGAGGCACAGTGCTGGGCAATATGAAGCTTTATTTCTCTCCCTAACTGTGACACATGCTTGATTTGTGACCTAGAAAGGGCCAAACTGTCAAAGCTCCTGAGTAATTTTGAAAATCTGAACCTATTGTTTTTCTACTGCAGTTTCTTTCTGAGGGAAGAAAATGTCGCAATATCTCACATCATTCATATCAGAACTAGATTTTTAAAATCTGCTTTAGAAAAAAATGAATTAAAAAAAATTTCTGAACTCTCGGCATTGCAAATACAAATATGTCCTCCTGATGTGAAGGTTATTTTCTTTTCTTTTAAAATAATTCCTTACTACAGTTAACTAGCTGATAAGATGCACAGTGTTTTCACTGAAGGATTTGATGACATCGTTGAAATAATCTCCAGTCTAATGAATCGTTGTGTTTTTCAGTCAGTTTTCCCTAGTGTTTATCTGGTAGACTTAAACCCACTGGCATGATTATACAAACATACACTTTTTAAGGCACTATGCTGGAAAGGGAGATGGAGATAACTATTTCTAGAACCACTTGTGTTTTCTCACAGGAAACTTGTGAGTCTCTCTTGAATTTAACCTTGGAAGAGGTGAGGAAGAATTATGAGGTTGAAAAACCACGGAGAAAATTTTTTGGCATTATCCCAACATCTTTCTCAGCCTCTGAGGCCCTCAGTCCTGAGTTTGGACTGGTGATTGACGGACAGACACTGGACATCATCTTCCAGGGGGGCCTGGAGGAGAAGTTCCTGGCGCTGACGAAGCACTGCCGCTCAGTGCTTTGCTGCCGTTCCACCCCTCTTCAGAAGAGCATGGTGGTCAAGCTCATCCGGAGGCAGCTTAAAGTGATGACCCTGTCAATAGGTACCTCTGCTCTGAATCTCATGGGACAAATAGGAAACAGGTTCTTTATGAGTTATGGAAATGTATGGAATATATTTTATGAGCTATTTCTTGTGCCTCAGACAGATAGTGGGAAAATAGCATTGAATAATCTTTCCTGATCAGAAAACCTATGAAAGTCCTTCTTCAACTTTCATCTGACCCCCATTTAAACAAGATGAAGGCACTTCAAATTCAGAATCTCCGAGCAGTCCCTTTCATGCACACCAGTACAAACATGTGTATGCATTTCCTCCAGGATGCCCTCGCTTTGGGCATGGAAAACAGTCAATAGCAGTCACTGTTTTGTCTTTTCTTAAAGCCTTTTTCCTGTCAGTTTTTCCCAACTGGTGAAAACAGAGTTATCCCCAGAGTGGTATTAAGCACTAACTCGTTTGCTCTTTTCCTCCAAATAACATGAAATGCTTTGAGTTTCTGCTCCACTTTTGGTAAGTGATCCCACTAAAACCCTTGCAGAATTGATTTTTATGACTTAAAACTAAAAAATACACCTCTGTGGACCAAACAAAAAAGGAAGAGTTTGATGGATTTTAAAATTTTTTGCTTTGCCTTAGAGTTTAAAAATACAAGCTTTCAGCCTTCCCTTTCATTTGTTTTGCTTTAGCAGCTAACCTTATGCACAAACTCCACAGTGCAGGCAACAACCATGGCTGTTCTTTCCATGGAAATTTGGTTATGTATTTAACGTATTGCTGCAAGTTGAAATGAGCAGAGCAACTCCTGAAATCAGCTTGTTACATCATCAACTACAATAAAATTTATCATATAATTTGGAGAATTCAGTGAAGTAGGGTGCTGCAAAGCATGATGCTGAGCATATGGAGTTCACCAAGCAGAAACATACAAAATAATGCAGAAGTAGATGGTATTGGGGTGTCCATCCCACCACCCAGTTGGTCCCAGTGTTGGGCTTAGCCCTGATGGATCCAGGTCTCCTGGGAAGGAGGATGTTCCAACCAAGATCAGAACCTAGAGGTCATGACTGCTTGATGCTGAGTATCTGTTACCCTAATTTAGATGTATTGTGGTACAGAATAGTCTTTGTTTATCAGTATAGCTGGGGTTTTTTTCTTGTTTTGATAGAGGCACTTTGTATTAAGTATCTTTCTATTCTAGGTGATGGTGCAAATGATGTAAGTATGATTCAAGCAGCTGATGTTGGAATTGGAATATCTGGTCAAGAAGGCATGCAGGTATCCCTTTATTTATTTCCTTTCCTCTTTTGTTACATGGTCTCTTGTTGCTTAATAAGTTCTGTAGCAGCCGTATACTCTTGAGCGTTATCTTAAAAATGCAAGTTGGCATCATTACTGTCATAAATTAATATGCAGTTCATAATTATGGGTCCAGCCAAAAAACAGCATTTTGAGCCAACAATTAGCATGCATCAACAAACGTGTGTTTGCTCATAAGCCTGGAAAATTAGCAGATGCCTGTCCAGTGTTAGGTTAGCATCTGGTTTCTGAATCACTTCTACTGTAGCATTTCCAGGTTTTGTTGATTCTCTTTCAGTGTTTTCTGCTCCAAATTCTTTCCCACACCTCCCCCTTCCTCCTTCTCCTAAGCTAGAAGTTCTACAGAGATAGAAATTTCCAACTGTTTTCTCAAGGTGATTTTTTTTTTTCTACAATATACAAGAGTAGGAAATCTTTTTAATGTCCATGTTCAGAGTTCATCATATTGGGTGGGAAAAAATATTTGTTAATTAACTTCTCTTCCTTTTACTAAAGGCTGTGATGGCTAGTGACTTTGCAATATCCCGATTTAAGCATCTTAAAAAACTGCTTCTCGTCCATGGACATTGGTGTTATGCTCGCCTGGCAAAGATGGTGATTTACTTCTTCTACAAAAATGTGGTAAGATTATTAAAATTCTGGAAGTTTTCATCCTAGCAAGGGTTAAGTCAAGGGAGAGGGTTTTGTTTGGTTTTGGTTTGTGCAGGTTATACTTTCTTACTTTTTATGAAGTTAAAGTTCCAGTTTCTTCACTTTGCAAGTTTATAGTATGCTACCTTCTTCTTAGTAATGTGCTGCATAAAACATTGAGGTAAATATGGATCCTAAATATATTTTGAAAGAGCATTATTCCAGAGGGAAAAAGGACTCAAGGCTTAGTAACTGTTATATGGTAGTTCAAGAAACTTTATTAATGATACCCATGAGCCTCAAAATAAAATTTGCATAAGGAAGAGAGGATTATTAGAGCTAGAATATAGAAGATGACTCTACACTAAGAACTGGTTGCCTGTGAAACCTCTGAATTTTTGCATTTAATTTGATAGGAACCACTTGCAAATAATAATGCAGTCATATCTGGCATTTTTATTAAAAATTTAATGTATATGCAAATGAGCTGTGCATTGAAGAATAATGTAAAGTGGAAAAACCTGATAGTAATACAGTTTCTACAAGACTGTGCAAACAAGTCCATTTGACATGAAATATACTCAGAGCATGAAAGACTATTTACTTAGAATTCAAAGTACTTGTTGGAGGTCTTTTTTAAATAATTTTGAATAAGGATTACTTCTTATCAGTGTTAAAATTTACAGTGGAAATGGGAACTTTTTTATTCTTCATTGGACATCCTTTAAGAGTTCAAAGGATATTTATTTGCAGTGTAAAAGAGCTCTCCAGACTGGGATGCTGCTGTCCTATTATCTCCCCAGTACCATTAGAGAGCAAGAGGCCTTTGATTTCTCATGGACAGCCAGTTTGTAAAAGGATTTTAAAATCTGGTGCTCCGAGCTGTGAACAGTTCACTTAATTATTCTCTAATATTTTCTTAAAGAAACCCGATGGCTTTTTAAAAGCTGTATCATAGTGGATCAGTGTGAAGTGGTCCCTTGAGATATACTGCTTTTTGGAATAAAGTGCAGAGTTGTCCACTGGCGGTACCTTTAACCAAAATAATGTATTCTTGAGAGACTCTGTTGATAACCAATGTACTTCCACCTCATGGGTGGAAGGAACTAAGAGAGACTTAGACCACGTATGCATTGTGAACTAAAGGGTCCAGATCAGCTGTATTAGTATGGAACAGAGGGTGTAAAGGACAGGCCACAGGAAAGGTGCAGCTTCACAACTCCCACAGCCCAGAGACATGAAAGCACATCAGTATGAAGGATGTGCTTCTGCGCATGTGGGGAGCCACAGTTCAGCTTCTATCAGAATGCTGTGTTTGTATTTGCTTCTCCACAGAGCTACGTCAACCTGCTCTTCTGGTACCAATTCTTCTGTGGGTTCTCAGGAAGCACAATGATAGATTACTGGCAGATGATTTTTTTCAATCTCTTCTTCACCTCAATGCCCCCTCTTCTTTTTGGAGTCCTGGATAAAGATGTTTCTGCAGAAACACTTCTAGATTTGCCCGAGTTGTACAAGAATGGACAAAATTCTGAGGTACGTCTTGGTTGCTAAAATAACTGCTTGACAAACCAAATGACCACAAGCTTTTTGGTTTTGTGAAGAGGGAGGGAAGGCAAGAGTTTAGATTTACTTGGAACTAAATGATCCATTTGTGGTTTCTGTTTTAATGATGTCTACTAAAAGAAGGTGTAATTGTAGCTGTCATAAGAACTGGCAAGGAACATATGATTGAAGTTACTTCCTGGAAGTGAGTCTGTGCGCTTGGTCATAGGTAGGAGATATAAATGGGAAGGTTTATTCTGTCATTAAATATATGGAGCAATCCAGTTCAAAACAAACGTGCTGCATTAGAGTAAGTAATGTGATGTGTTAGTGAATCAGCCCTGTGTGTTTCTGATCTGAAGAAGAGATGATGGAGGAAATGTGTGTGTGTGTGTATGTATGTATGTACACACCATATATAGAGAAAATTTCTCAGTGGAGGCACAGGGAGAAATAAATGAAACAGGATGAGAAATGTAATGAATGAGGGTAAAATAGCTTAGCTGGTCCCTGATTTAACTCTGCTTAGATTTGGTGCTTTGAACAGTCTTAACCTACTGAAGAAGAAAAGCTTGTTTAAAAGATTACAGCAAAAAGTGACAAGAAAATGCAAACTCTTAAATCAATAACCCACCATTTTTTTCTACTCTCAGGTTCAGAAATACACCTGTTAATACATAAAGGATTTTGTCACAGTATGGTGCCTAGGCTGTTCCAGGCATGAACTTTCATTTGTTTACTTCTTTTACTTTGAAGTCAGTATTTGTAAGCCTCAGAAAATATGTATGAAGTATGTTGTTTTTACCTCAGTTTGCCTGTCATGTTTACAGAACCAGTTTGATCTCTGTGTGTTTGTGAGAGGCACACATATACGCACATACATACCTGGTTTTGCTTATATATGTATCCCTTATTCCCAAATTGCCTTAACACTGTTAATAGGAAATTATGAAAATCTTAATGAGGAAAACTGGAAGTGGCCTTAGTTGTAAATCACAAAATTGCAGGATACTTAGGAATTCCTTTCTCTCCTTCTTTTTCTCCTAATACCTACTTTAATTATCCTGGACTGTGATTTTTAGCACTGAGGTACACTGGTGGTTCACATCATGTTTAATGGTGTTTTGAAAACCATCAGTAAGGGAGTGCGGAATTTGAGGATTCTCTCTGTAGGATTTTCCATCCCTTTTCTTAGGAGTTCTTGGACCTTATATATATGTGAAATAAATGTTATTTACCAGAGCTTTATCTGAAAAAGAATTAGAGGAATGGGGTCCTTGGGGGAAGGATGGGACATTCATAACATTCAGCTTTTAAGACCCTTAGTTGACTGCCTAACCTTCCTAAGGTCTGTCTTTAGTTAACGTGAGAAAAATGCCTGTTCAGAAATAACCCTTTGATCTGAATCAGCTGCTCAGGAGGCATTTACTCACAGAGACTAGTTAGCTGTAATCAATAGTCTGAATGGAAGAAAAACTGACAGCAATTATGCCTGCAGATCAGACTAGAGATGTGTGTCCCATCATAATGACTGTTCTCTATAAACTCCTGCAGATATACAAGCTGTCAACTTTTATTATTACAATGTTGGATGCCTTCTATCAGAGCCTCATTTGCTTCTTTGTCCCCTATTTGGTAAGTACTGGGGTCATTAATATTCTCCTTCTCCTATCCTTCTTAAAAAGTAGAAAAAAATCACTTCTGAATAGTCAGGTTCTCTATTTGCCTGTTTTCTAGATGTACGAAGACTCTGACATAGATGTGTTTTCATTTGGAAACCCCATCAATACCATCTCCCTCCTGACCATTCTCTTGCACCAGGCTCTAGAAATGAGAACGTGGGTATGTGTTTGACCTGTCCTGTTCACATGACTATTTTTCTTTTCTGAACATAGAAAGACTGTGTACACATGGCATTGTCTTTCAGAGCCATTTACCTGAATTAAGGGTCACAAAAAGTAACAGAGGCACTGAGATTTCACAATGTGCCAGAATTGATTATTAGCATCAGGATAATACCTTCATGTGCACAGCAATGGATTTTGCTTCTGCTGTGCCATTGGATGGGACTTGTATGTCACTGGACAGGATTTGTATGTCGTTATATGAGGACATGTTTCTTTAAGAACCATATTCCCTGTCACTGTTGTTTTGTGAGTTAATTTCCAGGTATTTCTCCCACTGCACTTTTCAGTAACATGAAGTTGTTGGATAAGTTCTTTCTAATCCTTCTTTCTATCCTCCTGTCTTACACCCAGAGTCAGTTTCACCAGCATCAGTCATTTAATGTATTTCTGCTTACAGACCCTGTTCCACTTGGTAACCATGCTTGGCAGCGTGATGTTTTACCTCGTCTTCTCTCTGATCTACAATGCTGCCTGTGTGGTCTGCAACCCTCCCACCAACTCCTACTGGATTATGGAGAAACAGCTTTCCGACCCCACGTTCTACTTACTGTGCCTTATTACCCCAGTCATTGCACTCTTGCCAAGGTTTGAATGATGCACTTTTTTTCTCTCAATTTTTGTTTTGCGGATTTGTAGGCATTTAATGAAATTACAATAATGATATCTATAGATATGAGAGATGTCAGGCACACATGTTGCACAGGGACAGGTGATCAGTGTGGAAGTCAGATGCTTGGGTTCAACTTTCCAGTTCATGAACCATTCATTTATTCAGTCATAAAGCCCTAGATAAGTGACTGTATATCTACTGCTTTAGTTTTCCCATCAGGAAAACCTTCCTTTCTGGGGTGCTTCAAAGTTTACCAATACAAATCTGCTATATAATTGTTGGCTATTATAAACGCAGTGTTGTCGAGCTGATCAAGACTAGAAAGAAAGTTCTAGTCTTTATTCCTGTTGAAATATTCCTATATGCTTTGAGAGTTACAAAATGTATTGTTTCTTTAGTACATTACAGTGCAATACTAATTGGAGAGGCATAATCGTTTTGATAGGTTGCTGAAAAAATCTCGTTTGAAAAACATAATGATTCTGTTCCCATATATCTATATGGTAATTTTGATGCTTTGTACCTTAATCATTCCTTAAGCAGATGTGCTTTGTCTGAGTTGCGCCATTTAAAATTTTATTTCTGCTTGGACAATGAAAAAAATGGGGTTTTTTGACTGTCTGGCTAGTTTCCTTATCCTAATTGTCATGAAGTAGTGCAGCACACTGGCATTGCAAAAATCAGAAAAATATTTTTCATATCTGTAAGTGCTTTAAGGCATTAGAAGCTGAGCCCTAACTTTGTCTAAGACTAGATAATATTTTTATTCACATTATTATTATTATTTCCCCATTTGATTTGAGATTCTCTTGTGATTTCATGCTATAGTGTGTAACTTCAGGTCAGGATAAACAACACATAGTTCAGTAAGGTCTCATGTCTTCTAGGCAGGGCATCCTTTTCCAGTCTGTTTTGCTCCTGTGTGATTTTTGTTTCCAATCAGCCCTCATTCACGGTGTCATTTTTGACCCCGAGCTTTCTCCTGAGCTACATCAAACATGTGGTTAGAGAACTCGCATCTCCATCTTGAGAATTCAGCAAGGTTAAGATCATTGCTGCCTCAGCATGATACTGAGCTTAAAGATTTGTATCTTGATATCTTCAGAGCCGGAGAATTGTTCCATCATGTAGGTACTCCAGATTATTTCGGCAGTCTTCACAGAATATCCAGCCCCCAGTTTCTGCTACGATTTAGCTGTGTCAGGAGTGGAGAAACAACCCTTTGTTAAAATGCACTTAATTTTAATTTTCAGTTGGTTCATCTCACTACGCTGCCTGCTCCCAATCTCTTTCAGAAACAGTAGGAGCCTTGAGATTCTGGTTTCTTTCTAAGAGGTTTTGTTAAAATCCTTGCTCTCCTTAGTTCTTCCTCTTCATACTGCCGTCTGTGCTAGGTGACATTCCTGAGACACTGCAGACGCTCTGGGGGGCTCGCCTGTGCCTGCCTGCCTGCAGGCTTTTCCTGGACCACTCTCTGGCCATACTTTGTAGCGCATCCTCTCTGTAGTTGCATCTCAAAACTTTGCTTTGGGAGACGAACTGCGCAGTGCTAAGTACTAAATCCCTCGTGTCTGAGAAGAAAGGGATTCGAATATCATGTTGGCAAGGGAAGGTGCTGTGTCTATTGGGAGGTTTCAACATACGAACCAGGTATATTTCTCCAGCTGTGGAAGGCAGACTGTGGTCTGCCAGGAAGACTTGCAAAGGCCTCAAGGTAATTGAGTCTCACACCCTATAGGGCTGTGGGAAGGGCAGGAGCATGCAAAAGGAGCACATGAAACGGGAGCCACAGTTCTCCTTCCCTTCTCTATTCTTCTATCTGGTCCACCCACAACTTGCACAGAAGCTACCAAGGACACACACAGTTGTGTGTGGTGGTGTTTTTGGTGTGGGGTTTGGTTGGTGGGTGCTTTTTTGTGTGGGTGTGTGGTTTTTTGGGTTTTGTGGTGTTGGTTTTTTTTTTTTTTTATGTGGTTTGACTTGATGATCTCAGACGTCCCTTCCAACCATGGAGATTCTGTGATTCTGTGACAATTTGAGAGGAAAGACATAGGACAATATGATCCACACCAGATCTGCACAGATGGACCTGGGGTTGCTCTAGTTGTGCCCTTAGCTGCCCAAGGGTAACTAGCAACTGCACAGTTCCCATGTGCTGTGGGGTTGGTCAACCCAAGCACAGGTCCATTAAATGTGTGTCTACCCACTCCTACGTGTGCAGATAGGCCTCAGAAATCCATCGCCTTAAAACCCCTTTCTGTAGTCAGTCTAGCTTGTGGGGCTTTTTAATCTTGTTATACTTATTTATGTATATATTTAGCAGCAGGATGTGAAGACGACAGCTTTATTAATGCAATTTCAAAGAACCTCTGTGTTTGTTTTAAAATGTGTATTGAGGCCATGTAAGTAAAGGTCAAATCCTATTACAAAGATGCTTTGAATGAGACTTTGGTTTTCAGACAAAACTGACATGACATCGAGAGAGGATTTGTACTCTCACTGGCATGCAGTATATAGTTATATAAGTTCTTTGTCCTGCAAAGGGCAGGTAGGACTCTTTATTTTTTTTAGTGGTTCCTGAGAAAATCCACAAACTGATTTTTTTTTAATTTCTGGGTTTATGTTATCTACCAAATTAAGATCCCTTCTTTAGCATTTTTTAGCCATATAAAAACAATCTCAATTTCCTCAAATACTGCATCTATTTTGTGTATCTTTCTTGTACTGTTCAGCAATCAAATGGTTCTATTATAATTTATTTAGTATTTATATACATGGAGTTGACTCTATACAGATCAAGATATGTATAGTTACATGTTGCATTAAGATTCAGGAGTCCACTTTCACCTACCAGGTATAAGGTGTTTACCAGGTGCCTGTAGAGCAAAGGAAAATTAACATTGGATTTGTGTTATTTGATGCAGATGATGGAATGAACCCATTGTTAAGACAATCCATGCTTTTCTTCATTCATCAGGTTTGTTATTTTTGCTCTACAAGGAACCTTTGGAGCATCTCTGATTCTGAAAGCACAGCAACTTGATAAGCTTCCTAAAGGACAACGGGATCTTGAAATCAAGAAATTGAGATCAAGAAAGCAAGCTACTTCTAGTGTATTGCCTGCATCTAACGATGACCTTGAGCAGAACATCAGCCACTTATGTGTGTCACCATTTTTACATCCAGCAGCAGCAGCAGCTGTGTCTCATGGGGACACAGAAGGTCAGAGACTTTCTGCCTCTGAAGCAAATCCTTTCAGAAAACAAACACCTGAGGAAGGCTTCTACTTCTTTAATAGGTGGGCGGAGGAAGAATCAACTGCTATGGACTCTTCAGCAGGACCTGTCTCTGGCCATTACCCCCTTGTACCCAGTAGGGTAACAACTCACGGGCAGGATAGTGGCAAAATGACTAAAGATAATGCTCACAATTTTAACCATGGAAGCCATCGGCGATCCGTGAGTGCAGTGACACTCTGAAGAAACATTTAGAAATGGGATCCACAGCCCTTCTGGAGAAGGCTACCATAGGGAAAATAAAAAGTCTATTTATCCTTAGCCATGATGCTTACTACAAAAGGAGAGAGAGACTTGTTGAGTCACAAACCTGCTGGAGTAGTGCAATAACATCTCTAATATGCAACTTTCCCTAAGTGCGTATATAGTTTGGGTTTGTCATTGCATGACTTCTTGATCTTCCTGGTTTTGTCTCATTTGAGGAGTGTTACATGAGTATCACACAGTTGCTGAGAAACGTACAATTACTTTCTTTCAGCAAGGAATATTTTTATTTCAGAGTAATAAGGATTAATTTTACTAGTGATGTTTCAATGTTATTATGCTATTGAGGTAATAGAAAGAGGAGCTGTTCTGTATGAAGTCAAGACTTAGAGCAACACATCACACTAGTTTTTACTATCAAAGTCTTAAAAAGACCTTACTAACTTAAAAATTACAGTTCTGCCTGGAAAGAAGTGTTACCTCCTGGTACTAAAGGTATTTGCAGAATAACAGCATTGGAAAGAGACTAGAGAATGTTCCAGTTTTTAATATATGGACTTTATGCATATTACAATATCAGCTCTTTAGTCTGTTTTCCCTGAACAATAAGTTCAGTATTTTTATGCGGGCAGTGGTTTGACCTGGTACTGTTAAGAAGAGGACAAATGAGTTTACAAAGTAGAAGAATGCAAATACTGGACTACAAGAACTGACAGGATAACTCAGGGATAAGTAGATTCTACTTCTTCATACCTACGAAAGTAGAGATATAACAAGTCAAATTCAAGGATTTATGTTCTAGAATTCTAAAGTTTTCCCTGCTTTTGCATCTAGAAATTCAATGTCTTCTTTCCATTCTGTATATTGTTATATAATCTTGCTGCTTTCAATCAAGTATAAATCATGCTCCTACCCACAGTTGGTTACATTTAGTAGTTGATGGAGATCTCAATAATGGAGATTTTGACAAACCATATGTGAAGGTCACTAATCATGTTGCAGTAAGTATATGGCATAGAAAGAGCAAAATATGCATAATACATTCATGCTTTTCAGTATCTCATTGCAACAAGATGCAGGGAAAAAATTGCATAAAATATCACCATCATCGCTACCTATTGCAATGCAATGAAAGATGATTTTGATATTTCTTATAGAAATGTTGACTAGTAAGACCATTTCCCAAGTTTTTCTTCACAATGTGGGGTGAAATCTTAGCTATGTTTCAAATTCAAGCCATCTGAACTCTTGCGCATCTACCACTGTTTCTGATTTAAGTAGGTTTTTAGCCTTTTTAATACGTGCTATATTAATTTAGCTATTTAATATCTGTCACAATGTGTGATCTGTTTAATAACCTATTTATCAAATACTAATTTAATTTATGTGTCTTATACTAATTACTGTAACTAGAGGATTCAAGATGTTACTTCAAAGCAACTCAGGCAAAACTGAGTAGCGTATCTGCCACTGGGATTTCTGGTAGCCAGAGCAAGAGCATACGTAAGTGCTAAAGTAAATGTTAAAGTATTAATTGTCAGCTGTAAAACAATTCAGAGATTTTTTGCATGATGTACAAAATGAAGGGAATTAGGCATAGCTGGGATTATTGTTAACAAAGTGTGAGATTGCTCAAATGTTTGCTCACCGGCTGGGAATGGGCCTTGGGTGACAAGACTTAAGATCAAGTCTTTACGATTCACAGCCATGTTTTTACATTGAATGATCCATTTCCTTTATTTTCCTTTATTCCAGTTTCTTATACATTTTATTACAAAATGTGAAGTGTTTTTATAGCAATAAATGTAATTATGTTAATGTCTTGCTGTGCTGTTGAGGGGATAAAAACAGAGGCAGAGGAATGGTTTTCCTATTGTCATCCATGAATGGCAAACTCATGTTTTCAGAGGCCACTTCTGTTTTTAGTGGGCCACACTATGGGAATGCTTATCATAAAAACTAGATAACAAATTTATCTGCATGTGCAAGGGGACTGTGCATATATGGAAAAGGGCCAGACAGGTTATGTTTAAGCAAATCAGGAAGACTTGTAGGCATTCCTGAATTCAAAGTCAAGAATTAATGTCATGTTTTCTCATCACAGCTTCTGCAAATCCATTCTACCATGCATTTTGCCCTGACAGCTGGGCTAAGGTTCAGAAATGGCATATAGTTAAGAAGGGGAATGAAGACAAGATTGCTGGAGAGCAAAATAGCCCCTCCAAGCGCTATAGTGATGGAGTCCATGCTAAGTCAGGTGATGAAAGAAGTGGAAGACAGTCCCTCTCTAAGTAGTTTCTAGGCTGTAACCAAAAATAGTTATTTCAGTTATAGAATGCAATTTTGCATGGCTTAAATAACTCTACAGCTAGACCTACAATCTGCTAATTCTGTTGTGTGTTAGATGATAACAAAACCGTCCAATAGGTTTATTTACCTGGAGAGTTTGCAACATAGAGGAAAAGCATCCCTGACCCTTGAGGAGAGAGAAAGCTGAAACAACCAGGAACAAAAGGCAGCAGCAGGCAAGACCTGGCCATCCTGGCTCTGCATCTTTATAATGCTCTCCTCTGATACCCCTCCTCCTGGGTGAGGATGCGGCCATCGCTCCTCCAAAGCAGATGCTGCCATAGTTCAGGACCTACATTCACTGCTAAAGAGCATGATCTTTTCTGTGCTCCTGGGTAAGCAGTGACCATAAACTGTCTCATGTTAAAAAGATTGTAAACCGGCCCTTTCCTTTGATCATGGGGTAAATTAGCGAAGACTATCAATCCCTTGGGGAAGTAAGATCTAGAGTTTCAAAAAATTATTTTTTTTTCCAGGGAAAGCAAGCCTACAGTAAGCCGAATTCATTTGCAAGAGGGGAAGTGTATTTACTAAACAGGTTTTTTAGACCTAACTGGATCTCCAAGATAGCTTTTTTTATTTCAAGACGTATTTAATAATACTGTCAAGATACACATTCCATTGTTCTAATGTGAATGCTTCACAACAGAACAGGGGTCTCACTTTTTACTGTGTCCTCTGGTGATATTCAACGTTTCATACACCTGGACTACAAAACACTGATGTTAATGGGGTTTTTTTGTGAAATTACTGTATCCTTTGTATTTTGGTCTATGATATGATTATAATAATGATACTGCATACACAACAGTGCTTTGAGCTATACGTAGCTATACCTACGTGACAAACTGAAGGTGGCATTTCACACAGAGGTGAACAGGAGCTGAGTTACCAGGTCTATTGGCTGAGTAACAGATGCAATCCCAGGCTGCTTGCAATGGTCAGTGAAGAGCCATCGGTCATGTTCTCAACAGAGGCAAGTTGTTTGGGGTTTTTATTTTAATACAAGGTGCGGGAAACGTCTGTCTTAGAACAGCGTGTTGGAGATGTGGTCTTTGACAGTTATAGCTGTTTATTTGCTTGATATCAGCAATAACTGTTCGGTCTAAAATCCAGAATTATTCAGGTGGGATAAAAGGGGAATCTAGTTTGTTCTTTTTTTCTTATATATCTCAGAAATACAAAACCAGGGTTTAATCAATGTTAGAGATAGGTGTGGATCGTGCTTCAGCCCACAAACCACTTTTCCCAAGGGTGAATTGCATATATTTTGCCACTTTGTTGGCTGATGCTGCAATGTTTAATTCATTTGTTTGATTGCAGTTTGAGGTGATGTGCGAGTACAGAGCTATTTGCTTTAGGGGTAAGGTGACTGCAGGCAGGATGTGGCATGATTAGGTACTTGTAAGCAGCACTGATGAATAAAAATATAAACGTGGAGACAAGAGACTCTTGAAGGTAATGATCACAGAGGGTAGGATTTAGAGAGCTGACCAAATAACACTGAAGATCTATAAAGTACTTTTGACATTGCCAGTGATTGGAACTTGCTGCAATTATCAGTACATGAGACAACTGTGAACAGAACTTGCTGCCCAGCTCTTTAATATAACACCTGATTATTCACAGCTACATAAACAAGGCTGAGATTGAATACAGTCTGAATCATTATTTTTCAAAAAACATCAGAGGGGTAGTCGTCTGTTGTCTGAAGGCATTGAAAGCGATGGTTATTTATCCACCATCCCCAGTGCAGCTGCTGAAGAATGCTCCCACCTCCAGGCATACTTTGCAGGTTTCTTTCCATGTTAGTGCCCAAAGAACTTGAGCGGTTATTGTGTTCTTCAAAGGAGAGCAAAGCTCTGTAAATGATCAACACTATAACTAAAAGTTCAAGTTTTGGCTCCACAGAATCTGAATTTTGACCTGGACTTCAGAGAAACCAAGTCATTATCTGTTACCACTGGTTCAACCCCACAAAGCTGAGTCAAGATCAGTGTGGGACTGGGGAGAGGGAGTGGTTTAGCATATCACTACTGCCAGCACTGGGGACTATTTCTCTGCCACAGTTTATTGCCCTCATCACAAGGGTGGCTCAACAGCCACCAGATAATCTCTTCAGCTGCTTCAGATAACCCTGACAAGGAAGTTGTCAGAGCTCTCGGTTATGCTTTCAGTTGTTTAGATCTTATTCTCCAATTTGCCTGCAGTCCCTGCAAGAGTTTGAAGTCAGCTGGAAAGCAAAGCTGAGCTGTGAAGTTGAATGCACTGGTTTAAGAGCTGCTATGCTTATAGTACCACGGGCTGTTCCAGTGGGTCAGCAGATACTTTAGTCTTCCTGAGCATCGTACCTTGCATGAGATACTGGGCACCCAAAGAACTTCAAATGGAAAGAATGTATTGTTCCCAAACACTGAAAAATATTTTAAATAAGTAGCCAATACATTGAAAGATGAGTCCAAACACAGCTGGGGCCTTCCTTTCGTATGCTTGTATTCCTCCTCATTTTACTAACATTGTTTCTATTTAACCTCAGACAGATAATTTAGGGAAGACCTGTACATTTATTAGTAATATTCAAAAAAAGACAAATGTAAATCAGTAAGCTGCAGGCAGGTCAATAGACCTCATTTAAAATCAGCTGGATTCAACTGAAATTTTGTTAGCGCCTATCATGTTTTGTTAATACATTAATTCTAAAGACTTTTGCCAGGAAGACCAAATGTGTATAAATGGTTAATCTGAATGTTCCTCTTTCAGTGATTAGGCAAGTTGTGGCCAGTAACATCACAGTCTAAATCAAGATTTGAAGAGGAGAGTAGATTGTTCATTCTGTTACTGTGTTCACGGGATAGAGTGGGAGATGGAGTATCAAGACTGGGATAATGATAAAAGAACATGAACATGTCCAAGACCTTCTGGAGATTTCCGAATTAAAATCTTAAACTACTTTCAAGCATTGTTCAGAGATCACTCATGGCTTGAAGTGTCTGCTTAACATGTTTTATAACGAGTAAAATGAGTAAAGTATGCGTCCATGTATGTTCTTGGTTAAGCACAGAGGACTGTGAAGCATGGCCCCACACTTGTGGGCTAAGATGATTTTGCTTTTGATCTTGTTTTGAAAGACAGTAATGCTCTAAAGATTCAAATACGATTTCTCAAAAATTGTTAACATATAGAAATAATGGGAATCTGTTCTTGAAATCCTTTGCTCCTTTTCATAATCTTCAGTTTCACAATAAGGAGGAAATATAGTCCAGAAACATCAAAGAGCCAGAACTGTGCTTGCAGCTATTAGTTCTCAGATGAAAAAAAACCCCAAGGTAAAATTTACAGCCCAAAGGAATCTAACTCTCCAACACCTTTCAATAAAGGAGTCCAGCCCTTTTGGAGCACACACCAAATAAATATTTTAAATCCTAATAACTGATTTGAAAGGCAGCTTATTTAAAAGGAATATTCTGGCAGTGTATGTGCTTTTGACTTGTGTTTTTTTAAAATTTAGACTGATTTTCAGTTTCTTCCACATAACTGGTTATTTGTGATATATCCCAGTTTCACAGAAATGTAAGACAGTAGAACATCTGAAGAGAGAATTTGTTCTCTTTGCAGGACGGAGTTACAGACAATTCACATCATCTATTTGTCTACCCAAGTCTTTATTAACAACAAATAAACCAAAAAACCAACTGTGAGAAATGATATCAACACTACAGTGGAGCTTGCTTGAAGAGAACCTGCTTACGGGACTTTTGAAGATTCACTATCCATGATTGAAATAAAGCTTTTCTTTACTTCTACCATATAGAAATATATAGCAATAATGGTAAGGATCCAGAGCAAGCTCATATGCTGTGATAAATGACAAGACTTCCATGGTGTTCAAAGCATTATCAGAATCCATTTCATACCTCATCTGTTATTATAAGCATAAAATGTGCAAAAGTTCTCCACTGCTGTAAATGTCAGCATGCTGGGGGCAAATGCTTTGATTTTCTATCAGCAAATAATGTTAAATTATATAGTGTTTAATCACGCTTAGTGAGAATGATGAACTTTAAAGAATGAGTTTCTTTCAAATCACTCCATCTTCAGTTCTCCTGGAAATGGACATCATCATTTATAAAATCCTGAAGATAACTTACCTAGCCTACAGGCTTCATGATGGTTCAAAGCTGATGGTAGAGCAATAAAATACAAAACCATTTACACATCAAAATTATTTTCATTGAGGCAACGAGGTATTTGAGCATAGAATTGGAAAGTTAACTTTGAAAATCAGAACCCTCATATAAAATAATTCTGGCAGCTTTTAGGATAGTCAAGTTATTTGCATTTATAGAAGAGTCTACGTTACCTGGTATTACGCAACCTCAAAACTGTTAATTTCTAAATAAAGCAGTTGCATTTACCAGGCCAGATTGTAAGTGGTTGTAAGGTAGGAGTGCTCCACTGGGATAACTGGAGGTCTGTGGCTTTATATGTGTGGAGAATCTCCTACACTCTCCACCTCCTCTTTCTGAAAGGAAAGGTGCAGGTAAATGTATGGATGCAATACATGGAGGAGACTTTTACAGGGGGAAAGAAAATATAAATCTTCAAATCCCAAGGACATAGTAAAGGTAATACTGCTAGTATCTTAGCAACCAGAGAAACTAAAAGACAAGCTGTACAGGGAAATCAGCTGTAGCCTTCTCTGGGCTGTAGATCTCTCTGGTTTATATTTTTTGTGTGTTTCTGAAACTGGATTTTTAATCACAGCATTTGAAATTACAGAGTTTTCTGTTGGAAGGCTTCATCATTTTTTGTTTCTGCTGAGGGGAGCTACATTTTTATTCTTGGCTCAGTAATTGCTAATGTAGTAGAGCAATTTCATTTGCACATACTAGACTTGAGGGGCAGGTTGGAAAAGACAGTGGAATTCTCTTGTGAAAGGAGGGGTGGGTGCTGTGCTGGAGGGACACTGCCCCCGCCACCCTCTGGGGTCAATGGTAAAGCCTCTACTGCATTCAGTGGCACAGGGATAGGTCCTGCATATACTAAGAAATGGGAAAGTCTTTGATATTTTCACTTTTTTCCTAATTAAATTGGCTTTAGCACTTTCACTATAGTCTAGATTTTCTGGATTTCTATATCAGCCTCACTATATAGAAATTGATACGTTTTTCTAAATCAACTGAAATAGAAACATATATTTCATAGCTGTTATGTGGATAATGGCAAAAGTTTTATCATGATGCAGAATTAATATGAGATCAGTCCATTTTCAAAACATCAGGTTTCCGTACAATGCTTTTGGTATAAAAATGCAGAAATCTGAAGCAAAATTGTATATGCAGAGTCAGTCAAATATCAGGATAATAGATACATTAAAATGTCAGTACATTAAAGCTTCATATCCACTTTGTTGCTCTTTCGTTGTTAGAGTTTCAGTACCTATTGCTTGCTATTATTCCTATCATCATTAACCTTCATGATAATGGTTACAAACATCAAACGTTTGAAAACTTTTTCGTTGAAAGTATGTCCTTAGATGTGCTCTTTTTGTTACTATAATAATATTTTATTCTCATACTGGAAAGATGCAATCACCTAAAGAAAAAAAAGCAGGAAATAGCTTAAATTGCAAATTAGTTGTGTTTGAGAAAATGCAGGTAGCCAAAGTCAATGGTTTATGGGCAAACCTATGTTCTGCAATTTATTTACATATGCTGTTCAGTGATAAATTAAAATCCTTTTAAAATATTAAAATATTCAGAGTCCCCTAAATGCTCACATTCAAGGAATATTTGGTCTGCTTAATACTGTATGTCTCTAATCAGTTGTCTGTCAGCATCGAAAAATTTGTTTCAGGTCACAAAAGGCAAAACAGAGGATTCATTGTAAAAATACTGTTATTAGCTTGTGTATACTTCTTTCTTTTTTTAGCCATTAATAGTTCAGCTCTGCTAAATAATCAGATATCTGGGAAGACGAAAATGAACAATTTGCTTGTATTTCTGAAAAAGAAACTGTACATAAGTGTTTTTTAACAACTTTCAGTAGGACTAAAGCTCTGTGTATTGAATTTCTCTGCCTGTCACCAACAGTAAGGTCTTACAGGTCCTGTTATTTACTGAACATCCATTCCTCTCCAGGCGTTTTGTTTTGTTACCTGACTTGGAGTTGACTCAAGGGCATTTTTGAATTAGTATCTTGAGGTTAAGAAGCCACTTGCTGGCTACCCAGGCTTTCCTGAGCCAGCCCCTGGGGATGCTCTTCCAGCGCAGAGGTTCCAGGGTCAGAAAGATGCAGGTGCCAGTAGCAAAATGGATAATGTTCTGCTAAGACAGAAAGAAACCAGACTCTGGGATGCGTGTGTTTTTCTAGACCTAACTGTGCAACAGATGGTTTAATAGTCTCTCCATCTGCAACAGCATTTTTAAACAAAACCAAAACATGTAAATACCCTAAAACAAGCAGGGTGAGGCTGCCTTGCCCACTGACATCCCCCAGGCCCTGGGCAACCCTCACATAGAAAAGTAAACCTGCTGCTTTGGGGTTCATCAGTCGCAGGTGCCGCTGTGTGATGCTGACAGAGCTAAATACCTTCCAGGAGGAGAGGAGCAGTCCTTTTGTGGTTACCCTCCCACTATGTAAGTGGAAATAATAATCCTTTGCCGTAACTGGCACAAGTTATATGAGAATAAGGATGCTTTAAGTCGTCAATGGCCAGGATGCTGACAGAAGTGAGGGAGTCAGAAGAGGGAGGGAAATGTTGGTGACAAATGTAGAGAGAACCCAGATCAGATTAATCAGGAGAAACCCCTGCTATTGTACGGTGGTTCCTTGCAACCTTATGAGAACTAACAGTGAGTGTTTCAAAGGGAAATCTGAACAGATTCACCACGTGCAAGTTTTAAACTTCATTTATTTCAGTAGTTAACACCTTGGAAAATAAACTGGAATTAGCTTCTTGTGCAAGTACAAATAATTATCCTCACTGCTTCATGTCCTGCCAGTGTAGCAGCTGACATCCATGGCATTCAAATTCCTTTAAGTCTTGCCAGTCAATATTAACAAGACACTAAATACTGAGATTGCACCTGTTCATTAGAGTAAATTGAGTAGTTTATTGTCTTCACAGTCTTTTGAAGAGTGATAAGCTCCAGCTTTGAACAACTTGTTGGAGAAGACTTCTTGATTATAGTCTTTGAATCCATTCTGGGAGGCAGCTGACAACTGTCCTTTCTGGTTTGGAAACAATCAAATTAGACTGACTGCTAACGAATGATGCTACTTATGCATGCGATTCTATAGCAGATGATGCCTTGAGCCCTTTATTCAAACTGTAAGGCAAAGATTGGCAGGAGAAATTAGTAGGCGAGAGAAGTACTCTGTTAATACCTGGAGACCCATTAACAGCAGAGTGAGCTGTTCAGTATTATCTGAGATGTTCTTAATATAGAAGACAAAAGTTTTCATTTTAAATCATTCTTCTCGGAGTTTCCTCTCCGGGCAACAGACAACTGAGCAAGGGGCGTAATTCAAACTATCGTGCTGGTTTGGCACTCCTGCGGATGCTCCTCTCTCCTCCCGGCAAACTGTGAAGAGTTCTGTTCTCAGGTATTGAGTAGTGAGCATTTGGGGTGAGAATCTTAGCCCTGTCACACAAGGTACTAAAAGTCTTTTTCTTCTGGGATCAGCTATGAAAGGAGATGCCCATTAATTGAGGGTTTATATTGTAAAATAATGAGAAATATTCCCTGTCCTTTAAGTACTATCCAGGTGCCATTTATATATATATATAAAAAAAAATATTTTTTTTTTCAGGAAGAATGACTTTCTGCAGATTTCTGCTGCACCCGCAAACATAGATTTTTAGCTGCTCACCTACGCCGGGAACAATCCCAAGATTTCCAGAAAAGGAACTCTAGTCAGGCAGCCAGATGGACAGCAATGGTGTTACAAAAGGTTTAATCTTAGCCAGAATCTAAGTGCTTTTATTTATATATATATATGTAACATTTATATGTATATATGGATGGATAGAAAAAAAATGGCTGCATAAGGAGGTTTGATAAAATGAGAGATGAGCCATGCTAATCCCACATCACAGTTTCTCTGGACTTGCCATCAGTGGTGACCACCTCCAGGAGCTCTGGGACCTCCCTACTGCTCCCTGAGCCGGGACCTGCTGGAGGGAAGCACAAATGAGTTGGAAATTCCAAAGATGAGCTCACAGTGGCCATAAACAAGGGAGCCTTGTTTATGAATTTAGGTGCCTCTCAGAGGGTAAGAAGCTACCGAATTTTGCACCTTGCACTAAATTTTTACAGATTTCTCTTTCTGGGTCACCGTTCCATGCACAGATGCAGCCCGGCTTTATATAAACTTTATGAAATGAGGTCTCTCCTCATTAATTTTTCACTTGCAATCCCCATCCATTTCTTCGCCTTCTGATTCTTCTGCTTGGATGTTTTCCTTCTGCTTCTTATTTCTGAAGGAGGTATCTAGACATGAAAAGCAAGAACAGAACAGAGCTGGGCTAATTAGCAGCTGCTTTAAGCTATTGTTTACCCTGCACAGGAGCACATCTCAAATCAATGCCAATTTGGATCACAAAAATATTGCTAGAGAGAGCCAGGCCAAAGCCTTGAAAGCCCATCGACAGCCCCTTTTCAAACTCACAATTTTGCTGCAGACGACCCCCACTGAGAGACATTTCCCAGCTCCATAGGTTCCTGCCTGCAGAGAAATTGTTAGAAACAGCTTCTTGCCAGTTCCATGGAAGTAGAAACACCTTGTGAACACTCTGAGTCAATGTGGCATTATTACTATTTCAAAACAGGGAGGAAAGAAATCAGGAAATGTTTGTTTTGAAGAAAAAAAAAAAAAGAAGGAAAAAATAAAAGGGTGTTTGCTCTTTTCATCCTTTTTCCCTGCCATAAAGCTCTAATATTAGCTATTATGGTTCCAGCTACTGGGAAGGAGATGGAAAAAATTATGCTTGCTCTGATTAAGGATCTATATTGTCATAATTGAATCCTCTGTCTGGGGTTCACAAGCAGGTATGTACCCACATATGTTTCTGACTTATGTGCAAGATCTTGGCTCCACTGTACAGGTGTTTTTTTAACTAGTCTTCCTGAATGGGGAGGGGTGTTACAAAGATGATGCACTTTTCTGTGCTCCATTTCAGTGCAGGCAGGAAAACAGGGAATTAGCTACATCTTCAATAAATGCATTTCAGGTTAGAAGTTGTGAAAATGTTTATTTCTGGATCAGTCTATGAATATTGTTGCTCACGCAAATATATGAATTTCCTCTGATTTCCATGAAAACAACATGGGGAGATTTGCATTGTCTTTATGAACTAGTTTAGTTATGAATTAAATCATAGCTGGTGAAAAGTATAATTTAAGCTTGCTTGCAGCTCCTAATAAACCTACAATGATTTGCAAATGTTTGGTGAAGTCACTGCATCAACATTACAAGCTCTCATTTGTTCGTCAGAGTGAGGTATGACAGTGTCACCTAGCAACTTTGGAAGGGCATTCAGACTTGATGGTGCCGAACTCTATAGAAAAACCTATAAATAAACTAATTTACAAATTAATACTTTTTATGCGTGTCAAAAGCATTACATTTGACATTAAAAAATTAACACTGTACAGGAGGAAAGGAACCAAAAACTAATTTTCATCGTGGCAGTTATGTAGTGGGAGGATTTAAACTGAGTAATCATGAAATACTGTAACCCCGGGAAGCAAACGTGCATTTCCAGTATCCCTGCTTTGAAACACACATGCATACCTATAAGATTTATGTACATGTATGCATGTATCTATGTATATTATTTTCAATAAGTTCCATGTTTTTCCACGTACTTATTTTAACAGAGAAGAAAGATTCATCTGTTATGTTCTGCCCATACTATTTAATACCTCCTAGTATGTACAATTCCCTATTCATTGGTAAGTTCATAACCTCCCCTGCTCTGCCAGCCCACCTGAATATCGAGGCATGGAGCACCATAGTGGTCTGTAGCATTGAAATCCAGTAACTTCCCATTGAATTACTGCTGCCAGAGCTGACTGGATGGAGCAGATAATTCTCTGTATATGGAAGAGCTTGGTCAAAATTGACAGGCATGATGGTCAGCAAAACATGGGCTGATGGATCAGCTGTGGTAAGGATCATATTAACCAGCCCCAGTCTCTTTGGTCTATGATTTAAAATTAGTAAAAAGCAGAATTAATAAAAACTAAATTAGGCCTAGTAATTTGTAAGGGGAAGTCTTAAGTAGTCCAGCATCAGAGAGGCAGGGCCTAGGCTCTCTGCTGCACAGCTGAGAAGACAAAGTGTCCCTTGCGGTGATTTTCTAGGTTGGATTTGAATTATTAAAAGCTTTCACAGAAGAAAAAAAATTTAGACCAGGAACTTTCCTAAGAATTATCAGACATGTAATGCATCAGTCCATTTGCTAAAAGTAAGGGAAACAGAAGTTGCAAATATACTAGAAAAAGAGATGAAGGGGTACATATTACATTACATTGTCTGGCTATTTGGGATATTTTTTCTTTACCTGCACAGCCTCTGTGGGTGAATTAGTTGGTCGCTGCACGTGTGCTCACCGCCACAGGCGCTGCTTGTCTCTGAGTTTACGCTTCCAGCTGTTCATCGCCCTCCAGGTCACGCAAAGGGACTTCACCAAGGTGGGGGAAAGAGTAGGTGCTAATGGGATCTGCCTGCAGGCTTGTCTGAACAGGCTAAGCCAAAATAGATCTAAGAAGCCCAGCAGCGCTTTAAATTAAGTCTGAGCCTGGAAAAGAGAAATCTTTTAAGTGTTTTAAAAAAAAAATACTTTAATAACAACAAGAGTGGAAAAAATATTTTACAGGAATTCGTTAATGGCTCTACCCCAAAACCTTTCTGCTTTCCTCCTGTCTCCTGTGACCCTTAGGCTTAACCTGCGTTGAAGCTGAGAATCGGCAGGTTGGGTCCCTGGCTGCTCCAAGGCAGGACAGCATCCCGGGCTCAGCGGGACTCACCACTTCTTCCCCATGTGGGCACAGGTGATACCTTTGATGCTTTTTTTTTTTTCTTTTTCCCCACAAGCCTATCCCCAGTTTTATGGAGGTGCAAACAATTCCCACATGCTCCCTTCCCTGGTGTGGTCCAGGTTATCGACGGAGAGAGGGGAAGATTAGCCAGGCAGGGCAGCCCCCTGCCTACTTACACACCAAAAGCCAGACAAGTGTCAGAGCCTTATTTCTGTTAGATTTAATTTCTTGATCTTCATGAATATCCTATTCCTACGTCTAAGAGCCAGGGCAGGTGTCACAGACTGTTTTGGCAGCAACCAACTTGTTTTCTATACGTTGACAAACACAGGTCACATTTTTTCCTTCTCACCCGAGTGTAAGAGGAAAAGGCTCCCAATTTCCTGGACAAACGCAGTAGCCAGAAAGTCTGGCTGTGAAGGACACAGGATGAACCACAGAAAAATAATATGGTGAGGCTTTCTTCTGCTTCTGGGAGGACTCTGGTTTCTTCAGCCTTCAAGAAAACTGATGGCAGGTGGATGACCAAAAAGCCTGGTTGGCAGTCAGGTCCAGTGGCTGGGCAGGAGCAGGTGGTTGCCTTTGGTACCTGCTGACCCAGGACAAACAGATGTTTTCTTAAACATCATTGGCACTGCTAGTCCTCTTTCAGCAGCCTGAAATAAATTTCAAATTTACTGATTTCTGCTCCGGCATTCAGATGTTCGTGGCACTGGGCTCATCCTGCTCACACAGGGATGAGGACATCGCACCCATGCCCCGCTCTCTACTGCCCCAGGAAGCCTTAGGACCAGGAGGAAAAGGAGGAAGAAACAGAAAGGACAGAGTGAGGAGCGGAGTCCTCAGCAGGAGAACAATGTGCTGAGTTCTGCAGCACAGTCAGTGGGACATGGTACCCTGATGTTCCCCAGAAGGTCAGCATGGGCTGTGTTAAATACAGCTGGGAGAGCAAGCCCAAGCTTGCGGCAGGACAGAGCAAGGTACCTCCAGCAGCAGCTTGAGAAATCACAGAAATACTCACTGACTCCTCCTGCCCAGGCCTGCTGTGGGAGGACAACAGGGCTTTGTGCCCATCTGTAAACCCAACAGACTGCCCAGGAAGGGCTGGTGGGACCAGACTGGCAGGGTAGCAGATTTTACTCCCAGATTCACTCAACAAGCTTAATTGAGAAAACTGATTATTCCCTGAGTGTGATGTAAATCTCATTTCTACCTTCATCAACCTTTCTTCCCACAGCCGAGCGGTGAGCAGCTCTGAGACACCACTTGGGGCACAGAGCTGCAGGTTTGCAGGGCACAGGTAGAGTAAGGTGGCAGAGTCCAGGGGGTATCTAGTGCAAGATAAAAGCACTCTTATTACCACAGTGGTTAAATATGACTTTTTTTTTTTCTGTGAGAATGTATATCATATGCCAAAAGGTCTGACACCAATGTATACACATCTGTTTATGCTGCAAGTTTCCCATAGCTTCACAAAACAAATATTTTAAGTGATTTTTCTCTTACACGGGCTATACGACAAACATCTATAACGACTGATGGTAATTAAAAACTATCTAACTGTCATTGCTGAAGGCAGTCAGAATTTTTCCTATTCCACAGGCTAGGATGAAACCAAACTAGATCAGAGAGACAATTTGTGCTCATCATCATGCTTTCTCGTTCTGTCCTCAACACCCTTCCAGACATGGGGTATTCTTCATGAGAGAGAACGAGCAACTCATTTTGTCGTAGAGTCACCAAGCAATGCAGATTGCAGTGCAAAGAACTGAACAGCCAAAGGCTTGTTGCCTCAAAACAGCGCGTAATAAAAGGTAAAGTGATAATCCCCCCCAATGATAACTGTTCCCCACAGGCGTTGAGGTTTTTCTGTCATCTTCCCGTGCTCTCTGTAGGTGGGGGCAGCCTGGGACTGAGCAGAGAGCACCAGAACAAAGTGGTTTGCGACAGACGGCAGCAGAGGGCTCCCCTTGGGATTGCCAAGAGCTTAACATGGGATCCAGCAAAAGAAACAGTGAAAAACACAGTTTATTTGATTTTTTTTTCTGACAAACTAATTAATCACTGAGGGAATCTGATCTGGCTTTCCAGAGTTTTTGATTCCACCTCCCATCTGTAATAGAAACTATTTCTGCCTTTTTTTTTAAGTAATCTTTCCCTTTCTCACTTCATCCCACCTTTCACTGACACAATAAAATACAATTTTCTACTTTTTTATCATTACATTTCTCCATAGCTACTGGAGGAAAGCAGTGTTGAAGTGAAGCTGTGACCACAAGGTTTGGTTTTCTTCATCATAGGGAAGTTCCCATTTAGGAGACAAATGGCTTCATTTTGGAGGAAAAGAGTTTGGTTTGTTGTATAAATGCTTTGTAACCCATAGGCTGATGAGGTGATGAGCTTCAGTTTAATACGTTCACTCGCGGCTGTGTCATAGCACCAGGTAGTTGTAGTTCATTTCATTGATAGAAGACAAGTGGCAAGTGCACAGAGAAAAGGTAGCATTATGAAAATCATTGCTGGTGGGTGGGAAACAAGCAGGAACACCCTGAGATGTGCCTCCCTGACTGCACGGTGAGGTACCTCCGTGAGCTGATGTGCACCAGCCAAGCGGTGGGAACAGAGAGGTTGGGATGGCAAAGCCCGATGTACCTTCGTCTCCAGGCGGTGTGTGTGCAACGGCAACAGAAAATCAGTTTCTGTTCTAAATGGATAAAAACTCTTTGTATTAATCAAATCAATGCAAATTATGCAATTTAGATGACTGGCAGCTGTAATGGGCTGTACGAAGATACTCTGCCAGCTTAAGTAGAATTGGAAGCGCAATCAACTCTCAGAGCTGAAGAAGCAGCTCACAGCTGAGGTTAAAAGCACAGAGGTGAGACAAACCCCTGTTGAATATCTCTGGACTAAAAATGCGGGGGGGGTTAATGAGTCTTTCCAAAAAAAGACCTGCTATTGATGTGTCCCCACTTCTGCTCGCTAATGGCAGGGCTGTACTTGTAAACACCAGTTCACAGTCCCCAATAAACTTGGCTGCCATGGTGGGAAAGGCTATTCCCTTGTACCCCAGCTAAATCCATCACCTAAGATTAAATGTACATGGTGTGAAGGGTCCTGCCTGCAAGCTGCTTCCCAGCGTGTCTGCTAACACCCGCTGTCTCTGCGTTTCCACCCAGAGTTACTGATGCCGGGCTGGAGCTGCAGTCAGGTAACACAGTGGCAGAGGAGAGTCCCCAGAGAAGGAGTTTCTCCTCACAGCTGTCCCTGCTCTTGCACATGCTCCTGTTTGATCCACCCCTGGGCAAAGGCACATAGGCTGATTTAAGCTGCCATGACGACAATCAAGGTCATCCCTTGACTTTGCCTTGAAATGGGCTATATATTCCTTAGGCTATTTATAACCCACACAGAGGTATTCCTCTCCTTAATCAGTCTCCTGAGGGTGTGAGTCACTCCACAGACGGGTCCAACTCCTGCCACGCACCAGAGGATGAGCTGGCTCCACTATCTCTCCACCTTCCTGCCCGTGCATCTGGAGGCACAGGACTAAAGGTCTTCTGCAAGCACTGCACCGCCCAGTAGGGCGCAACTCCCACCAGGGTTTAACAGCAGGATGGATGGAGGGGGAGGGGCCTATTTAAGGAATTGGCTGAGGTGGCCGATAAGGGGAGAGGGAGAGAGGGACTGAATGCTCCACCAGCGCAAAAGAAAGCTGAATACAGCTGGACACTTGCACGGCAGCGAGCAATTCTTTTTGTCCTTGCAGAGAGGACACCCATCGTGTTCTCCGTTAGGTAACTTCTGGGAATGAAAAGCTGCCCTCGTCATGTACCTGAAGGTGCAGAGATTAGGCTGTTCCCTGCACCACGCAGGGCAGGGACTGTGACCCCTGAAGTCGTTTCACTCAAATTTTGTTGATTCAAGGACAATCCATGGGACATTTCTCCAATTCTAACATCCCGATACTGAGTTCACCTCAATAATTAACAGACCTCATATAAGGGAAAAGGACGCCCCCCCAGCTCACCCCAGAGCACAGTTTCCCTGGGGCTCTGTAATGGAATAAGAAAAACACTTTAAATACAAGAAATTATATTGAGTTCTCTTGCTCCAATTTAGATTAGCATTTTAATGTTGTTTAATTAGTTTGTTGCAGTTTTTTTGTGCACCAATTTATAATGTTGGGAAAGTGTATTTTACAGCATTGTATATACAAATAATAAATTGTGCAACACAGATGTTGCCTCTAATTGTAATACTTTAAGTGAAGAGGAAAACACTCTGCTCAGCTTTTAATTAGGTTCACTCCAAGCAGATACACAAATAAAAATTTACTTGTCTTTTAAGTAAATACCATCTCCAATATATTTCTGTACCACAATCTAGTGCAAAGCATACCTGCAGCCTGCTGTCTTCCTGCATTATCTTCTTTATGGTGGGAAGCCCGTTGGTACGGTGAAGGTGAGTCCGTGGCACGGTGTATTGTGGCACAGCTCTGACAGGAGGCTGCCCCCGGCCTGTTTCAGTCGCTCTCCCCGGTGTGTTCTGGGCTAGAGGTGCCCTTGCAGGAGTGCGCAGCAAACCTCTGCCTGTAACCCCCTCTCATACGTCACTCAGCCCCGTGGGACAAGCATGAGATTGGCACCACGGGCCAGGGAGGGAACTGACCCACGGAATGAGCCGGGCTGACCCAAGTTCTGTCATTATTTGAGCGGGGGAAAGCAGGAAGCGCTGCGGGAATCAGCCCAAAAGCCCCCATTGCTGCTTCGCGGCTCATAGAATAGAATAGAACATGTTGCTCAATGTGCTGCACAACCAGGGAGTTTCTTCCTTTTGTAAAAAAAAAAAAAAACCAAAAAAAAAAAGATAAGTCCTAGCGAAATAAACCTTAATACTGGCCAATTTATTTTCCCAGTCCCATTCTGTGTTTCCAGCACACAGAAGATACCAATGTAAATGCCTAATGCCCGAGGAATTGGGCCACATTTGTCACTGTTTACTGATGTACAATTTGCATATACAAGTTCACTTCCAGCAGCACAGTTACAACGCTTGTAAAGAAAGAGGCTTAGTTCCATGTCAGACCATTACAAGAGTTATTTATGCCCCGGGACCAGCGGCTGGCAGAGGGGCATCGCTGTCAGGAGGGGGTAAGCCAGCTCCCAGGCACTCCTGGCGTCAGCTCTGCTCATTACCACAAGCCTTTCAGCCCAGCCCAAGGGTGGAAAAGCAGGACAGGCTGTGTGCCTGGCAGCTGAACAGGCCCCTCTGCTGAAGGAGGGGACCGTCCCCCTTTTGTGGTGGCAGTTTAAGCCTCAGAAACATCGAGTCCAGAAGACGTTGCTGCAGCACAACCTGCAGCAGCTTCTGCAGGCTGGGATTCTGCAGGAAGGCAATTCCTTCTCCCCTCACCAGAGAATAAGCCACAGCAACACCCTCCTTCGGGTTAATGTTAGTTTCACTCCTCAAAACTAAAACTGCCGCACAGGATCCTCTTCACCAATGGGGGTGCTTTTTCTTTTCTATATGCACCCCCACTCCCACTCTGCAATGCAACTGGAGACAAAAAAATAATAAAATTACCTACCACTGCTTTTTTTAATGGAGAATTTTACATCTAAACCCTCATATCCACTATTCCTTATGGATTGATTTTAAAACATACTCAAAGCCAAAAAGGCCAGAGCTATGCCTGAAGCCACCTTCAGCTGGTGGCAGACTGATGGGCTCCGTGTATCTGCACATGAACATCAGACACTATGGGGAAGGGACACTCATGGCTGTCACCAGCCCCTCTTGTTGCAGTTGTAGTATTGGTTCATCTCTAAATCAATCAGAACCAACATCTGGAAATATATATTTAAAATTCTTTTCTAGTTCTTGTTCCTGAGGAATGAGAGAGGAGAATGGGAGGAAATTATTATCTAAAGCACTGCTCGTGCTCTCACATGGAGTAAATAATTTTAATCTGTTTTAATCAACTGCCTCTGAAATCTCAGGGATTGTTGCAATGCTTGGGAGCATTGAGCTTGCACTCAAGACAGCCGAAGATCAGGTGGACATTCCTCCTCTACTGGTCCCCCCACCTCCACAATGCGGGTGGCCATATCCCAAGCCCAAACATCTCAACCAGCCCCACCGCTGGGTCAAGGACCCGCACATGGGGTCGCCTGGGGACCCAGCCTTCTGTGCCACTCGCCCAGCACCAGCTTCACCTAGAGGTCAGCCCTCCTGAATTGCCACACAGCGACCTGCACACAAAATAATTAGCTTACAGACACTTTTTTTAAGAAATCTCATAGTATTCCAGGTAGCCCTACTTTTCTCGTCTTATTAATTTTGCTCCGGTTAAATGAAAGCTGATAAAATAGAAACTGCTGTAAGACCCAGAGAAAATTAGGTTATGTAACCTCTTTTTTATTTATTTAGCATGATATCAAAGTTGTTTCTTATCATTCTTCAGGTACATTGTGCTCAGGAATAAATTAAACTGTCTATTCAACAAAGAAGAGCTGCTTTTTCTCCTGCTAATTTTCTCTCTCTTTCTCAATTCTCACTCTATTATTAGGCGAAAAAAATAACAAGCTTAACTGAAGCCAGAGGAGCCTTCCAGCTTTGTGCATTCACACCATGCCATTACCTCCCGTAATCCAAGTGGTCCATCTATCGGTCTCTGGCCGATACGACAAGCATCAAAGTCAAAAGTACAATGATGTTTTTCTTTACATAATTACTTGCTGATGTTGACAAATGGAGTGACAGCTGTGCCCTTTTTAGGGGAAGATTTGTGCAGAAATCAAAGTCACGTAAATAATTTCCCTGGGTGTTATTTTTTTCCCCTCTCCTGTTCCTCCCTGCTCTGCGCCCACAGCCCCGGCCGTGTGCCGAGCTGCGGGGAGCAGCCACGCTGGCTGGAGCCACAGATGGGTCCCCGCTCCCCCGGGTGCCAAATCCCTCTCCTGACGGCTTCTTTCGTGCCTCCACTGCAACGTGGATTCGTTTTATTTATAAATTGTAATGGGAAGAGCCAGCAGAGACCTCTACACCCCCAAAACGGAGAAGGGGCAAGGAAGGAGGAGAAGGGGGAGGGTAGCTGTAGACAGAGCCACCTTTTGGGAAATACAGTGGGTCTGTAGGGTTTGGTGGGGTACATCCCCTTCTAGATTTACCTCTAGCAGTGCCGAGCCCAGCCGGGTGAGCATCATCCAGCCACCTCTGGCTGTCATCATTTTTACAGACAAAGCTCAGTGCTCCCACAGGGCTGGGTATCTGCTGGAAGCATCCAGCAAGGAGAAACAGGCACCAGCAGGGAGCAGGGTTCGAGGAACAGCCGAGAGGTCACCCCAATGCCCTTCCCTGCCCTACTCCCCCAGGTCCTGCCACACACTGAAACCAGCGGTGACTGGTGCATGAGAACACTGTCAGGCCACCACCATATGTGAAAAACACAAAAGTACCAAAAAAATCCCCTGATAAAATCCCTCTCTGCTCCTTAAAGACTTCACAGCCAGCAGGGCACGTCTTCCAGAAATCACGTTGTGTTTCTGGGGATGGCAGAGGCATGGGCGAAGGTGACTTGCTCAAGGTCACCAACCCAGTGCTTACTGGTAGTTGCAACCACTACAAATTTAATGTGATGTCTAGTTCTTCTGGAGTCTCCATTTCACCTGGAGGGTGTCGAGGACAGCAGCATCTTGAGTCACCCACAGGGGCACCAAAAGGGACGGTTGCTGGGTCATACTGCCTCCTGAACACACAAGGCTAACACCAAAGAGTATGGCAAAGCATGTAAATTGTGTGTGTACATGTGTGCACACATGTGTGTGTATACACCTTGGGGAGGGGTTTTCTCCCTGTGCACACTGTGAAGGGTAGGACTGCCTAAGTAGGTCTATCCCATGACATTGCACTGCAAATATTTAAGTGTTAAAATAACTAATCAGAACCTGACCCAGCAAATAGATGAGCAATTCCTGAAAGGCACCAGGGTTCAGCTCCTGTGCTAATACTTTAACTGTCTATGTTAATCTCAATTAGCCAGAAAAGCCTATACTTATTAAAATTGTCAGCTTTCTATTTTATGAGCGTAAGGGCAAAAAAGAAGTCAAGTAAATGTGTGGGTGGCACTGCTGAGGGAACGTACATGGGGATAAAAGCCTTTTTGTCTCTTAAAAAAAAAAAAACAAAAATGGCCAGTATAACACCAGGACTCATAAGTATAACAAGAGCCTGCCTGCCATTGTATGCCTTTGTGCTGTTCCAGAAGCACAAGAAACAGCAGAAGGTGCCATGAAGGTCTCACCAACCTGCCACCACCGGGGCATCATTCCAGCATTAAGGTGGAGGAGAGATGGTGTCTACTGGGGAGAGCAAGGGAATGAAGAGAAACTGAAGCAGGGATGGGCCTGGGGCACAAGGCAGGTGGCAAAATAAAACCAAATTGCTATGGAAGGAAAGGAGGAATGGGAGAAGCCAGTTGTTTCTCAGCCCAAGAGAAATGATACCAGGAAATTTTACCCAGTGTGCAGCAATGAAATGTTATAGGACAAAAACATTTTCTGTGTGTATCTGTGGGTGTTTACATGTGCTTTGGTGCATTAATGCAGCTAGAAATGGCACTAACAGGTAGTGACTTTTTTCATCTTATTTTCAGTATGACTTTCTTGTCCTGCTTCTTCAGCTTCACACCTGCTGGCCTGAAAATGGCAGTTCACCAGTTCAGATTTCACCATCAGCTATGGTAGTTATCACATTTGTGCTTATATAAAGGCTATGAAAGATTTTGGCTCTTCTGTTTAAATAAAAAATAAAATCAATCCTTTCTGTTCTTTCTTTTTTTTTTCCCCTTTTCCAAATGACAACAAAACTGTGAACACAGGTAGGAAAATAATTGATGCATTCTAAGAAACTGTCAGGTGTGAAAAATGTTGGAGGCTCAACAACCCTATTAATGCTCTGAGAAGTTGTTAGACAGCAGATTTATGTAGCAGCACCAACACAGCATAAGATGTATATGACAGAAATTAAGACAACAAAATTCTGTGCAACCACTCTGCATTTTTTTTCTTCTAGAAGCAACGGTGCAACACATGGTCTGAAACCCAGCAGCTGACAGAGGGATACAGGGCAGCTCGGTCTAGAGAGAGACCCCCATCAGCAGTAAGTACCCCCTGGGCATTCCCGCAGGGTTTACAGGAGCATAGCTGCAGTTGGCCATGGAAGGGTACAGCTGTCTTTTCTCCCTTTCTCCATGTTTCTGTTGCTAGCTCGTTTGCCCAGGAAGTAGATGAGAGAGAGGTTTAAATTGTTTCCCCACTTAAGGAGCTTCCCCTCTCCTGCCTTAGGCACTCTGTCCTGCCCATGAGCTAGTCCAGGTGCTCACAACACCACGGGGACCATCAGTGCCCTTCTTGCCCGTTACCAGCCATGCATATGCTTGGCCTGATCCATGCCCTCCCTCTGCCTCATCCCAAAGACGGGTGGATTCCTATGCACCTTTGTGAAGCTGAACATATATACCCTCCCCCCCAAAAAGTCTGGTCCTATTTGTTTTCCAGTATTTGTAACCAGGCTTAGAGAGCTGAGGGCACTTTTCACTTACTCTGGTCCCCTAGAGGAGCTGGTTTCAGTAATTACCTCTTTCCCTCTCTCCATCCCTCAATGCTATGTCCTTTATTTTAAACTGCATGGTATCCTGTCCTGATCAGACTCAGGAAAGAGATCCACTTTTCCCATCCAGCCATAGATAAGCCCACTGAAGAGTATCTGCCGTGTTTGTCTATAGATAAAGCACCATGACAGAAAAAAAAAAAAAATTCAGTAATAGCCTGATTATTCTTTTCTTTTAATAAAAAAAAACAAACCAAATCCCTGAAATGCATCAATTTCCCGTCAGAATCGGAAATGTTCTGACATCCTACAGCATTGCCTTTGCATTTCACTGTTTTGCTGGCATTTCAGAAGTTTAAAATGAAAAATTAGCTTTCAAAAAATAGGATCTTCTTGATTAGAAAAACTTGTTGAAACTGTAATGGAAAGATCAGAACAACTTCATTAGTCTTCATTAAATAAAATAAATGTTATTTCTATTCCCTTCACATACAATCATATATTACAACTATTAATATTGTGGAGACATTTCTTTTGTCCCAGATTTTAATGTATAAAGCTGCAAGCCTCCTTGCATGAAAAACAACTTACGATCACTAGAATGACGTGCAGTTCATCTTTTTTACGTTCATTAATTTTCTGTAAATAGAGCACAGTCGCTTTGCATTGTTTGCACTAATGGAGAGCTCAGAGCAGTTTACCCTGTTACTACTTATCATTTATTTGGGTGATAATTTTAAAAAGCTTTTAAATTAAAATGATAAAGGTGGTTAGGGGGAAAGATACAGCCTTTCAGAATATTTCAAGTATGATAGATTATCCCAGCGAAAAAGATGGTTCTCATTTAAGAGACATGCCAGGGTTGGCTGCACATCTCAAGCAATTTTTCAAGCCCCCCCACCTCATGTGAGGCACCTTGCCCAAAGCCATTTTGGAGCATAATCACATCGTCCTCCTCCTCGTCCCCCTTGCCGGGGACTCAGCCTCATCCAGCCGGTCCCTGCCAATAGACAGGGGTGGCTTTACCCTGTGCCTGGGCTGTGACAAGCAACCCAACATGACTCTGCTCTGCTCAGCCCCACGGCTTGGGTTGGCAGGCAGCTGTGGCCACCAAGGAGCTGGTGACTCCTCTGGCCAAACCCTTCAGCCCTGCTGGGTTCCCAGCCACCGCTCAGAGAAGGAGTCAGGGCAGAAGGAGCTGGCAGAAGGCGTGGGTCCTGGCATACTTGGTCCCATATTTGCACCCTCAGCACATGCTGTCCAATACACACACTCTCATCATGAAAAATATCCACGTTTGTGATGGGGATGTTGCAACCAAAGTGATTGAGGAAAGGAGGGACCCCTCGTTCCTCAGCTGCCACCCTTCTGCAGTGCTCAACCAAATGGACATCTTCCAACCCTTAATTTATTTTTTTTTCCCCAGATTTAATAATTCTGAAACAACAAATAATACTTTTGGAATTCATGTTCTAGTCAAGTTCCTGTTGCTCCTTGGAGCTCTCCACCCCCTGAACCAATGTGGCACTGCAGGCCAGGCTGGGGCTCTGCACCATCCTGACCAGGGCATGGGACACTGCCAGTGGGGGCTGTCACAACGGGTGATAGACAGAAATCTTGGGGTTTGCCCCAGGCTGTTAATAGGAGACAATTAGCTTCACAGCGAGCAGCTCCCCTTGAGTAAAAAGTCAGCCCGGAGAAAGTAAGTGAGTGCCTCTGTAGTTGAACATGGATGGTCCATGGTAAGGCAGGAGGTGTGCTCAGCCCCGCTGCCCTCCCAGCACCATTCCAAGTACTTTGTCTTGCTGCTGTGGGACTGACATGGAGCTGAGGGAGCGCACCTATTACACCAAAAATACATTTATTCCCACTGTCAGCTTATGAGCTCTGCTTACCAAGTCCCCTCGGGGCCCTGCACTCTTTGCATCAGGTGTCCCTGTGTCTGTGGGAGTTTTTGGGCCACGCAGTGCTGCTGGCATAAGAGCAGCTGTGACACTGGCTGTGTGAGTCAGTCTCTCCAGGGAAAGACTGCTATATTTCTGGCATTGATATTTGATTTGTGTCCCTATCCTGATGTGATCACCATATCAGCCCAGCCAGGATTTAGGCATTTTTTGAAGAGGGAAGCTTGCTTGAAATGGTAAAAGTGGAGACAACATGACTCTTTTCAGCACACAGCAAGGAAGGTGAGCATTTTGCCATGGGCAGGAGCAAAGCTGTTGCTCCGACAGGTTGGTCTATCCTAGATTAGAATTACTTGTTCGTTTGTTTGCAGCTGTGTGTGACAGACGGTACCCCATTTGACGTGGTAACTCTCCAACAAGCCTCTCCCTCTGTTCCTGCAAGGGCTTCAGTTGCCTGCCAGAGAAATTTGGGGTGGGTAGGAAAACCTGGCAAGCTCTGGGGAATGATTTAATTTCCACTCGCCAATCTGGTTAGGTGCTCTGAGACAAGGAGGATGAGGAAAGGCAGGAGCAACTAGAATAGTTGCCCATAGAGGCAGCTTATCCGTTTGTGCTGACTATGGAGGGAACCTAAGAGCCTAACTTAGACATAGGATTCGTGGGTATAAAATAAAATAAAAAGCAGCCAATACTCCCATTCTCCCCATCGACTAGTCCCTCCAAGCCTTCCTCATGCATACACATCAGAAAACAAGCCATATGAGTTAGCACATGTTTGCTACTAAAATCAGATGAGGTGCCTCCAGTCACAACACAGAAGTGAACACCTTAACTCTGTCAGTCATCTTCAAATGTGCAGCCTCCTCACCTGAGGCTGGTGGCACAGGACTGCACCATGTTGATGGCCACCATGCAGAAGAAAGTAGGTCTAAAACACATATTGCATTTTACTTGGCTCTTATGCCTCACTCAATATACTTTACATATTCATTTCTCCAAGCCTTTCCTGCCCATTAACTAGGACACTTTGCTCTTACAAGGCCAGTCAGATCATTCATCTAAATTTACATCAGCTATCCATCAGCATTCGTTATCTTATTAACATGCTTATATTGTTATTGCAGCTTAGCTTGGCAATTACTTACTAACCAAAAATAACAATTCCAGCAGACAACCCAAACAACTCTCATTTAACAAAATATCTTTTGTTTTCCTTTTTTCCCCCACTAATACATGCAAGACTGCTGTAATTTCCTCTGGGTAATAGGCTTGCTTTGACTAAGCTTCTCAGGTCTGTATTTCCCTGCTTGCATCTTACAAAATTTCATAACAAACATTGAAAAAAAAAATTAATCCAGTCAGGAGTGTGTTCCCTTGCCGCCTCTGGATGCTGGGAGAAGAGGTAGGCTCTTGCTAATCTGAAACAACTAACACCAAACAGCATGCAGTCAGCTGAGGAAAATCCTTTATACTTACATTAGCTTCCAAAATCATGGGCCATTCCAGCATCTGGATGCCGAGACTGCTTCCATGCATTATGTAGCCAGTGAGACACTGCTATAAACTATAAACCTAATGTAAATTTAATACGCTGTCATTATGCAAACTAGTATTCTGTGAGCTGGGCAGAGACAGAGGGGTTGGTTGCCATTCCCTATTTTTTCAGAAAACACCAAGACACCAAGAGCAGGTCAGAGTTTAGTATCTGACATATGTCTAAATCCAACCCCTTTCACTCAGCATTTCTGCAGATTTAATAACGTACTTCCATAGAAAAAAAAATGCAGCAGACACTTCCCAGCAGTAAGACAGTAAGAAAAAATTGAATATTATTTGGTATCAGTTGTAAATTGAGTTCATCATAAAGCACTTAGGAGTGGGTTTTGCTCACAGTATTAGATTTGGGGAATGGCATATGGCATATCAAGTGATTAAGGCACTAAACTGCACATTTAAGGCCTGCTCATAATGAAGTTCTTGAGAATTTCACAATTAATGGGAGAATTGGGCCTTTCATAATCTATTTAAGTAGAATATGTTATGTACCATGATAAGCTCCACAGCAAACAAGCTGTCCAGGCGTTTGTCTCCTCTTGGAGCCCAGAAGCCCTCTGAAAAGTGAGGGGCCCCTTCTCCTGCCCGTGGGGGTAGGGGGGGCGATGGGGCGCAGACGGCCAAACACTCCGAGTGTTCTCCCCAGTGCCCAGGGCTGCAGCCTGACGGCACCCGGCACGGGGGTTTGCCTTATACAAAGAGTATTTCTCGTTCTGGTTTCATCTGCTTTTTAAAATTTAGTGCGAAAGACTTTATCCCGGGAGCTCTGCTCGCGCACATCGTGTCCTGATCTCTTCCTTTTCACAGGCAACTTATAAATTCCTGAAAATAAGGAATTTTAATGGCAGTGCTGATTCAGCCTGAACTTTGCTGTACCAGCACAGAGTGCATTGAAAGGATAAAATAAAAGGATTTTACAAACTCCAGCTCTGTGTGCTGATGATTTTCTCTAGGGAACAACCTGGCAAGTTATCTGACAACACTCATCCAGAGAAGCTTTCGGTTTGCCTGTGCGCCGTGCATGCCAATGAGGTCTGGAATAAACAATCCATGCAGCAAAGTGGTGTATTATTTATGCATCGTCACATCCATCTATATAGAAAATTGGCCCTAAATTAAAAAACCAGGTATCAATATTGCCTACGTGCTGGCTCCCAGGGAGAAGCTTGAGGGAATAAGGCAAAATTTCAGTAATAAGGGCTCTTTTCCTCCTATCGATGTAAACAAACAGCCTGTGCCACTGGAGCAATGTTTATGTTAGCAAATACCCTGAGGTGTTTCACAGAAATCAATCTGCAGAGAAAAATTGCCTAAGATAATAAAATTTCAGCAACTCCCCAAGTCAAGCCCAGGCCTTGCTGCATGTTTGGGGCTGGGGGTGAACGGTGAGGAGAGCAGCGGGTCAACTCTTTTAGTTTTTCGGAGCACAGCTCATGAAATGATATCCTCCAAGCCCTGAATACCAGTTACAGCTTGGTTCGATCAAATTCAAGGACAGGAGAAATTGCAGGAGGGAAAGCAATTGGAATTGGCTGCAGGCTGCAGGAATACGTGTTTAGAGAAAACTTCTGCAGTGGAGTGAACTGGGAGGGGACCACTCATACAGAAACCAAATGACTTGGCAGGTAATTTTCCACCCTCCTCCTGTGGTTGCTGATTCTGGTTGCAGCACAGCCAGGCCAGGCATGGCAGTTTGGAAAGAAATGTTATCCCCGGCTCTATCAGCTCCAGAAGCCTCATGCCCTGCAGTGATTGTGATATAGAGGACAGAATTACAGTTTCACTGTAAAACTAAGCAGGCTCGCTTCACTGTAAGACCAGGCAGTGGATAAAGTAAGGGGTTGTAGGTGACGATGGTAATTTGTGTGGCTATTCTGCACATCGGCCAGGGGCTCTAGTAAAAGCAAGTAAAGGAGTCAGGTAGCCTTAATTTTAACAAGCATAAAAATCCAAGCTTTACTCTAATTTTCACCTAGAAGTCCTGGCGTTCCTGCAGCAGTGACATACTCTCCTTACTCATCCCACCTCCTCTTCTGTGTCCCCCCCCTTCTGAGCATGCAGGACTACAGGGGTGCTGGCTCCTGCGGCATAAAATTGGGTCCAATCACTCAAAAACAAACCCAACACAAATCTCCATATTTTCCTCTATCTCTATCCTTTAAGTTTCTTCCTCACCTCAAAATCACAGCAAAGCCAAACCTCCATTATGCAGAAAGGTTGGGCAATCCATTAATTAACCCTGAGATCACTCTGACCTGTTGCCCATGCTTCCTGGCTTGCCATGCCAGAAAAAGCTGTGAAAATCCTGACTCCATCCCCCAAGTCTAAACACCCCTGAAATCCCACACACCCTTTAAACATTGATCTTACCACTAGTGACGTCCGTGAAACTTTCTGAGCGGGTGGTGCATATAAAGTTCAGGTTAGGTATTCCCTGGTGTCTGACATAACAAAGCCATGTGCCGCTCTGTACAACTGGAAAGTCAGAAGAGAGCAGAGTGGTATGAAACAGAGCTGAACAGACTACGTCTCCTCTGACCAAGAGGTGAGAGTGCCTCTGGAGAGCCAGCTCAGATGACTGCTCCAACTTTTGCTTGGTCATTCAACACTTCCATCTCTGTAACTCTCTGGTTTCCGACCACACATGTCCTGATGATGTTTTCAGTTGCAATGAAAGGCAAGGCTGGTGCTGCTTCCAGTGGTCCCAGAAACCCCATGAGAACTCATACTGTCTTGCCAGGCCCCTCTTATTACCAAACCTGGGCAGAAAACAGATATATTGAAGGGGGCAGGGGAAGGTATTGGGCTAAGGAGAAATGATCAAAACTTTCTTTTCAAACCTCAAAGTTATTTTTTATACCAATTATGAATGAAGATTGAAGTTGGCTTTTGTTCTATTGATTGAAAAAGGGAATGATGGGTGAAACTCATAGTGGGAAGTACGTGAGATTTTTACAGAGGTGCTCAAATATGATTGATTCATATCACTGAGATTTAGAAGGCTAAAGAAAATCCATAGAAAGGATAGGGAGGGTTTTTCAGATCTGAGACACCATCAAGGCCACAAATGCACCACTGCTTTTTGAATGTGAAAAACCCACACATTGTAAGGAGCCTTTGGACTCCAGCATTTTTAGCTGAACTACTCGAACTACAGATTTTAGACTTCCTCTTGCAGTATCTGTCCCTCATTTCATCATCCTTTTCACTATAACTTAAGTAAGAAGCAGGAGACTCACAAGTTACAGTCCTGGCACTCACTACTCTTGTAACATCTTCTGAGTATATTTATTTATTTAGAGAGAAAATGAGACTTTCAATAGTCAGGAAAATATAGAAAACACAGTCCCTGCAGTTATGCAGTCCTGGTCCCTAGGTCAGCTTTGTACCAAGGACTGACCAGTTCCTGGAAGTCTATTCAGCAATCAGGTACAAATCCCAACCAGATCCAGATCCCAAACAGATCCAATTTTAAATTTAAATATCCCACAGACTCACAACTTTACTTTTTACTTTTCTTATGCAAGTGCCTTTTGACTTTTGACCTAGTATATATACCAAGAAACCAGAGTTTTCTTTGAGTAGTAATTTCCCCAGCACCCTGTTAGACTCTCTTACTCACATACACATGGGCCAGTAAACCCCACACTGCAGCACTGCAACAGAGTGCAGGCAAAAGCAGACTTTATCCCCCACTGTCTGGGGATCAGCCACGGCAGGGCTATGCCACAGCTGCTTTTTCTTTTGATAAATTTTTCCAACCAGCCAAGTTTTAGGACCAATTTGATTTTCTGCAAGTCTGTTATTTGGCCAGTCTTCCTGCCCTTCCCTGTGCCCTCAGCAGGTATGTGTGAAAACCAGTTAACACTGGGGTGCAAAAAAGCAAAAATGTTTCATAGTGAGTTTCTCTAGGACTCGATTCAAAATTTAGTTAGTTACACAGGCAGTTCAAAAGCTATTTGGCCTTAAAATACTGTTTATAGCACAGTGCAATTGTTGGACAGATGAGATTAGCTGCCCTGGCTATTAGGCTGTAATCTGAAAAACTATGTTCTAGGTGAGGTGAGTGATGCGTCCACAGGAGTAATTTCTAGTGGTCACCCTTGAGTTTACTTTGGCTGATCACGCCGATTTTTCGCGTGACTCAATGCCACCACCTCTGAGGATCTCAAAGCATTTCACTGGTTTTGCTAAGGGACAATAATGGCAGAACCTGTTGGCCAAAAGGCAATACCACAGAAATTTGCTCAGTTCTTTTAATTCTCTCCAAAGCAGCTCCCCTCAGATGATTTCTAACTTTCCTGCTGCTCACTTTCTTTAAACTACATGTCTCAACATCAATAAAAAAGTGTTGGCCAATGAGTGTGATAAAGCTAACTAGTCCAGCAAATGCATAAGAATATATTCCTTTCCTTAGTCTCTAATAATAGAATTAAAACCTAAGAGGGTTTCATCCTTTCCAGCACATTTAGACTGTTCTTTTCCCATTACCTTGGGTAAAATACAAGGCGGATAATATTAAATTTGCGTGATAAGGAACCAAAAGGGAGTTGTTTTTTCTGCTGCTGGCAGTCTGGCAACCACTGGAGCCCCGTAGGGAGAGCTTTCCTCTTCCTGCATCTCTGGAGAAGTGCCCACAACATGGAGCCTCCGGCGGCTTCAGCTCTCCCGTTCCCAAGCCTGCAGCGCAGCAGGAGCCTTTGGGGGAACATGTCCCCTTCGCAGGTAGGCAGCACACACCTGAAAGGAATCACAGCTATCCCCAAAATCTTCTGAAGGATCTGGTCAGGGGATGGGGTGGTGCCTGTACAGGTCCCATGGGTCCCCTCCCCATGCCCAGGGACACCCATCAGCCTGCCCACACACTTGCAGCAGTTGCCAGCCTCCCCCAGCAGTTCAGGATCGTTCACTCCAATACTTATGTGCAATCTCCACCAGCCCTGACTATTTAAAGCGATCAGAGATTTACATCAGGAGACTTTAAATATAGAAGTAATTTTGTGTAAACTCTTGCCTTTATTGCAGCTTGGAAAGGAGAAGGGAGGGAAGAGCCTTTCTTTTTTTAGACTTGGCAGGAAACAAGCAGTTAAATAAGTGAATACTATAAAATGAAAATCTTAAAGTGATTACAAATATGAAAGGAGTGAATACCAAATTGAAACAGCCGTTTAATCAAGATAAAGTACAGAAATCCAGCAATTGGCCTCCTTCCATGATCCTGTAGAGCTGTGCAAAGGAGGCAGCTTAC
Organism: Tringa solitaria; assembly: GCA_026413425.1. NCBI lineage: Eukaryota > Metazoa > Chordata > Aves > Charadriiformes > Scolopacidae > Tringa > Tringa solitaria. Next base: position 37,350,336 of record JAOXJM010000052.1, read on the forward strand.
TGTAGCATTACCAATCTCAGTTGCTCACTGCTGACTGCCGATACCCCAAAGTCTTCCACCCTTTGCAGCTTTTCACATGCAAAATGCCTTCCTTTATGGATCAGCCTTGATGTAAAGTGGCTTTAATTATTCAACAACTGAAATAAAGATGAAAAAGTAACTGCATTTTAATTGTTCTAATAATGGCAGGAAGCTGCACTGTGACTTAAATACTGAAAGGTGAAGATTAAGGCTGTTTGTTAAGATACTTTTCCTTCAAACACAGCTTCTTTGTATTCTGTGCCAGTCTTCGCTCCTTCCCTCACACCAGTGTACACCAGGTTTATTCTTAAACTCCTGAGAGGGTTTGATCTGTTAAGACAGTGACATCCACAAATCAGAACTTTTTACCATAAGCAATTTTAAGCTGGTACCAATACCAGACTTCTCAGCTTGAGATATTTGCTTACCCCAAGCATCTAAAGACTGGGCAACAACAGCCCTTCAGAGATGGGTGAGGCAGTTGGAGGTTGCAGTGATTATGTTATATCGTGGGGAACTTATGTCGTTTAAGGGGCAGCTCCTGCTGCCTGACAACCAGTATGGCTCTGGTGGCCCCTGCCAGGGGGAAGCTTGAGTTGCTTTCTCTTCTTATGTGCAATCAGCACACAAAACCCTCAGGATTTTGGAATGGGAGGCAAGAGCATTAAAGAGGATTTGTTTGCTCTTCGCTGTACTTTATATGTCCATTATGCTAAAATGTATGTGGGAACATACATACCCTTCAGCCAGCTGCAGCAGTGGGAAGCAACATCACCGGGCAGCCTTTGGCAAGGAAGCTTCAAGACCTGACCTAGCCTGACATTAACAGCACTTTGGAAATTAGTGTGAAAGCCAGAGTTCGATACCCATGTATCACCTCTGAATGTCTCAGTTATCACAAAGATGTTTTTCCTTCTGCAAGAGTAAGTTCTCCACTCTTGTTGCCATCTCTGTCACAATAGGAGCTTTAATTCCTTACACCAGCTTCCTTCCACAAACTGGAGCGCTCTCTCCTGCACACAATTCTTCCTGTGCCTACTCCACCCCGCAGTATCAAGTCAGACAGAATAAGCTCAGGAAGGAAAAGATGCAGGTGGAATATAGAGTGAGACTATTGACTTGGAGTGCCAGACATGGGCTGGAGTCAGCTCCAGATGTGAGCTGAACAATAATGAAAACCTTACACTTTATCACCTTTTAAAGTACACGGAGGGATGTCCAAACAATTGTTTTCAGTGAGTGATTTCAGGCAGTCATTAGCCTCATACAGAAAGAATAACACACATAAATACACAGGCAAGATTATTGTGAGCAGAAAAAAGTTATCAACAAAATTTTTAAGAAACAATCCAATATATGGGGGGAAGCAAACTTAATTATTTCATTCTCTCTCCTTTCCCTCTCCCTATTCCTCTTCTTTCTTTCAATGCTTATGATGCTCAGTATCAGTTCAGTACTGATGGACATTACGCAGCATTTTCATAAGGAGTCCAAAGAGAAGCCTTGCAGTTATAAAGATGTTATTATTGGGGTAGTTTATTTTTTGCTGGAAGAATCATTAATTCAAATTGCAAATCGAAATAGAAGCAAATTCCTCTATTTATTAACTAACTAATTGCTCATTTAAATCAAAGTGAAAATATGCCAGATATTGGCTATGCCTCAGCAGGCCCCTGCTCTGTGGGTGTTAGACTGCTGCAGGTTGGATAGACCCAGTTTCCACCAGGAATGAAACAAGAAGGGAACTGTAAGTCACAATATGTCCTTTCTGGTCCCCCCAGGTGTCCAGGAGACTTACAGCCCAGCCGTGCTGTTACCCAGACAGGCAAAACTGCAACGTGAGGAACAGCACAAGAGGCTTCTGTGGGATGAGATGATGCTTATTGAGAAAAGATTTTGCTAAGTTAAAAGCAAGAATAAAGTAAATATTACAGACATTCTTCAGCACTGTGTAATGGGAATACCACCATAGTTAAGGCTGAATTGCAATTTGCATTCAAAAGTAGGAAGAAATTACTCTAGTTCGCATTTCAATGAATGAAATTCGTCTAATGAATTAGCATATGTTGCTGTGAAACAATTTCCAGTTTCAGAGGAAGCCAAAATTTGTGCATAAAGCTTTAAAAGTAAAATATTTTCTGGTTTGGTTTTTTGTTTTGTTTTTTTTTTTTTTCGGAAATACTCGTAAATGTTCCTTCCTTAAAATGTTGCCTGTCTTCCCCACATGCCACTGGGGAGTCCTGCCCAGGGGAACCCCAAGATTTCCACAATATGGAAATTTTTTGCAGCCTCTGAACTTTTTTCTGAGCAGAGGAAAGATCAGTGAAACAATTTGTGGGCATGTCAACAGGAACATGCAGCTGCCCTGAGGAAAGGGGCAGCTGGTGTGGGGCCAGGCGAGGAGAAGGAGGGGGAGCAGCCATGCAGAGGGAGGTGAAGCCCACCATGAGCAGAGGGGCTGACCAGAAACGTCCCCATGCTTCTCCCTAGGAAGCTTAGTGCCTCTGCAAGTCAGTGATGCTTTATGTATAAAGCATCCTGTAATGCTATTTATCACTGGCTGTACCTCCAAACTCCTCAGTAAGGAGCCAACTTGCACAGCACCTTGGCAGCATGTGGTCCTCTGAGCTTCTCCACACTGCAAGGACCCACAGCTGGTCCCCTCCCTCCTGCCCTGTTGCAGCTTCATTCTCTGCTCCTTGCAGGATAATTTTGGGAGGGTTTTAATCTCACTATTAATTGGACACATCAGACCTGAAAATAGTACTCAATAGACCAGAAGGAAACAGGGGAGATGGTGCCAATGGCCCCATGATCTTGAAACCCCAACCCATGCCTGTGATCCTACGTCAAATATAGCACCCCCACAAGAAACTTCTCTGCCACTGATTTACAGATGCTTTGAGCACAGGCAAGATTTTGTCCCTCTGCATGCAGCTTGGACCCTATGGCTGGCCAGACCCTCCCTGGTGGGCTGGGAGGATAAAGGTAAAACTCATCCATGTGCTGCCAGAGTCCCTGAAGTATTTTGCATAACACCCTTAAACAACAAATCACCTCTAGTAATTGCAACATTTTGAGGGTCACCTCAAAAAAGGGTGCTGGCATGATCCAGCACCAGCTACATAACTGGAGTTAGTCTCACGAATACAAGCTTTCTCACAAGGTACTTGTGCTTCCTACTCCTTCTTCAAATACAAATAAAATACCTTATTGTTGCCATTAAAAATTCAGCACCTATATCGTTTAAGTCATCAAACCTATTATGAACAAAGTGCTAACATATTTTAAAGTAATGAACCAAGCACAGTATCTAACAGCAAGGCCATTGCATTGTTCTTGGCAAGTGCAGTAGAAGGATGAAATTATATTTGTGACAAGGGACATCACTCGATTTGAATATCAGCTCTATTAAACCGAAAATAGCAAATGCATCAGCTCTACACCAGCTCCAATAGCGTGCTGAGGCAAGTATTTTGTAGGGTCAGTAGGTAAAAACTGAGCAGAATAATTCTGCTTATTGCTGCCTTCACAGGAAGCTCCGGAAGTAATATGCATTTACAGGGAAATTTAACTGAGTCTATGGAGATTTATTCCATGAGAATTTTCCTTTCTTCCATGGTGTTTGCTTGGGTTTTCTTTTCAGTTTCAGATTATGAAAACGATTATTCAGAGGGGAAAATAGCATTGTATAGAAGCCACTGTGCAAACAGTAACTTCTGGAGCAGTAAAATGTAATCACCAGGGAACACGACAATTTGATTTACAAGTGAGCAGACAGGAAAATGTGACAGCAAGAGAATAAAGACTAGCTCTCACGGGGTGAAGCCACCTGTAGCGCTGACGTGGACCGATTGTGCAGCCACTGCAGAGCCTCCTGCTGTGCTCACCCTGTGCAGTCTCTGCCCTTTGCAGAGGGCGCAGTGGTCTCTAGCAGGTTAACCACGGCAGATATGAAGTTAGCACAGTTATGGACACAAACTTGAGTATAAGAAGTTCCACCTAAACATGAGGAGGAACTTCTTTACTG
>JAOXJM010000052.1:37365857-37416094 GCA_026413425.1 Tringa solitaria
GGAGGGTAAAAGAACAAGAGAGGAAAACAAAAGGGGAAATTCAGAAAAAAAAGCTTTTAAAAAATTCAGAAAAACAGAAGTAAAAAAATCCTGTCTTTGCAGGTTCTTCTAACAAATTACATTCTTTGACCAATTCTAAATATTACCCTTAAGTGATGAGGCAACGTAAGCCCTATCTTTGGCACAGAAAAGAAAAAAAATTGAATTTTGGAATTCAATTTTAGAATTCTAGAATTCCCATTTTAGAAACTAGATACTTAATGGCAGCCAGAAACATCTCAGTGCCTCAGTGAGACAATGGCATTGTCAGCTTCAGCTGGCTTTGCCCAATACCACTCTTCATGTCAGCAGTGAGTGGTCAGAAAATGGAAAAAAAGGATGACTACCAGAGACACAACCTTGCAAATATCTTTCATAATAACTTTAACTTAATGCAAATTTTAAAAGTGTCTCTTTGCCAGTGCAAAAATAGGTTAATACAGTAGAGTGAGGGAAGGATGCCAGTGAACAGATATTTCTACATTTGAGTGCATGTATCCTGTTGAAAGGACAGACCTTCCAGGATATATTTAGGTATTAACTTTTCTGATGTAGAATTTTTTCAAAGGAAAGAAACAGATCATAAAAAAAGCACGACCTGCTGTATGGTTGAGCTGCCAGAAAAACAGATTGTGAGTCACCGAAAACTAGTGACCTTACTCAGCATATTGTGACTCCATAGCTTTTAAGCCCTGCTGCTTCTTTTCCAAGGCAGATGAGAGGCTTGTCAAATCTGTAGTTTCCATATATACACATGCACACTCACGCTCACATTAAAGTGCTATTTCTCTCAGCTGTGCAGACATCAGGATTACTGAACCTGACATAAACTCATCATTTTCCTGGAAGCAAAAAGGGATGCTAGCCAGAAAGATGAGCCACAGTCGGCAACAGCTATCTTGTCTTGGGGTACTAAAGCAAGCGCAGAGCCATCTCCAGAGGAGTGTGCAACATGCAGAACCTCATTTGAAAAGGCCTAAGATCATTTGCTGAGAATAAAACCCTGTCTGCAGCCTGCACCAGTGCCTCTCATCAGCATTCACTGGACAAGGCACACACAGTACAAAGAAGAAATGCAGAGGCTTAAGGAGAAGATGATGGGTGAGAGGCAGCAAAAGGGAGCAGCGCTTAATGCCACAGGGCACCTTTCTCACCTTACTTGCCATGCAAAACATGCAAACACCGACAGACCTATTACTGCTGCAGCAGCTCCTGTATCTCTGCCTGCCTCTCTCCACTCCCTTCTCAGTGTTGCACTACCATTTGTTTCCATTCTGCTTTTGAAGTAGTGCACAAGCCCCTCCAGCACTCATGAGGCTTGCTTTTTTTCACCAGTTTCAAGCACTATCTTGAAGCAGGGAGAAAGGAGTCCTGGGGGATGAGCTACAAAAATTAAAAAAGGAAAGAAAAAAAAGAAAAAGAGATAATCCCACAATCTACAGGGTAGAAAAGCAAAAAAACCACAAGAGAGATGCTCCAAGAGAGGCAGTGAGGGATCAAGGACCAAGAAATGGGGAAAGAATGTCAGCCTAAGGAGAGGGAGGCAGCAAACTGCACAAGCAGCGGCAGTGGGTGACTCTGGGGCATGCTCATACCAGAAGACAAAGGGTGTAGGAGTTTGTCCTCGCTTGTTTGTTGTGAATAGTAAGCAGAAAGCCACAAGTGAAGAGCAACAAGCATGCAACAGAATTCAGGGCTGCTTCTCCATTTTAAGTGCTTGGATTCTCAGTTTGTTCATCTGCAAAATGTAGGTAGCCTTGCTGGTCTGACAGAGCTGTGCCAGGGGGATTCGGCCCATTGATTTATTCAGAACAAAATAAACAGAGTAAGATCTGTGAATAAGCACCAGAAGGTGGCATAAATCAACTTGAAAAAGATAGAGAGGGTATATCCTTTTAGCAAATGCTTTACTTGCCCCAAAATCAAGTTTCAAATCCATCGCAGCACTAAAAAATATAGCTGAATTCACCTGAATGATTCTGCCAAGAGGAAAAAAAAGTACAATGCAAAATCAGAATTTCACTCTGAAACGAAACATTTAGAGGATCAGATTAAAGAGATCAATTTTTTAAGCCAGGGAACAGGAGAAGATGAAAAACTGCAGTCATCAGAGTTGCGATGCTTTCATTTCTGGTGCTTGTGCACAGAGCTGGTGAATTCAGTAAGGACTTTTATCAATTAATACACATAACACGTCGCAGATCTGACAGAGCGTCAGGAAATGAGTCACTGAGTCACTTTACCTTCAGCACTGTGACTCTGCATTACTTCAGTGTGCTGAGAGGCACGTATCCCCACGCAGGCTGGCTGGGGTGTGGGCTGCAGGCTGGGGCATCCTGAGGATTGCCCTGGTTACAGTGAAGTAAAATACCTATATACTGCGAGGCAGCATAATTAGACAGACGGAAGGTATACTGGTTTGAAACCACATGCTAAAAATACTTTCTATTCTGTGGGAAAGGCACAGCACTGTCAGTAGGACAGTCTGGGACTTGAAAACTTGTCTGGTTTAAAGATCCCAAAAATATCCAAAAGGAAGATGCCCTGTCATACAGTGCAAGCAAGGTTTGAAAGCGACTACAGTAGCCTGTAGCAAAGGAAGAACACACTGAATGGTCAGTCATGACAGGAAAGTTAGGTTTGCTTCTGCTTTCAAAATAGCTCAATGCCTAATCATTTTAATGTTTTTTCTCTCACCAAGAAGCAGTTGTAGAGCACAGAAAACAACCAGGCAGCTTTGAAAGAAAAAAAGGCTTGAGAACAACAAACTCCGGGAACAGCTCTTTCCTTCACTATTTTTCACATGCTACGATCAGAACATACATTTACTTAGGACATAAATACCAACTACTTTTTCATTACACATGGGCTGTGCAACTGTTTTCCTACATGCAAGCCCAACATTCATGGAGAGCTGGAGCTCAAGAGATAGACAGAAGTTGCATGACTTTCATCTGGATGCAGGCAGTCTGTGGCACTTGGGGAGGTTCAGCGCCATGCAGACGTACCTACCAACTATTTGGCAGTGATAACCCATTTGCACTTCACCAAAGATACGGTAATCTGGTGTGTGAATTTGCAGAGAGTGAGGAACCCCACTCTGGGAGTCCACACACCCTCCACAGGAACCCCCTCATCCTTCCTGCAAGTACAATTGCAGGCACGAGCCATTATTAGAGTAACAATAGCCCTGTATCTGTTCCTTCAGTTACACGATAGTGACTTGTTCACTCCCCTATGTTTTAACTACTTAAGCTTAATTTGAGATGTCAGCAGTGCTATTATTAGTTCACGATTTACTGTAGACTTTTGAGAAACAAAAAGCATTACTTACACCACATTTTGAGGACTGCTCTCAAAGAGATGGGACTGCAAAGACTCCTGTACCAAAGACCATCTTGATTTCATCAGTTGCCTTGTGTGGTTACCACCATGAACACATCATCTTCTCTGTTACATCACTGCCTGGAGGCTGCACTTCATAGTGAAGGAAAGGGAAGAAGTTTTGCACCTTCCACCAAATAAAAAAAAAAATGAAACTTCGGTATCATCCTTTGCTTTGTGCATTTTCCCCTCTTGTTTAGTGGATATTCCTATAGGAGGAGCAACTGGTGAGCTCTTCCAAGAACTCTTCTATAGACTGGGGAGCATGATACATTTCAAACAGCCACAAAGAAACTCTTCAACCTCTAGAAAAAAAATTTATATGAAAGGCACATCAGTATGAAGGTACACCTGTATCCACAGGCAACAGTGATTATATCTGATTATTTTTAGTATAAATACATTTTCAGAATAAAAGGCACGTGACAAATTTTAAGCTACTTAGCTGAACGTGCTGCTCCTGCACCTGTGGGGTTTTAGTATTTCTATGCTTTTAAGAGCATTGCACCACAGGGATAAGATCAGTGCATGATCCACTTTAATGAGTTGGAGAAATATAATTTAGGAAGGTGTTATTACTGCAAGAAAGAGGTGGAAAGCTCATTGGTAATGATAACTCTTTACATGCTTAAAAACCACAAATATTATTTTCCTTATGCCTAAGTGAAAAATTTGAACATAGATCCTCCAAGAAATAAAACATCAGCCTGTGATTTGAATGAATCCCCCTATAAGAGGGTGCTTGTGCTGCAAACAGCATACACACTGCCATCACGGATTAAACTAGAATCTCCCTAATCCAAACACTTTGGGAGCACATTACCATCTTCAGGAAAGTGAATCTGTGTTCACGTAAGCATGCTGGTGGCTGGTGCAAGTGCATATTCTTTACAGTCACAGCTATTTGTGTATGTGTGTGTGTGAAAATGGGTATTTGGCATAATACAAAGCAAATGAAACAATAACTGTACAGCAGCAGTACTGGACAGAGGATGTTACAGCAGGTTATCAGTTGACAAACTTGGCATTCAGACCAAGGAGGTCCAGGGTGTGACTCACCATAGCTGCTGTTAGGAGCACTGCACCACTTTGTAATATTTGGGGACCATCATTCAATCAACAACATCTATGGGATTTATATATAACCTTGATAAAAATGAGAGGGAAGAACAGAGTGAATTAAACAGCCAGCAGCAACACAGCCTATCAGCTAAGAAAAGATACAATCGCCATATAGCTATTTAACATGAGAGAGCCTGGCCTTTGCAATGAAACTTCCCTGTTAAAATGATTCACATCAGTTATTCTTTCTCTCCTACTTGCTGCTATCACCATCCAGAAGAGTCAGCGAATGATCAAGTGCTTCTTTGATCTCCCGTGTATGTGAAGACAGAAATATCCAAGCTGAAGAACTGAGCCCCATGGGTCTGACAGCGGATTCAATTACAACCCATGGAATTCAGTTCTCAAAGCTGAGATTACATGACATTCATTTTAAGGCTGTCCTGACGCACAGTAGTATCTCATACTCCTGCTTGCTCTCTCCAGTGTCTGGCCTTCTTCCAGATGCTGTAAAACAGAAGAGCGAAACCTTCACTGCAGCCAAAGCAACTCTACCCAGACTGTAGGTGTCAGATGCAGAATAAAGGCTTGAGGACACATATATAGAAAAATAGCCTATTTTATGTTTTCTTTTGGCACCAGAAGTGGCCACGCACATAGACAGAATGTGCCCTAACACATAGGAGAATTCTTAGTAATAAAATCTGAAATTTATAGCCAAGAAGTATCACAGTATAACATTTTTTTTCAAAGAGGTAAGCTATAAATTTCCTTCACTTTTTTTTTTTTTTAATATGACGACACAGAGATAAAATCTTCTGGAGTTGCACAGCAATCTTTGCTAGCAAAATAATCCATCCAGAACCACAGAAAGAAGGAAATCTGGCACTGGTGCATCCCTTCAGAGTAGTCAGAGTCTGGGTGACAAAAAGGCAAGCAGAAGCTATTGGCATTGTAGCTGCACAGTTATGCTCTGACACAACTTTGTCTGATGTGTCAACCTCACCCCAGGGTGACAATCTCACCCCAGGGTACAATCTCACCCAAAGGCAGGAGTATTGGACTACAGATAAATACCGTTCAAACACACTGAAGATCAAAGCTGACATTTCAGACAAGAAACACCTCGTGGCTTCTTACAAACCTAAGAGAAGTCACACATTTCATTAAGCTTCATACCCCAAACTTGGAATTTTTGAGGAAAAATAGATTGGATAAGATGTTGGATTATGCATTCATCTGTAAATTAGATGTTATGTCTGCATAGCACCATGATAAACAATGTTGTTTTAGTTATTAAAAAAAAAAATCAGATTTATTTGGAACATTTTAAATATATTTCTTTATGTTCCAGTAAGATGAGGCATCACAGAAAAGTCCCTTCAAGTTCAATGGAAAGAAATATTTGGTCTGTGGTAAAATATTTGGAGGTCAAGTGGATTTCAGATTAAATCTTTTAGCCTTAAAAACTAACTTTAAGTAAATTTACTTAACAGAATGGTTCAAAGGGAATTAATTTGTTTGTTTTAATATTGCTTTTCTTAAATAATAAGTATAAATATTTTTGGAAACAAACTGTTGAATGAAAATTTAAAAGCATCAAGGAGTTTCTAGCTTTTCCCTGAGAAAGTAATTTGATTCAAAGCTGAAAAATATTTCAAATTTTTTGACTAGAAAAAGCCCAACTGCAACCAAATATTTGCCCAGCCCTGGCAGGAATTCAAAACTTCCCCAGTAAAGCTCACTACTCAAGCTGAAGTTGGGGTACCGGTGAGTGTGAAGCCAGTACTGCATGGATATGAAAACCTTATTCTTTGTACACCCTGTCCTGGAGCAATTACTATCTGTTTTTCTAAAAAATTTGATTTAACTAGGAAGAGCTCTTAAATTTATCTCTAAAACCTTCAATTCAAATGAACAACAAATGCCTGAGAAAATTGCAATGAATGATTTTTGATAACATCCAAAAAGTGCCACTTTTTCAGCTAAATTAGCGACGCATGCAGCCAAATCAGCAGAGGCTCAGCGCAGAGCGTGTTGTTTGGCAGGATATCCAACAGCTCCACTGCTGCTGCATCCAACAGTGTGCCCATGCCTTTATGGCTGTAATTGTTTTCTTAGGCTGTTGAACCAGTCAACCAAACAACCGAAATTAAAAATATGCTTCTTTAACTATTTAACTTGCTGGGAGGGAAACCTCTGAACAAACATTTTTGCAAAATAACTGCCTTGTGGTACCCTCAGCCCAGTTCAGTCCCACCAATCTGTCAGTTGACTTCATGAGACTTCTGTTACAGGAAAGAAAAAACAAACAACAAAATAACAAAAGTAAAGTAACAAAAATAGCTTCCTGTTAAAGTCCCCAAATTACACATAAACTTATCTGCTACTTTGAAATAGAGTGCCACAACAATAAATTTTGCTTGTCTGATGTTTCTGATCACTGGAGTATTGCTTGCTAAGAAGACTTGTTGATGTTAAACAAGAGATTTGCCAGCAGCCTGGTCCTTCTGTGGTAATCACTCTTCCCCTGTCAAGCAGAAAAAAAAATCAAATGATCATCAATGAAAAGGTTAGGAAGGACAAAGGATGGAAATGCCCAGCCCTTAGGACAGTCCCTCCTCCTGCGTTAAGTGCCTGGCATTTCTATAGAGGAGGAGCTGGCACTACCTGGGCACCAGCATGGTCAGCACATGCAGCTGGGGACACCAAACTTTGGCACTCGTTTGCATTGCACAATCAGGCACACTAATGACAAGGAAAAATATTAAATCCCCCTCCACGAAATCAGTAAAAGGACCTGTGGTAGCTCTAAGCTAGCTAGCTTGGGCACTGCTGGTGGCAGCCCCTACCCAGGCCAGAAGGGCAGCCGCGTGTCAGGGTGCAGCGTGGGCTGCTTCCCAGCCCTGTGCTCACTGCAAGCTAAACCCACCTCTCCCTCCCGGGGGTTTGCTGCAGAGCTGCCACCTTCCAGGGCAGGGCACGAGCACGGAGCACAGCCATCCCCAGATAGGGCCACAGATGAATACGCTTTGAGATTATTGTCTCAGGCTTGGGAACCTAAAGTACCCACCGCAGCTGGCAGCTCCGCTCCCTCCCAAAGCTCTGGGACGGACCTGTCCCAAAAGTCTCCCTGGGGAGGACAACCCCGCTGAGCTCTCTACCAGCACAGACGGCATTTTAGTGAAATCCCTAAAAGGGAGGTATGGATTGGTGCATCCTCGTAATTCCACAGTCACTTTCAAGGTAAGTTGGCTTTAGAGGTTTTTTTACTAAGCAGGAGAAAAGGTCAAACTCTCCCCCTCAATTTGCCTGTTGAGTTTAATACCGTCACAGTGCATTGCTTCTCTCTGCTCTTAAAAAAACATGATGCCAGCTTCAGCCACATTGTGCTTTGACCCTTTATTAAATTCACGTGTGCCAGCCTCTATCCTTTCAATGTCGTTCCTGGAGTGCCCCCCTCCCTCTGAGAACTCATTTGCTCAAGGATTAAATTCATGCATTTGCAAACAAGAAGACAGCCCATAAAATTATATTGTTCTGCCTTTGCAAGAGCAGTGAGGAGGTGAGTCTTTTCAGCAGGCCATAAATCTACTTCTTGAAAAAATATTATTTTTTCCTATTCCAGCAAGGTCACTTAATATCTCATAGCTTGGAGATCTTATTACACAGGAATTAACTATTCCTACAGGACAGATACTTAATAGGCAATCATCATATAAAGTTTTACTGCTACACCAAAAGGCAAACCTTTTTAGAGTGATTAAGTATTGTTAAGTGCCTGAAGACTGTTCTTCCGTAAGTTTCCTTTTGAATTAAATACGTTTTAACAGGAAAAGAACATAAAGATCCTAAAGCCATCAAGTTAATGTAATGTGTAAATTCTCTGCATTTTCCTTATCATCCCCTACTTTTATTCTCTATGTTGCCATTACTACCTTTCTTTTTAATACATCTACATTTGTCTGAACGTACAACTGAAGAGTGAGATTTTAATGCTTCTTAACCAGTCAATGATCTACTGCAGCTTCACATGAAATCCAGATACTATTCAAATGAGCTCATCATGGGTGGTAATTAATTAGCACCGATGGGGAACTTGGAATAAAATATGAATATGGTCACATTTCATTAGGAGCATAATGTATCTTCTTCACCCTTATTTGGTTAAATACATTTTCCCCACAGCTAGTGGAAAAATACATATCTCACAGCTACACTGACATCTGGTTAGGTGAAACAAGCGGGCAAAATGGAAGATGAAGTCATTCTAGAGATCTTGAGATTTTAAAAAAAGAAAGCTCGTGGCCAGAAAGTACCACAGTGACACCAGAGGCAGCCATAGACTCAAACTCCACAGAAGGTCTCAGGTTAAAACTGGCCCGCCTGGTCACAAGGCGTGAGAGCTGAGGGTTTCAGACGCGGGGTCGTGGGCTGCACGCTCTGCAGAGCAGAGGGGTATTTTGCTTGTAGGGCAGATCTCATTCATCCCCCGTGACAGCACTGCCAGGTGCAGCTGCAGACTGACCTCACACCCACCTGTGGGCTTGCCAGTAGGGCACTGTTCAGTGAGAAACTTCTGCTTGGCATGGTGAACCCAGACCTCAACATTTAAACCCCAGACCATCAACACATAAACCCCTTAACTGATCTTTCCTGTCTTCTCCATTTAAAAAACCCATTTTCTTTGACTTTCCCTCTTTCCCATGTTTCTTGAACTCTTCTGCAGAGGAATTGTCCCTGTGTCCCCCAGCTGGGTAGGCTACTCGTCTTGGCCCAGCTGTCCCCGCTCAGCCCCGGGGCAGGCAGCCTCCCTTGGTCTCCACAGTAATTCAGATTTCTTCCCCCACTCACTGCTGTACTGGGCCTTGGGGAACCTGCCTTGTCCCCACTCAGGCTTCCACCACGCCACACCAAAAACAGTCAAGCCCTTTCTACACTGAGCAGGTCTTCTTCCATCACTCCTACCAACAGCTGAGCAGCTCCAATCATGAATTAAGGATCAACAAGGAAGTCTTGATGCCATTGCTTAGGTACAAGGCAAAAGTTGCCAAAATCTTAACACAGCTTAAATACTTTTAATCCCTTTCAGCACACTTACATGCAAAATGTGCTCACATGCAGTGAAGCTATTAATCTTTCCGTGCTCTATAAAAATCACGTTCACCACTGAAAAATCCGCATCCAAAGTTTTGGTGCAAACTTAAAGAAAAAGCACACCCAAGATTTGCTCGAGTTAAACACTACCGGTATCCAACAGCTCACATCAGACATGGACACACTGGTGCTAAGCACACCCTGCTCCAAGCCTACATCCCAGGCTCTCACCACATCAGTAGTGACTATCAACAATGTCAGAAGAAGAACTGCCTGTAGGTATTCCTTCTCCTGAACCTTTCAAGGTGTCAAACTCAACAGGTCGATAACGGCTTCAGCCCAGGAACTACACGGAAACTTTCATTATTTGTCCATCCATGCTTTCCCCCTCCCCCCAAAAAAAAGTTTTTAAAAAAATGGAATGGTTAATTTGCATTTGAAAAAAAAAATAATCACATCGCATGATGAACTGGTATTAGCCCAAGCACATATTTTGGGCTTGGCAGAAGCAACTGCATTTGTTCCCAATATGCTTTCTGAAAGTCCCAGTTATTTCCTGGATGCATTTTTAATTTCAAGTGCTGGTTATATTTCTACTGCAATGTCTATGTCACGAATAACAAACATTCAATTTCCTCTCCTGTAGAATTATTCCACTCTGCTTATCTGGAGGTTCAATTCTGTTGTCTCCATTTTAATCACATTTTCCAACAACACAGTACTTTGTGCAACAGACCATTTTCCTTCATGAAAGATAAAAATGATTGCATATTCCATTTCATTTTTCGACTTAAAACTTACTTACGGTTTTTGCATTTTTTCACTAATTTAAAGAAAAACTACATGGCAAAATGCATACCAGGCATAAATCACTAGGGAAATCATATATTTACACCTACACTGCCATGTACGTACATTGCAGCTGGTTAAAACAGTAATAAGGAAAACTGCATAATGAAAAGATTATTTCACATTTTTAAAAAGTCTGGCCATCAAGAATAATAATAAAGACTTTGAATACTCAGTATTTTTTTTAGTACTCTCCATAGCATATACTTACAGTATCGTTATTATATGGTATAGTTTCAGGTATACTTACACTAAGCCATAGTATGTCACAGCCCTGGAGACACAATTTCAGCAAGGTTGGGGTTTTTTTTGTTTTGAAAAATAGAAACATTTATAGGCTCCATAATTTTTGTATATATTCCCAGATGACAGTGTAGAGGAATGTAAACTGTGTAAAACACGTACTTTGCACGTTGACACAACTGCAGTAACAGCTGTATTAACAGTGCCCAGATGTTGTAAGAAACAGTAGGGATAGCTGGAAAGCCAATTTTCAGTGTGCTAATAAGGGTAATGAGAACTGAGAAGTTAAAAGCCCTTGCCGCTCTGTGAAACTCCATCTCTATCTATTCTTTATAATTTCAGCAATAAATTTTTACTCTAAACAAACAAGAAGTTTCATACCAGCTGGCTAATAATGAGGATGAAGGAAAAGGCCTACCTCTTCGAATATGGAGCTGTCTCCCAACCCAGCAACACTTCCTCCCTTGGTCAGGGTGTCTGATCACGGTACCCACGGCAGATGCTGGAGGTGACACGTGCTGCCTCCCAGCCCACGAAGAGGCAGGCAGGGTGGTAAGATGAACTGCTCATCTGAATCAATTCCTGATAAATGTAGTGGAACGGACTGAGTTCGAAATGACTGGTCAACCCATATGTTTCAGACTTGTTCTCAACACCCAAAAATATAGGAAGAGGGAAAAAAGTAAACAGGTGAGTGTAGATGGCCATTTCTTGTTCCCTTCCAATTTCCACATTTTTAATAATTCAAAAGAATTGGCAATGTTTCAACTCCTGAAAGTACAAAGATATTTACAGTATCTGTCACTGCGTAACTACTATACTATATATTACTAATCCAAAATGGTTAGGCTTTGCATAAGCAGTTAAAAAACAGACAAACATCAATTAACCACCTTTTTGTAACCCTCCCATTATTTAAAAAAGGAATGTGTCCCAGCAAGCATTTTATTTGGAAAAGCACATTGTAATAAATAACTGTAATGCTAGTAATCCATTAGAAGCCAGAGGGTTTTTTTCTTCAAGCAGGTTCAATATATAAATACTTGAAATACAAAAGATTACTCTATTTATATTTTGTATTGTAACTATACTGTAGTTATTGAAAATAGTCTATGAATAGCAAACAAACTTTTAATACACACATGGCTTGCTTCAATATTAATTCACTGAAATAAACCAGTGTACTATTAGAATAATGAAAAAGGTCAAGTACTGTGGAAACTGGCCATAGTTGATTCAGAAAAAGGTACATGACAGTTAATAAAGTAGTCTGAGAGTAATTAATTGTGACCCAGTTAAGGCACCCTAACCACTGCAAGCTATTTAGACAGTATTACTCAGCCTGTGGGCTGTGGACCACTGCTGTCAGACACCAGAAACTGGTCCATGGACAATCTCATTTAGAAGATAAAAAAATGCACATCTATCCCCACAGTGTTGGCAGCGACACACGAGCGCTGGCAGCCAGCGCTAGAGCCAGCTTCTGGATGCTGCCAGGGACTGCCTGCAGGTGCAGACGGCTCCTTTTCGGGTATGTGAAATGGTCCAGGATTTTTGTTTCAAAGGGGCTCCATTAGAAAAGGCTGAGAAACGCTGACGCAGCCAGCCTGCGGGGACCTCACACTGTCTTCCTCTGGGGTACACTTGCCTCCTATTCAGGATTTTAAATCTTGCTCCCCTTGAGCTCACCAAACCTGATTTTAAAGAAAATAATTTTAGATGATATTTAGATTCAATATAATAACACCTAGAATATGTAATCAAGTATGTTGACTACAACTAATGATTACAGTGAAAAACAAAGACATTCTTTGACTTTGCTTCTATGTTAAAATCAAAGACTTTCAACATAAGATCACTGGAGGTGCCAGTGGGGACATGAATATCCAGTATCCACTAAAGGGTTAAGTGCAGCTTCGAATCAATTTTTTCAGACTTCTCCATAATGAATCCTTCCAAGAAGGTCACAGGTATTCATTGACATATTTGAAATCAGTTTCTTGCAAAAGAGCTCCCATTGCAACCTCAGGCCCTTGTCCAGTGATCACAGCAATCCTCAAACTCCAGCTCCCCCCAAGACCTCCAGGCCCTGCTTATCCAACAACAAAACTGTTTTAAGCTCCAGTGAAGCCCCATTCCCAAAGCAAACTGAGATGGAATATGGAGAGCTGAAAAGCTGGAGAAGAGAGTGGTTGAAGCTTTGCTCACAACATTAGGGAATTGGTTCAAAAATGATACACAAAATCTCTTTCAATAACGCAAACTGACTTACTTTTTTATTATTAATTTTTCCCTCTTTTATAATTATGGGAGAAGATGGACAATGTGTTTATTCTGACCAATAAAAAGACATAAAAGTATGAGTGTTAATCATCAAAATAATTCCCATTTTTATCACCATTTTCCACAGAAAATAAGATCTAAACATTCTCCCAGATGACCATGAAATATAGCCGGTCCCAATAATGCTCTGCAGAAAAGCTATGGCAATTACCAATTTTTCATCCGCTGGCCAAAAAGAAGAAAAATAAGGCAAAAGAAAAATGTTATTTGGCCGGACCTGGATTTATTGGTTTTTAAAATTATTTTCTGAAGAAAAAAAGCATTCATTTTAGATACACTACAAGGTATTTTTTGGTCTAAACCAAAAAACTTTGTTTCTTTTTTGTTATTATTATGATTGCCTGAGAGCAATTAAGAAAATGAAAACAGAATATTTAAAGAAAAAAATAAGGTTTAATTCTGAAAACGTTAAAATATTTTTACTTTTTTATTATTTACCTGATACTATTTGCTGCATTCGGTTGAACTTTGTAAATAACTTCAGTTCACTCAAAACTGCATCAAGCAAACTATTAAGAAAAAGAGAACAGTAACTATCTGTCTCTAATCAGGCTAATGGAGGGATGGGAGCTGCCTTATCCTGCAGAATCCAGAAAGCCATCTCTGCACTTTTCCAATCCAAATCTGTTGGAAATTCCACCACAGCAAACTGCAGTATTTCCTCTGTCCCAATTTTCCATACTGTAAAACAAAGTTTTGGATGCATAGACAAGCTCAGAGCACATAGAGGAATAAATAAATAAATCATCCTTAAAAAAGTAAAGGATCAATGACAAACAAAACCAGGTATAGCCAGTCAAACCCCCTGGCTGCAATCAAACATTGTACTTTCAAAATCAGTGGCATTGATGAAGAGAAAAAAATACATACATCAGCTAACTCGCATCCTCTACCTGTTTAAATAGCGGTTATTTAAGTGGGTTAAGACACAGATTTAAAAGAAAAAAATGAATATACATAAATCATAATGCAAAGAAAATATTACTGCACATAATGCTACCATCATCCCTTGTTTCTGAATTGCCATTAGATTCAGAATAAAGTCATAACGGCGCTGGAAGGACAATAGCAAAAAATTCCTGCCCAGTGAAGAGAAGCATCAGAAACTGTGCAGCTTCCCTACACAACAGTATTTAAAAGTCATTCTAAATTTCTCATTGCTTATGCATAGATATAACTCAAAATGACTTAAAACACTTGATCTTGATTCTGCTGCTGTTTACAAAATGTAAATCTATTGAGGCTGACAGAATTACTTTGTTTTAAAGCTGGAGGAATTGAGGAAGAATTTGAAGTTTTGATTCAATCTTTAATGTGCAATTTACCTTTCACGTATACAAAGCATACAGGCTCTCAGACAGAAGATAAGTATGTAATAAATCAGCTTACATTTTTTTCAGCTCTTACTCACAGTGGAGTCCCCAAAATTCATTTTATTTTATCTTTTTCCCACTCTTCAGCTTTTTGTCTTTCATTTTCCTTCCTCCTCTTCAATCACCACAGGTTTGCATTTCTCATTTTCTATTTTACATCACTCCGCTTTGTTCTCTACAATGGAAAGACAGGCAGAAAGAAAGGCAGACAGACAGACAGCACAGAGAGAGACACAGCCAGTCCAAGGTAACATTCTCGGACACCCACATTCTGGAGGATCTGTTTCTCTCTCAAAAACATTTTAACTTTATAAAGGGAAGGGAATCAAAACTCATTTGCATAGGGGTTCATTCCATCTATTCAGCTCGTATGTTTATAGCTCTGGAAAGTCCCTTTCTGATTCCCTGGTTGATAAAGAGCCAGGAAGGTAACGCAACAGCGGGGAGAGGTGAGAACTGTTTTGCTGACCTTGCAAGCGGGGCTTAAATGAAGCGCTCCGTTCGCCTTGCTCAGAGGACCCAACTAGAAGATTTGGGTGCTTTTTATCCTTTAGGTTTCAAGGCTCAGACCATGCATGTAGAGCTAAAGATTCAAGTCAGAGAAACCCCCACTCTTGCGCAGGAGGAAGCTCTGGTCAGGCGCTCAATACTTCAGCTTCCTGTCTGTACACTCCGCGGTCTAATCTGGGGAAATCCTGAAATCATTATCAGATGCATGATAAGCTCTTTAGCTTTCAAGTACATAGTGATTCAGTTTCGGTCAAAACCTCATTTGAATACAGTTTTTAACTCTAAATAAAAAGCAAGACCCTAACAGAGAAGAGATCAGACTTGTAGTCTAACATCGTTAGTATCCAAAATAACGTGACTGATGTTTAAAACTGGCATAAACAAATCTACTTTTCCATACCTGCATCAGGATGCTCAGTGTGTGTAATTCAAGTTTATTAAAAAGGAGTGGAATTATATGTCTGGTTAATTAAATGCCTTTATTTATCCACAAACAACTAACGCACCAGAAGCAGCAGCAGGAATTGTTCACTCCATCCCAACATTGTTCACCATTGTCTTGAGGCGGATTGTTTCTGAGAGAGATTGCTTGAAACTCTGGTGCCCACTCATCCCACAGGCTTCTTCAGCAAAGCTGGCAAGCGTGGCAATCCTTGTTCTGTTCAATGTAAACCCTTGTTTACTGGGCGTTAGACAGATGTTTCCAAATCCATTTCACAGCAACTCATCGCAGGCTAGCAGCTTGACATTCTCCAGTTCAGATGGGTATTGAACAGGGATTCACCCACAGGAAATCACTCCCACTCCACTGGTGCCCATCTCAGGCCAGGGAGCTTTTCTAGGATACGCTCAAGGAGGTTCTTCTTCCCACACAGCTTCTGAAGATCTTGGAGAAATTCATTGCATCTACGAGTCTGGAAGCAACTAGGAATATCTTCCCAGGTACTCCAGGTCTGCAAGCAGTCAGAGCTTAACCTAATTTCCACTCACAGAGCGTAAAACATATCAAATGCTTTTCCTGAGAGCTCTGATGCTTTGTGCTATACTCACTCTAAGGGCTACCACAAAACCAAGCTCTTGTATGGACCAGCCACGTTGGAGAAGAGGAAAATTGGGAAGATACTAGTTGTTAATAACCAAATACTCAGGGCAAAAGTACATACCATCTTTTGTTTCATCCCAAGGTCTGGTTTATAGGTCTCCAACTGGGTAAATACACAAGGTACATTTCACAAGAGTGTGTTTTTCAGACACACAAAAAACCACTCATCATTTTAATTTCCATGTTAAAATATATAATAACAGCAATTAATACTAGAAGGCAGATTCATTGATACTGTGTCCAGATGGGAAATAATCCTGAAGTTTCAAAAGCACCTAGATCTGGGATTTTGCTTTTCTACAGCATGAGAGACCTGGTGTTAGCTAATAAAATACCACGTCTGAGCTCTCAGATGCTGCCCTGGGTCAAGTTTGGGCACAGAGAAGCAAAAGCCCTAGTAGGACCTATCAATAGGGATGCTTAGATTAATTTGCATGAGTCATTGAACAGGAAGAGAGGAACAGTCATATTTCAGGTTGGGATTCAGCTGTATTTGCGAGCTCACCAGTACAACTTTCAAAATGTATTCTCACTCTAGCCCCAGGTTTAAAAACCTCTTTGTAAAAGACACTGAACTAAATTAATCTGTTCCCTGCTGACCCATACATCCTTGCTGGTTCTTTAAGCAAAGATTATTCATGTTTCCTGGGTCCCAAAAGGCAGGTTTCATTATGTGCGTGTGTCATACCTGGATAACCTAAAGCAGAAAGAAGCTAAACAACCTGAGTCCCATGGTGAGAGAATCGCATTCCTCAGTCCTCAGCACATCTCCCCAGCAAAGGCAGAAAAGCGTCCAGTAAAGCCTAAACATGTACACAGGCCTTTAGAAAGGAAAGATGACAGGACACGTTCTCCAAAGCAAAGACTAAAGGCTGTGGGGAAGAAAACTTGTACACAGTGACTGATAAGGGAAGAGACAGACAATGTACTGTGCACTGCTCTTGACAGCTGACATCAGTCAGGATGGTTATTATCATCTTAGCATCTCATCTGGAAAGTTTTGACTAACTGAATTTGTTTTTTGACAGGAAGTCTAGATCTTACCCTAATTCAGTGGCTGGAATTTCTTGAGGCAATATTATGTTAGGCCAAACATGATAACACTACAGCCCTGAGTGCAGCACGATCAGAAACACAATGTGTGGTCACAAAGTGCTTTCTAAAGGCAACTAATCACAGCCCAGGTTCTGGCATCATCACCATCAGGTAGTTCCAGCTTCTCTGCTTTATTTATTGCTGTTCACTGTATTCTGTATAAATATAAAAGGCTGACTTCCTTCTATCACTGGGGAGGAAGGTTGTCCCAGAAGGGAGGATCTCTCCTAAGCTAGTTAAAATTTTTACAGCGGCATAAAACATGCAGGCATCAGAGATAAATCAGGTCCTGTATATAAAATAACTTTCACAGAAATATAGCCTTCAGAAAGCACAGGAGACATATAGTCACTTCTTGCATGATTTTGTAAATCTTCCATCCCTGCTTATAGTATTTCTTTGTGACAGACAGAGAGATAATACCATGAGTTATGAATTCCAAAAGGAGCTGGATCTTGGTCCCACTGAAAACTGTGGCAAAATCAACAGTACCTTTGAAGAAACTGGAATTTCTTCCTCAATACTGTTAAAAGCAAACTTTCACTTGGTTTCCCATGAGAGATAAGTTCTGTGTGTCTTTTTCTATATAGAGAGAGCCTTCTACAAATATATCAGAGAATCACAGAATGGTAGGGGTTGAAAGGGATCTTTAGACATCATCTAGTCCAACCCCCTGGCCAAAGCAGGTTGGACAGGAACGCTCCTGGAAGGTTTTGAGTATCTCCAGAGAAGGAGACTCCGCAATCTCTCTGGGCAGCCTGTTCCAGTGCTCTGGCACCCTCTTAAGTAAAGATGTTTTTCCTTCTTTTCAGATGGAATTCCCTGTGTTCCAGTTTGTGCCCATTGCTCCTTGTCCTGTTGCTATATATATACATATATATAATATATATTATTATTTTATACTTTTGTGCATCTAGCTGTCAGGTGAAGCTGAATTGACTTACAAATTTTATGAGCTCACCTACTGATTTCTGTCTCATTGGTTTCATATCCAATACAACTGATTCAAAAGAGATGGGGCTGAGAGAGAAACCTAGGAAATACTTCCGAAATCGTGCACCTTTCATAGACCACTTTGCACATTTACAAAGGCTATGGTCATATCACAAGCCAGGCAGGATTTGATTAGCCAATTCTTATTTTGCACTGTGATGGGTATATAAATTAGGACACATTGCTCCCACCTGTTATGCAAGCAGTGAAGAGCTGTCAGGCATGCTTGGGTAGCAGAGTAGAGAGGCAATGGTAGAAACAGCCTTTCTGCATACTCCTGATGACCTGCACAGCCTCCAGAAGCTGCAGAGCTCTGCTCATGGACAGGGCTCACAAAAGAGGGAGGAACGTGCCAAGACAGGAGCTGCAGCTACCCTCCACGACATGTTTTTCTAAACTGGGAAGCGTTCCCAGTAGGAAATGCCTGCAGAGATTCATACAGAGGCATTAACCTTCCCCCCAGAGTCTGTTTGTGTATGTGAGTGCATGTACATGCACATTTTTCTTATCCTAAAGGAAGAATTTTGCTCCATAGTTGCACAGAGGGCTCGGATGTTACCAGAACGGACCACAACCCCTGCAGGTTTGCTCAGCATCCCCCACGACAGCCAGATTATCTGTCCTAGTGTCTTAAAACCCTGCCAGAGTTATTCTCAGGTTTATCACTCTCTTAATTTAACATCTTTAACATCTGTGAAAGCAAGACTGTGAGAGCCAGTACAACACAGTCAGAACCCACATAAACTGCAGTGCACCCTCAGACCTGTTGCCCACCTCCGTCCTAGCCTGCAGCACCTCTGCTGCCTCGCTTCTGCCTGAGAGCTGCTGCCTGTGACAAGCCCTGGGCTTTTGTGCACCCTGCGCTGGTGACAAATGGCTGTCGCCAAGATGAACGCAGCATTTCAATGGGTAAAAAAATAATCTTCTGCTGCCCTATCACTCAGCTCGAGTGAAAAGAAATGATGCAAAGCAGTATCAGGCAGCACAGTACAATTTCTGTAACAGGCTCCACAGATGGCTTCACTAGATGCTTTGCAGTCAGAAGTTAAAGAAAACAGGAAGGTTTCAAATGAGTTACGAAGGCAGGAAGTGAGTCAGCCCCGAGCAGGAGGGACAGCAAACAGCAACCTCTTCCACTGCAGAGACCCAGCCACAGGCCACGGACACGGACGTCCAGAACTGGAGTGAATGAACCTGAGAGCAGAGAGCGCCAGCAGGGCAGAAACAGAGAGGCACAGGGACCCTTCTTCACTGACCACAGCCCAAAGGAGGGAAGATTTTCTCCATGCAGAGGAGCATCTTCTAACCAGTTTTCCTTCTCCTTGTAGAAGCAGCCTAACCACCAAGCCACTAGCTCGTCCCCTTCCCGGCCAGGCACACCAAAGCCTCCTGCACAGTTCTGCTCAGGAGGAGCAAGGGAGAAGAGTCCTCCAAAATAACTCAGCTGGAATAGGGATTTCAAGTCCCCTCAAGCATCTCGAAATTTGAACGGTGGCCTCTCACACACTCAGATGAGTACTGTGCTATTGGAAATAGCAACACCAACACCTCCTCCTCCATTGTCATCCTACTTGTGTCCTGCATGAGAAGAAATTGCTCTGAAAACACTGTCACATCAGCCTCCAAAGAACAAGGAGGCCAAGGAACATAGAGTTTAGGCATAAACAAGACTCTAGCTGCTTGCCTATAAGCAGATGCTTATCAAAGAATTCATCTGGAGTAAACAGAAGAGCCATAAGCCAGCAGTACTACTGCAGCTCAGCAGCATTATGGCAGGAGTTCTGAGGATCTGCATTTTGGGGATAGGTACAAAAGAGGCCCAGGTCCTTTTGTAGGTGTACCTCCAGGCACACAAATTACATCTAAAAATAGAACCTGGGTTCTGAAGTCACACAGGCAGCGTTGAAAATTATACTCTAGATATTTGACAATATTGCCTGTCACACAAAAATGTTGCAGTACCAGGAAATAACATTCAGCCCTTAAGCCTAGATGGTCACACAAGCACCGAGACCCTAGTTGGTAACAAATACCCATCAACCTTTGCAGGCTTCTAAATAGGGCAAAATATTTAAAGAATTAGCTGTTCCACAGATACTGCATCAGGTTCCTAATATGTTGGCCTCTCTTTCAAGCATACTTTTGAAGCTATTAGGAGGACAAATCACTTTTTGCTCTCTTTATTATTCGGAAAAAAAAATAAATCTGGAGCACAGGCAGAAGTGGCTGAGTTCCAGCGCTAGGAAAGGCCCTTGCCCCTCTGCTTCTTCTGAGAATAATTTTTCTATAAAGCACCAAACCACTGTATCTAAAGACTTAAGAGTCACAGCATGGTCACATATACCAGGTTGGGGAACCAGGACACAAATGAAGTAGAGTATGAGCTTACTTGAGGCAATTAGATTGCAATGCAAAGCATTTCCAGATCCTTCCTAGTTTCAAAAGAAGCTCAGAGTAAGGCGTGGGAAGATGGGCACAGGAGAACAAAACACTTCAGAGGAAGGTTTACTAACACTGAAAGAAGCTGTTGAGAACTTCTTATCAGAAAAAAAAAAAAAAAAAAAAAAAGGCTGGGACATGACTGGGTAGAAGGTGAAAAGCAAAACCCAGTACCTGGTTGCAGCTTGCAAGTTTTGAACATCTTCCAGTGGAATAATTATTCTTAGAAAAGTGCTGTGCTGTTGGAACCAATTTCCCACAGGAATGTTTCCATTTGCATTTTTATTTTTTTCTCTTGCACATGCTTTGATAGGTCAGCACACATCTGGAACCAGGGGACGTTGCATTTACAAAATGAAGTTTCATTCCTAAATATTTCAGAGCAAGATTTTGTAAGTCAGCTTTGGAAATAGAAGTCTTGATTTCATAAAAATAGGACACTTTAACCAACAATTTTAAATATCTAAAAAGAATTTCTGAGCTCCTTCACAAAATCCAGGAAATGAAATATAACAGGCTCTACTCCAAGCGTAGGATCATACAGCCTAAAAACAACTCTCAAAGGTTGTATATTTTTTAAGAAGGAAGGTGATGGGCAAGGACTAGGCAATATCCAAGCAGCCTTAGGAAGAAAACTGGATGGACAAAGATTTCCAGCTGAAAAGAGGTTGAGAGAAAAGAAACTGTCATTCATTTTTTGCTGCTGGGTTATGTTTTCACAAACAGAACTTAGCACATTCCCTGAAAATAACAGAATCTATCAGAAAGGATCACAACTTATTTCTCCTGCCTGGAGTTTGCACAAGCAGAGAGTACAGAGACCCCCAATTCTGCCTAATCAGATTTTAAAAGGAGGTTGCTACCATGCTGAATGAAATGCAAAACCCTCTGAACTAATAAATTCTGGCAGCACCTTGTATTTAATTAAGGAACAAAATTATAGGTTAGCTAAACATGATGTTAGTTTATTGATTCTTGAAGCTGAAATGGTTTTGCTCACCTGGCTTACAGAAAACTCCAGCCAAACAATAACTGATTCAAGCTTGATTTTTGTTTTGCTTTTTTTTTTCTTGTTCCAAAACTGAATCATAGAGATTTTGCAGAACTGAACTGTAACAACAGCCAAAGAAAATATTCCTGTAGAGGAAACAGTTCTGCTGAAAGCTGATATCCCCTGATGGGGACATCCCAGCACAGAGGGTGTTTGTGTCTGCTGAGATCCACCGCGTGCCGCAGCCCGTCCCTCTCGAGGCAGATGATTCACCAGCGCGTGGAGCAGCCCTTTTATTGCTGCCCTGCAGAAGTACTCAGTGCTGCTCTTCAGACACCAGCAGGGACCTGTTTACCACATGGACTTGTCACGCCCGCCCAAGCTGCTTCAGAAGGAAGGCTAGCCACATCATTCACCCCCGAGGCTGGGGAATGGCCGACCTTGCTGTTTTGGAGAGCAGTAAGGCCTGCAGGGCCCCATGGTTGGGATTTCCCTGCGACAGTCCCAGGGACACCCCTCGCTGCAGGGACAGGAACACGTTAGTTTTGTGTCTCTGTGGATAGTGAGGAGTTTTACCAGAGAAGGAAGAACAGGATGACTTGCACTTCTTGTCCCCAGGAACTCTGCTCATTTTCTCCTGCACTCCTGCTGAGGCACAGCTCATCTTCTCTCCATCTTCCGAGGTGCACACTCACGCTGCAGCTGGAAAAAACACTGCAGGGAATGTGAAGGTTTCCAGGGATTTTTGCTTAAACCCATTAATATCCAGTATCCCACCCAGCTATTTACAGAAGATTAACAGCAGCATCTTGCTTGGATGTCAGAAGAAATTTGAGCAGCAGCAGCGGAGAGATGAGTGACAGAGAAATATTGAAAGCCACTCTCTGTCATTGCACAGCAATAACACTGTCACAGTTCACTAGAAAATATGTTTAGTTGGCTTTTGAAGAAAGGTTCAACCTCTGCCCTCTGGGAAGACAGGGGTTTATAACTGAGGATCAAGGAGAATTCTCCTTCTTATTGGGATCCATGTCACACACACAGACTGCTGTGGCCGTAGAGAAATGGCAGTGGGGAATGCGGGGAAGCCCTGCTGAGAGCTGTGGCCACACATCTGGCAAAGCACAGGGAGCAGCAGTGGACACAGGAGCCGTAAGGCAGAGGCCGTGCCTGGGCTGAGGCCTCAGAGATACAGCCCCACAACGAGAGGAATTCAGGAAAAGCTTATTTCTGTCCTCCTTTTCCTACTATCCAGCGGCAGGGGCTCCCTCCAGTGGCTCAGCTTGTCAGGAACCGCGGGCTGACAGCCAGGAAAACCCTGGCTGCTGAGAGACTCCTGCTCCATTTCCTCCTCCTCTCCTGCCACCTGCTCACCCCTGGGATCCTTTAGCCACCATTACCCCTCCTCACACCAAGAGCTGTCAGCCACATCCTTACCCCTCTCTCCTCTCGTCTTTCCACAGCACCCACTCTGAAGCCCCTCAGAGGACGTCATGGAGGTCTCCAGATCCCTCCAATGCCATCCTGCACGACCATTCACAGTGCTAACACCCTCTCTCACCAGTGGAATATATCATCCTCAAATAACCCAAATTACGTCATCGGCCTTTTGTCCCCACCCTTCAAAGCTCCCACCCTAACTTTTCCATTTTTACTCAGGGTCCGGCTCTGCCATCCACTGGGGACCTTCTGAGTGACAATGCAGCGAATTCAATACCTCATCAGACAGCAAACACCCTGCATTGTGACTCCTGTGTCGGTGCCCATATTCATGTCATTATAGCACTTATGAACAATTATCTTTGCATT
This sequence comes from Tringa solitaria, assembly GCA_026413425.1. Classification (NCBI taxonomy): domain Eukaryota; kingdom Metazoa; phylum Chordata; class Aves; order Charadriiformes; family Scolopacidae; genus Tringa; species Tringa solitaria. The sequence goes on from JAOXJM010000052.1 coordinate 37,389,187, forward strand.
AAGTACATATTTAAATTCATATTAACTTCTGTCCTCACAGTTGAAGACTGGACTGACGCAAGTCTGAGCTCATGATCATCACTGCAATAATGAGGGCCCGGCCTTCCCCACAGGTTGCAGTCTGGCAGGAAGGGGTCTTTCCTCCAGAAAGGCAGGCCTTTCCTTTGTGCCACCACAGCAAAGGGCTGCCTACATCAAAGGGATGAGATCTGTCTCTCCTACCAGCACCAAGAGCTCCCACCTTGTGGCTGTGGTGAGGACAGCCCAGTTTTCCCAGTCCCACCACCTCCCAGGCATGGCGAGGGCCCCCTCGCTGTTGGTGTGGCAACATCCAGCTCTGCCTCCACACACAAAGTTCACCCCATGAGCTTGCCCAACGCACCTGCAGTACCAAAACTGAGAATTTCGACTGTTTTTCAACCTGTAGCAGGCAAGAGGGGAAAAAAGCACTAGGAAAATAGCAGCTTCCACCAGCACTGCTCAGCTACACTCGCCCTGCAGAGACTTGGCGCAGCAGTTTGGTTTTTGAGTTGTGCCAGTTTCACTACTTTATGAAGGCCAGGACTAAAGGTAGGATTCCCAAAGCGACGCTAGAGCACAATTCAGGAGAACTCAAAATCCCACACAAGCACTACACACCTCCCAGCTACTAACTGCAGCTGCAGTCCCAGAAGAAAGACCCGGGAAGCCACCTTGCCACTGGGCAACAAGGAGCAAAAAGGCCAGACAGCGAGGCAGGAGAGTCAGAGGACTATGGCATGACAGTCATGAGGCACAAGAGGTCTAGAGCAAGACAAAAGGGAGTTTGGATGCGTCCACACAAGCTGCGGTTGCCCTCTCCTGGCTGTTTTTACTCAGTGCTCTCTGAAAGTTTTGCTCACAGAAATTTTATCTGAATTAGGAAAGAGCAGGAGATGCAGGATATGGATCCTAGGAAACACGGGAGCAGATCCCACGGGGTTGGTTGAGAACCCACGTGAAGGCAGGGCTCAGCTGAGCCTGCAGTGCTGTGAAAGGCAACATTTACAGCCTCCACCCCAAAGGTCATTTTTAGTTATGCTGATGATTTTCCTCTGGACTGCTGGGCAGAAGAAACTAGGTCAAATTTACCTTCGGAGCTTCCCCAATCATGCCTTTACTTTTTTCTGCAGGGCCTTGTCTCAAGTTGGAAATACTCATTTGCCACAAAGAGAGGCAGGCTGACAGTTCAGCTCCAAAAGACATTTTTATTGAGGATCAGGGTTAATTGTGAAAATGAAACCAAATGCATATACCTGAAGTCAAACTGAACACCTGAATGTAAAAGGTTTTCCTAAATGTTTTAAATACTTTAAAAAATAGCTGTTTGTCAGGTATTTTCTCCAGGACTTGACTTACTAACGAAAATACTCAAGTCCAAAATACCATTGTTGTGAGGTAAAGCATTAGTGACATCTAAACTGGGCACTGCTCTAGAACATGCCTCAATGGTATGGCAAGTTAATAAAGGTTTTTTCTCAGGTCAGAAATCACTGTTTTCTGGAACATTCTGTTGGCAGTTTCAAGGTCTATGACACTTACTGTGCTGGATTTGTCTGGGATAGAGTTAATTTTCTTCACAGCAGCTGGTATAGGGCTATATTTTAGACTTGCGCTGAAAACAGTGCTGATAATCCAGGGACATCTGTGTTATTGTTGAGCAGTGCTTATACAGTATCAAGGTCTTTTCTGCTTCTCACACCACCCCACCACTGGAGCAGAGCGAGCAAGTGGCTGCATGGTACTTAGTTGCCAGCTGGGGTTAAACCATGACAGCCCTTTCAGGCACCCAACATAGGGCTCAAAGGGTTTAAGATGACAGATTTGATTGGAATGTGCTGGAAAGAATTTATAGTTTGTTGCTGTTTAGCTATTAATCAGCAGGCTCCTGTGCGTGCCATGGGGCTTGCTTACTTCACAGTATATTAGAGTCTAGTGCTTCTCAGTGGCTGCTTTTTGCTTTCGCTGCTTGCTGTGCTGCCCGTCATCTCACTCTGCTGCGCCTGGGAACATTTTGATAACAGCAATGGCCATGTGCCTGGGCTGGCAGATGGCCAGCACATCACTGCTGTTTCTGTGCTGCTGTACTGGGCAGGCTAGAACTCCAGTGTGAACTCAAGGCGAAGAGACTGTGACCTGTGGATGAGTCCACATGGGAGCAGGACACCCCAAAGCCTCTGTGGCCATGAACAAATCCACACCAGAGCAGGTACATCTCAAAGCATCTGTGGCCATGGTTGTGTCTGTGCCACTGCAGGCATACCTCTGAAGGGATTGCGGCTCACAGATGGAGAAGGTACACCTGGAGAAGGTACACCTCAAAGCCTCTGTGGCTGTGTGTGAGGTCATAGCAGAGAACCTCAAAGCCCGTGCCATGGATAAGCCCACAACAGAAGAGGTACAACCTTGGAGGGACTGCAGCCACAGGTAGGGCTGTGTCAGAAGAGGTTTACTTCTGAAGGGATTGGGGCTGTAGGTAAGATACAATGAGGGAAATGTGTACAGAGCCATATCCTCCCTGATAACAATATCTTGTCTATCACCATGCATCTTTACAGCTATTCTTTGAATCTTCAGTGTCCCATGCAAAAAAGTTTCCTTTTGCTCTTTCAAATCCCTTTGTGTATAGCTACACCAGCCATTATACCATCTCAAAGGAAGCATCTCTAATTCCACTTTAAGTAACTGAAAAATGATAGAAGAAAAATAATCTCCATAACCGAAACAGTACCTCCACCTTACTTGATCTTAAAGGTCCTCAGCAACTCTTAAGTTTTGCATCTCAGTGATGTTCTTGAAGGCTGAATCTTACATCTTTTTCAGCACTATATAAATCATCATTACTAGTTATACTGAGATCACACCAGGTCTGATTTTGTTCCTGGTTTAAATTTTTCCAAAGTTAGTATTCAGGATGGCTTCAGGTCACTTCAGATGGTGCTATCAAACACAAAGAACATACCTATTACATGCCTTTAAACAAAGAATTCAGATCTGCAGGGAAAATACTGACTTCGAACAGTTTCTGAAGCAAATAAAGCTCTCCCCTCTTCCAGTCTTTATAAGTTCTCCCTATTCATAATAACCTCAATTTTGCCCTTTGACTAATAGAAAGGGGAATCACTTCTACTGGTGCCTGTAGCAATTCACTTAAACCAGCTACATGATACAGAGGGACTTACGAGATGCTTTTACCCATTGGCTACATATTTTGAGCAGAAGCACTCAAAGGAAGCCCAGCCTGAGCCACTGAAGACCAACATCTGAAGGGCTCCAAAGGCACCACCTTCCATATGGCTTATAGAAAAAACTTGGTTGGCACAAAAATCCAAACACATTACCTACCCTCCAACTCATTAAGTGGGACAGATTACTTCATCTGTTAGAAAACCACAAAACACCCACCCCAAAAAGTTGTTTGCACACTCCTTTTTCTTTCTAGCATTCTTCATGATCTGACTGCAAGAAAATACACATTAGAACTTTTCCCTCTAATTTTGAGGATTATTCAAGCACAACAGGCCCTCCACACTTCTAGCTTCTCCCAAACTGGAGCAAGAAATAAATTTATCAATTATGCTTTTCTAACATGCTTTGCAGAGTCAGACGCAAAAACACATGCTTGTACAATCACATCCCAAACAATCAGTTACTAAATATATATTGTGTATACATATATATACTGTTTTACAGACATGTTGACCTGATCAGTGCCTGTGTCTCCGGAGTACGACTTCAGGGATAGTTAGAGGGACACTATTGCATTTCTATACAATACTTCACTAACACTAATAAAACTACAGCAAAACTAAAAGTTACAAGATTCATGTCTTTTCTAACCCTAGAGAAACCAATTGCCTCCAGGCTTCTAATTTCTGTTCTTTTTAAACAACGAAACATAAAAATGCCCTTGGCTGATACACTATTCCCTGTAGTCACAGAGTAAAGGCACACTGAATTCCTTAGTGCTGACTCTTATCCTCCATTTCACATTAATGAAGCAGTGAAACCCATTACAGATGCCTGCACTGTGCCTGATGTACCAAAGGCAAGCATCATCACACCACAGCTGTCAGGTTGTGGGAGTGAGAAGCCATAATACATGCTGTTACCATGGTGCCCCCCCACTGCCAGAACATTACAAACAGGATGAATTATCTGGTGTGCACTGAAGTAATTTTACTCAGCCTGCTAAGAGATTATTTTTATATGAATCTCCAAGTTCTCCTTACAGAAATCCAGGTAGGGATTTAAAGCAATTCTCACAGCCAGAACACTGTCAAAGAAGATGCTTTACAGAGCGATAACCAACTAAAAAGGTACCTGCTCTGTGTACTTGATTATAATCCAGATTTCCCAGTCATGGTACACAGTTACACTGGCATATTAAGGCTCATTCAGACAGAACAAACCACTCAGCAAGCATTTGTTTTCATCACTGCTACATGTTTAAAATCTCAAATATTTCAGATCTTTGCAGGAAGCATAAACTGATCAAGCAAGTAAAACAAAACATTACAAGCAGTTTTAAATAGGACTTGGGTTGTGCAGGGTAGTGCTCAGACACCATTTTGAACTCAAGCTGCATATGTCCCTGACAATGCCCCAATAGAAAAAACAACATTATAAGTGCTGATATAACATACACAGCCTTTTAAACTGTTAAAGAAGTTTATTCTTCAGTCACCAGTAGAAGTCAGTGACACCTAACTGAAATGACAATAAAGAGCGCAAAATTCCCCAGCAGCCAGGCTCCCTTAGTCTCAGGAAGCCAGCACTCCATGGGCTGACAGGGGTTTTACAGCTCTGAGGCCAAGAGAGTTTACATTTTCCAAATAGGAGACTCCGCTTTCGTGATCATCATCCCCTCAAATCACTGCAGGCAGGAAGCTCCATCCACAGACTGAGTCTCATCACAGCTCTGTTCTCACTCAAGTCACAGGAACACGCATTTCCCTTTAACCCCAGCCAGCTGAGTTGAAAAGTACATGAAATGAGGAAAATAAGAGCCAGCTGAAACAAATAGATCTTTCTGATGAGCATTTACAAAAGAAGCCTTGTAAAGGCAAAAACTTGGACCTGCATTAAGCAGAAATCCCAATGAGAACAAAAGTCCCCAGATGAGGTACACTACTGTAAGAAACAAAAACATTCCGTCACCTAAAATTCAGTGCTGAGAATTAACATCTAACCAGAACTGAAGTAAACATCATGCAACTGCCATAGAGACTCCTTAACTATAGGTTTTGTCATGAATGTGTCTGAAATTGGACATTAGCTTTTAATCTTTTAAACCACAAGGATTATGGTCAACATTTTAAAAAATTAATCAATCTTTTAACATTAAATATTAATTAGATTCAGTGGTGGTATAAAGAAAGCTGGGGTTTTCATTGTGTTGCTGAATACAGATTTACCTCCCATACATAAGATTCCTAGCAACACCCCTGTTTTGGCCCACACAGGCTACATGACGAAATATACCTTTAGATCTTGACTATTTACAGATAGGAGTCTTTAAAACCTTGCTTGCTTCTTACTTGGATCTAACTGACTAGCTTATGTTGCTTGCTAGCAGCTATAAGAGACAATAATTGTAGGAAATTGGATGAAACACCCAAAAAAAAAGGATTTTACAGACAATATTCCTCTGCACCCAAAAAAACCCTTTCATAATTTTACAAAAAAAGAGAATTGGGGGCAGGTAAAGGAAAGTACATAAACAAAAACCTGTGACTCTTTTTCTCTAGACTTTGAAAGGATTTAATAAAATAAGATTACACTATTGTGAGCTTATTTAGCTTATTCTAGCATTATTACCTTGTGTTCTCCACCATAGGAACATTCATTCTCACGAAGACAGACCAGCAATATCCCCAAGTCTGACTCACCCTGTGCTTTCTCCACGCCCATTCCACTGTCCCCACAAGTTACAAGTTTCTGGGTTTTAAGATTAGAGTCTATCAGTACCAAGAGGCCTATCTGAATCATCTAATTATCACCTTTAAAAATGTTATACAAACACATGGTCATTTTGATATGAAATCCTACAACTAGCAAGCATGTTTTAAATGTTTTGAAATGTGTGTGTCTTTACACACAGACATGGCACAAAACACCTATTTCAGGTTTCAAATAATAGATCCAGGTGCTTGATCACACTGAATATTTTAAATCAACCCAAAAAGATTATTTTTACCATGATAAACTTCCATAATAGATACAAAGCACTAGTGTCTCTCTCCAGATGAGAAGTTTGTATGTACAAAAAATTACAACCTACATTTACATTGATTTAGTGTCATATCCTTACAGTATCTCATACCACCTAAGCTGGTGTTTTGCATACCAATGACTATTTTTAGCTGCATGGCTGCATAACAAGCAGCCACAAGATGGCACTGTGTAACCAGTTTCAGTGTCTTAGTCACAGGCATTTTTCTGTAAAATTGAGCTTAGACTTTTGTCCCAGCTTGTTTGAACTGGTAAAGGCAAAAAAAAAAAAAAAGATGCATTTGTCACTTTCTTTTATAACTACTATAGCTTAACTCATGTGGCTTGTAGACTATACCCATCAAGCTTCAGTCTCAGCTGACAAGGCCAAGCTGTTTCAGTATCAAACACTTAAAATCCAATTAAGGATATGCCAAAACCTGAAATCTCCATATAGTCATATATCTTAATATGATTTATATGAATATTATACTAAATTATATCCTTTTTTCCCCTCTTTAGTTTGAATTGCCTCTGAATTCTTTGAGGTTTCAAACCAAAGACAAGGAACTGGAGATAAAGGGAAGACCTTCTACCTTAACCAATGACCAGAACACAGGTAGCATGTTGTGATTCACATTAAGGATGAGCTAAGAGCTGAAGGCAGCTTAGGCTACTGTAATCTGACTAGACCAGAGCACAGCCCAGGACCAATAAAAGCAGTTAAAGTTAAGGCTGACCACCTCTATAACACTTGTCTTATGTGATGAAGAACTGGAGTTGAAGCCATTGCAATGGAAAAGATTGAACCTGTGCGCTTCTAATTTGAAGGATGGGTTTCCACCAGCCTTTCCTCACAGAGCACAGACAGCACACAGTAGCAAGAGTTATATAATGCCATGACACTTTAAAGTAGCCTACAGCTGCATAAGAATTCAACATAGAACATCCTGGACAACCATTGTGAACAAACAAGCTCAAGATAAGAGAAATGCCAGAAGATTACTAGTTCTAGTACTAATTTGCACTAGATATACAGATTTATTTTAAACCCTTGCATGTTCAATGGATAAAGGATAAGTTATGTACACAGTGAGCCAAGGGCCTCTTAATCTATCATGACCATGCAGTCTACTCAGCAGATTAGATTTATGTCAGATTATATTGGTCCTGGATATAGTTCACAACATTAAGACATAGTCCTGCTTAGAAGCTTATCCAGGGCTCTGCTCTAATTGCTTGTCAGATAGTCTCCTATTCAAAGCACTGTTTTACTACTTGTATCTTGGGTTTACTGAAAATAGGCAAGTCAGGATTATACAGGTTAGATTACCCTTTATTAAAACATAAACTACATAAAATTTGAACTCAATAGAAGCTTCAGAATATGCATTAAAGGTCATAATCCGGAGGTGGCAGGTCAATGATCTCATCCAGGGTAGCAAGGAAATCAGCAGATGCCTGTAGCAAGTCTGAAAGTTAGAAATAGCACAAATCAGTTTCTCATGAAACCCAAAAGTTATACTCCCTAACAAACTAGCTCTCAGTAGATAAGCATAAGCCTCTTGAATAACTAAGGGAAATACTGTTTGATTGCATAAGTCAATTCCACCTAACTAACCATCAGTCAGCAACATACTGTAAGACAGTGCTTAGCAACATCCCTTTGAGACCACATCTGTACCAGTAGGACTGACCAGTTAAATGCAGCTTGACTATACACCAGAAGTTGTTTGATGATAGCATGCTATTCCGGTAGTTAGAAGTGCAGTGGCCATTCACTACTGCAGCCAACTAGCTTCCCTCCCAAACCACTAGTGGGCACTCCCTGTACTGAAACTCATGCTAAGTTTCCACTTACTAGACTCCCATGAGTCTTCAATCTCCACAGGTGAAGGAACCATGTTCACAAATTTATCATATGTCCTTTCATATATCATGAGGGGAACACCACATAGGTTGATATTGCTCATTTTGTGCTCTTCAGGAAGATCAAAAGTCTCATAGTCTGTTTGAGAAAGACACTAGTTTAGTAACAGTATACAGTAGCCTGGGAAGCTGCAAATTCTCCTAGATTAAATGAAGTGGGAACAGGTCCAAAACAACACAATCCAACAGTCCCCCCTTATGGGGTATTTATTTAGTGACACCTTAATTGTCCAGAAAATTCTATACAATAGCACTTCTAAAAGGCTAGACAGCATAAGAACTGCTAATGTAAAGCAGGAGATTTTTAGTAATTTCTTCCCATTCACTATACTAAGCGAACTTTATAAAGCACAGCATATGTATTTCAACAACACTGAAGTAGTCTTTGATACATTTTGTACACTCCCTTCCACATGAACCGGACACGTTTGAAGGACTGAGACAAAATATCCGCAGTGGGCTGTGCTAAGAACAGCTTTAGAAGTTTCATCTTCAACTATTATATCTCACATCAGTAGGAATCTCTTCAGTTACAACTTACCATCTTGGCAAAAATTAAGTCTACTCTTCCATAATGCTTCAGTATTCCTTTGAGTATTTGTCTACTAGTTGCCATTTAATGAATTAAGAGACTACAGCATGGTTACTTGGAACTAGTTGCCTAGTGGACTCCGACTACTACACATCTGGAGCACAGCTACTGCAGTTAGAAATATTTACATAAGAATGAGATGGTATTTCAGATGTAGCAAACACCCTTGTGTTTAAGAAAGGACTCCAGAGAAAGCCTGGAGGACTCATGAAAGCCTGCTTCACTTTAACAGTTATACCAGTAGTTCTTACCTCGAGGATCAGAAGGAAACATATTTTCTATTTCTGGCCAGTCTTCTTCAGCCACTGCATTGCAGCTTTCTAATCCAGCAGTCTTTTCAGTAATCTTAAAAAGATAAAGTCATTATTTGAGTTTCTGTAGTTTCTCATTGCAGCACCTTTGCAGTAGCTTTCCGGTGTTATACAGATCTACAGCCAAGAATGCCTGCCATACAGTCCTCAGTTATGCCTAAATTCTAATGCCTTCAACACAAATAATCTGGAGAGGGGCACGCAATCCAGTTGAGTTTACACAGTGTACTATATATAGTGGTAACAAGTCACTGCACTGGAACCTTTAGGCTCATAATATTAAACTCCTGATACTTAACAGGTAAACAAGGCATTAACTCAGATTATTTTCTCTAGAGCTACTTCTTTGCCTAAACTGTTGCATTCCTTGTACCTATGTAGGTGAACGGGTTTTGGCTAGGATAGTTATTTTTCCTCCTAGTAGCTCACATGATACCGTGTTTTGGAGTCATAATGAAAACAGTGTTGATAACAGTTGTTTTAGCTGTTGCTGAACACTGCTTACAGCATTAAGGCCCTTTCTGCTTCTCACAACCCCACCAGTGAGCTGGCTGGGGGTGCACAAGAAGTCAGCAAGGGGCACAACCAGGACAGTTGACCCAAGGGATATTCTATACAAAGTTTGCCAGGGTTGCCACTGCTCAGGGACTGGCAAGGCATCAGTCAGCTAGTGGCAAGAAAATTATTTTGCATTTCTTGAAGATTTTTAATAATTAAGTTGTCTTAGTCTCAGCCCATGAATTTACTCACTTTTACCCTTCCATTCTCTCCCCTATCTCACTGAAGGGTGAGCAAGCAACTGTATGAACATATGTAAGCCACAACAGTAGATAAACTACTTATTTCCCCACCCGCTGTAGAAGTGTTGTACTCACTTTGTTTGCAGCGCAAGACTGATTTTTCTGTCCTGTCTTTTCTGTCTTGCTTGTGACTCCTTTAGTTCTATTCACATTTCCAAGAGCCTTTCTGACAGAGTGAGATGTGGCTGGAGATGTACTGATAGTTTTTTTAGGAAGTGGAGTGTTAACTTGTGTTCTTTCAGAGAAGACTTTTGCTGGTGAGTTGGGGGGAAGAAAAAAAAGCAAACTTTAGCACCATATCAACCCTAAATCTTGTTTCACTAAGTATGTGCTGGAAAACCAGTTGTCATAAAAGACATCATTCACCATTTGTTAACTCAAGAGCATAAGCCCCATTTATAACAAAAGCACAATTATTCTCATCTTTATAAATTCACAAGCTTAGCAGAATTGATTAGATGAATAGATACAGGAACAGAAAACTATTACTGTTCAAAACAGTGAATAACAAAACATGGATTTATGCACATCACTTGATCCCCTACTGGCTTAGGGCAGCATATACACACAAGATCCGGAAGGGAGTCTTAGCTGATTCTTAGTAGCACCAACTTCACCATTCTCCTTATCCAGAAGGATCAGCTTTGCCATCTTCTGGTTGATAAGACCACTCTGGAAAGCCCATACAGGAAGAAAGAGGAAATCAGTCTTGTCATTTCTTCTCCAACAGCACACTTCTTAAACTGCACAAAAGACAACGTAGCTACACCCCACCTCCTAGAAGAGGGGGAGCAAACCCATATTTTACACTATTTCATAGTAGTTTAGCTACAGACTCTTATGTTTGAAGGCATTATTAATGCATGTGATAGGCTCAAAGCCCCAGAGGACTTTGGGAAGATAGTAAGGTCTTACTAGCAATCCTAAACAGGAAGGTCTAACACCTTCTGTTTGCTTTGTTACTTCTTTTCATTGTTTAACTCCTTCCTCAGCCCTACAGTACATCTCCTAGATTTGCAATCCAGTCCTTAGCTCAACTTGTAGCACTTGCACAGTCAAGAGTAAAGCCTATTATTTTACTAGCAGGGATATCTTTTTACCTTAAGAGGAAACGATCAGAGAAGACCCTATAGAAACAAGTTATTCCACTACTCTTTTTCAGCTCTGAGACAACAGAGCGAGCGCTCCCTTGCGCCATCAAGAGTAGTGATGCAGCGCTCACCCGGGCCTCGTCACTGCCATTACAGAAGCAGGCAAGGGATTCCTCAGTCTAAAGAGGTACGTAGAAAAACGTAGTTTTAATTGGTACAGCTTAGTATAAAAGGCTTAAGCGCAAAATCAAAGCAAGATTTACAGCTACGAGTCTCAGGACTCCGCTTGTTTCGGCCCCGTGGTCCCAGCTTCCGGAGCACTTTTCCCCTCCACACGGTTCTCACCGGCCGCCCTCCCCGCCCAGCCGCGCGTACCCGGCCCAGGGCTCACCTCAGGAGCCACCAGCAACTCCGAGCGCTCAGGCATGGCAACGGCACCCACAAAGACGATGGCTAGTGCGGCTACAGGGAGAACGAGTAGAGCTGCAGACACCACACCTCAGAGAGCAGGGCCGCAGTACCCCCACACCAACCGCCGGCAGGTTTTAAACCGGCTCCGCAACGCCCATTGGCTGCTTCGACTGACGCTCAGCAGCCGATTGGCTCAGCAGCGCCGCTTCCGCATCGCCTCACCTGCTCCCCCCGCGGCTCCACCCCCTGCGCTCCGGGGGCGGGGCAGGCCCCGCCGACGCGTTGCTGGCCGTGGGTGGGGCGTGGCCGCGGTGCATTGTGGGGCGGTGGTGCGGCCTAGCCGGTAAACACGGGCGGCGGGGGGTGTCCGGGAGAGTGGCGGGGATCGGCGGCCTGGATGGGGGGTGGCCACTGAGCGGCTGCTTTGGGCTCTAAGGGAGCTCCCGCCTTCTTGAGGCCCCGGTCTGGGCCCTGGTGGGGCGCTGCTTCCAGCTATTCGCTGTTCTGTCTCTCCTTGGGGTGTGTGTAGGCCTAGGTTTTTGCGTTATGAGGGCCCCGGCGACTGGTGGGGCCTTGTGGTAACCCGGCGCTGTCCGTGAGCCTTTCTGGCAGTCCCAGCCTGTCCGTTCCTGCGGCCGTGGGCGAGTCCGTGTCCCCCTTCCCGTGGGCGGGGAGGGCCCGATAGTGCATGTCCTGGGGCTGTGTGTAGGGCTCTTGCTGTTTGTCCCCATCATCTATCATATTAGACAAGAAAAATGGCACTATGATAACTTTTTTTTCACTACCCATGCTTATTTTTGTGAAAAGATGTATGTCAAGAATACATAATGTAACGTTACTGGTTTAACTGTGATACAAAACCACGTTGAGGAACTGTGCTGTCAAATGGTATTGATCTGTAAGACTTTATTCTTTTTCTGTTACAAGGGAAAAAACAAAATGGCATCAGGGACGGTAATGAACGCCACTTCCTCCGGAGGGTCAAATGATGTGAGCCTGGAGGAACCAAAGAAGATGACAAGGGAAGACTGGAGGAAAAAGAAAGAATTAGAAGAACAAAGAAAACTAGGCAATGCACCTGCTGAGGTGGATGAAGAAGGAAAGTAAGTTTTATTAAAGCTGTAGTTATTCTAAAGCTACTGCTTAAAAATATCTTATTTCCTGTTGTGAATACAGAATAATTATAAGGACGATACATGATTTCTACGTGAGTCATTAGGAAGTAAATAGTTGAACTTTGTGAATTTGCTTTTAACATTCCAGTCATCCTTGGAAAACAGATATTTTCCAAAGTAGATTCAGTGTTTATCCACTGTGATCTACTGACAGTGCTGCTGGAAAGTCCCATCTATGCAGATACTTACAAGTGTTATTTTAAAAGTGACCAGAAGGGAATACTGGAGAACGCACTGCCTAACATACCTGTCCCCTCTCTCTTGCTTCTACAAAGCTCTCCTTGTTTCTGAGATATGTTACTATTTTTGTGCTTTGCAACATTGTATAGAATAAGGTATTTCATTTGAAGCCGGGATAGTAGGTGAATTAGGTGGCAACAAAATCATAGTGAAAGTTTGCATTTATGTAGTTAAATTAGAGTTTATTATGCAATGCATTGTAACAACTAGATTATTTTATTATCACACCTAAAGCACTGAACTTTAATGTGGGAGTTATTTGTTAGGCTAAGTTGTGGAGGTGTTTTCCGTATGCCGTGTATTTATTACACATCATCTTTTACAGAGATATCAATCCTCATATTCCTCAGTACATATCCTCAGTACCATGGTACATAGATCCATCTAAGAGACCTACACTAAAGCATCAGAGACCTCAGCCAGAGAAGCAGAAACAGTATAGCTCCTCTGGAGATTGGTACAAACGAGGTGTTCAAGAGGTATGCAAAGTACTTTTGTCATAAAATAAAGATTTGGTTTGATTTTGTGAGGAAATAAGAGACATTGTCTCCCTATAAAGACATAACTGTAGTTATATGTTTTTGAGAGGGACAGGAGCTGCAAATTCTTTTTCAGCAGGCAAGTTGCAGTGTTTGGTAATAATCAAAATGTATGTTCTGGCTTTGGGTAGACCATGCACTCTTTAGTTGTATTGAAAAAATTATTGGAACATATATAGAATCTTGCCACAAGTTTGTACAACTCTTTTTTTTGTTGTTTAGCATGCGATAGCAACAAGATACCGTAAAGGAGCTTGCGAGAATTGTGGTGCATTGACACACAAAAAGAAAGACTGCATGGAGGTAAACTTTTGTTGATGGTTTAATGGTTTTGAAAACAATGTGAATTCTCATCTTAGTGAAAATAGCTAGCTGCAGATAAAATAAAAATTACTAGTTTTGAAACAGTTGCTTTGAAAAAGGTTGCAAGTATCGAAACATAGCTTGAAAATTTATAAAGAAATTGTTATGTTGGAAAAAATGCTACTATTCAGGGTTTTGCTTATCAGTTCTGTTTGTGATAAGCACTGCAATAATAAGTGAAAATATTTAGCTCTTCATATTGATTTGCTTTAACTTGAGTGCTGCTGTGCCTGTCTGTCTATTTCATGTCAGCTAGAAACCAACTGCAGAAACAGGGCTTTAATTGCTTTCTTAATTGTGGAAAATAGAGTTAGAAATTGGTGGAGTTTGGAGTCAGTTGCACTACTTTAAAATACAGAAATGAACTACTTGGATCTGTTTACGGTTCACAGGCTTATAGTGCTGAATGTAACTGGCATTAGAAGAGCTTGATTGATACTGCTTTTAAAGGGGTATCTGAGTGAGTAACATATTTTATTCTATCAGACTCATCCAACCATTATTTTCCTTTCAGAGACCCAGAAAAGTTGGAGCAAAATACACAGGCATGAATATTGCACCAGATGAACATGTGCAGCCTCAACTGATGTTTGATTATGATGGAAAGCGAGATCGTTGGAATGGTTATAACCCAGAAGAGCACATGAAGATTGTAGAGGAATATTCCAAGGTTGATCTGGTATGTAGGTGCTGTGGTTTATTGGAGAAAGCTTCAGTGCTTGGCTTGGCTCTGAGGGGGAACATTTATGTCCACTGTTAATATCAGACCTTGTACTGTATTCATAATGAACAAATGAGGTGGATTCTGTGTTTGACACTGCTTGAACTGAAAATTCAGATCAGAAATGGCAACTGAATATGGGTCTGCACAATAAATAAAGTGTCTTTCCAGACTGCGTACTTTTTAATAGAGAAGCCTTAGAATTTATTACTCAAGATACAGCTCGAATAGCAGGCAAGAAAGGAATTTATTATCTGTCTGTATTAAAGCTGATAAATCTGTATCTATTTTGTAACTTCATTCATGCTTTTTCACTTATGAGTCCTTTTTGTTACCATGATGCAGCAGTGGACTATTTGTATGTGTCTCTGTGCAGATCGGCACCTTGCTGCTGCAGTTAACTTTCTATCTGTATACACCAAATCCATGTGGACAATATTAACTTCTTTGAAGGAAAAAAAAAAATAGTTCACTACCTTGGCTGGGTGTTAGGTTAGTTCCAAAAGGTGGTAAAGTGCCTAACTCCCTTCGATATCTGGTCCTCAATATTTTCCTATAGTCCGTAGAAAAGCTAATGCTAAATATGACCTAACCAGTGTGTATAAATGTCTAATGGGAGTGTTTAAAGGCAGCCAGAATCTTCTCAGTAGTATCTAATGACAGTGCAAGAAGCAGTGGGCAGAAATTGAAATACAGGAAATTCTGGTTAAACATCAGAAAAAAATTTTCTGCTGTATGGGTGATCAGACAGTGGAACAGCTTGCCCAGTGAGGCTGCGGAGTCTCCATTCTTGGAGTAATCAAAAGCTGCTTAGACACAGTCCTGGGCAACCTGTTGCAGGCAGGCCTGCTTTGAGCAGGGGGATTGTCCTTGGCAGTCTCCAGAGGTTTCTCCAACATCAACTATTCTGTGGTTCTGTGGTGTGAAACATACAAAAATTCTCTACATAGTGCTTTAGAATCTCACTTTAGGTGGCACAATTGGGTGCTTCTGGGATGAAACATAAATGCTTCCAGCACTAGTCATGAACTACTTTAAGCACTGAAGTTCCTAACTAGATTATGAGGACACAATAAAACATATTTGTTCTTAAACGCTACTGAACTAAAATAAGCTATCTCTTTTTTAAATTAGGATGCATGTAGTAACGGTATAGCTTCATAAGCTCTAGGAAACTATTTTACGTAACAGTATAATATAAAATAGTAAAACGGTTAATGTGTATATAGCTTCCTTTCCTTGAAGCTCAAAAAACAATATGGTAAAGCCTAGGAGTAGAGGAGAGAAGTTCTAGGCTGCTGATTTTTTACAAGCATTCAGAGAATTAAAACCTCACTTTTGTAATAAGGAATAAGTTTTAAATGACAGCTGTCCCAAGACCTGCTTATGATGAGTATTACTACACACTTGCTATTTAGAAGAAATATTAAACAATTGCATTTTCATGATGTGCAGGCCAAACGTACACTGAAAGCCCAGAAGCTTCAGGAAGAGTTAGCATCAGGAAAACTGGAGCAAGTGGTAAGTAAACTAAACCCTAATGTATTTTTGTGTAGCTTGAATAAAAATGCAACAGGTTACTTCTGCTCTGTGATGCTTTCATTCTCTATACGGGACCTACTGTTGTTTTTTATGCCCTCCAGTAGTGTAAAGGTTTTCCTAGCACCAGCATATTCTGTGTTAAATTCAAGAATTTGAAGCATCTTCTTTCAGCTGTGAGTGGCTTTGGTTTTCCCTTATGGGCAAAAATTCTATGTGATTATTATTCTTGCTAAAATTAATGACATGGATTTTCCAGTGAGGAAAACTTGTTTTCTGTGTAGTAGTTTTGTTTAGGTACTGAAATGCTTTTCTGTGTTGAAAGATTATGTCTGAGTGATGTTGAGGTAATGGCTTTTATGGAACGGTGGATTGCTTTAGTAATGCTTAGTATAAATTGGAATGAGAAGGTATGTTCTTTATCTTAGAACTAAACATCTTTCTTCTTTAGTCATTGCTATGACTATTTGCAGTGTGTCTGATTATTTGAAGGCTGAGCATATGTATTTCTCTCTGGCTTGTAACTTTGCAGAGTTTGCATCTTCACTAACTTCTACAAGTTCCTCTTATAAAATTCTGATTTTAAAAGGCATTTCTGATAATACTTTAAGTTTATAAAATGGGGGAAAAGTAGAGACTGCTACTAGTCAAAAGTAGGTTTTTTTAATCAATATGGTAGGAGAGAAAACTCCAAGCAAAAGACTACCATACAGTTGGACCGCAATTTTCCAGCGGTTGTCACGTTGCGTTTTGTCACTAGATGGCAGAGTGAACCTACTACAGCGTCCTGACCTTGCCTGTAGAAAAGATTCTTTCTCTTTTTGATGCCTGCTTTCAGCACAACGCAACAGCGTTGGCTTCATATACTTAGTCCTTACAAAACCGAGCCGAAAGAAGAAAAGTCTGTTTGAAATATAAGAGCTATCTCTCATGGAGAGATCTCAGGATTGATCGTCAGTGCTGGCCAATCTGTTGGTCAGTCTTCCAGGAATCACAGTTGTTTCCACCTTTACCGCTGCAAGTATTCTCAAGTTAGAGGCCAAGCAGGTTAAAAAAAAAATCGATTCTTGCTGTGTTTCTCCAGATTAAATTATGGCTTCTGATGCATGCTCAGTATTCCTGTCAATCCTAACTAAATACTTGCATATGCATATCTTCTTAGTTATTTTTTTAAGCTTTCAGAGTTGAACCTTGGTTATATTTGCATGATAAGAAATATTCTAGTCTAAAACATTTGTGTTCAAAAGCATGGCAAGCTCTAGATAAAAGTGCCAGTTCTAGAATTTACCGTTCTTGCAAAGGCTTGGAAATTTAGTTGGGTGAAAAGGTCTCCAACATGCATCTGTAATAGAGACACTTAGAGGCTCCTTCGTAGAACATTCAAAATATAAGTGTCTTTGTGCGTTTTGTGCCAAGGGTAAACTGTATTTTGCGTCCAGCATCAAAGCTCTGCTTTGATTGCTCTTTATCTCCCTGTCATCTTTCCTCTCTCCACTATCTTGTCTTCTCTGCTGATGTGCTCTTTGTTTGCTGCAGAACTCCCCAAGACACCAGTGGGGAGAAGAGGAACCAAATTCACAGACAGTAAGATGATTACCAACTGCATCACACCATGGGCAGAAAAAAGGACCTGTAGTTAGCGAAACAAGGGTGGCATAAGGGTTTTCAATAAGTGGGTTCGTGCCACTGGCTGCCTATTCTTCTGGGCAGAGGTTGTTGCATTTCACAGAGGGGATTTTGGTTTTAACTCCTGTGTGTTGGCAAACATTAGAGATGCAGCAAATAACTAGTTTTAATATGTTAATATTTTGCCCAAGGTAACTGTTTTCTTAATATCATCACAGTTATGTTTTTGTAACTCTTTCTGTAGAAGGAAGTGAAAATCCTTTAACAAGAGTATTTCTGAAAACTGTTGAATGTTAGATTAGTGTATTACTAGCATGACAGCACACTTAAGCCTAAGTATATGATGATAACTTTAACTACAGGATTGCAGAATTTTTAATGAAACCACAGATTCTCGTACTTGTCTCTGGAGCAAATGTCCTCTTTTATTTAGCAGTTTCCCATCTCTCCTCAGGAAAGAGATCATAACAGTGAAGATGAAGATGAAGATAAATATGCAGACGACATTGATATGCCTGGGCAGAACTTTGACTCTAAAAGACGTATTACAGTTCGAAATTTACGTATTCGGGAAGATATTGCAAAAGTGAGTAAAGAATTCTTTTCAGATGTTCTTTTGTATTTATGAGACTTAATTTAAAAAAAATTGTGTGCTTATTTGTTAATGAGTTTGCGTATGGATTTGGGGGTTGGGAGGTTAAGGTTGGTTCTCAATTCTATTCCTGCTCATGTTATGACTTCATTAAGGTCATCCTTTTACACAGATACACCTTTCTAAAATGGGTGATATAGAAGTAACTTCAGTTCTTTTAAAAGCTTAAATATCGAAGATCTTGTACGCTATTTTCTTTCCCTAGTACTTGAGGAATCTAGATCCAAACTCTGCTTATTATGATCCCAAAACAAGAGCAATGAGGGAGAACCCGTATGCCAACACAGGCAAGAATCCAGATGAGTAAGTTAAAACAATGTCATGCTTGTGTATCCAACAAAACTTTGTTAAAAATGGGATTAATAGTTTTGTATTTTCTTGAATCTGTATGTGCTTTTCCTAATGGTTCTCTAGTCAGTTATGGATGAAGTAGTACTAAACATGGAAAAAATTGTTTTATTTAGCAGCACTTTTTGTTTTAGTATATTAAAGTGGTATTTTAGTAATACTGGCCCTTAATCTTCAGGGATATGTGGACCACCATTTAGTATAATGGTCTATACAAGGATTAGAACGCTCTGTGGTATCTAGAGGTGATCTCTGTAAACAGAAAAGATGTTTATGTAAAGTATTTCAGTAACCAAATCTTAAACTTCATCCGTTGTCTGTTGGGAGGCATTTGGCACCAGAGACTAGCACGGAGCATCTGTGGTACCTAACTAAATGCCTGAATTAGGAGCAAAAGCTCCTCATATATTAATGGAGTCTGCATAGAAAAGGTCTGAAAGCTTTGGCGTTTTCTAGACAGACAACTTAATTAAAGAATGCCATAGGCTGGCTTTTGGCTGCACATAAAGCTGTCTCATGTAAAACTCGAGTCAAGCACTTGAGCTGTGACCCTGCCGTGACCTGTGTAGGGCTGTGGACATACAGAGTAGACAGGCTGTGAGCAGAAACATTTATTCTGAGTACAGTAATTGGATTAGCTTGCTGCCTGAAATAGAATGGCAGTGGCTAAATGCTAGCAAATAATGCTCTTTCTACCTCTCCTTGCCCCCAGCTAGAATAATGCCAGTCAGTTCTTTTTTTTTAGATGCAGATGCTTTCACTTCTCTCCAGAGTCATAATTTGACCTTTGTTGAATCTGTGTTTCTGTCATAGCATTGCAGACTGTAAACTTCTCAGAGTGGGAAATTGGGTTGTTAACACTTTTTGATTTTCACCCTGTGTTTCATATACTCTCTGTGAATCTCTTTAAGGGGTATTCAAAAGGTAAAGCTAAAGCTATTACCAGGCTTTAGACCAGTAAAATACACTGGGTCTGGGTGGGAGGAGAGATTCACAAATCCAAAAGCTGAGAATCACTATGCTAGAATATCACTTAGCATATTTATTGTGCAGTTAGATCCAAGCTTGACTTATGGGGCTTGGTATGCCAGATGAAGTTCCAGATCTGTCTTGTAAGATGTTTCCATATAAACACAGGCATCCAGCGTTCTGAGTTGCTGTCCAATACTTCAATGACTCCACAAGGAGCCTAGACTTTCATGTATTGAGTTGAATGCAGCTTCCTCTGCCTCCATTCTTAACTCTCAGGGCTCAAAGGAGAATTTTTACTTTCCTATTGGTGTTCTAGAATTATGTTTAAATGGAAATCACATTACTTGAATGCTAAGAATCACACTGTTCTTTTCTGCAGAGTTGGTTATGCAGGTGACAACTTTGTTCGCTACACTGGAGATACCATTTCAATGGCACAGACTCAGTGTAAGTGGGTTTTGGGTTGTTTTGTTTTTAAGGAAATAGACTTAAAAGACTTAAGTTAACAATGCTTCTTTCTCACAAAAGAGAAATAAACCTTTTTAGATTGAAGCTTTTTTCCAAATTACTACAGAATTAAAGATGGTAATTTGAATGCATATGTTATTTTTAGAATAAATATTGATTGAAACCTCTTGTGTACACAGTATTTGCTTGGGAGGCTTACGACAAAGGCTCTGAAGTTCATCTTCAAGCAGATCCTACAAAATTAGAGCTACTTTATAAGTCCTTCAAAGTGAAAAAGGAAGATTTCAAGGCACAGCAGAAAGAAAGCATCCTAGAAAAGGTAACAGACATTTGGTTTTATTTAAGAAGAGTTGTGTTCAGTTTGAAGTCTGGATCTTGGCAAACAAATAAGATTACTAATGCTATGTGAAAATACATCAGCTATTCTCAGCAGCTTGGATTCATATAAAGATTTTTATACCAATACACACAATCTTATCAATTGGATTCATTATGTTATTTAACATAGGAACCTTTGGAGATCTGCTGATATTTATTTGGATTATGGGGAGCTCTTCCCTTAACTGTCAGAGACTTCTCCAGTGAAAAATCTGACACCAGTATGTAGGAGGAGTGGGCATTTAGATTTATTTTTTTTTTAAATAATACAAGTGTTTAAAAAAATTATTTTGCTGTTTAAAAGTGGTATCTTTTATAAAATACCCAAGTCACAGTCTCCCAAAACTATTTTAAAACTTTTCTTTTCTCTTAAATGTGAAAAGCAGAATTTTCAGACTTGAATTTTGGGTGCAGTCTTCTAAATCAGTATTTATTTTAGATTTTGCTACTGGTTTCTTGGACAACTGATAAAGAACTAGATAATCCATTCTAACCTTCTCAACATTTAAGTCTGGAAGGGAACGCAATGTACTGCTGTGGTTATACCACAGCCTCTTGATTTGGTCTGAAAAGTTTTCTTGCTTTGAGTGAAGAATATCACTGTTGTAACCCTCCAGGCATTAAAAAAAACCCCAAACAAACAAAAAAACCAACCAAACAAAAGAAATCCCCAAACAAACCACCACGAAAACTCACCACGGTGGCCACAGGAGATGTATTACTCTTAACTATTCACTAAAGATTAAACTGTCTCCATCCACTTCTTTCGTGTCTTCTTCAGAAGGTACTGATGGTGAAGGTTTTGAAGTGTATCCTTAACTATGTAAAAGGTGGGTTTTTTTAAAAAGCTATTATATGTCATTTCTATATGCATTTTAGTATGGAGGACAAGAACATCTGGATGCCCCACCAGCTGAACTGCTGTTAGCACAAACAGAAGATTACGTGGAGTACTCTAGACATGGAACAGTCATCAAAGGACAAGAGAAAGCTATTGCTTGCTCTAAATATGAAGAGGATGTAAAGATCAACAACCATACAGTAAGCCTTAGCTTATGTAAAAATTATTAAAAAATTAGATTTCTTCCCACTGGAAGGGAATGAGGTACAGTAGGATACAGTACAATATAATTGAGCAAATAAATTTATCCTCTCTCAGATGTGACGCTCTCCCCTTTCTATTAAGGATGAATTTCAAGTTGTTACAGCTGCAATGTGAATTTGAGGAGTTGTGATGGGAATCTTAAAGTGAAGGGGAAGTTACTGTATTTCCCTTTGACTTTGAATATGAGTTGACCACATCCTGTTGCTTTTCTCCTTTTTGAAACTGCACCTGTAAAGTTAATGTGAAATAGCGAAAGCTATTTTCATAACATTCCCTTCTGGATTGTTTGAATAATTTACTTATTGGGATATAACCTCAAGAATAAATTGCAGGCTGCCTCCTACGGGAGTGTTTTCATGGACATAACTGCTATGGTGTCTTCTCTTGCAGTGCATTTGGGGTTCATATTGGAAAGAAGGCAAGTGGGGTTACAAATGCTGCCACTCATTTGTCAAGTACTCGTACTGTACAGGAGAAGCTGGGAAAGAAATTGCTGTGAGTATTGTCTTATTTAGTCACTTGGAAAGAGCTAAAAAACATTCATCCTCCTACCCAAGTTTTTAGACTGCTTTGATTTGTGGGGGGGTGGCGTTGGGGTTTTGTGGTTTGTTTGTTTGTTTTTTTTTTCAGGTCCTTCCCCTTTCAAATATGCTTAGTAAACAGGTATCCTTCCTCTCCTCTGTGTAGAACACTGAAGCAAGCTTACTGGAAGAGCAACCCGGGGAGGAAGAACAAATGACAAAACCCAAAACGCTAATGGAGGTAGGCTGTTTCACTTTCTCAAGAAGGCAGGTATTTTCCTCAGTGTTTTAAGAGATGGAAACGTATGTATAACTACAAAATTGTGTAAGTCATAACGAGTCTGAAAATTATTGGACTGCATTATTAGATCATTAATATCTCTCTTAAAAAATAAGCTCTCAAAGATGAGATGTTTGGGATTTAATGGCTTGAACATTAGTAATGTTTGCAAGTTGAATCTTAACAGTAGCTGGTTTTCCACCTTACAGATCCACCAAGAGAAACAGAAAGAGAAGAAAAAGAAGAAGCACAAGAAGAGCTCAAATTCAGATAGTGAGGGTGAAGAGAAAAAGAAGCAAGAAAAACTTAAAAAGGTGAACTATGTTCTTCAGTGGTTTTGTGGCAAAAAGATCTTGAAATATATTTTACAACAATGTCAGTTTTATGAAGCCTGTAATGCAGTTCTGGTGGTGTTCTGTGGGATGTTCTTTGATGCTAATTTTGAGCTAAAGCAAATTTAAAATGCTGTTAGATGTTCTAAAGTAACTTCCCTAATTCTCAGGCAAACATGCAATAAATATTTGGTTTTGGAAGACTTAGTTTAGAAGATTTAGAACACTTCCTTTCTAGGCACCTATTACAGCTGTAGATCTATAAAAGACATTGCAGAACACAATGATTTGGGTAAAAGATGGAGAGATCAAAGGCCCTGTCAAAGCTTAACTTTGCACTTCTTATCCCAGACTTGGGCCCAGTCTCACAGTTGATGCAATAAACCCATCCACCACCCTCTGGACTGGCTGCTGCTCACCAGCCCTGCCGCAAGCACAGCAGCCTGCTCGGGATATTCACAGCGTGAAACTAATGTCAAACTACGGTTAATCAAAGAAATATACAAATGCAGGGTTTTTTCAGTGTAATGAAAAAGTTGCTCCTTTCTGCAACGTTTTTCTTATGTTGCAAGAAGGAGCAACATAAGCAGTTTGAGGAAGGGGATAACGTGTTTCAAAAAACATTTTAAAAAAATGCACTCTGGCTGAAAAAAAAAAAAAGAAAAAAAACCACTAGCAACAAACCAAACCCCTAAGATCACGTCCTCACCAATCTGCTTTTATACTTGCTGGGCCATGGTTATATTTTAGGTAAAGCCAAGGAGTTTCTTACTTGATTTGGGCAATTGGAAAGATAGTAAAGTATCTTGTTTGCTAAATATCATTTTACTATAATTTTATGTTAAACACTAAAAAATGAGCATTAAATGAAGTAAGCTGTAGGTGGGGCCAGACAGATGTGCATTGCTTATCCCACCATTCTGCCTGCTGCTGGTACTAGAATCTAACACAAACCTTCGTTGGGTTTTTTTGCTTAATTTTCATTGTGGGTTTGTTCTTTTTTTTTCCTTTGCTTGAATTACAGGCACTAAATGCAGAAGAAGCTCGTCTTCTCCATGTGAAAGAAATCATGCAGTTAGATGAGAGGAAGAGACCCTACAACAGCCTGTATGAAACCAGGGAGCCAACAGAAGAGGAGATGGAAGCCTACAGAATGAAACGGCAGAGACCTGATGATCCCATGGCCTCTTTTCTTGGACAGTAGTCCTGGTGAAAATCATTCCAATACACAAGACTTTTTCATGCTCGTTTACAACTCTGTAGACACTTGCCTTCCATGTGTGGAAGTGCCAGAAATAGCAGAGACCTTTTTTTCGCACCAAAGTTGTTGATGAAAACTTCTTTCAGCAGACATAAGCAGTCTAATACTTAGAGCAATTTTAGATATGTATGTATACATATACAGTCACAAATGTATATATGTACACATACATATAAAAATTATATGTATCTATAAAATACATACATCTACTCTGTAAATTTTTTATTGGAAGATAAAAATCTGATGCTGGACTTCTAGGTTTGTTTGGCCAACTAATATATACATAAAGTCATCATACATTCAGTAAAACTGACTACCTAAAAAGAAAATGGGCAGCAGGTATCAATATAGAACAAAAATTGTTGAAAAAACAATTTGATCCAACTACTGCAGCCTCTTATTTGTAAAGGGAGCTGCGTGTCACATGGCTTTAAAAGGATAAATAGTTCCTTTCTTGATCACTTTGTAGTATTTTGGTAATGTAGCCTTTTTCATGAAGAGGTTAAGAGAAGCTGACTGTAGAGCTTTTAAATTCTGTTTCTGCAGATGTTAACATGGAAATTTCAGTTGCAAAGATGGGAGTTGTTTGGTTTGCTGTTTGATAACACTGTTCTTCTCACCCTGATAACTTCCCAAAT
Source organism: Tringa solitaria (assembly GCA_026413425.1). Taxonomy (NCBI): domain Eukaryota; kingdom Metazoa; phylum Chordata; class Aves; order Charadriiformes; family Scolopacidae; genus Tringa; species Tringa solitaria. The sequence continues at coordinate 37,413,710 of JAOXJM010000052.1, forward strand.
CCTGTTACATGGTGTAATACCAAGTGTCAGGCTCTAGTACCTTGGGATAATGTGAAACAGCATCTGCTTTGTGTTTGGCAACAGTAGTCCTTACATTGAGAGTTTTCCCCTTTAACTCTTAAAAGTTCAAGTAATGGGTGAAAAACTTCACAGCACAACTTTAGAATTGGAAGGCTTGAGAGTTATTTCTGTTATGGCTTGAACTGTCTTATTAAACATACCTTTTATAACCACATTTAATGTGGTTATATTAATGATAGGACAAGGAAAACCCTCTTTCCTGGCTTTTTGCTTTAAACTTAAGAACCTGATTACAATTTCCACTTTGTAAACAATGAAGGAAGTTAAAGTTACTGGAAGAAAGTGAAAGAGTGCGTTTCGCCAGTAATGTGTTGTACCTGTAATTTCCACCTGTAAACCTGGTTTTCTTTATTAGGTTTTCTCCAAGCTTGCTTCCCCTTTATTTTGTAAGACTAATAAAAGTTTGCAGTCAGATTTATAAAACTTGATTTTAAAATCTCCTAGCACTTGCAAGAAATATAATCAACTAGTGAGATCAAAGTTCTGGATGTGGAATTGTTAATACAACCAAGTACCAGGAGAGCAAAACTTTAAAGAGGCAAAATCGGCTTTTGCAGAAATTGCTTTTATGTTTTCACAATGTGGACTTAGTCAGAGGGGGAAAAATATTAGGGATATGGTTTTCCTTCTGCTAAAAAACCAGTGACTTGCGTTCTGGGTTTCCACATCAGCTCAGGTTTTGACCTTTCTAGGATATGAATAATTTCAAGCAAAACCGGCTCTATTTCACAGCCACTCTGAGGACTGAGTATTTTAATTTAGCACACAGAAATGCTAATTATAGAAATTCTGCAATATAGTTCTGTTTTAAAACTATCTGCAGTATTCTCATTGATGTTCTAAAATTTAGGCTGAGTATTTACTGTGTCTGGAACACAGTAAATCTGGATCCTCTGGTAGGACCTGACTGCAAACTGATTATTTTTCTGAATTACCTGAACTGTAAAACGTGACTCTTCTCAGGGCTGTAACACTTGGAATTGTGGCCAGCACAGCTCCAGCTGCAGATACCAACTGCTGATGTCTCACTCGGTGCCGAGTTCAGTGTGGGGGAAGATGAGATATCAGAAGGGTCCATGTTATCATTTCCTTCAGCTACTTAGATAGCTTTCTAAAAGTAGCTAGAGGCTCGGGACTCAGAAATACCACTGAAAAAGAGCAACTTAGAATGACCAAATAATTCACCAGTCTGTAAAGCTCAGATTTGAACTCTTGTTTAGTGAGTATTCTCCTTACATTAAAGAGAAAAATGGGGACAGAGTTAAAGGTGTGTGTATTTTAGAAACCAGTATAATGTGTTCAGTGCTACAGAGAGGTTTATTACAAATAAAGGTGCTGAGTTCCACCCAAAGCAGACTCCTGTGGATGGATTTTCTTTTCTGTACCAGAAGATGGGACTGTACCTTACTTTCCAGTGCCCCGTCTCACTCTGCTGAGAGAGCCCGAGGGCAGGATGGGCCAGTGTCCTCTCTGGTGAAGCAGAAAGGCAGCTCCAGGGGAAAAAAGCAATTAGTGTTTTATTCAAAATACAGTTCCTTGAGCTTGCAAATGATGCAGAGTAGATCTCAAGTCTCAACAGTTAAAAGACAAATACAGCTTAAAACATGTCCTATTTAGATCATAAAGGTTAAATGTTAAAGAACATGGTGGATCGGATCACGAGGATTAATTTTCCTCCATCTGCTTCCCCTTGGATTTGGCATGCAATATGACTGTGCGTATCCAAAGGCCGCTTCCTACTGCACAAGAAGAATTTTTCCTTTCTCAACTGAGTTTGAAACCCGTTTGTAGGCTGGCTTGGACACAAACAAAGGTTCAATGGCAAGGGGCCTACTCTAGCAGAGGCAGCTGGGGCTGGGAACTCCTGTTTCTTGCACGCACAAAGAGAAGCGAAGCGAGAGGAAATTCCTTCGCCTGGTATCACAGACTGGTAAAATTCTCACAAGAATTCTCTCTCATGCAAGAGAGCCCCTCCCAGCACCGTCAGCAGAGCTTTCGCTGAATCTTGCCCTCGGCAAAGGGCTCAAAAGTTATTTTCTCAACTCCCTTTTCACCAATTGCTTTGATTGCCTCTTTTTTCATGCTGTTGGGTGCTGGCTGACTGTGGCACACCCCTCCCCAGCCCTGCGCTGGCCAGCAAAGGGGAAGACATTTGCATTTTTAAAACGTAGATTAAAACATTCTCCTTTTTTTTTTTTTTGTTGAAAAGTTTAGCATTCTGTGTTATCTTTCAAGCTGTGCCAGAAGGTAGTTATCACAGAATCACAGAATCACAGAATTGTGGTGGTTGGAAGGGACCTCTGA
>JAOXJM010000052.1:37423835-37467351 GCA_026413425.1 Tringa solitaria
TTTTTATCAGTTAGGTTGATGGTTGGACTAGATGATCTTAAAGGTCCCTTCCAACATAGACAACTCTATGAGTCTATGATTCATACATTTCATCATGTAAGTGAAGACACTTAAACGTGCAGCTTGTTAGAAAGAGAGAAGCCAGTAATCTCTCAGCTCTGCTTGTACCATGCCTGCAAATCAGAGATGCTCTGTCTTTATTGCTTTATTTGCCCTGAGGCCTTTTCTATAAAGTTGTGCCCTAGCTGTAAGATTCAGAAGTGAATGCTATCCAAAACTGCCCCCTTCCTGGTTTGATTCCTGACAAGCATTCTCCAAAATTACCCAGTGGGGATCCACAGGACAATTTTATAGACCACGTTGATTTCAGGGGATATTTTTAAGTACTAGGAAGAAAAGCATCTCTGCATGCATAAGATCTCGCTCATCACCAACATGCTGTCACCGAGGGAGAAACACTCCACACATGAAGGGCCAGAGCATCTCTCCTCTTGGTAACACACTTGATAACCTCAAGCAAGTGCCGGTGCTGTCCCAAGCTCTGCTGGGGAGAAGCCGGGACACAGCAGCCCTAAGGCCTGGCCAGCCATGCCCATGCTGCAGACACCTGAGATAGCTTGTTTAAGTGAAGTTGGTCCACTTTCTGTTCCTGCACTGAAATCAGTGCCCAATACCACTGTGCCTTCCCCAGGTGCTGAGAAGCTGAACATTTGCATTTCAGCAGCAGATACAAACTACAGCCATTGCCGGTCCCCACGCTTGGTCAGATGACGCAGGATCTCCTCTCCTCCCTGAGCAGCCCACCACCAGTCAGTTCCCATAACCCCTGGGCACAGGGCACACCCCCGCACAACAGGCATCGGTCACGGCCAAAAAGTCTCCGATGCCTTATTAACAAAGACATTAATTAAAATGTCACTAGAAAAGTAAGACCTCAGCTAAAACTGTGCAGCAGGGGCTCCAGTGCCAGGCCTGCCGCCCGTACTGCGGAGAGGAAAGATGCTGATCTGTTTCCAATTTGCTTTTTGGAGCTCATCATACATGCTACATCGAGGAGCAATTTTCCTTTTAAGGTGGAACAGTATGAGGTTTGTTTTCTTTCAAAGAGAATTCTTTAAGAGGTTATTTATAGCTCCTCTTGTGAATGTGACTGTGCTTTGCATCCCACACATGCTGCTGTGATGTGGGATGAAATGTTCTTGTGGAGCCGTTAATTAACACCGACTCGGGCGCTGTGCCAGAGCACGGCTCCAGGTAGTCAAATATCCCCTATCTATCCAGTACTAGTGACCTCCCAGACTTGGGGTATTTTCCATTTGCCACTTTTTATCACATTAGGTCAAGTAGCTGGATTGTCTGAAGATAATAGAAGTAGTTATGGTGAGAGGATTTACGAGATGGCGCTGCCCTCCTGCCCCGTGCTCCCTCTTGCCCATTTCTTCTCCACACGAAGCAGTCCCAGCTTTTTTCCAGGTTATGCTCGACAGTGACATTTTTCCTTGCCACTACTTATTACTGTCAGCCCCCTCCAGATGCCTCTCACTTCTGTTCTGCCCCATTTGAGGTGGTCACTGGGAAGCAGGGATGTAGCTGTCCATGGGACCTCCCCACTCTGCCGGCATTCTGACACTTTGCTTCCCTTCCTGTGAACCGAGAAGCCTTTATTCAATGTCTGCATTAATGCTTATTGGTGATTTCTGTCTCATGGGCCATTAAACCGACACCTTTCACCAGCAGCAAATAAACTTAGGTACAAGAAAAGCAGAAGAGCTGAAGAACAAAATAGCTCAGCAGTCAAATCCAGCCCGGAGATCTGTTTTGCATTTCCCACTCCTCTGCATGTTCTTAATTATACATAGCACAGAACTGGGGGGCTCCCACTCAGCATTAATATGGAGCATATTGCTTGCTGGATTTGGAGCATGTAACATGCATTTCCACCCCCTTCAGGAGCCAATAGCAGGATAAGAGCGCTAAAGCCAACATGAAATTTATACAATACTTTAAGCATCTTATTTCCAGTGCAGGAGTTAAACATAACACTACTAGGGAGATGCTAAAGCCTACTGGTGTTTGGCTTAATGACAAGCAGGACCTTGCCTACCCAAAAGGCCACCGACAGATTGAAAGGTCTGGGATATCCCAGCTCCTCTTCTACTGCTTCTGCGTTTAACTATACATTTGCTTCAGCACCAAAGGTTGAAGAAATATATGAAAGGGAGCTTGCTTGCTTTTCAGTCCTCTCTTATATTCAGCATTTTGTTAGCAGGACTTTGGGATGTGTTAAGAAAGCCCATGCAAATGGATGAATCTTGTAAAATATTTAACCCCCTACCATCAGAGGTAGCTGTAATGAGGGAAAAGACTAAATTTCACAGGAGTCTTTTCCATCAAATAAAAGTATGTACCTTTCAGCTCAAGGGTAGGAGTTGTATCAAAGTCATACATGGCTAATTCCTTAAAAAAAAAAAAAAAATGCTTTGGCTTCAGTTTGATCTCTCCTAATCAAAGAGCTACTGAGAAAATAGCGAACCAGCCACAGATTTGTATGGGGCAGTTTTAGGCTTTGTGTCTCATTTCTCCAAGGGCTACTCCAGCTTCAGAAGCTGAAAGGAAGAAATTGGGCCAGGGGATGCCTTTCATCCCCCACCAGCTTATTTCCATATTCACACAACTGAAGAGATCCCGACTCCACCAGCATCTGCCCTCAGCCTGTGGCTAGTGCCCACCAGGGAGCACTAGCCCTCCTGGGGAACTGGTGGCCATGACTGCAACATCCCCCACTGGCAGAGCAAAGGGAGGGGAAAATCCTCAGTCTGGGCATGGGAAGCCCAGGAAGGCTTTCTGTTCCAAGGAGGGGATGGCAGGAGCACCTTTGACACAGGTAGTCAGAGACTGATACCATAGGGGAAATTCTCTTTTCTACTATGTCTGTTACCACGTGCAGAACCCCAATTCTATTTTAAATGCTTCTAATACCCAGAGTCTCAGGTGGGTCTTGCATGAAGATGGGCTCTCATCAATCAGCCTGATGTTGAGCATCTTCTCTAAGCTGCTGCTGTATCTGAGCATTATTTCAAGATGCAGTGGAGTTACTCAAGAGTTGCACATGGAACACAGATAGCCGTTTGCAAACAGCTCCATGCACAAACATCCAGAGGAATATTTTACTGTATAATAACTGCTCTGTATTATTATCAGGTTCATGGGAATAGCTTTATTCCAGAAATTATTTTCTATCACTGTCTCCCCATCCGGGAGTGAAGTGAGACAAGCCCAGGAGGCTCAACCTCCCACGACGAAAGAAGGCAGAGCCTGGGATGCTCCAAAAAAGCCCTTGGCATTTGCTATACTTAAAGCAATGGCTACTTTACAGAGACAGCAGACATAAAAACTGAGCTGCTGCCCCCCTCGGCGAGGTAGGTCAGCATGGCAAGGGGTTAGGAAACCCCCGTCAGAGGGTGCAGTGGGGCTGGTCACTGCTACAGGGGTGGCTGCAGCCCAACACTGAGCCAGATACCTGGGGGGCGATTGGGCTGCAGGGTGTGCAGTGCCACACAGCCAGGGCACGACAAGGAATGGGACATCCTCAGCCTCCACAAGCCCATCGCCCATCTTCTAAATCCAGCCCTGCAGCACACGATTTTGGTTTTGTGCTGGGTAAGAAACCCCAGTGACCCAGCCACAGGGCAGGTCTTACTGGGAACTTTATACCAAAACCCTTTTCTCCATCCTCCACTCTGCTAGCCCCGAGCGGCTGCTTTCTGCACCCCTCTGCCATCACTATTTGTGTTTCAGGGAAAAGGAGGCCCAGGGAACAAAAAAAAAAAGTAATGCTCAGGCCTAGAAAACTCCATGAACCAAATCTTTGAATTCATTTCACACCAAAACAAACAGCTCCTCCACCCTGCCAAAAAAAGCTCAATTATCTCCCATGCAAGCCTCTACAATGGTCCCTTCCAACTCTAAAAAATCCAGTGAAATTCAGTGAAACACACCATCCCGGTGGAGGGGACACCGCTGTACCCACACATGCTGGCTGCTACACACAACAGCCACGTCCCATCTCCTTTTTGCAGGCTGTGCCATGATCTCTGCTGTCCTCCTGCTCTGGACTGTGCCCTGTGTGGCAAACCATATCCTGGGGGGCTTTGCCAAGGGAGCGCTGCAGGAAGGTCCCCAGCTGGCATGCAGCCTGCCGGGACCCCCCGGGCCACCAGGACCCCCCGGCGTGCCCGGGGCCCCAGGGACAGTTGGCAGGATGGGCTTCCCAGGCAAAGATGGCAAGGACGGCAAGGACGGGGATAAAGGCGAGCACGGAGATGAAGGTAAGAAAAAACCCCCACTTCCTAACACAACGAGGGTAAAATGTAAAAGCAATAGTGCAACAGCCTAGTTAACAGCAACCTGTCACCCCAAATCTGAGCCCCAGGACAGACATCATCTCATAGGAAGCTCTTCCAGAAACTTCCACTCTCCCCCCTCCAACATCTCACACTTGCCAGCTCCTGCCAGGAGGGTTCAGACTCACATTATTGCTGATAGCATCTTAACGCTGCATGCAATTCCTATTGGCTTCACTTTGCTATGAGGTGAGGTTTTTTCCCTGTTCCAATATATGCTCTTTAGATGAGACAAAGTGGTGCTCTCAAGCAAAACAAGGCCAGGCGAAAAAATGAAGTAATTGCTCCCTGGAGCACTCTAGCTGGGTGACAGGCACTGCTCTGACCATGCTCAATCTAAATCAAAGCTAACAACAACCCTTCTTTAATCCTGAGGTGGGGCTCTCCTTTAGATCCAGCCGCACAGTCAGTGAGCATCAGGACCAGCTGTGGGGAGGAAGCAGTGATTTCCCGTTGCCACACTAGAGTGCACTCCTGATTCAGCGTAACACCATGCACCAAAGCTGCATCTTCTTCTCTTCTCCCACCCCTAAACAGGGGAATCTGGAGAACAGGTTTCCACCCGCAGCTGCATTTAAATCTAGTCTTGCTACAGCAGGTCAAGAGACAGGGTATAAACTCCTACGAATTTGTCTTATACCAGACACTACTGCAATCAGCATTGATCAGCAGTTTCAGCATCACTGTGACAGCCCAGCTCGCTTCCCATCTCACAGCAGTCCCTGCACCGGGTGTCTTATGGTTCACGACTGGTTCATCCCCCAGCTAGGCTGGCCTTTTTACTACACCTAGAATTTTAGTAATTTTTTTTTAAACAACAGCTTCATGTTAAACGTTAAGAAAAAAAAAAAAAGAGACAAGAAATTAAAAGTACTCCATCTGCTCAAAGCTACATTCCAAAAGCTCCACAAACCTGTCCCACTCCTGAAAAACCTAAACATTTAAAGCTTATTCTTGGCTAGCTTTATAATTAATTGCTCCTTTTTCTCAAGCGAGGCAGATAATTGAACCAGCCTTTCAGTCCTTAAAAGGGACAGACTGTCCTGCTCCCGAGTCCCATTGTTATCATGCCAACAACCTACCTAACACGGTTAGTCAGTCCTGACAGATGTCCAGCCCCAGGTGGTATTTCATCAGGATTCTCACCAGCAAGGTTTTCCTCCTAAAGGAAAATATACTGCTGCAATGATATAATCCCTTTCCACTTGCCATATCACTTCTTTCACGGAAAAATTTACAAGGTTATTTGTCTTCTAGGTCCACAAGGCAGAACAGGAAACCCCGGCAAGCCAGGACCAAAGGGGAAAGCAGGAGCTATCGGCAAGGCAGGCCCACGAGGGCCCAAGGGTTTAAAGGGTAATCCTGGAAAAAATGGAGCACCAGGAAAGAAAGGGCCCAAAGGGAACAAGGGCGAGACCGGGCTGCCAGGACCCTGCACCTGTAACTCCAACAAAGCCAAATCTGCCTTCTCTGTGGCAGTCTCAAAGAGCTACCCCAGGGAAAGGCTGCCCATCAAATTTGACAGGATCCTGATGAATGAGGGAGGACATTACAATGCTTCCAGTGGGAAATTTATATGCAGCATCCCAGGCATTTACTACTTCACTTACGATATCACTTTGGCCAACAAACATTTGGCCATTGGTTTGGTCCACAATGGGCAGTACCGGATCAAGACTTTTGATGCCAACACTGGAAACCATGACGTAGCCTCTGGATCAACCATCCTTTCTCTGAAGCAGGAGGATGAGGTATGGTTGCAGATCTTTTACTCAGAACAAAATGGGCTCTTTTATGATCCCTACTGGACAGACAGCTTATTTACCGGCTTCCTGATATACCCCGATCAAGATTATCTCAATGAAATATAGGATGAGAAACTAGCCTGTGGGGAAAAAATAGGAAACGCATGAGAGCTCAGTCCAGCAAAGTGTAGCCTGTACATGGACATATGTGGGATTATCATACAATTCCACATTTTAGCACTATCAGCCTTTATTGGCTATTTAGGTATTTACTTGATGCCATCAACTCATCCACAGGCTACCAGGACCAGTAGGACTCACCTTTAAGCAGCTTCACGAATCTCTAAATCTCAGAACCACCCATTATGTTTTCATGATGATTCCAACATGCCATGGACATGTAACTTTAATACTGGTGCAGAATGCTTTGATTATATTATTATTATTATAAAACATGGAAACCAACAACCATTTCCTTAAAGCTGTGCTCAGAAATTGCCACTGATGCTGGAGACTCTATCGCCGTGCCTCCTCCCCCTACACCCTGTAGTAATAATAATCCTTGTCAATACAGAGTTATACTTTACCAGCTACTTAAGAGTCAGGAAATTGTCAGCTACTCGGCCTTATCAAAGCAGTACTAATAGGCAAAGGCATCTGGTCTAAATAGAGAATGACACAAAAGAGAGACCTCATTTTGCAGGCTAAAGCCAAGACTCCTCCTAAGACACAAGCCATTGCACTGAGCACCACCCACGTTTCTCAGATTTCAGCCTCAAAATACCAGCGTTGGGGTCCCACCCCTGGTTTCAGACAAGCATTGGTCAACTGTGACCAGAGCCTAAACTGGACCACGTAAGCCAAATACCCGTGGGCCTCCAAGCCACAGGGGAAGAGGAACTTTACAGAGAAGACTGAACTGCTGAACTGAACAGTTCAGCATGAACTTCATGCCAGAAACAGATTCATTAATAGCCCCTCTCCTTCATCCCTGCCAGTTTTTCCTGGAAGGAGACACTTGTGGTGCTGCTGAGATCCTCCTCAAGGGCTTAATGCTACAGCGAGACCCTATCTCACTGCTGCTTTGCTTTTATTATGTTGTATGTCAAGTACTACAGATGCTCCAAAAATCAATGTTTTGGTTCTAAACTGTATGGAAAAACAAACCTAAAACAAAACCAGAAACACCCCAGGAAGCTCAGAAGCTGAACTTTTGCTCAGCTGAGCTTTCTGCTTCTGCTGAGTGTTGCAATTCTTTTTGCTCCTCTGTATCAGCTAATACGGGGACATGCACCAAAATAGTTCACTATTACCAGAGCAAATAGTTCTCCTGCTACAAAGCCACTGGGTCAGGCTGCCTTGCCCCAGGGTGTCCAACACTCCTGTAACACAGGAGTCCCCATCTCAGTAGCCCAAAGGAAGGAGTCTCTTCCTCATCATCTGGTGCATCTTCTTGTTTTCCAGTCTTATTTCTCATCTCCTTTATCACTTGGTAAAAATTCTCATGAACTTCCAGCTCCTCTAATCCTCATATTTAGGCATTGAAGGGATATCCCGTAAGAACAAAGATTTTCAGATTGTTTGTTTGGTTTTTTTTTTACTTTTACAAGTCTAAATATTTGCATGATTTTCATGAACTACAGTAATCGCGTTATATCTTACCAAAATATTTTCAAATAACTTTTCTAAAATAAAGCTGAACAAAAGCACTACTGGAATAGCCTTGACATTTATAAAAGTGGTTTCCCAGAAAGTATTGCAAAACTGTGTTACAGATTCCACAGATGCTGTTGGGTTTAGTGATGGATTTTGTAGGGGCTGGTGCAACAGGAATATTTCCCCCCCTCCCAGCCCAGCAAGGTGGGGAATGCACAGAGTTTTCTGCTCTCTGGGGAAGGAAACTTGCAAGGTGGAAGAATAAGATCTGTCTGTTCCCCTGAAGCTGCTCACCCAGGTGGCAGGTGTCCTTTTCTTGGCAGTGGTTGCTCAGATAATATATTTCTTTCCAAAGCTCCCTCATTTAGGGTGTCCTGGGTGTAGGTAGCTTCCCAAAGGCGGCAGCAGTTCAAGAATGGCATTTCTCCCTCAATGCCCAGCCCCAGGCTCCCACCCGGACAGCCCAGCAGGGAAAATGATTGCTTTTGGGCTGAGCTGAGGCACATGCAGGTCTCTGCCCTGACACAGGTTCCCCCGCAACAGTATGAGCTAGGGGCAGCCTGAGGGAGGTGGTGGGACACAAGAGGATGTTACCCCAACAAACCATCCACCCGTGCTGCACCCAGAAGGGAAATTACATACTACGGTTTTAATTAATCCAGCAGTGCTCACAGCCCACTGCTGCCAAAAGACACTGTTTCCCTCCTCAGTGCTTTCCCCTTTATTCGGGGCTTTACCCATCCTCAAAAGTGGGTATTTTTGGAGTGGTTTGGGGTTTTTTGGTTTTGTTTTTTGCTTTTCTTTTAATTGTTTGGGTTTTATTTGCAGTCGGGTTAGTTGTCCACTGATTTAATGAGCTGAACCCACCTGGCACCAGGCAGGTACCAGAGCTGGCAGGGGATGGGAGAGCACCACAGGGAACAAGCCTGAGAAGAGGAGGGTGGAGGGGAAGCAGCACTGAGCAATTAGATCAGCTCAGCCACTCAGTCTTCCCTTGTTATCTCCAGAAAAGGCCCCAGCTGGGGGGGGGGCTCCCAGTGACAGCCCTCTCAGGGGGACACGAGCTGGTTTCCCCAGATGGGAAGCAAGGGAAGTTATTACTGACTGGGAGTGTAAAAAGTGTCCTTTTTATTCTAGTGAAAAGGAAAACCTGCAAATGAGCCTTTTAAGCCTGGAATATCAAAATTCAAATTATAAAGAGAGCCACTGACGCCCGCTGAGTGCTCAGTGCGATAGCACTTGCTTCCAGTTTGAGGCTACGAGATCCTTCCCACAGGAGCAGCCCGGGACCACTCTCTCCAGCTTGTTCCTGTCCATCCTGGGAAACTGCCCGGCCACCCCACCGGGTCACAGTGCTGCCCTACAACCCCAGCCCCTGGCATCTGCCACCATAGAGGAGACTGAGCAATGGAAAACCCAAACTAATAAAATGCAGCAGGCAAGAGGGAAGAACAGCTTCTTTGGATTGTTTAATCTCCCATTGGGTTGAAGTAATTTGAAGATACCGTGTATCATTAGCATTTCTGTGAAAGAGTGTGACCATTTGAAGTGACACACGTGGGCTCCCCTTGCACAGGTTTCTCTGAAAGATGAATTTTCACTTATGACGTCTTAAAAGGAACTTGCACACTGAACACAATGTCTCCACTCAGCCCATTCCTGCAAGAAGAATCATCTCAAGCAGCTGTGGGCTCATCTCACCCAGGAGAGGAGGGAGGGAAGGGGAGCTGGCAAGGTACAAGTGTGTCTGGGTCACTTTAGGGCCAATCCTTGAAACACTAAAAGAGGGGAAGACACAAAACTCAAGATGACTGGCTCAGACTCTGGAGAATTTTAAAAATAACACATTCTGGCATGTTCCTGCATCTTCAGGCTGCATTTTGGTTTGTGCTGCCATTGTCTTCTGGCCAAGCAGTTATTTACTTTGTTTTAAAACTGAAACTGAGATTTACATAAAGTCCTTTTATTCCAGAGACACAAAGTTTCTGGAAAAACACCAAGTAAAGAGCTCAATTTTTCACAGCAAGCTGTCTCAAGAGAACACCACTCCCACGCAGGCTGCTCACCCCAGCCCAGGCAGCTGCAGGACCTCTGGCATGGTGGGAGAAGAGCTGGGAATGGTGGTAGCTGGGCAAGCACATGGGCAGAGGGCATCAGGAAGGAGGAATGTCCTGGCTGAACAGGATGCCAGCCACATCTGCCACCCTCACACCAGACCCGTCATGCCACAGCATCCTCCTTCACCAGTGTCAGAACTGCCCTTTGCACCACGTTTTGGCGCAAGTGAGTCCCTCTGACATACCCAGCAAGCTAGGGCAGGGAAGGAAGGACAGGCAGGAGCACCCACCTCCAGTGTTCAGCTGGCAATAGAGAAAAGGCTCTGTGGGTTCAGCTTGTGGCTCATTAGAGACCAGCATGGACCTGGATGTGACCACGTGTGCCTGCCCAAGGTCACCTGCAAGGCAGAGGGGGGGCTGCTCTGCCACAGGAGCTTGTCTCCAGGCCCATGGCAATTTCTTCCTCCCACATCCATCCCTGACACCACGCAGCTGTGCGCTTCCAGCTCAGGCTGAGCACTCTGCACAAACATCAGCACGGTGGGAAGGAAGCACTCAGCACCCGGTGAGCCCAAGGACAACTCCCCCGGCCTGGTGCAGCTTCTCACCCCATAACTCAGCCTCTCAAAGCCCTTTTCCTTCCCTTCAGGGCTGGTCTGCAGAAAAGGACCAAAAGGTTGTTTTGATGTTTATGTTGGGGTTGTTGTTTTGTTTGTTTGTGTTTTTTTTATTGGCTTTTTTTAAAACCATACATTTCAAAGCTAACAATTCAAAGAAAAAATAAACATCAAAAAAGTATTTTCACTGTGGAAAGCTAGTATTAACTATGGAATCAATGTATTTGGAGTGTCTGGAAGGTAATGATGCAGTGTAACAGCTGGAAGTGAAGGGAAGGCCCTAAAACAAGGTGGCACCTCCCTTGTACAGCCCTGGCCATATGCCCAACATGGCACCCCGCTGCTGAGCTTCACCACTCGACCAGGCAGACCAACACCTTCAAGTCTTGATCGCGTCTTCCTTCTGGGGGACTAAGGAGGATCCAGGAGCATCTATCAGTCCTGGTTTGCTCTGCTCCCCAGGTGAGCCTGCCCTCCATTACACCAGTTAACACTCGACAGCCAGCACCCCAATGCTAAAAAAATAAACCACCCAAAACAAACCCACAGGGAAAAAAGTTTCTTTTTTCTGTTCTTCCAGGTTTTGTCAATGCTGCCTCGCTAAGCAGCACCATGTCCCTGAAGACCATGCTATGGCAGGCCCACAGTAACGTTACCCAGTGCTGGGGACCACATGGCTGCTGGCAGGTCTCTGCACCCTCCCTGCTAGCCAGCCTCCTGGTGGCCACAGCCCTGCTCTCTTCCCACTGCCAGGGGCTATTTCTGCACTCCAAACAAGCCAGGTCCAGCAGTACAAACTGCAGTTACACCAGGACAGCACAAGCCCATGATCCACAGCCCCCATGTCCCACTCCAGCCCCATAATGGCCCTGTCATTCCTCCCTGCACTTTCCGGCAACCATATGCAGGACAGGCCATGTCCCTGGTGGGGGTGCCTTGTGAGAAGTGAATGAGCTCTGCAGGGAAGGGTTCCTAGTTTCCACATAAAGCACTGGCTGAGAGGAGGAACAAGGAAAGGAGCGCTCAGGCCAGGAAGGAGCGGGGACAAGGGCATGGTGTGCTTGAAGGAGAAGTTTGGGGCAGGCTGGCTTGTGCATCATGCCAATTACCAGGCACAAAGCTCAGCTATTCCAAGCTGCTGGGCAGCAACGGGCCCATGAGCCTCCCCTGGGGGCCTTCAGTGCCCCGAGGCAAGGCACAAGCATCTCAACTCATCTCAGCATCCTCAGAAAGTCAGGAACTGTAACTGTTTCAAAGCCTCTGACTAAAACATGCTCCTTAAGCTACCTAGAGGCACAGCAGAATTCTCTTTAAGCACTAGAATACTATATACAATATTATTCTTTCCTTGCACGGTCACAGGCTTGGTCTGGCACGGATACACACCCAACAGCAGCTCACTGGGGTTAAAGCCCTTCATACCTGCCAGCCAGGCTTAATAATTCCAGCTCCTAAGGACAGTCCTAACCCTATAACATCGCCTTAAAAAAAAAAGAAAATCATTCATAGCTTGCTTCTACCAACAGCAGAGGAAAGCAGGTTGTATCTCTCCAAACCCATGAACCCCAGGAGGAAAGGGACAGCCCTGCTCTCACTTTGCCTTCATCCCTGCCAGCCACAAGGGCACGGAGCTCCCCAGCCTTTGACCAGCTTCCTGATGGTTCTTTGCTAGACCTCACCCAGCTGAGACAGTAAAGCGAGGACGTTGCTCCCCACAGCACGCAGGATCCAGCCCTTGCTGCCTAGCCCTAGTAGTACTAGCTCTTGGAGGCAACAGGGTAAACCAGATGTAGGTGAAACTCCACAAACCACGTCATCCCAGTTTAACAGCACTGAAGGAAGAGACCCTGCTTACCTCACACTGCACTGGTCTGTGCTTCCTTGCTGCTTGCTTTGTGTCAGCTTCAGATCTCTCTGTGAGCCAATATCACTGTCTAAAATTGCAGAAAACTAGCCCAGTAGAAAAACTAGGCTCATTAAGGTAGATCAGATAACAAAAACACACAATGAACAACAGAAGAACCACACAGGCAGGGCAGTAGAAGGTATAGATAGACATGGATAACCAGAATTTATAAAGCTCTTCCTGCTCATCAGCAGGAAACTATTCCACTGTGCAAAAGCACTCAAATTTGCTTAAATTAGTGCTCAGCTGTTGCTGAGCCAATCTAGCTTTGGGATCCTGCTGAAATGGGAGGCACCTGGGTAGTAAGAAGCTTGGTTGCTCACCTGGGAAGGAGGAGCCCTGGGGGGTGCTGGGTCCTAGGCAGGTCTAAGGTGGTCCCTGTTTGTACTGGGCTCCTTGCTGGGTTTGAGGGAAGCTCCTCTCTATCTCCAGTAGCAGGTGAGGTTGAGGGGTGAAGAAGTGGCTTCTTGATGTCTTCCTGACGCGTACAACCTCTGTGGCAGGATCCCAGGCATGAGCGGACACTGGTATTGCCTGTCTTATACCTGAGAATTGACTAAAAAGCTGATTTTTTTCCATCTGATCTCAACTAGGAGCCTTACTGACATGGGTGCAGTCTCTCCCTTTGCTTGGTGCCGTCTCTGTACTGCAGTGCTCCACTGTGTTGCTTCTCCAGCTCAGCCCCAGCCTCTTCCCAGCCCCTTGTGCTGGTAGGTGAGGTGCAGGTTGCCTGAGCCACTCCTTGGTCACTTTGGTGAGCTTGATGTCCTCAGTTATTTTCAGATACTTTTGCTGCCTAAAAAGCAATTTAGAACTCAGAATGGTAGCACTGAAGATGCTAACTTGCTTAGTTAAATGGATTTTTAAGGGGAAAAACCCCTCAACATTAATAATTTAATTGACTTACAAGTTCAACTTGTATCAGTGAAGTTTTACTGACTTTTACTTACCTGTGCTTTACCCAACCATGATTTACTAATGATGAAAGAGCAGCATAAAACTTCTCAAAGTTAATAGAAACTCTAGGCAAACCTACTTTCGGAATCTCCCTGTGATTTTACTTCTTTGTCTCTCAGACTCTTTTTTAAAACACTTGAAAATTAAATCAAGGCAGTTGATTTAAAGGCTAAAGTCTTTATTTTAAGCCAAGCTTTACCCATCAGAACCTGGTGAGGATTTGAATGATCCCATTTGGATGGAAAAAGATATGCTGTGGCTGCAGTCAGTTTTTATGATATCAACGAATTAATGGTAACGTCTGTTTGTAGCTCATTTGACTATCAGATGGAACAGTACTGGCTGGATTCCCTGGTTTATGGACGTGGCCTTGCTGGCACTCCCTCCTTCAAAATAAAGCTGTTCCAAGGTTCAAGGCTGCATCTGAGCTCTTATCAAATCCAGAGTTACTGCTCCCTCTAATCTGTTACTGTGAGCATTTTATGATATCAAAGACACTGTTGGTTGGGATTTCTTTAAAATCAATAGGGCAGTCTATTTGAGCCCTGCTAACGAGAGGAGAATCTTATTTGTGGTTTGTTTCTATTTTTAATATCAATGCAGCAACTGAAGGAAACTTTTGATACATCATACTTAATTTCTTTGCAAAAGGAACAAGTGGAACACACGGACCGTATTCTGGAAAAATAAAATCTTTTGGCTGCAAAATTAAAATCAATATTATATGGAACAGTTTTTTCTAATTCACTTGGAATCTCAAGTTTTTTAAAAAATAATTCAGATTTAAAAATGAAAAGTTTTAAATCAATAGATGCTACAGACATGATTTTCTGAAAATCCATACCACATTCATACTACTGAAATGTTATTTCAAAGAACTGATATTCTCTCTTTCAAATAATTCACTACAAAAAATTGAGAATTATATTGATATAATACAAGTATATAAAAACTGTTACAGAAAATGAGTGTATTATTGTATGAATATTGTACTTGTTTACAAGTAGTGAACAGACTACTTGTAAAGAAATGCTCCAGCTGTTATTCAACAAAATAGCTAAGGACGTGCTCAGTTTTAAGCAAAAAGACATGAGGTTTTTTCTTTTGCTTTAATCTAAGGCACCTAAGTACTTTGTTTAAGGGACACCGGGATGTACTTAAAAGAAAATAGGAGAAAATTATTTCTGACGGACACTTGGTGGCAGCTTTTATCTGTAGGCTTAATAGCTGTTGCCACTTAACTTCACTGCTTTGCTTTTATAGCGGGGGACAGCCAGCAAACACAGACTATAAACAACTGGGGGATGTTTTCCCCAGAAGATCTGGTCAACAACTTTTCTTTGATCACAAAAATATTTTCCCACGAACACTAAAATCAACAGAAATATTTATCTACTGAAGCAGACAGATTTTTGTTGTTCCTTTCCTTTAGGAAAACAACCAAGGAACAAAAAATTTGTGAGATTCTTTTGCAAATTCCAGTGCAGAATGAGTGGCAATTTTTTTTTTTAAATGCCTAATTCTAAAAATGAAATTTTAAATGGGATAGCCATTGCTAGGCCTGGTAAATGTTCTCATGAAAACTCTTTGTCCTTAATGGATCAACAGTGAGATTTGGGTATAAAACAGGTTGCGGTGGTGATTTTGGCTCCTGGAATTGCTGAAGCAGAACGCTAAGAAAGACTTGTTGAAAGATTTCAGGTCAATCTGCTGAAATATCCCCTGGACTATCAACAGGACCCCCGGAGGCCTGGGAATAAAGCTGTGTGGTGCCTTGGGCTCTTTGGGTATAAAACTTGGAAAGGATGAGGGTCTTTGGGCTCCCAGGGCAAGGCAGTGCCCGAGACTCAGTCTTGAAGCTTTAGCCAGGCTGAGCTCTGGTGGCAAACCACAAATCCCCAAGTTCTGTGGCTGCACGTCAGGGTCCCGCTAGGGCTCTGTGTAAGAAGGATGGGACCCACCCCAAAGACATGAGACGTGGGCTATGCCTGTAGCACAGAGAACGTATCCTCTGCTAAGTCCCAGCTCAGTGTCTGCACAGGACAGAGCTGCTTTCTGGCACTTGTGAGAGGGAAACCTTGACATGTGGCCCAAAAGGGAGCTGTGCTCCTGCCAAACCTCGCACTCAGACACGGGAAAGCACTACTACAGGGTTCTGGCAGCTGAAAATAAGGCATCTTGTACGGGGAATCGTAAACCAAGGGAAAAGTCGATCTCTTCTGTTAATAATGAGCACATTTATTGAGTATTCAGAGCCTTCGTTACTGGGAGAAGCTTTAGATTTCATTTCCTCCGGCAATTTTGCTTGCACTACCCTTTCTAGTCCAGCTAGGAAGGCCACTACAGGCAGCAGAGCCAAGTCAGCTGCCTCCGGGTGTTGCTGTTTTGCCCGAACGCCCCCCGGTTCGGCGGCTGCTGGGAGAGGGCCATCCCATCCCATCCCATCCCATCCCATCCCAAACCACCCCACCCCGCGGGGCCGGGGGCTGCCGGAACACCGCACAGGTGCTCCTGCCGATAGAGCGCGGGGGCACGGCGGGGAAAAAACTGCCTCTTGCCTGAGGCAGCCAGCTGTTAATTAGCGCCAATTAACCTAAGAGCCAGACGGGAGGAGGGGGTAGCCTCACCCCCCTCCCGAGGTTGCGGGCAGCGCTCCCGCCGGCACTGCCGAGCCGGGCCATGGCAGCCGCCGCCGGCACGCCACGGCGGGCGATGATGGCTACCGCCGGCGGGCGGTGACCGCTCCGGCCGGCCCCGGTCCCGCCTGGGCGGCGGGTGCCCGCTGAGGGGCTGCTCCCGGCGGCCGGGGCGTTTATAGCAGCGCCTTAAAGGTAGTAAATAAATGCCCGCGTTGAGCGATGATCATTCGCGGGGCGCGGGAGGCGGGCGGGGGCCGGTGCGGCGGGTGGGGGCCGGCGGAAACGGTCGCGGGGCTGCGGGCGACTTGTCCGGTTTGTTCTCCCTCCCAGCAGAGCAGAGCGGCCCGTCTCTTCCAGACCTTTGTCTGGATGGGAAGAAAAAGGATGGAGGAGCAGTGGTGGAAAGGGGAGCTGGCAGCAGACATCCATCAGACCTTGAGGACGAAGGTTGGGTCCCACTTTGTTCTTTTCCCTCCTCCTCCTCCTCCTCTCTCCCCCCCTTCCCCCGGCGCTTCCCTCGCCCGCAGGAGCGCCCGGGCTCCGGTCCCCGGGGAGGGAAGGGGCGTTGAACAGCCCGGGCTGAGGGGGTCGGTGCGGGAGGACTCGCCTCCCGGCGGGTCTCAGAGGGGCAGCTCTGCCCGGGGCTCTTCCCCGCGCACAGCTTTTTGGCCGAAACTTGTTCAAACCCCAACCTGTGCGAATTCCTACTTAAAAAAAATATCTGCCTGGGACTCTTCAGTAGCTTTCGTGTAGGCGGGGGGGGGGGGTGTGTGGTGGTGGTGGTGGTGACCCCTCGCATTAAACGCGAAGGGGATGCTCGTGTTGACCTGCAAAAAATCAGCGTGTCGTGGCCTCTGGAGAAATCCCGTTGTTTCTTTTTCAACAGATAAACGTTAAAGTTGAGTAAAAGTTAGGATCCCGTTTCTTGGCAGGCTGTAGAGGAGCTGAAGGATGTACGGATGTGGCTTGTAATGGTTCTTCTAGAAGTTGTAGTGTATCGTTTACGCACGGTATAGAAAACCAGTAAAACGTCCTGCAACAAGGAAAATAGTGCTGTCGCTGTTTGGTGAGTTGGTGTATGGAGAAGAGGTAGAACTAAAGCTGTTCGTTCACTTTTCACGTGTCCTTAGGTAGACTCAACTCTAGAGAAAAGCTCTAAATGCAGTTTGGTAATCTTAAGTTAAAGTGATGAAGTTATGGCTAACAAAGTTAATGCTTTGGACATTCTGTTCCCTTTATTTTCTTTGCAGGCATTTAGCAATAACTTATGTCAGGTGAGTTAATTGTTATCAGGACTCTGAGAGGAGGTTGGTTTGTTGTCATGTCCTTCAGCTGAGGCAGGTCTTCCTGGCCCTACAGTGGGGGGAGGAAGAACTGAGAGAATCCAATTGATGGAGTGTTAAAAGGTCGGGGGAAGCTTTGATTATTGTGTTGTTTGGGTTTTTTTAGTGTATCCACTACCTTTTAATTAACTCACTCTTCACCCTGCTTTCTGGATGCATCTGACAAGTCTAGATTGCTAAAACTTCTTCTTTGTATGTGGATACTAACTTAGGCCAGCTGAAATGACAAGAATTGCTTAAATTCAAAGAACTTGCAAAGAGGGAGAAGGGTCTCTGGGCTGCTCTGCTTTTTCTACTCTGAAGAAGGTTCACAACTCTCTTTAATCCAAATTCTGTTCACTTTTGAGGATGACTTTTTTTGAAGCAAGTACTACATAAGGATCTAGAGTGTAAGTATATCAGTCAAAAATAATCCTGCCCCTGAAACTACTTTGGTTCACTTCTTGTGTTCCCCCCCTCAAGTACTGCTCTGCAGAAACAACTCTTGACTATATTGCTAAGGTTTGCTTTTTTGATGTCTGAAGTCTCAGAATTTACTGTAGAATGTTGTGGAACTCCTCAAAAGGATAAGTAGTTTTGAGGTACTGAAGTCAGTTTTGCGAGCATGGACTAGTTTTAGGGATGCTTATGGCCACTGCATAGAACAAAGTAAGTATCAATAGTGGCATCCCCACTCCAGGGTATTAGTGTGTTAGTGCATTATTAGTGTAGGAGCAAGCTAATACTGGAACACAGAAAATTTGGGCAATGGTACCCTCAAGCCTAAGTGACCTCTCTGGTTTAAGAAACTTGCTGAGGAGTCCTTCTGTGGAACAGTGTCTGCCTCTGGTCTTGGGTGAGAAGAAGCAGGTCTTAGTTCTAGCATGTGAATCTGATGAGAAAGTTAAAGATACTTGTCAAGGAGTTGAAATGCATGTTGCAGGCTATACTGCTTTTTTTTGAAGAACACGCTTAAAGTCTGGGTTTAAGGTAAGGAATAAAATGTCCCTTTTAAATAATAACTCCCTAACACAACTGAAGGATCTTTAGAAACACTTTTTTCCAGAATAATTTGGACACACAAATAGAGGAGATGTATGCCTACTGTGGAACAGCCCATGTTTTATGTTAATAACCAGAAAAAATGTTATGCCATCCCTCCCATCCCCCCGGTTGGATTTGGGAGTTCTGCTTAACCTCTTTGAAAGTTGGTGTCCTTTGTGACAGATGTTGTGTGCTGTATCTGATGGATACGTTCTGCATGAGAGCAGACACTGAATGCGTGTTGTATACCTGGCTTCTGATTCAGAGAGGGCTGAAAGATGCTGTGAGGCTTTGTGACTTCCCAAAGGCTCCAGCTCAATGTGGAGGAAATTAATAGCCCCTGAATTGTCTGACCAGTAAAATATCTGTGCTGTGATTACTGGGATGTAGTGTTAAGCTTAGTGGGACTGTATTGTGTTAGTTATTGAGCGTGCTGACCTAGTGGAGCAAAACGCCTAAATTCCAAAAGTGCTACACACATCCTTAGACTTAAAATGAAAGGTTAAAGTATTCCCCTGGATTAGATCAGAACACTAAACCTGTTGCAAACCGAGCCAGGAAGGAAAACAAAAATTGGAGCATGCTGTGTGTGTTTGTAGGAGAAGAATCTACACCCACCAAGCCAAAAAAAAGTGCTGTGTGTATGCATTGATGCTTTCTGGTATTTCATCTACTTCTGCAGCAGCCCTGCGATACTGGTCATGGGGAGGTACTGGTTGTGCCAGGCAACTGACTTCCATGTCAGAAACCAGAGACCTCTCTGAACTGTGGTGGGACTAGTGCAAAATCTGCACGTAACACTTCTGGCTGCTTCAGCAGCCCTGAATATTCCATGTGTGGAGAGCTGAGGAACAAAGCAATTTTGGGGGTTGTTTGTTATTTGAAGTTGAGGAAATACCTGTCTTTAGAGGGCAGTCTGTGTGTCCCAGAAATAAGCGATGTCTGTTTGCTATTCCTCCCCCATTTTTGTGCGTATGTTGAGCAGTTTCCTTCCAGGATATGTTCATTTCCTGTAATTAATGAGCATTACTAGATCTCTCTGCATTTCCGTTTTTATCTCTTGCATAGCTTCTCAGAGCAGGGCCAAATTTTACAGGACATGTTTCTTGTGAATTTAAAAGTTTAATAAGTGTAACTCGATCTTTTTAAAGGCAGTCCAGATTACTGTCTGCAGTTCCTTTCAGCCAGGTGAGGAGAGCTGATCCTCTCTCCGCTCATCTTGTTAAGTGGTAAAAATGTCTGAGTGATTTCCTTCAGGTGAAAGCTCCTCCACGCCTGTCTCCCACCTCCTCTTGGTTTAAAGATCTTAATGAGGAAATGCTGTTTACCACCATGATGTGCTTTCATTCTATTTTGAGGTGCAGCACTTCCCTCAGCTTTGCCCATGGTGTCAGTTTGGACTGTGGTCTCTGAAGCAGAAGCGTTATCCACACAGGGTTTGATGTGAGGGGCTGTTTTCCTCACTGGCCTTTGGATACTGTCACCATAAGTGCATTTCTTGCAGTTTTAAATCATCCTGTTAGAAGTAGTGCAGGATCCTGTTACTACCTTTCTTCAGTAAAAATACAACCTCTTCTCCCTGCACCCAGCGTATGGCCCTGTGTTTTCTTAGTTGTGCCAAAGCATGTAGTTTACTTGCCCTGTTGGTAGCGTGAAGGTCTTCATGTAACGGGTACTGTTTTATCTTTTAGCCTGTAAGTCCATTCTTGCCCTTGTTGTTCTAAAAACCAGTCATCCCTTCAATGCTTAATTAATTAAATGATAAACTTGATATATTCAGATCTGCCTGGCACAGCCTGAAATGCAGATTGGCGCAGATTAGGCAGTTGCACTGTGAACAGAGGGATGGGCGTTGTGTAGGTGCTGCTTCTGGGTTTTGTCTTTAAAACAGTATCTAGACAAGAACTTCTAGACTAGGTCCCAGATACAGCACAAAACTTTCTGCACGTCCACAGATATTTCATTTAATAGAGAGCATAAAACACTAACATTTCATTCTGATGCACCTTTCCAGTTTGAATCAGCTGAGAAAGAAAGTAGGTGTAATGTGCATTGAGGTGTATTAATATCAGGTGGTTTAATCCAAGACTGTCAGCCCAGCAACAAAAGGATAATCTGTTTACTTAGTAGAAAACACACAAAACCCCCTACCTCTTGAAAACCAGCAACAACAGCATTACTGGTTGCTCACTGGAATTTGCTTATGTTATAGGTGGCACCGTGTGTATGGGGCTGAAAGGAACAGGTGTCCTAATAAAGTACTTGGTTATTCATGATCTCCCTCCTTTTTTCCTTAAAGTCAGAATTTCAAGTTTCACACCTTCTCAGCTGCTGAACTTCTGAATACTTTGAAGTGTGTAAGAAAGACTTAATGGAATGTTTGATAAAATACCACAGTGGAACGTGTGAAGTAATGGGTTTTCAAGCACAGTACTAGTGCAACTTTCCCGCAAATTTCAAATGCCTGGGACTTTTGTGAGGATGCTGAAGGGTGGAGTGTATTCAAGCACAGAAAACTTTTATGTACAATTGAAATAGTCTTGGTCTGCCACAGGGTTTTTTTGTGTGAAACCTCAGTAGTATGCCTGAAATGTCTACACTAAGCTCAGATCTCAAGGAGCGGAGTCTGTGTTTTATCTGTAGATATTGTGAGAGACAGAAGTGGATGGCAGGGGAGATGCACAAAGAGCACAGAATGCAGTCTGAGATGGCCTTTAACGTAGGTAAAGGGGGGAAAACTATTGAAAGCTCTTTGAAAGAGTAAGTGAAACAACCCAACGTAAACCAAAGTTGTTGAGTAGGTTGGAACTTGAGGTTCTGTTTTACATGCTGGAGTTCTGGTCCTTTGTGGGAGAGGCACTTGAATTTGCTGCTCCTTTTGAGTGTACAGGAACAGTGGTAATAGAACAAAATCTTAATTTATGCTGTTTCTTTCATGCACCAGTGGAATGTATCTTAAATCAGTAAGGGTAGCTGCAGACAGCACTGATCTAGGCAGCGTAACAAGCGTACTTAAGCTGTTGGTCTGTCTGCCTGATTGGCCACTGTTGAATGAGGGGAAAAGTAAAAAGTGCATTGCCCATGTACTCTTCCTTATTAGAAAACCTCTGATTTTAAATTTTCACTGGAAATAATGAGAGGGACTGTCTGACATCGTCTTTGAAATGTGGTTCTGTCAGGTTTGTCTCTTCCTCCTACGTACTGCCAGATGCTGTGCAAGACTGGCACTTCTAAAACCTGATTAAGACTTGTCTTAAGAATGCTGTAACTTTCAGGACTCTGAGAGATGTAATTATGGCAGGGCTGAAAAGAGGAGTAATAGATCATGCAGTGAATCCTAGAACGTCCCTTATTGCTATATCTTCTAACAGGTATATTATTGGTCTCTCTTACAAGACGGCATGGCTTGTGCCCGCACAGATAAAGCGAGTGTGGCTGTTTCAGAGACCTTGACAGTGCCTTTCTGCTCTGCAAGAGCAAAACATGTCCTGCTGGCCATTCCCTGTGAGCACTGCCCTGCCAGCTATCTTTGCCCTTCCCTTTGAGCTTGCATGGCCAATGTGAAGATTGGTAACAGCTAAATGCATCAGCTGTACTCTGCTGTCGGACTGTTCACAAACACATTAACTCTTAGCCTTTCTGACCAATTAATTAAACTGCAGTCAGCTGCCTAAGCAGAGAAACATTTACCAGCAAGGTTTGTATCATTGATTTTGTTACTGGATAGTGCTGCAGTCTGTGCAGGGGTGGAAGGATTGGTTCTGTGGGGGAGAGAGAATAGCATGACAATGGTAGCAGAATTAAATTGGCAGTATGCTGCCTAGTCTACTGCGAAGAAGCATGCTGACTGCTCCAAACTTCCAAACTCCTATTACAAAATAGTACAGTCTAAATTTTTCTCTTATATCATCTTCTTGCCTGTATAAATAATGCATTATAGAGGAGTTAGCTTTTAGTGGTTTTTCATGCGTGGTGCAATAATCGTATGGAAGAGATCAATTTGTCAACTTACTTCCACTGGTGGAAAACTGTTTGCTTAGAACACAAAACAGGAAGGAGTTTGTCTCTTTCAAAGACCCAGTGTTAATAGCCTGCTAGATAAGCTTTCCCTTTATTTTTAATCTATGGCCATTTCTTTTTCCTGTTCTAATGCCAGCAATTTTGCAGTATTTGTTATTCCTACTATAGGATTTTTTAAGAATCTGGTGGAGGTCCCGTACATGCTACTTTTCCAGAACATGCAACATACAGAGACTTAAATAATCGCTGAAGTTACCATGTTTTTTTTACTAGTTCTCTGACTTAAATACTCAGTAGCCTCTCCACTCTCCTGTCCCTTTTTTTTTTTTTTGAGTGCCTTATGTTGACAACACACAAGTGGTGTCTTAAGCTTGTATACTTTTCCCCTGCATTAATAAAAATCATGGAGAACTTGGTGAAACTAAGTTATACTTCACTGGGTATCTTTGATCATCAGCTGGAATCTTTTTTTTTCAGATTTTGGGTTGGGAGCAGTGGTTAATATCTGTGAGCTGTGGTAGCCCGGGCCATACACTGCATTCTGTTTACATATCCAGAAACAGAAGCAGATAATAAGATTTTAAAAGAATAATAAGGAGAGAAATATGAAATTCATAGTAGTAAATGAAGCCTGTGTCTGTGTAGGGGAGTATTGCAATAGCTGTTTCTAGATGAATAGGATTTACTGTTACTGCATAGCTGTGGTTTAGGTGCTTCATTTTGCTCCAGAAATAAGAAAGTAATGTACCTGCTGTCCAGAGGATGCAGCTCTCTGGAGATGCCTGTGTGCACCAGCTGCAGTTGTGGGGTGTCAGGAGATGCTGCATATTTGGCCTGTGGCACAAAACAGACTGACTGAAGTCCAAGTGCATCAACATGGTGGAAAACGAAGTTCAGAACTTGGGTGTATTTGTTAGAGCATTTCATTTTCCTTGTCAAAAAGCCTGTGAGTCTTTTTAAAATACCTTGATGAATTCCACTTTTGTTCTGGGAACGGATCGTTATTAGTGTGACTTATTACCATAATGTCACATCACTTGCTAACTTTTCTACTGCTAACTTTTTTCTCCTGATTGCTTGTCAGTTCATTACTGGCTTTGTATCAGGGGGAGAACAGTTTTACTGAAAAGAAATTGGACAGAAAAAATGTACCCGTGGAACTTCTTGCCATGTTGAACACCAAAGCATCTGATGTGGTACTCTGGTGATGGTAAGTGCTGGGTAAACCGGTCTGCATCAGCTGTTGCTTTACAGGAGCTGGAGGAAGTGATGCTGTTAAGTTTTCTTCCTCTCCCCTTCCATTGCTATTTGCCTATTTTAGTTCAGATGAAAGCCTAGCCTTCCCGTGGTTGCTCAGAAGTCTTAGTTGAAGTATTCTTGCCTAGAGTCTCCTTTAGGGATGGATTCTGAAGTGCATTTGCTCAGCCCAGTTACAAAACCCGATGAGATCTTGTCTCCTGAGCTCAGGAAATGGATGGTGCCAGCTGCAGTGGTCAGGTTACTGGTGATGAGCTGTGTCTCTGGTGAATGAATGGCTAATGTCTGGAGCCTGGCTGTCTTTCAGATGTGATTGCTGAGGGTGATTTGTTGTCTTTAACACCACTTTAAAATGTTTACACTGATTCCCTTCTACCAACTTCAAGATCTGACCTTCCAAAAGGAGGTGGCATCTTAAAAATTGTCCTCTCTCTTAACACCGACTCTGAGTCCAAGCCTTAATTTTCAGGTTTTGAGATTAAGTGATAATCCCTTTAAATGATGGGATCTGACTTTCTGGAGGTTTTTGTGGAGAGGCACTGATCAATATGTCGAGCAAAGCTTGTTAAGTAATTTCCAAGACACCTGTGAGCTTCTGCGCTGCTGCTTTTAGCATTTCAATGTGGCAATTGCTCAGTAGCCCGAAGCAAAGTTGTTGAAGTAGATACAGATGAACAAGTCAAAGATAGCAGAAGCAGCATGTGAAAGGGTAATTCCAGCAGACGGCAGGACTCCCAGTTTCTTCTCTTTTGGTTTACTGGAGATAGAGGGGGAAAAAATTAAACAATGGAAAGGATTATTTTTTTTTTGCTCCCCAAAAGTTCAGTTTCTTTCAGTTATATTTGCTGATCCTGCATTGCTATCCCCAGAGCAGCAAAGGCATTGTTTTAATTCAAAGGAGTCTGTTGGGTTTTTTGTTTGTTTTTTTTTTTTTTTTCTTGATGAACTGATCTAAAGGCCCCCGTGGGGGGTTGATGGAGAGGGGTGAGTACCCGGAGCCGCGTTGATAACTGCGAGGCTGCTATTCAGCTCCGGCATCGTTACACCAGGTACCGCCGGCTTTCCTTTAAATCTCGCCAGTTCAGACCGATCTGTGAGTGTAAAAGCAGCCCTACTGAACTACTTACTAGCTGCTCCGCAGGGCAAGGCTCTGGCCTATACACAGGTAATTACCCTGGATCAATTAATACCTAGGAACGTGATCTTTGTAAGAAACCACAGCACGTGGCTCTGTGCCTCCTGCCGTTAATCCTGAAGCCGAACCCTGTCTGTGCTGTCAGGTCTCGGTACAGGGAAGCCCACGGGGGGATTTTGGGTGAACAAAATGGGAATGCCTTTCCCTTACACCCTTCGCTAGTTACCGATTTAAAAAAAATAACAACAAAAAGCAGATGTTTTACAGGGGGGTAAATGTCTGTGTTAAAACACTAGCAGAATAACCCCATGGGTTTAAATGCAGTGCTTTGAATGGTCTTTGCATTTTCTAGTGCAGTGGGCTGAGCAGGGGTAGCTCTACACTCTGAGCATCCCAGGTTTGGACACAAATCTCTGGATCTCTGCTTTCATTCTGAGCCTCTGATGCTCACCCACTGAACCGTAACACTCAGACATATCAGATTTTTTGACTAGATATATAGCTGGAGTTACTGTTTATTTCTAGCATTTGTTGTTACGGTCTAAAAAATAAATTTCACTTTAAATATGTATGCTGACTTCAGAGTATATAGTATAATTCTGCTGGGAGGCTTAGCTGTTGAAACAGGAAAAATTTTTTTTCAAAAAATCAAACTTGAAGCTCCTACAAGTTGCCTAGAAAAAACAAAATATTTCAGAGGTAGAATTGCCACCTGATCTTATGATAGCTTGGGCTTTGTATAGACATCTTAAAAAAAAAAAAAGGCAGTTATTTTAACTGATGTAAGCTCTGAGCTTGAAACCATTTCTGCCAGAACATTCATGGTATGGGTATGCTCTGTATTCCGGCTCTGAACATGTGTATGTCAGTTGTACTGACAGATTGAAATCTCTGTACATAAGGCAATTGAAAAATCAAATTTATGGGTGTTTTTTGAGTATAAACAACGGGGGGCAACATGTTCTATTGTCTCCCTGCTTTATAAATTGTTACTGGTAGGCGATTTCTTTATAATCCCCCAGTAAAGGCTGTCCCAGGTTTCAAAGGGCTGTTTGCCTGTCCACAGCGTGTGTCTGTTCAGTCCGGAATGTGGTTTTTTTTTTTTCCACTGACTTTCTTAAAAAGGCCTGGGAAGCAACCCTCTGTACCAGCGCTGGGCTTGCGGGCTCTGTAAGCTGCTGCTCGTGCTGGAGCTGCCCTGGACCCCAGTTACGGGTGCCCCTCTGAGCCTGATTGTGCAGCTGGTTTTTCCCTGATAAGTTGAACCTGCTCATGGAATGTCTCCTTCCAGGGGATGAAAGGAGCATGGGCAACCACCATGCCGGCTCTGCAAGGTGGTGCCTCTTCTGAAAATGGGGTACCGGTGCAGTTATGCCCTCTGAATGCCTTTTTTTTTTCCAGTAGAATTATGTACTGCTTTGTATTCTGCTATAAAACACTGTACTGCTACTAATTTATTTTCAAATAATGTAATACCAAAATAACATATTATCTTAATGAATTACTGAGAGATACACCTTGCTGAAATGGTATTTTTCTAATTAATGTCTATCAACGTGTATTCTGCCCATTTTAATTCTGTCTATGGTAATGGCACTAGTAGATGACCACATCTAAAATGAGAAAGTGTCAGCTTTTAAGTGACATGAGCCTGTTGCAGGTATTCCAAGGATCTTTGCTCCTTCCCTTATCCCACCCTTTGCATGGTGGCTACAAACTTGTGTGTGAAAACCAACCCTTGCAGGTGAAGATCTAGCATAGGTAGACCAAAAATTTATATAAATCTGCCTCTAAAATGAAAATATATGTATTACATGTGAAATACAGTCTGTCAGTTCAATAATTAGTTTTTATAATGCTGAAATAGGTTACTATAAAAAATAATGGCTTTTGCTATAATTAGAAAAGTCCAGTCATTCTCCTGTGGTTTTTTTCTTATTAACGGCTATTTTTGTTTCTTGCTGCAATCATGTACCATATGCATTTTTTTAATGTCAGATGTTATTTATTCTAAAGACCTATGCATTTTTTTGGCACAGGATGGAGTAACTTGGGCAACTGAGAAAAAGGCAATATCAGAGAAATGTATCTTGCCCTCATTGCCTGTGAAACTCTGTTAAAACCTTACTTAACAGTCCAATTTGGGTGAACAAAATTAAAACGGAGTCTGTCAGGAACAATTTTCGTGGCCAAGAATTTCAGTGTTCTGTAAAAAGCAACAGCAAGTTGTTCCTGGGTTGCAATGTTTGACCTTCTGTTTAATGCTTTTGAGGAAAGTGCATGGATGACCAAAGTATTAGAAGTTAACTGACTGCCAAAACACGCAGTAATGTAGCCCTGATTTCTGTGCCAGTCACAGTGCTGTAGCTGCTGAGCATTTGCCATAGCAGGTGGTGGGTGTTGGTTTGGGATTCCAGACACTGCAATGGTATTTGTTTCAGTACATCTTTTTCCTCCTCTTATTTTTCTTTCTTTTTTTTTTTTTTTTTTTCCCCCAATAGGAACTGAAGTTGCCTGTGTATAAGGCTCATTCACCACAGATCGGGATGCGCCGATACTTCATTGATCTCTTGACTGTCTTCAGCAGCCGTTGCGATCTCTGCCCTACAGCCCGGCATCTCGCTGTCTATTTATTGGATCTCTTTATGGATCGCTATGATACCACTGTCAAGCAACTGCACATCATTTCATTTGCCTGTCTTCTCCTAGCAAGTAAGTTGGATGCCATCTATTAAGGCTTTTTTTTTTTTTTTTTGGTCTGAGCAGATGGTTGTTTTCCTTATATATCATGTGCTGTTTTCTGTGTTAACAGCTTCTGCCTACTTAGGGTAAGGCCTGATAAAGTCCCAAGCGAAGGCATAAAACAGTCTGTTAATAAACTCCACTCAATTGTATAGCTTGTACTACGTATCTATACGCTGGTGTTAATGTGCAGAGGAAGTTCTGGCAACTGAAGCTGGGACAATGAAGATCAGGGGGTGGCAGGGTGGGAAGGAAGTGACAAGACTGGGAGAGGTTACTTCCAAGGAAGAGATGGTAGCAAGGAATGACATCTGTGTAACATGCAGCCTCTCTTGGAGATCCTTCCTTAGACATTCTGTACCTCTGCTGTGATCACTGGGCATAATCAGTTCCTTGCAAATCACAGGTTTTTTTATACAGGGGCCAAAGGAAGATTTGTTTCTGGAAGCATTTAATGGGTGTGTTGATAATGCTGGAATATATATTGCTTGTTCTGGGCTCCTATCAAATAGCTTGGCATTGCTGTGTAATATTAAAGTTTCAGTATGGGCATCCATTTAGCAAATGACTGAACGTTTGTCATTGGTTTCTTGAAAGATTCTCTGCAGCCTTTGCTGTGCAAGTGGAGGAAAACACATCAAGGAATTGCAGCCTACCCTTGCAGACTTACAGCTCTGTTTCCAGGTTACAGAGAAATTATCTTGCCCTTTGGGAGCCATGTAGAGCAATGCGCTATTGTGGACAACAAAAGTTATGCAAACTCTACCATTAACGGCTGAAAAGTGCAAGTGGTCATATTAGCTAAGGTAAAAAACATTATGGAGAGCCAGAAGCTCTTGAGGAAAGAAGGTGACACTATATGTTTACTCCTCAGGACATGAGATCGCTACTGCTTTTCCTTGCTGGTGGTGTTCTGAGAGCTTAATCTGCGGAGATAATGGCAATATAATATAAAACCCGTACACTTAGTGTGTCTAAGCATTGCTGTCTGTCTGACTCCGGAGATGAGAGTGAGTTCTGTGGAGCAGTTACTGGTTCATGTTGAAAAAAGGCCAATGTTAAAATCAGAATAAAGAAGAATGTAAATGGTTGCTGTAGATGCAGTCTTACAACAGCTTAAGTGACTCTCAGCTATTGCAGTTCTGCTGACCTGAACCTTTGGTGAGCTCCTTCAGACCAGCAGATTGGTAGAAAACCATCCCAGCTAACAGAAGTGTTTTCTTTATTTACCAGACTGGTATTTTTCTGGGGATCAGACAAGCTCCAGGCTGGTGCAATGGAGGGTGTTGGAACTAGGGCTGATTTGTAAATTGTTATGAAACTGTACCCTTAATTTCAGACACATCAGACTGAATGAAATACCAGGTTCAGGTAGGCTTGAGGCTGATTCCTGCTCAGAGGTGTACTCCTTCAGCTTTCAGACCGTCTCTTTTTCCTCATAACTACAAGATGCCTTGTAGGATTGCTAACTCTTTTTTTTTTTTTTTTTTTAGATTATCTTCCCAAGTGCATGGATAAATGTTACCCTCAGGAAAAGAGAATAGGATTTTCTGTAGATAAATCTGACAATTCCAAGTATACTCCTCCTCTGTTTTTCCCCAGCATAAATCGATGCTTCAACAGTTCTAATAACTTTTTGTTTAGATTTAGAGGAAGAATTCATAGCTNNNTAGTTTACATTTCTAGTGCTATGCAGATAGGATGACAATGATACCCTTGAACTTTGTATGAATTTTGAGTGTTGGTATACTGCTAAGATCTTGGGCAGAGGTTTTTCACTTTTTCACTCACTGTATGAGAGCTGGACTGCTGATTTTGGTAGCTCCTAGGATTTGAAATAGGAAAAAAGCTTTAAAGATTTTCCTTATGTAAATGCAACTTTAGGCCACCTCTGTGCAACTGTGAAGCAAAAGGAAGTTCACAAACTGATAACACCGGAGGGAAATGTTTTGCAACTTCTGCCTGTTTAAAAAAAAAAAAAAGGCAATTTGCTTAAAAGAGCAAGCCTAAGTCTAGTGAGCAAATGAGTGTGAAACCTTCTTAAAATTAAGATTAGAGCAATGCAGTAGCATGTATACATCCTGATCTGGAATTAAGCCATCCCTTACAAGAAGGGGAAAAGGTCTATTATTGTAAAGGCAGCTTTTCTACCAACATGCAGAAACAAAACATTGACAGTTGAACCAAAGCAGCTTTGCACAAAATTAATGCCTAATTAACTTGTATAGATAAGGTTAAAAATGCTAGGGCTCAGTTTGGAGACGTTTGGGACTACAGTAAGCTCCAAACTTGGTCTGTGTAGTTCAAAGTGACACAGGTGAAGTCAGGAAAAGACACTTTACAGTAAATGGGGATTCCTGTGTTTAGTTTGTTACCTTCAAAACTATACGAAATGGAAGGAAACATGTACTATCATATTTTTTTTTAATGTTTTGCAGTAAAAGATTCTGAGTAAGTCAAAAGTATAAACATGAAATCAATTTGAGAGGTCTCACTATAGCAAAGAGGAATAAAACTAGTCCCTTGCCTATTACTGCAAACGCAGTAATTAGAACTTCCCGCAAAGCATTACTGTAGGAAATTGCATAGTTTTTCAGCAGAGAATTGCAGCAAAAGTGCTCTTCAGGCTCTGGTGCAAGACACTTGTACTTCTCAAAAATTATATACCTTTACCATAGAGAGCAAAAACTATTTAAAATAGTTGTGGTGTTAACACCATATCAAGATGTTTAATGCAGACTGTGTTCCAATAACTGTTATAAACGCGTTTTCAGAAACTCTGTGTTTTCTTCCCGGTTGCTTCCTTAGAAAAGAGGAAGGGATGAAGGGTAGTCTGCAGACCACAAGCAAGATGAGGTACAGTTAGAGGCAAGATTACTTATTCTCACTAATAACTGTGTGGGGTTTTTTGAGGGTGGGAGGTGCGTAATAGAGAAGCTTTTAGACACACAACTTCTGAAATGGAAGCAACAAACTTCTAAATGCAAGTTGAGGACAATATTTAAGCCCAGAGAAATTGCTGTAAACTTGTGTTTAGCTTTGAATTTATTGGTTCTATCCTGGATGTGAAGGATCTCAAAAACTCATCTCTCGCTTTCTTCCTTTACCTATGAATTTTGGCATTGTTTGTGTTCAACTGCATACAACAGCTATGCTGTCATGATGGAGGTCATAGCATTTGGCTATGTGTCCTTTAGTTAGGTGGAGCTAATTTCTCTTGCTGCATTCTAGAAATTAATTTTGACTGGCTCATCAGTTTCTCCCGACAGGGAAGCTAGATGATGATAGTACTTCCCACTTGGGTAATAATTGTGAAACTGATGAGGGAGTGAGAAGGTAATAGTGTTCCAAATTGCACAAGCAGCCAAGTAACGTTCAGGAGTTGCTGCAGTTGAGAGGAATGTGGGTGTGTGTCCCTCGAATCATCCTGTTGTTCACTAGCAAGAAGATGTGTGTTCCTGTTCAATGTATGCACGGTGTGATAATTGGAGAATGACCCTGGAAATTCCTGCCAGATACTTTAGCTCCTCAGAACAGCTATGAAAGCTTTGAAGTTTACTAATGCTATCAATGGTCATTATTTCCTCTGAATCAGTTCTGAAAATAGATTCTAGAGGTGAACTGAAAGCTATTGGGGGAGGGAAGGAAAAGTTGCTGGGAAAATTGATGTCACATTTACTTTAGGAATGTATTTAGAATAGTCTGTCTCTTTCACTTGCATTAAGGCACACTTTATGATCTAAATCAGGATCATAAACTAAATATGTTTTTGTAATACAGGAAGACCTGGTCCACATGAATGTTTTGGCCATGCTATTACAAGACAGGACCTCCTTTTGAGGTCCAGCTGTGGTAGTACAAAATAGTTGTAGGTTCCTGCTGCTGCAAGATCATTAGTGAAGTCCAGTGGTTTTAATTGTTCGAGACAATCCATCTGTCTCTTGCTTGAAGCAGACTAGTGATTGTTCAGGCTGACTGCTGTTCAGTCAGGGAGATGCCAGCTTTTTGTGAGAAGTGATGCTGGGCAGCTGGGACTGGTGGGCTTGAGACAAGCCAGCTGGATCTAGAGCAGGGGAGTTACCAGTACACCTGCACAGAAGCCAGGATTGCTGTTTCTGCACCAGGCTGTGGATGGATGGTCATTTTGCAAACAGATAACAGACTGAAAATTTTACTGCTTTCCTTTTCACCCAGAGCATCTCAGTGCTTTGAGTAAGCTCTGACTTTCTCCAGACAAAATGAGCTGGCTGATGCTTTCAGTAAGTGGATTGATTTAGTTCAACTCCCTTCAAGTGAAATGTTAGTTAAGGAACTTTCACTTCACCTCGCCTGGCAGCTGAGAAGGCAGCCCCTGGTAGAGGAGCACTGTTGAGCATCAGCAGGTTGTAATGTTCTAAACTGCATCTTCATCGGATAATTTATTACAGAAAATGATTGTGATGTTTTAAGGTGCCCTAGCCTTAAGTGCTCTGTTGGAAAAAGAGGTTGTCTAAAGAGATATCCCATCTGCTTTAATGCTATTTGGCTCAAATTGCCTGCTGAAAGCTGTGCAAACCAACTGTCCCAAAGTAGATGAGATGTTCTGACACAATGCATTCAGACGGTCCAGCTGCAGGAACAGTGAACTCTGGGGAGAGATCGAGGACCTGGGCACTGAGTCTTAAACTACTGCAAATGCTGCTTCTGTGAGTTATTGATGTAAAATCCTAGCTGGGTCTTAAAAGCTGTTCCCTTCTTCCTTGAAGAGGTAACCCTTTTTAGCAGCAGGTGCTTCAATACCTGATAAAAGCAGCATCTCAGTCATTCAGTGGCATTGAATGTGCCACCAATTCTAGTTCTTATGGCCTCTCTTTCTCAAGAGGGTTTTGCTGCTGTTGAGACATGACAACAGTTTTTTAATTTTGAGTATTGTTTAAGCAAGGCCGTCTGGCTGTTCAGCACATCCAGTGCTGCGTTGCCTCACAGAGTACTTAGTACTTCTTGTGGTTTTCCTGGCTATATTTTGCTCAGCTCCTTAATCTGCCAGTGGATTCTCAGCAGCTGACTTAACCCAGGACAATAAAAGAAATTAGATCAAGAATAGATGTCTGTGGTAAATGGGTTGAGTTTAGGGCATGGATAATCCTTTATCGTTGAACTCCCCATTGTCTACATGGAGCTGTTGTCAGATGTCAGGCAGCTTTTCCCTTGGACTGTGCTTTGTGATCCATTCTCCATTTATTGTCCCACTTCCACGAACAGGTTAACTGTTCTGGCAAAGACAGCTGAGCTACTTATTTTCAATAAAAAGTAATAGTGGGTATAAGTCCAAAATATATATATATTAGAGTAAACCTTAGTCTGTAGCCCTAATTTCTTTTTTCAGTATTTTCCTGCTGCTGTAACATGTACAGAATGTTTTCTTTAGTAATGAATCTTTACTATAGTAAGGCATTAAAAACCTGGGTGCCTGGAGCTAAGTGGCTTGGATGTGTGCTAGGTATTGTACAGACAGATGAAAAATCCCTGACTGCTCACTTTGTAAGACGCTGCAGAAAAAGGAATTAAGCAGGCTATGTCTAAAGTAGCCTGTCTCTTTCTTGCCTTGCTTAGAGGATGGTTAGAAGCTGTGTTTGTATCTGGAGGTGGCATGGGAGTCTCAGAAGTTTGTTGTACAGCCTTCTGGAACAATGTAGGAATAAAGAAAAGTAGCCCTTCAGCTGTGTAAGCAGCCATAGGTCTTGGCTTTATGCTGAGCTACATGGGCTTGACTGGTTTATCCTCCTTTTGGATTTATTTTAATTATTTATGGGACACAAAGTACTTACACTTTAATGACTCTTTAAACAGGCAGTCCTTTGTGTTCCTTGGTCTTCTCAAGGACTCTGAAAATGTGATAAAACAAATTGCCTGCACGTCCTGCTGTTGTTTTGCTACCCATGCAAAACCCTGGGAAGATCATGTACCTGACCGCCAGTAATCAATCTGAACTGCGTGCTGCGTAGCAAGGCGTATGTAGTGACTCGTGCCTCCTGCAGTGGACAAATTAGTTCTTCAGGGTAAATGATATCAGTGATGCTCCTCAGAGACCTTTAGTTTCCTACTGAAAAGCTTGCATGGATTGATAGGCTGTTTTGATAATGTGACAAAGGCACTAATAAAATGCACTCTTCATAACTGAAGCCGGTTCCCCTTGACAACAGGACTTACTCTGGCTTTACTCATCACAACAAAAGTGTGAATGTCTAATATAAAAAGCACCCACTTTTTTTTTTCTGGGGGACCATCTGATTGTAGAACTCAGAGTGGGACAGAACGTGATCTAAAGTAACTTGGCAAATCTTTGCATCATTAATTACAGTAATACTGCACATGCTTAAAAATGTCCTATGCTGCACCCATCTATTTAAATTTTACAAAAAAGTTGGTCAAGAATGTAAACCTACATTACCTGTTCATCTTATTTTATTAATCCTATTGAGCTCCGGAGGCTTCCTTGTATAAAAAATTGTGGCATCCATATAAAAGGTCTTAAAATCTTATGATTGTGTTACCTCAAAACAAAACTATTTTTGAGAGCAGTAGTGACAACTAAATGGTTTTATCAGTAACCAGAGCTTAGAACACAACAGAAAACTTTTAATTTGAGATGTCTACAGTGGTATTTCAAAAGCATGCAAATGACTTGTGCACAATTCTCATGAATGTCAGACGCCAGACTCCAGGTGATGCTAGAGTTGAAACAGCTTTGTTTTTCTTCACAAAGTGTGATGTTGATTAAACCAGTCAGTGTTATTTGTTTGGTCAATACTAAACTTACAGCTGCCTTGTCTGAGTCTTTAATGCTCTTGCAGCAACTGTGTTGGGGGTCCTGGTTCTCTCAGCATAAATAGGCTGTACACAAAACCTCAGTTTTTGCTGTAACTGAAGAACAAAAATAGGAACAGTATATTCTGGTATCTTTAAATTAGGGAAATTAGGAAACTGGAAAAGGACACACTGCTTTTTAAAAACATCTTAAACTTCTTTCCCAGCTTGCCTCTGATCTCTTTGGTCTCATGAAATGAACTAACTTTGGCTGTGTTCTCCAGATTACAATTTAAAAATAGGTGGGAAGAGCTTGGTAAACTTGGACGCAAAGTGTTTAGGTCAAGGTACAATTGGGGAAAGAAAATGTGATCAAGTTCCTTACATGTTGCTTTGGAAAGTAGCTCAAATTAAAATTTTACAGTTTACTTGAAGCAAAACTTCTGAGTTGATTTCTCTACCCTACTCCCAACTTGGTTTTGGAGCCTTTCTTCAGCTTACCTAGCTACATTTGTACTTGGTGGCTCTAATTTGCTGTGGTGGTTGCTGTTATCTAAAATTAAAGCTAGGAACTAGAGCGTAGAAAAGCAGAAGGGGGAAAATAGTAAATAACTAGTAATCTAAATCACTAAGTTTAACTGATTTCAGTTATTTTTAACTTTAAAAGACAAATAATCAAGAGTCAAAAAGCTTTGCCCTATGTTGGTATACCTTCCCAACGCTACTGTGCTGGTAATCTGCTCTCCAGGCTATAGTCTGACCTCTCGAAATTTCCAAGGTCAAGTAGGAAGAAAGAAGGAACTAGAACTTACAGCTGCCAGAATGACAGATCTTGTCCTTAGTGCCCTGGTAAAGCAGTGAGTTCCACTTCCACTAGCATAGTCTTTAAACTTCTGTATCAGGCCGTGACATCACCTTGTGGGGGAAAAACAATGGGTTAACATTACTCTCAAATTTCTTTTTTCTTATACAGTTTAAAATTTCAGGTGACAAGGAGTTTCATGAACATGCATACAGACTCATGAATTTTAAAGGGCTTTTTCAGTGACAGCATGCCCACAATCCTTTCCTGATCTACTTCATATGATGGATTAATTTTGTTTTTCCTTGTTATGCTCTTTTCTGGTGGGGTGGCTGCTGTATTACACTTTTAATGCATTTCATATCTGTGATACCTGAACAGGCTCAAAGACGGCAAATCCATTTTTAAATGTGTTACAGAGATACTTAAGCTGCTAATAGTACCAAAAGTTGTCAGATTTTTAATACACTGGAGACACTTGGGATGGAATTGCTATCCTAAATGGATTGCAAGATCTTACTTTTAAAATAATTTTCCAGTGCAATATTCATTGTAATTGTTTTTAGATTTGATGAGAATATTCTGAAGCCATATGACATGCTAATATCTTGTCAACTGGTCTGTGTTGGTAAAGGAGGATTCTTACAGAGGCAGTGGAAGGGTAACTGAAGGAAGAATTAATTGTGGAATATATGCCCTCAAGAACAAAGAGAAAAATAACTAGTACTACAGAGTACTTTTAAGTACCTCTGAGTTTGTATTTTGCAGCAGGGATGTTCTTTAAGCTGTACTGGAAACTTACCACTTGTAATTGTTTGTTGCTAACTCTTGAATGAAGAATGGCTGGTAGGTCACTTTTGGCTTGGTAAACCAACAGTGTGAATTTAAGCAGATTTAATTGCTTCCTTAAGTTTTCAGCAAAGTAACGCTGTTGCTTTATTATTGATAGATCTAACCCTGGGAATCAAATCTGATACTGGATGCCTTTTATGAAAGAAGGGGAATAGAATGAGATCCTGTCTTTCTGTACAAATTGACAGGACTTTGCAGCTCTAAGTGAAAACTGAGTCATTCTAGAGACTACTGCTGGTTCAGCAGGCTGGTAAATAAAATGTAGCAAAAGGTGCAGCTTTGCTCAGTTATCTTCAAAGTGCATACTCTCTCCTAACCCCCTAGAAATTACTTATGTTAATCACTTACAGTGTACTTCTAGCCTTTCAGTGACCTTAGCTAATGAGGCCCCTCAAGACAAGAAGGAACAAAGAGAAATTCTGAAGCAGCAAGGGCAAAGGTGGTGTTGCCCGTAGGTTTTTAATGTCTTCCTTTTTGTAGCATATGCATTTAGCTTCCATACCCAAAAGAGCTTTTTTCCTTTAATATTAGATCTTTCTTTGCCATATTTTTCCCATACTGCTTGCTTTCTTGACATTTGACTGAATGCCCTTCAGCAAACTGCTTCTAGTTATTGTCAGAAAAACTATCTGTAATCCTAATGAGTTTATAATCTTGGTTTTGGCATCAATACTATACAAACAATTAAAAACAAACTAACCCATAAAAAGCATATAGGAATATGTTGACCAGTCTGTTTGCTTCTTTCCTACTTGTGTCACTGTACTTTCCCATCCTTCTTTAAAAAACATCTTTCTGGTTTGGGGTGTGTTCTTTGTTGGCTTTTAGACACTCAAATTGTAATGATAAATCTGAAAACCATCTCTTCTGGCAGGTAAATTTGAAGAAAAAGAAGATAAAGTTCCAAAGTTGGAGCACTTAAATAACCTGGCATACATGTGTAATGTGAATGTGGTATTGAACAAGAAAGATTTGCTTAGAATGGAAATGCTGCTTTTGGAAAACTTCAACTGGAACCTCTGTCTACCAACACCAGCTCACTACATTGACTACTACCTCTATGTGTCCATTGGTGAGAATGACCTTCACAATGGCTGGCCGATCACCTCACTGACCAAAATCAAAGGTTTTCTGGAGAAATATGCCTATTATTTCCTTGATTTCTCAGTGCAAGGTAAGAGGCTTAGTTTTAAGCTAGAATGATCTTCCATTTGGCAAAAGGCAAAAATCTGAACGAGATAAGAGCTTTAAAACTTGTCATAATATGGATTGCACAAAACTATCTGTGCGGAATGGTTTCTCTTTGCAGTTTTTTCAGATGGCAAATGGTACAGTTTCCCTACTTGATACATAAACCTCTTGTCTCTTTTCAGAAATCTCTAGATGACATTATTTTCTTCAGCTTAGAACACTAATTGGTGAGACTGTCAGAAATAGGGTCAATTTTTTGATCTGCTACAGAGTATGAAGTACTGTCAGTTGCAGACATGATATTATGCAGTTCCATGTATGAATCTTTTTTTAATGATTTTTAGAGGGTCCTGTGCTGCGAGACATGACATATTTAGAATGACGAGGCTTTTAATGATCTGGTTTGCAGCATTGTTTCCAATATCTGCCCATGTGAGGCAGTGAACTGCAGCATCCTTATAAGCCAGGTTCAACACTAATGTAATTGTCAATACCTAACTTTGGTTCAGTTGAGACCAGTCTACAAATTTCAGCACAGTCTATTTCTTGGCTTTTTCTGAAATGAAAGAAACCATAGTGGAGCCTTGATAGTAGTTACAAACAAGTAGTACAGAGATCTTCAGGAAAGCTTTATCCAGTTTTGAGAGACTTTTTCTGGTCATGAGTTAATAGTCTGAGATGTATGGAACAAAGTTGTGGATTTAATTTTGCCCTGTCTTGCCATGTATACACGTAATAGGCTCATGGCAGTGATTAGCAAGAATATAATTCTTCCTTTTGTTTTTTCTTTTGTAGATCATACTTTCCTCTATTTTCGTCCATCTCTGATTGCTGCAGCTTGTGTGTGCGCCTCACGGATCTGTATGCAGATTTCTCCTGCCTGGACAACACAGCTTGAATTGCTAACATGTTATTCCTGGGAGCATCTTGCCCAATGCATTGAAATGATGCTCATGTAAGATTAGAAAGAAACCAACCCATTTGTGCTCTTAGGAAGATGCTAATGCTTTTTTTTTTTTATTTTAGTAACTGTTTAGCTAGAATTTAGTACACTATTACGTTAGTAAGCTCCATCTTCAGTTTGGGGAGAGGAATAAAAGGGAACAAATCAGGTCACTTTACTAAATACTATATTTTAACAATATTTGCAATGCAGAATGGAGTGCACAATCTAGTGTTCATTATGTTTTCCTGTACTGGTTTCTTTGTTTTTTTCCACCTGTAAGGGACATAACTGTGATGTACCAATGCTGGTCTGGTACATGAGCACATACAGTCTTAATAGAAAATAAAAAGTTTAGGTTGGGTGTGATGGTGGACCTTCTGAATCCCTACTTAAAGCAGGGCCAGCTGAAGTTAAATCAGACTGCTTAGGGTGTTCTCTAGTCAAGTTTTGAGTATTTCTAAGGATGGAGACTTCCTAACCTCTGTGGGCAACTTGTTCTAGTGCTTCATCATTCTCATGATAATCGAAAGTGTGAAAACGTTTCTTCTTAGTATCTAACAGGAATTTACCTTGTTCCCTCACAGCTCTGCACTTTAATACTCTGTAAATACTTACAGAGGGTATTTCACAATGTCTTTGTGTTGTGGACTTAAGGTTCCAGGATAACCAGTCCATTAGTAAAAACATATTTGTGATGCAAAATTATCCATAAAACTGTTGTTAGTGTGTGAAGATTGCAGCAGGTTAATTAGAAATTAATTGTGAAAGCAACTGAGGATTCAGCTAGGGCCAAAAAGCTAATGTTGTAGCCTGACTGGTGAAAAGTTTGGATGAATTTCTTTGATAAATCTTACTTATGTTTCAGATATTACGAGAATGACATCAAAGAAGCCAGTAACATAAAAAAGCAAGTAACAATTCAACATCAAGAACAGGAAGCAGTGGGAAACCTGAGCCATCAAGCCACTACTCAAGTTCTCTTCCAGCAATCTAGTTATCACCCTTTAGCTATACTTTCCCAGTTCCAGTCACCAGTGCAAGATTTGTGCTCTGCTTATCGTGACTCCTTGCAGCTCCCCAGGCCCAGCAGTCTGCTTACTGGGAGCGCTGACAGCTCGCTGCATTCCTATGCAGCACTTCAGGCCAGCCTTTGGCCATCTGCCCAGGCTCTGCCCATCCAAATGCCCATTGCCCTGCAGGTGGCATTAGGAACAGAGCCCAGAGACTGCATTTCCACGGCTTATGGCAGTAGTTACTTCAGTGGTCATCACTCGTATGCAGCTGGGTGTTTTGATGGATAAATACTGATGGGAGAAATAGGTGATATGAATAGAAGCTGAAGAAGAGACCCTGTGTGTGATACAAGATGTGTACCTGAATGAAAATGATGAAGGAACAGAATCCTTATGACTCATTCAGAGGATGTTGATCTGGATCCACTGATCACTGGAACCTGGGTGCCTTTCTGCCAACGGTTGTACCTTTGGCTCTTAATGAGAGAGAAATAGAAATGCATTAATATACCTCAGTCTTTGTCACTTCAAAAGGCATCTGCGTAGAATCCCTGTGGAGATCACTTCCTTCTAGTCTTCAGTTAGCGACTCGTCAGAGTTGGCCGAAAGCTTATGTTGAAGAGTTATTTCAAGCTGGAATGTTTGTTGAATTTCTGGCCAAGTAGCAATGTACCCAGAGTATGTTGTTGGAAAATAGAGTGCTCTCCTCTTCCAGTGACGTGTCATTTCAACAGTGGCAGCTTATACTACTGGAAGCTTCTACTTAAATATATTGAAATTGGTATTGGTTAAATATGAACTTCATTTACGCAGAGATCTATGCGCAGGACACTTTCTGTTTTCTCTAAGCAAGAGTGAGAGTTTAGGAGTAAAACTTTAGGATAAAAGGGAAAAAAAATGGACCAAAAGACTATCCAATAATTTTTGACTTAAAATTCTCTGGAATCTAAACGTGGTGCTGCTGAACAGAACATCACTCTGCCTTCAAGTACTTTAGAAACAAAACCAAAACAAAATCATCTTTTAGATCTTTAAATGCTGCTGCTTTTGAGACTGGAGTTACTGTTATTAAAACTGTTCATGAGCTTTATCAGGGATTTAATGTTACTTGAAGAAATCC
This sequence comes from Tringa solitaria, assembly GCA_026413425.1. Taxonomy (NCBI): domain Eukaryota; kingdom Metazoa; phylum Chordata; class Aves; order Charadriiformes; family Scolopacidae; genus Tringa; species Tringa solitaria. The sequence continues at coordinate 37,464,046 of JAOXJM010000052.1, forward strand.
TCTTGGAATAACTCTTGAAAGGCTCACTGCCTTCAGTTATTTCATCTTTTGGGCTTATTGACTTGTGGCAGTAGTCAGGCTCAGGACAGAGGAACTGATGGGGGGATAGATAGGGAACTGGTTAACTTTACTGTGAAATCAGAGTTTGATTGCAGCTAGACAATGCTGACTTCAGTTTTTTAAATACTATCTTAGCATTCTTTGGAAAATGTAGCTGGTAAATTAAAGATTGTGTTGCTGCTTTGCAATGAGACACACACCTACTGTCACACATCCAAAGGTTTCTTTCTCAACTGAAACCAGGGATGATTGCTCAGAAAAGTGTATAGGCTTTTTTCTTTGTTAATGTAGATATTTACAAGAAATGGACTGTGGCAAAGGTGAAATTTTAGTTTTGATATATGCAACCACTATTGTAAATTTGTTTGAGGGCAGTATTCTTGGTTTGTCTTTTCTCTGAAGGTTCTCAGGACAGCAATACAAGTAATGTGCAATATGCTTTTACTGACTTGTGGCCATTGTTTCAAGTCACGTGTCACAATGCTGTTTTAAATTATATTTTTAGAGAATTGTTTTTAAGGGTGTTTTAGGGTGGAGGGGAAAAACTAGCCCGCATGCTAATGTGTGTTTGTGTAACTGTCTTCTGAGAATTCAACTTTTGGTATCAAGTTAATAATTTCTTCTGTTCAGCAGGCTAGAGGAATCTTCTTGGTTTATTAAAAAAAAAAAAAATGCAAACTAACTGAAGAGGCAGTACTTTTCAGAAATTAGTCCAGAATTTTAGATAACTTAGTTAATCTTTTATTCTGTTAGCTTTGTATTTATATTAAACTTTATTTTCAGAAGACTTTAGTGTATTTTTATTATGTCATTTGACAGACCTAAAGAACAACATATGTGTGGCAGTATTGTTGTGTGGTTTTTCTTTTTTGTATCACCCTTATAATTTGTGTCACGTGCAGTATTTATGCTCTGGACCACCATTGTGCTTAACTGTGAAAATACTTGCGAAGTTCCCAGTGACAGTTTCCAATAAACAAGCGCACAGTTGAAGTAGCTTTTTGGGGTTTTTTTGAGTGGTTTCTCCTTGGCTTTTAAGAGCTAGCAAAGAATATATGCCTATACCATTTACAGAGCAGAATAGGGGTAGGACAAATGTGATGGAAAGGCCTTGCCGAATAATAAATTGTGAAGGATTAGGCAGATCAGGAATTTGGTCACTGAGCAAGAAATAACATCCTATTCCTATAAAGTGTTGGTGTATGTAAGAAGTAGAAAGTGGGATGAAGAGATGGGCTGAAGAAACAGGCAGAAAATGTGCAGAGACAAGGCAGGGACATAAAATAACATAAGAACAGATTGTTCTTATGTGTCCAGCTTACGTGGCCAGTGTGTCTCAGGGGTGCCATCTTACCTGAGGAGGTTGAAAGGCTGCATAGGAGAACGCGGTTGTATGTTCAGTCTTTGTTCTGGTGACTGCAGTTTCAAAACAGGAATTATCCATTGACTTCTACGTTCTGTTTGTGCTGTTGTGTCATGGGTGGAGTTGGGGCAGATTAAATCTGACACAGACTCTGAAAAAGAAAAGATTTATGAGGAGTTGGCCCAACACTGCTTCAATTGACAGTTCTTTCCAGAATGCTGGAAAGATGTTGGTGGCGATTTCACACATTGAATTTCTAGATAAATACTTTTTCATGTGACTGCAGGTTTTTTATTTTCTTTTGTGAAAATATACCTCCTCAGGAAGGGCAAATGTAGAAGAGTTCAGCTCACCTAAAGATACCTTTCTGAAGACTTTGCCACATTGCTGTTGGAGGGAGCTGCAGAGGTGCATGCAAAGCTGAGGTAATTTTAAGCAAATGGATGCAAAACTTCCCACCAAATGTGCTGTTTGATGCTGTCAATTGCAAGATGGTCATAGATCAGAATTTTTACACACTGATTAACTCATACTTCCCTGGCAGACTTTGAAGTAAGAAAGGCTGCTGCAAATGCAGCGACACGTGGCTAGGAATACAAAACTGGGTATGGCACTGGTTACCTCCTTGCATGGGAAGACATTGCAGATGTAACCAAATAAGAAAGCTGACATTAAAATTAAAAAACTGTATTTGTGAGTTCTGACAAGAGCTGCAGCAGGGATATAGGTGGGAAAAAGTCTGCCAATATTGAACAGGCACCAAAGGTTAAAATGAACTCTATTTAAAAACATCTTAGAGCTGCAGCTTGGTGCTTTCCTAAGCAGGAAAGGGGGAAGCTACTATCATCTCCCTATTTGTGATAAAGCCACTGTTGTCAAAGCCACTATTTGATCCTTTTGTTTTAGCCAGTTTTACACACTGGAGCGAACAATTTAAAGTTGGTACAATGCTCTTTGGTCAGTATAATCAACTCGTGAGTAAAGTGTACAAGTGTTGCTTAATAAAATTTAGCTTAGTGCTTGCTGTTTTTTACTGAGAAGTCTAGATCCTAGAAATAGGGGCCAAACACTGATAGATCCTTAGAGAGTTTGTTTTGTTTTTTTAATGGGTGTTTGTCCTGCTTTCCCTACTACCATTTCAAGACAAGCCTAAAGAATGTCCTCCAGTTGAAAAGGCCCCTACATGCTTTCTAGAGAGCTTTCAAGATCTCACCCTTCCTCTCCAAGCTTTGTTGTCTGTATAATGGGGATTTACTTGATCACATGCAGAATGTGAAAAAATGTGCAGTTTAATGTTGCACAACATTAAATGTAGTTGCTTCTAGAACTGGAGTTAGTGGTGGCTGGTTCCATTTTGTTTTGAAAGCAGGGAATCATGAAGTGTTGGTGTAATCTCCTTCAGAGCAGGTTCTTGAAGGTGGGAATTGTTCAGACAAAACATCACCATCCCCTAATTCTAGTATGAGCTTTAGCTTCATATAACACTTGCTCAGTGTCTACCTGTGCCTAACTGTACAGGTAATTTTATGTAGTTGGTTAAGTGTTGAATATGCTGGGCACATTCTAAGTCCAGATGTTCTAAGATGTCACATTATTATTTGCAGAGGAACGTACTAGCTGACTTGAACTCAAATGAGAAGTAAGCCTGAAGAGATCCATTGTTACTTCTTAATATGACCTCATATAACTGAAGAGGCGGAATTTCAACAAAATTCTATTCAATCAGTAGATCTGTTTGTTGCAACTACCAAAGGAATGTCTCAAATTTGAAGAGGTTTCAGATTTGACTTGTGTTTAATTAATTGGAGTTCAGCATTATGCTTTGCCTTAGAAACAGAATAAGTAATATACTGAATAACACCTGCTCATAAGATGTTGTTGTG
>JAOXJM010000052.1:37470493-37485393 GCA_026413425.1 Tringa solitaria
CAGGTTGCTCAAAGCCCCATCCAGCCTGGCCTTGAACGCTTCCAGGGACGGGGCAAAAAAATAATAAAAAAAAATCAGTCTTGTCTCTATACTAGTCAGTCTTGTCTGTGCTTTTAGTAATAAAGACAGGTGAGCCAGTCATATTTAGAGGAGAAAAAAATAATTTGCAAAATGAAGAGATGAGTGGACATTTTTTACCAGACACAAGGAAACCATCTTACTCGTTTATGTACTATTTAGTGACTTTGTACTAAAAGGCAGCAGTTTCTCTGCTAAGAGTCACTTCCTCTGCCTCCATTTTTGGCTACTTAGTAGGCTTTGGACTGCTGAAGTGCTCAGGGCCAAAAAGAAGAGAATAGAATTTGTAATATTTCAAAATTGCTAAGTTTGCAACAAATTGACCAAGTAAAACTGTGTGATTTCTCAAAGCCAAAGACATCACTTTTTCTTCTCATAATCAGAATGGTATGACTAAAATAGCATGCTGGAAATCATGCAATGCTACTTCTATTCTCAGTTTGTCACAGCTCCCTGATGCAATTATTGGTTTTCCTGATTCTTCAATATGTATAAACAAATTATCCAGTAATCTATTGTAGGGTTCTGGACACCTCAAAATGCAGAGGTTAGCTGCCCCAAACTGTCTTATCGCTTTAAATAGGTAACAAATGAGTAAGGTAAGTAAAGGAATCAGAGCACTCCTGTCACAGCGTGCTGCAGTTGCTGTATGAGGATGGACAATGACACAGCTGCCAACCAGCTCTTTAGAGTTTTAACGAGTATTATGTTTGCTTGAGCTGTGACACCAGTAGATGCTTGACACTCTAGCCTTGTTCTTTATTAGTACATACAGTTTTGAAGCTCTAGCTCTCTTTAAAATCAGATTTAGATATTTTGCTAGGGGCATCAAGAAATGGGGGAAAAATCATGTTTCTAAGCTATGACAGATGTAAAAAACAATTTAAGGAAGATGTCCCTGAGACAGATCCGGTTTTCACCCTAAATTAAAAACCAACTGAGACAGTGTAGAACTTAAGAGCTAAAATAATTTACCTTGAACTTTTTGCCACCCATTGTCTCCATTTCTGCTTCCTTGCCAATTGTGAATGTGTTGGTTGTGGTGCGGCCTCCTGGGAAATGCTGTGTCCAAGTGAAGTCATTTCCATTCTGCACCACCTCAGTGACTATTTTGCAATTCCTTCCCATTTCAATCTTGTCGCTGGGGAGACCTTAATCAATAGAAACATACAGTTTATCAAATCTAATAGCCTACCAGCTGTATTTGAATTGAAGCATGCTAATGGTATGCTTGTTTCTCAGACATTGATGTCTGAGCATCTGATTTGTTGTGGATTTTTTCATTTTTTTTACAGTAGTATCAATGATCTGAGTTTAAATTACTGGTATAAAGGAAGATATAGGTACACCGATGCATTTGCTAAAAGAGTAAGTTTTGATCTTGCATTCTTTTCCCTGAGAAATGATACACAGAATAAATGTATAAAGTATATCCAAATATTCCCGTCTACTAACAAACACATGCTGATGCATGGACTTTAATGTGTATGAACTTGTGTCTTTGCTATATAGCTGCACATACCAATTTACTGTTTGTAATTGCCTTTTAAATACATGAACACACTGAACTCCTGTGCACAGATCATAGTGTCCCTAAGAGCTTTTATGGGGTCATCTCTGAAACAGGTTTGCAGTCTTCTGAAAGCATTCACAGAAACCTGTTCCCGTGTAAGATTTTGACAAGCATTTTCATACTAAATTTATACTCCCACTGATGAATCCTAAGGACAGGAAAAGGGAACTTCACAATTATCATACTGCAAACATCTTGGCCCCTGCTGATCTCGGCTCATTTTGTTACAAATCTTTTTTTTTTTTTTTAAATATTTTTAACTAATTTATAACCTTTAAGACTTACAGCCCAAGACATACTTACCAATCTTTGTGACAAATTCATCATAGTTCTCATCGCCTTCAAATTCGTATTTGCCTGTGAATGCCATGTTGCCCTGGTGATGTGGCTGGTAGAGCAGAATAGCAGCTGGAACAAAGAATGGATAAGTGCAGATGGCTTAAGGCCTGCGTTTTTATAAACCAGTCCAAGCTGTTCAGCCCACCTACACCCACACCCCTTGGAAATATACTTTTACGATCTATGTGAGTCACCAGCATGGATGCTATTGACCTGATGAAAATCAAGGTTATAATTCAATTATACATCCTTGACAATAATCTGGAGATCAGCAGAAATCAAGGACAAAAGATCGGTTTTCATTTAAGTGCATAGGTAAACAAAGTGATGTACTTTTAATTTCAAGATGCCACTGATTTTGCATTCAGGATAGAAAAATGGTAAAATATGTTATAATGAAACAGGGAGAAAATGACTTCAAAGCAGTTTGATCCTGAGATCACAGCCTTACTCTCTTTGGAGGCACACCCTGTATTAGTTAAAATACGAAAATAAGAAACAAGCTGCACAGATTCCTAAGTAATTCTGGTGGGGTATGGGCAATGACAAAATTCTGGATAAATTACTGCACGTGCACATCTTACCTTATCTCCACTCAGAAAAAAGAATTATGAAAAATTTTTCACTAGTTGAATGTAAATTACATTAGATTAGTCTGTGGTACCATCTTCCCATACCTTTTTTAATATCAAGAGACAAATAGTGCTTTGTATTGTTTAGCAAGTGTTTGCACAAAGTACAAGAAATATACTTATTTTGGAAAAGCAGAGCTCTGATTGATGTAAGATAACCATATGTTAAAAGTCAGGGAGTCTACTGGGTAATTTAGAATGCATACAGGAGATGTCCTACGCCTAATGAATCCATTGCCACACACAGATAGCAGGGTAGGAAATTCCCAGCTGCTGTGTATTGGCATTGCTCCACTGGCTGAGGATACAGACCAACAATTTTTAATCTGAACAAAAACATTCCTAGGATTTATGTGAAAATGGTATCATAGATTGGAATTTTATTTTATTTCATTTCATTAAAGCAATAAATTTGGGAAGGAACAGAAAATATATTTCCCCCCCCTTCTATAAAAATCTGGAGAAATATATGACCACGTTCAACAAGTTTTTCTGTATGCAAAGTGGGCTCCATTTCTTAAAATTGTATTAATCCCACATGCTAATGCAAGAATGTGTCTATTTAGAGTCAAGAATGATCAAAAAAAGAGCAGGAACATAGGCTGGATGATTAAATACATGGAAAACAAAGGTCCACTAAACTTCACCACTGCTCTCCTTGGTATAATTTCAAATAAATGTATTCTATGTAACCATTTTCGTATTTCTAATTAACAAGCTTATCCATATTCCACTCTGTCAGAGAATGAGACAAACTTCAGTAATGGGATGAAACTTCAGTAAAGTAAATCATGGTATATCATTACTATAAAACTATACAAATTAGAAGCATTGCTGCATCTAACAGTTTTATTACCAATAACATTGTCTTTGAATTCACACAGTCAGTGATCCACTCCCTCAGCCTGGGCTCTAAATACTGCATGTTGGAGAATGTTGAGTAGTTTGCAACCTGTTCTACTGTGCTGAGACAGAATGTTTCCTCCTCGTGAATCCTGCCTGCTGGGGGTCCTCTCTCCTGTGGTCACTGCTGGCTGTGTCTTGACGTAGCCTCACAGATTCGAGACTGCATGTAGATTATGTCATACCAGAAGTAAATTCAAGAGGAGCTAGAAATGAGACAGACCGTACCCAATTGTTTTGTCACAGCATACCAGTGTGCACAATAAATCCTTAAATTAGTATCCGTTGGGGAAGGATAAGATTTTACTAAACGTATTTGCTATACATACATATGTAATGGTATATTACTTGCCAGGGTATGTTGCAACTCAATGAAAAAAAATCCTCTCTAATTTGTATTAATTCTTTATTTTACTTACTAAGCTGCTTTCTCTCATGCAAAGCCTCAGCTGTCTGTAAGGTACACAGCCTCTAAACCAAATACAGAATATGCAGGGGATACGAGGTTTGAGTAAGAAAACATTTCCTGTCTTAGGAAAATTTTTGCACTTTCAGAACTTTTTCTTACAGAGAAAAAATGACAGGGATTCCATAATAACATGCTGACCGATGGGGTAAAAGTCTGAATCAGGAGACAAGGGGATTTCTAATGGAAAAGAAACGCTTCAGAAAATTCCAAGTCAGTTTTGTGACTCATGTTTTGCTGCCTGGTGTTTATTAGTTGGGAGTTTATATTATTTGTGGTTTGTTTTGTTTTTTGTGGTTTTTTTTTAAATCTACTTCCTCTTTTGAAGTCTGAGAGAAAGTAACTTCAAAATCTTACATATTCTTATGAAAGAAGACATAAAACTTTAAAATGGAGAGGTGGTTTTGAATTTGATAACAATCCTTTTAAAACTATTTATTTGGGTTTCTGGCAAAAAAGCAGTTCTCTACGACAGATGCAGAAAGGTAACAAGAGCGAAGCATAACAAAATCATGGTCAATTTGTAAAATAAAAATGGAACAAATGTCCTAGGAATTACTGCCTTTCCACCCCTAGCCCTTCACTCTCCCCATATTTACTCAGCTTTAAATTGTACCATGCTGTGCAGTGGCTGACTACACTGTGCTGGAGTTCATGATGCCACAAAAGCCATACCATCTGCTGTCTGCATGCAATTAAAAAGATGTCTCCATACTTGAAATAGAAGAGAGCCACGTACCTTCCCTCTGTGAACATTCCCCATCTCCTGTGATTAGCATTCAAAACACAGGAGTGTGGGAGAAACGTATGAAACTGGGGGTTTCTGTATCAATTTCAAATACATAAGATTCAGGGAAGGAACAGAGAAACTTGTCTCACCACCAGTGTTTCCTCTGCACTTTTGATTTACAAGTGTCTGTAAAATGATTCTGACTCTCCCGCAACCATATTCGATACTTAGTTTTTTAATTAAAATGCCTTCAGCTTAATCCCAAGATTGCTGAACTCAATGACCAATTGTGCAGGAGCAGACAACTGAAAAGGAAACTTCCTTTATCAGCTGGACCCAGATGCTTAGACCCTATCTATATAAAGAAAACCACCATTAGCATGGAAAACAATGAAGCAGTTGCACATACACAGAAGCCTCTGTTCTTATTGCTATGGTATTGTAAAGCTAAGTAGATACCAGTTAAGCTACAATAGTGTAAACTCCATGCCACTAATAGAGGCAAAAACCCTAGTAATTTCAGTCATACATAGATTTGAAAATACCATTTAGACAAAAGTACCATCAAGCCTATATCATACATGAGAAAGCTGAAACAATGAGAAAAAGTGACCTATCAGAGCTTATGATATAGTGAATGGATGATACAGCCAGTAAGAAAGTCCAGGCACTAACCCCATGTCCACAGGATGGCACATTAAACATTCATATAATAAACAAGTCCTTAGAAGCAAATGAGAGCAACCATTTACTTCCAGTCACCCAAGGAGTTTTACACTTGTTCCACTGCTGGGCTGTGAGAATCTTTACAGCTGTTTCGCACAACTGGCTGAGCAAGTCCCTAGGTAAGGTTCTTGCTGTCTCCATGTGGCTCTGTGTATCCTGAAATAAAACCACTGTCCATCCCCAACCGTGCTTTTGGGTAGTGGGTGACCAGTGAGCCTGCCCTCAGGTTAGCTGAGCACTGAAGGCTCTCAGTGTTCCAGAGAGACAGGCACACGCCTGTGAAGAAGGTAAATGAACTCAAGCCATAAACTCTTCTGTTTACGTAAGACGTACTGGGGGACAATACCACTGGTGTAGTAACACCACATGGACCTTGGAAGACAGATCAAACTGGATAAGAAAAACACCACAGTTCTGTGAAACAGGAAAAAGATAATCAGATTATATGAACAGCATTTGAGCTTTTATCTTCTCTCTCTCTCTATAAAGAACAAATTATATCGATAGCTTTCCTGTGATCAGATATAAAAATGCTGACATCTACACAACTATACAACACTGAGGGCTTGCCTGCAGTGGGAATGTGGTGGGCATAGGGCCAGTGTGGAGTGCAGTAAATTACCAATGAATAACGACTTGACTGGGTGGGTCACTCTTGCCACACACTAAGTACGAGTTTATTCACCTCCAAGGAGTTGTACACTACGCTATACATGAGAAATCCAGAACAGGTTCCAAACATCCATCTAAACAATAAAGGTAAGTGTTAATAAAAGTGCTTGCTCTGTCTGGCTGCTCAGGGTTGGAATCAGTTTAGAACAAGTTTTGAGCAAACATGCCATCATCTGTACCTGTCTGCGCAGAAGAGTTTTTAATGTGCCTTGTGAATTTGCACCCTCATTTCTGCTCACTTATTTTGAAATAAATCCTTATTTTCATTCCTGCTTTTTGTTTGTTGTTGTTGTTGTTATAAAATGTAATGAAATTCAATAGCGTATTGGAGAATGAAGAATTCCAAATACTGAGTCAGGACAATGTTTGTTCCAAGAATAAAGGAATGGAAGCCCTCTGACTTTACTGAAGTTACAGTCACTTGCAAAATTGCTAAGGTTAGTCATCTGAGTCCCCATCTCTTCAGTTTCAACTAAAACCAGTATCAATTTAATGACCTTACACTTTGCATTTACAATATTCGTGATTTTCCTGCCTCTTCAGAGCCGTGAGCATGTGATGTTGCTTTTGCATACTTCGACAGCAGTACTTTATCCTTGGTGGACCAGTTATTGAACTAAATGATGCAGAGAACTTCAGAATTATCCAGTAAAAAAGGAATAAATTAAAACAAAATTATCTATGTCTATATATACAGTTATTCTAAAAACATTGTATGTATTTAATCCATTCCAACTACTACAATGTAGAGCTGCACACTGCTGCAAACAACCTTGGTTACGTTACACTTCTGTTTAACAGAATTCAGTTCAGATCCAACTGAATTAACAACTATAACCAGTGGAAAAATAAAAGATATTTCCCTGGCACAAGGTGAGAACTGTAAGAGAGAAAGTCAAAAGAATAAAAAGCTTCAGGTGTAAAAGCTGAAAACAGCTTTCAAAAAGTGGCCATTATCTTCAGTGTTCTTGGCACTATCTATTATTTTTCAATGGAGAAAGATGCAGCTGTTCTATATGTAGGTCAAAGAAAATACCATTATTCTATAGGAGGCTGTGTCTGCCACCTGGTGGCCAACTGTCAGGACCCGTAGGCAAGGCAGCATGTTCTACACTGAGCCCTCACCTCACCAGTGTAAACCCCTGCATTCAGTTAGAGCATGCAGCCAACCCTGTGCCACAGCTGAGTCTCCAAAATGAATTGCCGACCCCCTCATTCTCTAACTGTAAAAAAAAATATATTTCCCCCCTGAGCTGGTTATAATTAGCTCGATAAGTCATGTTACATGTATAATTTATATAATATATAAAAATATATCAGTATTTATACAGGCAATTATCTTCATATGTTTCATTTTGGGACATAGTTCTAAATGAAGATGGTTTATGGTATCACTGACACATCACAGCGTCAGCATTTGCTTAAACACAAATACATTTGTATTGCTATTTTGGCAATCAAGAAGACACAGAACTGCCTCATAAAGATTTAATTAAACATTATTGATCAGAGGCCAAATGCTGGCTCCCCTGAATTCAGTGGGAATCATCTACAGTTCAACTAACATTTCAGCACAATTTAATGAATCTAGCTTTATGCGCAAATGCTATTTGCTGGCATTTGTGAAACCCACGCAGTGGATTCAGCTGTCACAGAGAAACACAAATAAGGCTGTGCAAGCTTAGATGGAGCAGCACTGTTTGCAGACAGAATGCAAAGAGATTGTATAACCTTATTCTGGAAGGTCTAAGGCACACAGGCTTTTTACACTGAATTTGTCTCACTGAGTGGGAAAAAATCCAAAATAATCCCCAAACATGCATTCACAGTTACGCTTACCCAACTTTGAAACCTGAGTCACTGATGTAACATCAACACATAGTAAATTTCATATCTGAATGTATATTGTTAGGACCATGGGCAGGAATCGAACTACTACTTACAATAAGAAGTTATGCAGAAAAACTCAACACTGTATTTGAATTTTTCACGATGATGCAAGTTGCAACTGTGTGGCTGTTGTAGAGAGCATGAATAAGTCGTCAAAGTAGTAAAACTCTTGTGGAAGCTTACACCCAAAGGAAAAGTTCATCTAAAGTGAGCAGTTAATTCCCCATGTCTCCCAAGTCAGCTACCTCTGATATGCAAAACAGTTGAGTCTTCAAATGCTGGTAGGAACAGAGGGAACTTTCAGGAGCCAAATCAAAGGCCTTGGATATCTTTACTTTCAGAATTTACCTGCCACAAAGTCATAAATATAACGCTTTTGCATTCTTTTTGTCATGTTGGAGTCACCCTGCCCTTGAACGTCTCCCAATGTGCTTTAAAGTTGATTAACCTTTCAGATGTGTTGTATAAAGCCAACTGAGATACACTCAAAGACAAAATGGAGATAAGGAAAGTAATTCCATTAGCGAATGAACCAGGCTGAGTGACTATCTTTGAAGTGCTTTTAGAACTGGAATGCAATTGAACAAGTAGTACAGATTCAAAATAAAAGTCGGAACTCTCCAGCGAACAGAAAGTTACACTTAATGATTCTTTCTGAATGAAACTTGATCAGGAGAGCTTGTAAATTCTTAAAACAGCTGTATCTGGCAATTATTCAGCAACTCTCCAAAGTAAATGGCTAATGATTATTAATTCCTTTGGTATTCAGAGTAATCATTCATAATGAATTCAGAATGAACTCATTTGGTGTTAATGTAATGTGTAATTCCATGGGAGTCCTATTATAATGTTGCCTTATTAAGTATCCATTTAGTATAGTACTAGGTGCTACTATTCTAAACCCATAAGCAGTAGAAAAGTAATTACCAACAAGATGTGGCTGAATTATTGAAAAGTCAATCCTTGTACAGAGTCAAATATTTGAACAGAAATGCACCAGCCAGCTCTACATGACTTCTATAGGAGACACAGTACAGGCTCTGTCCTTGCCCCAGATGCGACATTCTGATGGGTAGGATCTGCCTGATAAAAATAGGAAAGAAAGAATCCTACTAGAAGCTCAAAGATAGAAACATTTGCAGGTGAGGAAGGCACAGATCTTCCAAAAATCCAGTATTTTTGGGACTCCCTGAAAGGAAATTTGATTATTGCCTGCCAAAACACTCTTATCAGAAAAACCTTTAGTCTGTTTGGATGTCCAGAAAGGTAGTTCCCAGAGAGCAAGATAACCAAGTGATTCATTCAAGCTGCACAAGCTGGCGTAGCTTCTATAAGGTTCTGCTGCCCCTCACTGGTGCTCTCAACCTCCAAGTGCTACCTCAATAGGACAGCTCAGGGCTGGTTTGGGCAACTAAAAAGACAGAAAACTAAACCTAAGGAAAAGAAATCAGAAAAAAAAAAAAGTGGTTTCATCAGCTTTCAGTTCTCAAACAGTTCTCAGAACTGTCTCAATTGCATGGTCAGGCCCTGCCAGTACAACAGGAGGTACAGGAGAGAGGCGGGGAAGATGAATGGCAGCATCTTCAACAACGTGTAGCCCTTTCATTTACAGGGCAATTGAGAGCAGCCTGAGGATATGACCTTAAATTGCTCAAGTGATTCCTAGCTGTTCTAGAGCCACCTCCTCCTTTATGCTGGCACAACCATTTATGCAGTAGTGCAGCAACCAGTGCAAGGGCCTGATTTGAATTAAAAATACAAAAGGTAAAATGAAAAGGTATTTTTCAGCTGGATCAGTGCTCTGATCCAGTTCTTCGCGTGACCACACAAACAGCTGTACTGGCATAATGGAAGTATTGGCACGGAGAAGGGAACAAGCAGCTGGTGGAGCATCAGCATGAGGTGGCTATTCCACTGAAAAATGCTCACTGTAATCATGGTCTGAGTTACACTTTGCAATCTATATTAAAAGAATAAAGTCCAAACTGATAATTGTAAACAAGGCTCTAGAGAGGAAAAGCAGAAATATGCTCATGCTAATTGAGCTAGTGATGTGTGCCCAGTTCAGGTTTTCTGCAAGCTCAAGTCTCAGTACAGATTCTCTGAACTGATTATTTCCTGTTTTCTCTTCAGAGTCCAACACCCAAGTAAATCAACTCGGCACCCCTGGACTTGGAAGCACAAAAACAAAGAAGTGGGAGGGACATCTCTGTTATCATTTCAGTCTCTTTTAAAATTGGTAGCACTTTATGCAATTTCTTCTCTTTTTCCACTGTAGTAAAAATTATGGTATGTAAAAATATTTTAATTTCCAGTTTAAAATAATGCATGGCTATTCAAAGCCTGTTAGAATTTTAAGCTATTCTAAGCCTGTTACTCTGTACCTGTGCCAGCATTGCCCTTTCTCTTATGTAGAACTTCTTTCTCTGAGTTTACCCCAAAGTCCTTTACGGAGCAGTCACATCCTGTTTTTTTTTGCCAGGGTAAATAAATTGCACTAAGCCATACCAAACGCTGTTAGACAATTCTGAAATGACAGACTTTTTCTTCCTCTTATCATCCATGTATTCCTCTTCACTTACTCCAATTTCAGGTAACCTCTTAGGAACAGAGGTGACTGGGACCTATAACATTTTCCAGCTCAACAAGTTTCATTGGTACACTCCCCACCTTTTAAACTAAGATCATTAACAGACATACTAAAAGGTTTTGGTTTTACAGTATGATTGATACCAACAACTTCTTGTGAATCTAATTGTTCTTTTCTTGCTTCAGTATTCTTTCCTTTAATGAGACATATTACATGTTATCAATTGCATCCCATTCAATAGTAATTGGGACTGGCAGCAGAAACAGGAAGCTATCTTGATATTTAAGTTTTAGAAATGACTACAACATAAGTCGTGAAGACTTTTGTTATGCCAGTTTTGACTCATGTAATCTGAAAATGCGCAGTAAAATTTTGGCTACTATCAACTAGGTTCACAGAAAACTGCTAAGATTTCTTTGAAACATCATCTTTGGATTAAAAGCCACTATGGAATATTTCAAACCCAAATGGTTTAGTCGATACAATTTTTTAAAAGTTGCTAAAATGAAAGATATAATTCAACCTTATCTGCATAGTCTTCCGGTAAAAGCAAACTGAGTTAAAGATGCTACCTCTACATATTTATTTGCTCCATATATTTCTACTAGAAGTCCCTAACAGAAAGTAACTATAGGTCTAATATAGTTAGTAACTGGCAACCCTAAAGATAAGAATCATTACAACTACTCTTTTGGACTTTTCTGGCCAAAACCCAACAGTCATCTCCCCTTTATCTATATAGTTCATGTGATGTGTTGTAAAGATTTTATTACTTGATAGTATCTATATGATTGTACTTGCTGACACAACAGGACAACATAGCTCCAAATGGGAGTTTATCTTCAAGGTTATCTAGACTAATTTGGGGACTTCTGTCACATGGCTGTGACCTTCTAATTAATCCTCAGCCATCACTGAAAGGAGGGAAGAAAGCTACGTATCAATATAAAATGAATGTGCACTGTACCTGCTTCTAAAATTAGTGGGAACCGATAGCAGGGAGCGTAACTGAATGCACTACCACCATGCACCGGCACCAAGAAAAAAAGATCAAATTCTTTCTTAGCCACAAGTTATTTGGAAGGTATCATACACCAGAAGCCTCCTCTCTACCTACAAAATTTGTACAGTAATTTATTCAAATTAGGCTTAGATGGCAGCAGGATGAACATGTGATAAAGGGAGGACTCAGTGTTTTGGGAACTTTTCCTGCTTCTACAGCATGAATTGGAGCTCTGCATGGACTCTGGGGGCAGAAGGCCTCTCATGACACCTGGACAACGTGCTGAAACCAGTCCTAGAGCTTGCATTTTCATATGCACTAAACTGACTTGTGTATTTTACAGTTATTTCTACTTCTCGCGTACCTCTTCTGCAGCATCTGATAATTGCACGCTAGCAGGCAGTATTCATTCCACTCTAACAATAACAGAACGCTTTGCTCCACCTAAGAAATTAAGCAACCGATGGTTTAATGTTGATTTAAGCTTTCTTGGAGAAATGCTGCACAGGGCTTGCCTTTAACTAAGTTTACTGAAGTCAATAAAGAACAAGATGTAACACCATGTTTTAACTCGTTTTTCTGTAGGAATTCTGCTAAGAGCTGCTCTGTTTCTTCCCAAACAAATAATGTTATAAAACAGTAAATCAGTTTTTAAGTGCTGTTTTAAAAATCTACAGATATATTATAAGGAACATTGAAAAATGAAGGTTCTTTAAGACAAGAAAATGATAAACAAATTATTTGCCTTTCTCAAATTTACTCACATTAAACATAGGCTACTGGTGTGTAGCCTATGGATAGTAAAAAAGGAAACGATGACCTTTTAACAACAAACATTATCTACTTAATAAAAGACTACTATTCAGTCTTGTGAGACAATGTATTTTCATGTATTAACTGAGAATCTAACAGGAATTGAAGCTGTTCAAGATTTTGTAGAACTTTTTGTTATATTTATTTAACACAAGAGATTTCTTCACTTTGGTAAGGAGTCATTTAAAAAAAAATGACATTTTGAGGCAAAGGGACACAAGATTTTTCCATTTGTCTCTGCTTCTGCCTTGTACAGTTTAAAGAAAAATTCATCAGTTTTAAGTACTGTTCCAAGGAAGAACAAAGACATTAAAAGCTTCTGTCTTTTTCCTGTTTTTCCTTTATTTTAAGGAATCAATGTGCTGAGAGCGACAGAAATCCAGAGAGACATGTAAGGGTCTCAGATAATCCCAGCACTATGTCTGGTCTAAATTGCTCCCATATCCATGGGCAACCTAGTTTTACCAAATGTATAACTAAAGCTGCCTCCTTAGAAAATATTTCTAACTTGCAGTGTAGACACACAATTACATTATCTCTTTTCAACACGCAAGCTTATACATAGCTTACATATAAAAAGGTTTATATTTCTTGTTGGAATAATATTTTTACATACCATGCTGCTTCTGGATTTTTTCAAAATCACAGTTAGTACTGGAAAAAACATAAATATTTATTTTTAGTTTCCTTTAAAATGAACACATTTTTAAAACATCTTAAATGTCTGTTTTCAAATCCACGAATGCATTATATACAAGTGCTAATTAATAACTGTACCTTGACAGCGTCCTAGTCCCTTCACCTTTTCCCTCTAGTTTGGGATACTCAGAGCATTTTCTTTAATATATTGCAGAGTTCACTCCATGATATGTAGGATGAAATATATGGGCTAGCAATGGGTACTGAACAAAGGGTTAACTTTCAGCTTCAATAAAGACAATCCCCCGTTTAGAAATACCGATATGTGTTTCGTATGTCTCAAGAGAAAACTCTCTAGGTCATTCCAATAAATTGAAATACATCTTTTGATTCTGAAACAGACTTTCTACTGAAAATGCCAACACAATTTTTTCTTATTTCCAACATAGAAAATATTTTTTTAAATATTTTTTTTTCTTAAGATACTGCAATTTCACAACTTCCTCATTTTCATGCATCTTTACTTCTGTAATGTCAACCTCTCTGGATCTGGATCATCAACGGTTACTGAAGCAAATACACAAAGCTGCAGAGCTAAGAAAATGCCAAATTCCCAACTTGGCCTGCCAGGGGAACTCCTACTGCAAGGGTTACTTGGAGTTCAGCATGCACGGAATAAACACAGCATACTTTACTATGCATCCTGCTTTCCACACTGCTGCTCCCCAGCCCTCCCATCATTAAACCAATAGTATCGTATTTTAAATACAGATTATCTAGTTTGCCCCAGGTCATATGAGATGGGATTAATAGCCAGAAATCCTGATTCACTGCTGTCTGTTAAAACAATAGACACCCCTCCATCTTTTAGATATAATGGCTTTTCCAGCACATTGCCCTGTATCTCCACTGGTCTTCCTGAAATATATTAACCTCCATCTATTGCACTTGTAAAGCCTGCTGCTTTAGTTGTGCACATAAACCTGCATTACATTTAGATACTACCTTTTTTTTTTAAGACACATCTGTTTTGCAGTTGACTTCTTTTATTTTAAAATCATGTTTACTAGTTCCCTCCCATCTCCTTCACTCTCTAAAGCTTTTCCTCTCTTCTCTTCTCCTGCAGCTCACCTGAACAGAAAAGTTAGAGCTGTCTGTTGCATCTCTGGTGATGGTGATGTTTGCTACCCCAGTAAGCCAAGCAAACAAGGATTTTGTCTTAAAGAATCTCAAAGGCAGATAGGAGAAACCAGTATTTGAGTGAATTTTTCTTATATTAGTGCAGTGTTTATAATTTGCCACGCTGAAAATACAGATGCAGGTTAATTGTCCAAGAAAAGAAAGAGTTTGAAAATGTGCAAAGCAGAGAAGGATGCATTTTTCTTAAAATATGAGAAAAGCCACTTTTCTTTGCATATAAGTGTGTTTTTGGGCTTCAGCTATGCTTTGATGTGTATGATTCACAGTAACATCTCACTGCATATTTTATAACAATCTGAAATTGTTTATATTTCCTTAGATACAGGAAAAATAAATAATCTTTTGTAGCAGAGAAAATATATACATCTCACATGTCAATTCTTCACAATCTCCAAACAAGCAGATCTTTGCATCTGCTTATTCTATTAACTGCTTTTATTACATCTAGCCTGTGGCATCCCTCTTCAATGGTTCTATTTATTCTTGAATTGGTCAGGAATAAATTTGCTGTTATTAATCAATCAACACTGATGTAAAACTGGGAAAATTAGACTATGTTGTTAACAGCTGGGATTTTATCTTAAACCCTGGAATAAGCCATATTTCTTTTAAAGCTTCCTTCCAGAATCGGAAAGAAAACCTGGAA
>JAOXJM010000052.1:37499022-37511122 GCA_026413425.1 Tringa solitaria
TGATCTCTATGGTCCCTTCCAACTCTAAAAATTCAGTGAAATTCAGTGAAATTGTCCCATCTTCTTAAGTTCTGACAGCACAAAAACCTAAATGAGACTAGACCATGTAGGATTCCCATTTCTGTAAGTATATAAGGTCAGTATTTTACCATTCCTGTTATTCCTATTTGACATGAGATTTATCTCCAGGGAACACAGGTAAGGAAGAACACACCTCAACAGCTGTAACTTGTCTTGATCTTGGGGTCAACAGAGCTTGTCTACAAATGCAAAACTACCTCAGAAACACTACTGCATTTCCACAACCAAAGAACAAGAGTTGCTTTGACATTATTTAAGGCAAAAGAGACTTTTATAACTTGCTCAGAAGACTTCTATGAGACATTCCACGTTAATTGCCATGCTAAGTTACCTATGTTTGAGTTTAGGCCTCCCAACTTATCCTAGCTCCGGTGATAATATCACCAATGCATTACAGGCATGTCATTAGCATACGCATTTCAACTCACAACCTACGAGTTTAAGAACTGGTTGCATTTTTCAGTACCATATCACTCACTTTCGTACCTTTAGCCACACACATTTCTCCATTTCCGAGGAGACATTCTGAAACTTGCATACATACAAAATATTCATAAGACATATTGCATTACTTGAAATACAATTTGTGATCATTTAATTGTGCCGCAATTTTATTTTGCCAATTGGTACGATTGAGATTCAGAGCTACAGAGAGTTTGGCTTTTAATAAACTAACCATTCTTTCATTTCCATTTATTCCCTTAATTCTTTTCAGACAGAAATCTAGAAATCTCTCCCATAGGTGTCCCAAACTAATAAGAGAGAACTAGATCTTAGCATGTAAATTCTTACACAACTTTAGTTACAAATAGCCCATTTCATCCTAAAGAATACCTAATGACCATGCATAACAGACAGAATTCATTAAATCAGACATTCTTGACTAAAATTCAGGAGTCAAGGAAGAAGGATATAGATCATAAGAAGTTGGTTTATATAGCTCAAGGTATAAAGCAACAACAAATCTTACAGAATCTGCCATTTTTACAAATGAATTTCTGGGTGATTCAGAACTATCCTAGTGATGCTAAAGAACATCAT
The DNA here is from genome assembly GCA_026413425.1 of Tringa solitaria. NCBI lineage: Eukaryota > Metazoa > Chordata > Aves > Charadriiformes > Scolopacidae > Tringa > Tringa solitaria. The sequence goes on from JAOXJM010000052.1 coordinate 37,500,145, forward strand.
TATTGTGGCTTGATGCAGTACTTGTCACAAGATAAAAGAGGACATGATGGAAGGGAATTAAAGCCAAAAAAAGAGAAAAAGTTGCTAAACCCCAACCCTGTTCCAGAGCAGAACTTAACACATTTAAACTGCAACTTAATACCTAAGGTTACTGCATTCAATTTAACCGGAGAAAAAATAACAACACAAAACACCCAATACACAAACCATACCACCTTAGAAAAGAAAATACCCAAGTCATCAAGTCATATCCTAATTTGTAGGAAAAGAACTTCAGTTGCTTGTTTTACGTTTCAAGTCAAAGACGGTACCTCCTGAGACACTCCAAGGGCTACTTCCCAATCCCTATTCCTTCATTCCTTGAAGGAATTATTTTCTTCATTCTTGGACAATTACTTTAAAAATATAGAGACACAAAAGTGAGTTTAGTCTTAGAGCAGAACTTCAGGTTCAAAGAGAAACATTCAAAAAATGAAACCTTAAGCCAAGGCTACAGAACATACCAGTATTAGCAATGACTGGCCCTTACAACAAATCCTGTAATTGTTTCTTCTGCTATGCAAAGTAAAAGAAATAACTTAGAACTGGTAAAACTGCAGGGCTCTCCACACTGATAACTGTGGCACCAATAAGCATTAAGGGCATTTCTACTGGTGCTAGGGCAGCTTGAAGAGATTATGCCACAGCAGCAAGTGTATCTGCAAAGGACAGTCACAGTTAAAAACATCACTATGAAAATTTCAAGTTGCATGGCAAGGCCTCACTTTGGAAAGCCTTATTCAATCAGAACAGAGTATGTATAAAGTGAATTGTTCTGTAGTAGTTTCTGTGAACCAACTTTTCTGCTGCATGAGCCATTACTCAGTGTAGGATGCCGATTTATCACTGATTCAGGGAAAGACTCTTACTGACTCAATTTGTAAATCACTTGAGTATTCTGAAGGGATTTCCTGCTCAAATTTAGGTAAGGCCCAGTCTGTTTGATATGTCAGGATCACATTTCAATGAGTAACTGATATATACGGTGCTGTAAACTTCACTGCAAAATATATAAAAATTTTCTCATTCCTTATTTAAGTTTTCTCTTCAATCTACAGTTGAAAGGGTAAAGATTTACAGAATACAGAACAGGCATCTATTAACAAATTACTGGTAGACTGTCAAAGGAGGGGGTATCATCCAAGATCATTTAGGAAAGGAGCTGCAGTCATACAACCATAGGGGAGATCTTTAAAAAATTGACAGTGTAAATTCTTAAATTAAATGGGAGGCAAAACTGAATAACCTCTCCACTAAATTAAGCTTTCAGCAACCCTACAGATTCTGAAAGCCAGAGTGTGTTTTAGAGCAGTAAGCTATACCTAAAGATAAAGGAATCTGAAGAACTACAGCAGAATTTCACAACTAAGTATCTGGTTAGACAAATCCCCTATCAAACCTATGGAGCTTGATTAGAAGATTGGGAACACGCATGACTTTCCTATAAATTCAGCATCTTGAAACTGAAATATAAGGTTTTACTTACAAAAATCTGCAACTGTGAATGGACATGTGATCAAGGTGCAAAAGCAGCAGCCAAATATGGTAGAAAGAAGCATATACAAATATTAATGACAAGTCAGAGAAATTAAAATGTGTACATTACAGTTAAGTCACAAAATTAGAAATAACTGACCATATCCAAGTATACAAAGACTTGCATTCCCCTTGGAAACAACAACACTGTTTAGACTACTTGAACCAAATGGTTTCCTTTACATGAGTTTTTTTATACAACCTTATATTTATGGTAAAACATCATGATACTCCAGCTAAAGTATCATCTAAAACTTGACAAATAATATGCCCTATTCTGTTCACTACAAGTCAAAGACAGGGAGATCTTTAAACATGCAGAGAGAAATAAAACAAATTTAACATCTGAAAGCAGCTTTCGACTTTCCTGGATCTTAAATTCAGTAACACAGTCCCCAAGTGTGCTGCTCTTGGCAGTAACAGAGTCATCCAGAGAGAACACACTAGCTAAAGTTCTTCTCTTTGCAAAACATGGAAAATGCAAAACACATTCTTTTGGAACAAGAAAATTAAACTTTCTTAAAACCATCAAGGAAAATTAATCAAAAATTGTTAAGGAAGAACACTTCTGTAAGTAATACTAAAGTCCATTTAAACAATGTAAATAAATAATTTGATTCCCTAGTCAGTCAGAAATTGCATTATGTTTTGTGTAAGCCCTGAAAACATAAATATTGTTTTAGCCACAAAAATTCTTTTAGCTCTAAATTATTCAGAGATTCAAAGGTCTTTATGCTTTCAAAAATACTTAGCCCTAGCACTCAAAACTAAGACAAAATGAAGTTAGATGCCTCAAAAGATTGGTCACTTACTGGCCAAATAAACAATTGTTAACATTTGTAGAACCCTCTTTAACTCTTGAGAATACGGCAGTACAGGTGATAATCACAATTTCAATGTTTAAACTGATAAACTAAAGTATCTGTATAGTTAAAAGGACAGATGGTCTTCTGAGATCACTTCAGAGCTAGCTTAGCATCCCTTCCTGAACTACTCTGTAGAGACTGATTCCTTTCTCCACTAACAGAGCTCCTTAACTAGTCATTTAATCTCAGCACTCAAATTAGGTCATGTAAACATACCTAAACAACTCTTGAAAAAGAACTTTCTTAGTTATTTAGGCCCATGTTAATGAATTAGCATCTCCCAGACTGAATCCATGTGGACTATCAGAGCACAGGAATGGAAGAAGTACTTCCATGTCTGCCATGCTTGATGAAGATGTAGTCAGATGGGCCGACAGCCCATCATGAGGTTTGTAGCTCCAGCAAGAAGGAACTGGAGTATTTTGAACTTGACTCAGACACAAGGCAGCTGATGTGCTGACAGAGCAGTATCTGAGTCCAACAGCCTCTTGTGGGTACACTGATACATGTCTGGCCCACAGCACTATGATGAGTAACTTGCCATGACAATACTTTTGAAAAGGACAACCTGCAAACTTTTCTCTTTGATGTCTTCGTCACATCTTAGACTAATTTTAATTTACTGAGTCTCCAAGACTTGATAAAATTGATGATCTTGCTGGGCACTAGAAAATTCTATCATATAAAAAAATGAATTCTTTCCATATCCATAAATGTTAATACCGATAATAAGTAACTGTGGAAGAGGACTAAAGTACGTGTGTGGGAAAAGGACTGACACTTGATCAACTACGAATTAATTTTAATAAATAAGTTAATCATCTAATATCATGGTTTGAAAGACACTATAGACCTAGTTTTTAATGCATGTTGAATGTATTTATTTTTAATAAAATAATTTAAGATTTTTTATTAAAAAGACAGTTATAACATATGCATGCAAAACTAGAGATACGGTTTTAGATGTCACAGTATGAAACAATAATAGCATTAGCAATTTATATCTTCAAAGTTGTTTTATTTTATCTGAATGGAAAAATACATGGAGTTACAATGTGGATACCACCAGTACCTACAGATGCGCAAATTTCAGAAGACAGCAGAAATCAGTCAGATTGCAAGATAAAACAGTAAGTAGTCTCAGACTCACATTTCTTTAAAATTATAAAATAAATGTGAGACAAGTCAACAGTGAGCTAACGCCAGTGCTTCACCCCAAGGGCTCATTTAGAGTTACAATTTTTTTTTTAAGCAACCCCAACTATGGTAATTGATTTAAATCTATTCTCCATATGGACATTAGGAAAAGCCCCAATCGTTGACTTCATCTCTTGTTCACAAGAAATTAAGCATATAATTAACTTTTCAAATTGCAGGGTAGACTTCTGGGCATGTGTGCATGCAGTGAGATTTTACAAATCCTTTAACGACCATCCATAAACCTAACAAAATAAGCTCTACATTCTTATGGCTACAAAAAGCAGTTACCAAACATCACAGGAACGACTGATTCTTTCTCCTCCCATACCAATTTTCTCTAATAAATCAACAATGAAATTTCAAAACAGCTTACATATGATTAACAATTAAGGGCACTACTTTCCTAACTTGTTATAGAAGCAGTATGTCTGCAGCATACAATCAAGACCCAATCTTTACTTTCTTTTTGTTTGCTTATATTCCTCTGTGTTGCTTATATGCATTGGCTTTCATTGCTTACATTTTTTCTTTTTAAATAGGAGAGCCTTGAAAATTTCAGAACAGTAGCAGATCATGCCTTACAACACTGAATGATTTTAAAATGGATTTATTAACACAGCATAAAACTGTGGTCCCCTGACTTGTGGATGTTTTTGTGAGACCCACAGACCTTCCTCAGGGTCACAGGAAATTGTTGTCACTCTAGCAGTCACAGGAAGCCACTGCCACTATGATTCAGATGAACACGGGGAGCAAAGTATGATGCTTCCTCTAGTACACTATTTTTCAGTGTTGTTGCTGAAAAGCCAGCCAAGACTGGAGGTACTGGATGCATACAAACCACAATTCCTTTAACATATGGAGTCACAAAGTCTCAGCAAGATTGTTAGAACTTCAAATTATAAACCTCTAATCTAAAATTCTTAAGCCCCAGCCTAGATATTAGGAAAAATATCTACTATCCTACGAAGACACTATAAACACTCCCTACAAATCCACACACTTGTTTAGAGATTTCATATGCCTACACTAAGACACATCAGTTGTAGCATGAACAGGCATAGTGAACTTGAACATATCCAGCTAGCTTAGATACCAGTAACACCACAAATTCCAGCTACTAGGCAATTACCTGGGTGCAGCCCATTTGTTATCACCGTTCTACTGCTACTGGTAGCTAAATTAGCTTCAAGGAACCTGAGTATTTGTAGATAGGCTGCAATCATGCACTTCAGTTTCACTGCAATCCTCATTATACTCCATTTATGCATATTGCTCCATTACAACCTTGCATTTTGTGTTGGGTCTTTCACGGTAGTGCACTTTTATGGAACTTGATGCTCAGAGAATGATGTTACCACTGTAACAGACAGCCTAACCTAATGCACTTACTAATTGAAACACACATACATGCTGTGACTATTCACAGATTTCAAAATTTTCTATTTGTAGTTAAGTCAGTGCAATAATACATTTTGGTCATGGCAGAACAAACCAGTATCTCTAGTGCTGAGCATCCCAGGCCTTTAAACAGTCCAATCTGCCAGACCTGATCTTTATCTCGTCCCAGCATATACACACAGAAACAATTCCTTCCCCTGTCTATACCCATGCATACAGATAGATACAATGGTATCTACTTCTTACCGGCATCAGGCAACCACATCACAACCGTTCAGTCACTCAACCCAAACTTCCAACTTCAGTTACCCAGCCCGTCAACACGCTGTTAACACATCTTCATAGAGCTCTGCATTTTCCTGCCTTCAAATTCATAATTTTATTCCCTCCAATTGCATCCATTCCTCTCTCAAATTCATAGTTTCCTCTTTCTACTTTTGTCCTTTCTGCCACTTGCTGAACACGCAGAGACTCATTTAATCTACAGTAAGCGTGTTAGCGCAATTTGTTTCATTAGCTTCATTCATTTTTTTTGGCAGGTTCTAAAGGTTCCAGGATAGAAACAAGGCCCCAGCTATGCCAATCATTCTGCGTACCAGCCACAAAAAGACAAACCCTGTCCTAAAGAGATTAAAGACTAGGTTTAAAATAAAGAGAAATTAAATGGTAATCAAAGGAATTTGGGATAGAAAAAGAAATTTATATAGCAAGTGCTTTTTGGTTAAACTTACAAGTTTCATCCTGCATCTACATACCTCCTGTTAGTATACTTTCATTTAAGGATTACCTATGGTATCATATTACTGTTGGCCATTAGGGTGGCATATAAATATCCTTATTTACCTCATTTTAAAAGCATATATAGCACCTTTCAAAATGCAAACAACACGCAAAAGAGCTGTTTACACTCTGTTTTAAGACTCCCTAGCAGTTTAAACTGCTTGGGTCAAGCACATAATCTCCTCTGTTACTGCAATGAAACAATTCAGAGGGTTAAAAAGCCATACAGCCACGGTTTTTTCCTATGCTTAGGTATGGATTGCTGGGGATTCCAGTAGATGTAAAAGATGACAGTTAGCATTTTAATGGTAACTGCTTGCCATAAGCAACACTTGCTTAAAAGCAAGGTGGATTTCAATAAGCATTAACCTCGCTGAAGTTTTGCAGGAGGAAATCTTCCATTTTACGCCCATCCTCTGCATAAGTCTGAACTTAACATAACAAAAACCCTGCTGGGCTGAGCTATTGGATCTCAATGTCCCATCAGCTCAAGGGCTGAGTAGTCTCTTTGTATTTAGTTGGTAATTTCTTGCAGGCTCGGAATTTACTGCCATCCTTCTACACCATGGCACAGCAGCACCAGAGAAAGGAACTGTGGCTAACTGAACTGACTGGCTAGCACAATTAAAATCAACAACCGTACAAAGCATCCACACAAGCCGTGCTGTTTTATACTAAGGACCATGACAGTTCTGACCTCCCCTGCACGAGAGCTGTCTGGCATCTTTGCTTTTGCAAACTTCTGAGTGCAAGTGTTCATAAGATTTTGAAAGTACTATGTCTCTGAGCAAAAAATAAAAAATAATTTAAAAAAAAGAGAAGAGAATACATCACAATACATATCCCTGTACCCTGCCAGCCCTTCTACCTAATGTGAAGCCTTTTCCTCACAATATTAGTCTTAGGATGAACAAATAAGACTGCTACAAGTGTAAGACAATAATAAGGAAAAAAGCATTCGAACAGATGATCATACCCCTAACATGCAGAGTAGTCATGTGCACGCAGAGTATGGTTTGCTCCACTGTTGAAATACAGTTGGAGTACCTCCAAGCACAGTGAAATTCTTTGCGTAGGAGCGCAAAACAGTTCTGGTGCTACGTATGAGCCATCTTCACTAATATGTTTATTTAATCTCTCCTAGGACTCATCTGAATAAGGTAAAAAGTTTCTGGGAAACAAATCTTCATTTTCTACGTGTCATATGTTGTCACTATTACACAGAAGAAAAATAATGAGAGGAAACAACAGCAGAGTCCTTCCCCTCCTGTGACCATTTATTTTATACCAGGCCTCTTCAAGATGAGAGCTCTTTACAAATTATTTGCAACTTTTGTGGACCTTCCAGAGCCACTACTGCATTCTCCTCAGCAGAACATTCAGAAAAATCTGAAATCTAAATCTGAATTAAAACTGAAATCCTTTCACAGGGATAGCTTTGAAATTCTCTAGAATTCTGGCAAAGAACATATTCAGCCTTAGAGGTTCCTAGATGGCTGCCATCTTTCAAAGCATTATGGCCTCGGGATACAGACCTTTTACAAATATGGTCTAACAAAACTGTTTCAAAATTATTTAGAAAGTAATATTAATGGTAGGTAGTTTTGAGAAAGCTTACCAAATCTGATTTAAGGCACAGATCGTACACTGAATCCATCTGCTGCTTCTCCGTGATACAGACCGACAAAGCTGCAAGCATGGCTGGAAAAAAAAACCAACAAACTTGTAATTCAGTATCTACTACTCCTTCCCCCAATAAACACATTCTATTCTACCCACTCATGCTATCAAACCACTCATTTAACAAATATGGTGGTACAACATAAAAATTTATTAAACAGCCTTATTTTAGCAAATCCATTTAACTGCATTTGTAATATATTTGTCTCCAGAAACCTGTCTAGCTGTTCCTCCTGATCTTCCCATATGTTTCTTACACACTTTACACCACCAATAATGTAAACATGATTACCATGCAAAGTAAAGCACTATCAGACACAAAAGGAAGACTCTTTATGTCTGTTACAGAACTCGAACCACTATGAGTAGGTTAATCATACCTCTATTACTTACTAAAATCCCATAGCTAGGAGCTTGCAAGATCATGGGTTACTTGCATACAGTCAAACATAGCTTTATTGCTGTTCCAGAAGGCTATTTATTCCACGTCCTCATTAATTATTACTAAAAAAGCCCCTCAAAATTCTTTGCATTACTGTAGCCCTTTACATATAACTCACTTTTCTTATAATGAAGTGAAAAAAGGCAAGTACCAGGCCTTAAATCTGATCAAGGATTTTTTTCTCGTACCTCTTGCAAAAATTTCATTAATTCTTCACGCCCGTTACTTAAAAGTTTTTTACCTGACAACCGGGGGTGTAGCCGTGTTTCTATTGTAAGCACATGGTTGGAAGCAACTTTGAAGTCTGCCAATAAAAGTCACTAACATAAAAGAATCACAGAACCACCTAGGTTGGAAGGGACCTTTTAAGATCATCTAGTCCAATCAATAAAAAAAACTAAAAAAACCCCAAACAAACAAAAAAACCAACCAAACAAAAAACCCACCAACACAATCACACACACCACCACATTCACACCACAAAAAAACACCACCCAACTAATCCATATCCCCATGAAAAGGAATACTTTATTATTAAAGGAAATCTTCTATATTTTACTTGTTACTTTTCAGGAAATTTCAGTCGTTGCTTAACAATATACCTCTCACAATAGCACTAGGAAGAACACAACCATTCATGCTTCAAGATCACTTTTGTCCTCCTGTCTCCAGTCTCCTACTTTTCTTAATCCATCCTTCCTTCTAGCAAGTCCCTCCTTTTCTGCAAAGGACTCAGCTTCCCAAAATGTATAATCATGCATATGACAGACTAGAACCTTTCCTTCTTCATTAATTTTTGTTTAGGAAATACAAGATTTCCTACCCGAGGGAATAAATGCCCATACAGTAGCAACTACTGATGCCACAGGAAGAAAAATCACCGATTCAGAACATCTTAAGGGAAAACGTTAACTCTTCTCCCCTTTTCACCACAGCACCTTTCTTTCACCTTTATCTGATGTACCCAGTCTTACTTAATCTTTTAAAGCGTTGATTTACTTCACAAAAGACACACGACCCTCTGCCTTCCTCACATTTTCCCTACACCCCCTCACCACACCGTTTTCCGCTCATCCCCTCCCCTCAGTAAGGGTCCCCCCTAGCCCTCACAGCACAGGGGCAGGCAGTGCCACAGTAACACCCCCTCTCCCGTACCCGGGCGGCGGCGGACACAGCGCCATAGGAGCTGGGAGGCAGAGACAGCCTCTCCCCGGTGGGGGTGCCGCCCCAGGGCGCGTTATCCCCCCTGAGGGACGCCCTCCCGCCCTCGCCATCTTGCCTCGCGCCCTCTCCCGGCCGCTCACCCGCAGCGCGCATGCCAGCCACCGCGCGGCTCTAGCCTCGCGCCCCCCACCCCTCGACGGACGTTTCCCTCCGCCAATTACCAGCCTCCCGCGGGAGCGGCTCCTCCTCCCGCCAATGAGATAGCGGATCGGCCCCAGAGGCCCAACCCCCCTAATCTGTAACGGCCTGGAGAGCACTAAGCCACCCCCCTTCTTCCTCTTCCCGGCTCTTCATTGAATGAAGTTCTCGCTGCCCAACGAGAAGTTCCCGCTGGGTTTGACGGATTACTCCTCCCTCCAGTAGAAGTGGAAGATTTCACCGCGCCCGCCAATAGGCTGCCGGATGCGAGCCTAGGGGGCGGGCTCTCCCTCCCAGGCGGGCGGGGAAGGCCGTGGTTATCGATCCCGCTGCTGGAGGGAGGCGGCGGTGAAGCAGCAGAGAAAATGGCGGCCATGGCTGCGGAGGCGGCAGCGACTGCAGCGGTGCCGGGCGATGGGGGGGCTGGTGAAGCTGAGCCCGAGATGGAGCCTATCCCGGGCAGCGAGGCCGGCGCGGACCCTCTCCCTGCCGTCAGCGAGGCCGTGGAGTCGGTGGTGCCCGATGGGGAGGAGGCCGATGGGGGGAAGGTTGCTCCCGGCGAGGCCGAGGAGCCGCCGCCTGTGCAGCTCGCCCGGAGCCCGGCTGGGACTCGGGAGCCGGAAGCTGAGAGGACGGAGGAGCTGCCGCCCTCCGCCCCGGAGGTGTGCTCGCCCCAGGCCGAGCACCAAGGAGCGCCCGGCCCGGGGTCCGAGGAGGAGCCGCAGCCCTGCCCGCCGCCTGCTGGGCACCCTGAACTTCCCGAGGAGGAGCCGCAGCCCTGCCCGCCGGCTACTGGGGGCTCCGCGGAGCCGGAGCCCGGGGAGGAGCCGTCCCGGCCGGAGGAGGAGGAGCCGGATGCTGCTGATGCCGCCGCTGTCGAGCCCAAGTCCCCGGTGCCCGTGGCTCCGGCCGGAGGGGAGGCGGAGGCTCCGTTGCTGCCCGGCTCCGAGGTGCGGGTCACCCTGGACCACATCATCGAGGACGCCCTGGTGGTCTCGTTCCGGCTGGGAGAGAAGCTTTTTTCTGGGGTCCTCATGGACCTCTCTAAAAGGTGAGACCCCACGGGGGAGCCCTCCCCATCCCCCGCCCAGCGACGGGGCCGGCGAGCTCGCCCGGAGCCGCCCTGCGCCTCTCCCGCCCCGGGGTTGGGGGGGGGAGGGAGGCTGGGCTCCGCCGAGGCCCTGGTGGGCTCGCCCCGCGGCGGGCAGCGGCCTGAGCTGCGGCCGAGGGGCGCGACGGCAGCGGCCACCCCTCCTTGCCTTCGCCCTGGGGACAAGCGGCTCCTGCCCCCAGGGAACGGAGGCAGCAGCTCACAGCGTCCTCCTTCTCAACCCTTCTAGCGGGGGGTGGCGGGGGGCGGGGGGGTCCCCCCCCCCGCTCCCGGCCGGGGCCGAACCCCGCGCTCCCAGCCCGCCCCCCGCCTCGACGGTGTCGCGGTACTCGCTCTCCTCGGGCGTGCCCTCGTAGCGCGCCGAGCCGCCGAAGATGCCGTGCAGCCGGATGTCGCGCGACGCGACGAGCTCCGCCGCCTGCGGGAGCGTGTAGATCGGCTCTCCCGAGACGTAGTTGTCGGTCGCGAGGATGATCGAGCGCGAACGCTCGGTGTCCTCGGCGTCGAACTGGAGCGCGCAGCTCGCGAGGCCGTCGCCGATGAGGCTCGCGCCCGCGAGGT
>JAOXJM010000052.1:37511222-37562676 GCA_026413425.1 Tringa solitaria
CCCCCCCCCCCCGCTCCCGGCCGGGGCCGAACCCCGCGCTCCCTGCCCGCCCCCGGCCTCGACGGCAGGCCCGGGGAGCTGGGGGGGAGCGGCGCCGGCGGCCTCCCGGTTTGTGGTGCTGCCCTCAACGAAAGTAGCCCTGAGTGGGAATGAGAAAATGGGGGAGTGGGGAGAGGGGGCGAGCACATGGGCACGTCCTTTGGACTCGGTTGGGATTCACGTCGGGCCTCCAGCATCCTTGTCTGCCGGGGGAAAAGGACCCGAGCTACAAATGTTGGTGTTTCTTCCAGTATTTGTGCAAATGTACAGACCCAGAGATCTGTTTTTCCTGTTGGCTTGTGTCTCGCATTGCCTAGGTAACCTTGTATTTCAGTACGTGCTATTTTCCAGAATAATGGTTTTCAAGTCGGGCTATTACAGTTCTGAAGTACAGTTATTAGTACTGATTGCTCCTTCTATGCGATGAATGGGGGGAAGTTTAATGGTTTTTAAATACCCTTTTTTCCTTGGGGGGGGGGAGGAAGTGTTACGTATTTCAAAATAACTTCAGGCCTCATCAGGTTATGAGGTTTGGGGTTTGCTTTTTTCTATTCCCTTCCTATAGCAAGGGGTTCTTGGGAGGCCAGAAGTCATCAGTGATACCGTGTATCTTATAAACAATTTAATTACCATTTACAGGTGAAAATACCCCTTTGTCTTAGTGTTTGCTTTCTAAATATGTAAGGACTATGAAAGTACATGAGTACAGGTGAAATTTGTCTAGGGTTATTATTTCAAATGATTGGCATGGAGAAAATGCAGCTCTTTCCCCCCAAATTTAGGCTGCATGTGTGGTCGTATACATCTTTTATCACTCTCTTTTACATAATTAATAGATGTTTAATGACTTCCTGTAATACCAATATCATCAATGTTTTCTAAAAGAAAGGTATTAGGGCCCAGCACTTTTGTCCTGGGCCTAGCTTTTTGGTTTGTTTTTGAAACAGGCAGACTTTTCTGAAACCCAAGTTCTGGATAAAGTCATGGAAGTGTTTTAAATTTGTCAGGTGGTGTGGTTTGAAGTGCTAAGTTACCAGTTTGTCTTCTGAAGCCAAGTACTAAAGTGTGATCTGCAAACTACTCACTTCTAGTGTGAAATACTAAATGTCTCAAAGCAGGCCAGAAGGCATTACAACTTAAGTTGTGATGCTAGTTAACATCGATTCTTTTGTAGGTCTAAAGTTTATACCAGCAAAATTATATTGTTGCTATGGTTAGCAGGGTGATAAAGCACATGCTTCTCTACTTGTAGGGGTTCGTCTGTGTGAAGAAGGAATATATCAGCTTCTCCCTTACTCGTGAAAGAGACAAATATCCCTTCATTTGCTTGAGGTTTGCTTGTACACTGAGGATGCTTCTCTCATGCAGCAGATCTACTGCAGCCCTTTGCAGCAAAGGTCATCTGTAGCAGGCAAAATGTGTGCTGCTTTTGCATTGTGGCTTCAGTGGAAGCATCCATCTTCATTTTCCCTGGTTTTAAGCACAGCCCCTGGGGCAAATCTTCCCAGTAAGAACTGTGGAAAAGTGATACCTGAAGGCTTGTGCTATCACTCCCAGATTCTCTTATGCAGCGGAACCACTTATTCCTTTCTCTCCATTCATGTGGTCTCAGACTTCCTTCAGAGGTGCTTGTTACATGGGAATCCAGAAGGTGAATTTTAAATTCTAAAAGCCAAGCTCTTCAGAGTGCCTGGACAAGAAGAACTAAGTTTCTAGACATAAGGCCTATCACATTTGGCTGGTAGCAAGTAAATATTTGTAGATGAATAGTTTCTGTTCAAATGTCTCAGAGCAGGAGATGCAGTGGTAAGCGAACTCTAGAAATAGTCCAAGAGCGTGCTACCTGTGAGAAACTGAAGTATTATCACAAGACAGGTGTTACAGGAGTGTCCAAGGTTTAAATTTTATTCTAAACTTTGTGAAAGCTGTCCCCACTAGCTCATTCAAGTGCATGGAAACAATCTTATAAACTTTCCTAATGTAAAGGGAATCAATATATTAAATAAAACCAAAATTTTATATTATAATTAATTCATTCAATAGCTTCAAAAAATAGCTTATGTGTTTACTGCACGTGCTAATGCTGTTTTCATCATATACTTGGAAGAAAATAATTCCTAGTTCTCTTTGGATCTTAATTTTTGCTTTCCCCTCCAGGGCAATGAAGGTGCTACTTCCATACGGTACTGAGAAGAGTAAGTTTTAATTACTGTTTTAAAAAATCTGTCCACTGGACTCTTTTTAGCCTTCTCAAGTCATGTTCTGAATTATGTGAACTTCAAGGTGAAAGAAAAGCAAAAATGTCCAGACATTTTTCTAGTTTTAAAATTGGGATTTTTTTGTTTGTTTTGCTTTTTCCTTTTTTTCCTAATTCTGTTTTCATTGTTGAAATAATGCACTGACTTGGCATTTTATTCTTTTGGACTTTGATATGAAGTCAGTGGTGCTTGTATTAAAGGTCTGCTTTCCTCTTCCTTTCCTACCCTCTGTAAATGGGATGTCCATTTAGGAGTTTATAACACAAGAAAACAAGCACCTTTGTGTTCGGTGAACTTTATTCCTACATTTATTTGAGGTAAGGAAGTATTTTCTCTGCCTGTACTGATGGCAGACTCATGTACCTGCCAGCAGCTGCACAGGAAGCTTTGAAAATCCCCAGAAAATAGGAACCCATGTCTTTTGAGTCCCAAATCAATTTCTTATGCAGTAAATCATCATTAAAAGAGGGACATATCCCCACTTTTGTTAATCTAAAGGCTTATTGCACAACTTAAAAATGTGATCCTATTGTTAAACTTTATTACTGCTGTTGTCATTCCCTTTAAAGTGTCTTACCGCATGTTAGGATAAGGTTCTCATGTGAGTTCCTCAGTGTATACCTGATGGAATTGTGCTGCTAGGAGAGATGGGAAGTGCAGCCAACCATCAGGTGGGCAGGAGAAGGCAATCCTGTCTGTCAGAGTGGACAGTAGAATGTTTCATGCACGACTGTAATTTTCCATGCCATTGTATGAATTGTCAATGAAAACTTGTTAGATACGGGGCTTAAATAGGGCTTGTAAGCTTGCCTGTATCCAGCATTTGACTAACGCTGTGTATGCCTAGGGTAGATGAGATGTTAATGCCACCTGCTGGCTCAGAATTAGTGTAAAGCTTGCCCTGTACCTGATGAGCATAGTGTTTGTAATCTTAAAATGTCTTGGGTTAGTTTGCTCTTCTGGAGAGAGGATAATTATTCCTGTGTAAGGGGAGGAGGGGGAATTAAATTTATGTTCAGTCAGGACTTGGACTTTCTATTGCTTTATCATTTGACTAAAATTTTGGTTGTAAGACAGATGTGATGGATAGATGTGTCTATTGTCTTTTTCTCTAAGCTATTTCCCTTTTGACTTATGTGTGATCATAATAGTTCTTAAGGGGGAAAGGAGGAGCAAAAACTTTTGTGACCTAAAAGCCTTAAATATCCCAAGGATGCCCAGCGTATTGCTGGTAGGTAGATGTTTGAAGTATATCTTAGTTGGGGTTTGGTTGTGGAAGATAAGGAAAGACTTCCTGCAGCAAAGTATGCATGAACTATATATTGAAAATAAACTTTTATAGGCAGCTTCAAATTCTTATAATCCTTGAAGCAGTTTTAAGTTACAGCACTCTTTCTTGGTCACTCTTGAATGCTATGCTTTTCCCAATTTATTAATTGAACTTTCTACTGCAAAAGAATAAGGGTAAATAATGAACTGTTGTACCCATTCCCTCATTTGTGTTGTCTTAATTTGCAGAACATTTGTTAGATTTTTTAAAGTCATTTACATGTAGCACTTCTTGAAAATTGTGGTCTACGTAGGCTCATGTTTTGTTGGTATGGGCTCCACAGGGTGATTCTAGTGTGGTGTAACACATAGTGTAGTTTAATACATAGGGATGTTTGGTCATCCCTGTCTAGGGAAAGTTTTAAGTTTTATAGAAATACTGATGTTTTATGATACGTGTTCTCAACAGTAAAGAAGAGTCTGTTACTCACGGTTGTGTGTGGGCTGTGTTTTGTCGTTTTGTTTTAAATTTAGACTCAGTTTGCAAGGTTCCTACAATTCATCACCTGTTCTTTGTTGTTTCTCAGATGTGTAAAGGAACTTGGTGAAATTCTAGCATTGAAGGAGCCCCTATAACACTTCTTTGATACTTGCTTTTATCCTCAGAACACTGGAAGCATAAGTGTGATGTGTGCGTCATTTAAAGTGTAAATTATATACACTTTGCTTGGGACTGACAGAGGTTATATTGAATGGTGTAGTGTCAAATTTAGCCTCACTTAGAGGACAGGGTTGGGTCAGGAGACCTTGTGATGCTGCTTTCAACCTAAATTTTTCTATTGATTTTGTAACGTTTCAGCTTCTCTAAATGAAAATAGTTTCTCTTATGTCTCTCTTCTACATCCAAAACTGTGAGTGTTATTTGTGGTTACGTATTGAATGTTTTTTGAAAGGTTTACTCATTTCCAAGTGTCCTCTTGGAAACTGAAGATGGCTAACAAAACTGGACTAGCTTTTAGGATTTTGCTGGTATAGGTATAAAGGATATTATAACTGCTGCTTATTTGCCAATCTTCTTCTGATTTTGAGCCAGTACAAGGAGTGTGACTTTCCCCCTTCTCAAACCAATTAGTAAATAGGACATATGTGGATTGTACCTCAGACTTTCCTTTCCTAAAGTAGCTGTAGTCTACGACTGTTCTTTGTTGGACTTTGATGCAACAGATGCTGGTTAAACTGTCCCTTCTTCTGGTGTACTTTGCTGTATTCAACAGCATGGGCTGCCATTGCTTTTTAAGCGTAGCTTGACTTGACTTGGCTTGAGGTATTAAAAGACAGAAGATGGAGGTGGAATTTTCTGTATGCTTGAAATAACTTTTTTTTTTCTCTTTACACTGTTTTGGGACTGATGAATCTTGTCCATCTTGAGACTGAATTGGTTGAAAGGTAATCCATTACCAAATGGTATCATTATTTTCCATATGTCTCAGGTTTGACTGGTATGTGGTGTGTACATTCAAGGTATTTTATCTTAATCATAAAGTTTTGCAACTGTGTAATGTTTCCAAATATATCAGCAAAACATCTACTTTAAAATGCAACTGATGCTTGAAACTAATAATGTCAAAATGTAAAAATTAAAAGATAATTTCAGTTTTAACAGACTTCCAGCTTTATAAACACGCTGGTAAAATTGTGGTAGTAGGAAGCCTAAACTTAAAGCATTCTATCTTTTAAAGGTTACTTTTATATCCTTGATAGAATTCCAGTTACAGAAAATTGAAGGAAATTCTGCAGATTCACTTGTAAATCCTTTCCAATGAAAAATTATGGGGAACCTTCCCACTTGTGGGGGACAAGCAGTGATCAGAGGACTGCCTGTGCGCTCTTCAGGCTTATCAACTTAAAAATTCTTCTGTCTCTAAAGTGGATAATTCTTTAAAGTCTGCATCAGCATCCTGACTACATGGACTTCTGTGATTCAGTTTCCTGGAGGTTGAAGCCTTTCAAAGGGCTTCTAACTTCATGGGGAGGTGGACTGTGAGCTCATACAGCTTCTGGCATATTTGCATGTAGTTTGGTATCCTTTAGCTGGTTTTCACTTGGGTAGTGATTGCAGTAGGAGACCCAGATGACAGTGGCTAGGAATGATTAAAATCAGCTGCTGCCTTGGATACTTCTAACCAGGTTTCTTGAGATAATCTTTCAGGCTCAGTTCTACAGATGCCCTGCTCTTGTCTTTCCTCTGTCTTGAAAGTGTCTCAGAAACAAGAGCTTGGATTTCAGGCAAGTGTGCCTGCTTGAAAAATGCTAAACTTAACATTAATTAGTAAAAGTCTGAGTACGTAAGCTTCCTACTAGTTTGCTTAGATATTGATTGTCACCTGTTACTTCATTTGAACTATCATATCTTGAACCAAATTTTTTCTTGGTGCTGAGAGTTTATGATGGTGAGGCAACATCTATTCTTAATGATGTGTTATTTCCAAAGAGTGCCTTACGCTGCAGTCCTTTGCCATGCTTTTAGAGCTCTAAGCTCTGTATGCATTTTCTAGTCTATTTAGCCTAGTGTTGCATTGCTGAGGAGGTGAGTAAACCATCGAGTTGATAGTTCGGCTTCTGTGTATGTTTTTTTTCAGTAAGGTGCCTGCTGCTTAAAGCAATGTGTTCCATATCATGCCTTATCAAACCAAGTAAATCATATATTAAAATCGGTTATTGCATAATCTGTGTTTTGGATACAGTTTATTTTGAGGAGTTCTGAAATACTTTGCGTTCAAATAGCTGTGATCTAATTGTATATTACATTGAATATTATGAACCCTAAGTTTAGATACATGCATGAAGTATATAAACTTCTACGTTATTTCAGCATATTATTATACTCCCAGCATTCAGAGTTCTCTTTCAGAGAACTTCTATCCATGCAATAAAAATTACTTCAGTTGTTGCTTGTCTTCGCTTTTGCAAAATGCTGAGGAAGATACTGAGTACAAGAGCAACACATAAAAAGGTAATCAGAGATTCCTGTAGTCTGACTTAATGATGAAGATGACTTCTGATCATAATCATTTACAACAGACTTGATTTAACACCTACCCCAGCACTGTAAGTTACTGTGCTTTGTTATCGTTGATTCAGTGTGTTTGCAGACAAATGTGAAACACTTCTGAACCAGTTCAGTGGGTTCTTTACTTTGGCCCTTCTTGGCACAATGAGGTGCTTTTTAATTTTTGTTTCTTTTAATAGAGAAGTAGAAGTTAGACACCAGAGACTAAAGATGAGAGCTTAAGACTTTACATAGTAATGTAAAAACGCTTTGCCCCAGGATGTATTGTTTAGGTGTTTATATACATACAGTTATGAATTTAAATGGGATTTTTTCCTTATCTCATGTTTATTTTTTAAAAAATACTCTTTAGCTGTGCTGTGTTTTCCGTACACATTGGATGTATTCACTTTAGTGATTCTGCTATAGAATTTAGATTTGAAAAAAAAAGTGGTTTTACTTTGATTGAAGTACTTAGGTTTACATGTCTGTAATACAGATCTATATGGCTTTAAGTGATAGGCTTCTAGGTTTAATACCCAAACTAGCTTTTACATAATTGCAAATATACCACAGTTACCTAGTCATTGCCTTGCAGTTGACAAACTATGGAAATAAAAGCTGACTGGTTTTATCATACTTCTGTCTCTGCATACCCTAGTCAATGGAAAGCTCTTCCCAGTGCAAAGATCACTGATGGCTAGAATTGATCTCGTCTGCCCCATTAGTCTCTTATTTAAATACAGTTCCTGATATTCCTGATGCTATATTTGTCTTTGATGCATATGTATATTGATAAGTATAGCAGAAATATGATTAGATCCTACTGATTGGTCTAGTTACTTGTAAAAATTCTTGGAGAAAAGTTTCTTATGAGGGGTCTCAACCATCTTCTTTTTTAGAGGTGCCTTTTCAAAGCAGAAAAAAGAGCCAGGACACCTTTACAGGAGAGGAAGCTGGCAACATGGAAAACTGGTTCTAATTTTGAATAGGTATGAAGCAGTAGTGCACCACTTTCCAGAATTGCCTTGAATTAGGTTGAAATACCTATTTCTTACTTTAATTTTACTAACCATTCTATTTTAGATCCCCCATCAACAAATCCTTCTGTTCCTTCAAGTGATAGTCTGAGGTAAATGTTATGCATGAATGGGCTCTACAATGAACAGCTGGAACTTAGGCACAAATTGATTTATTTTTTTTAAGCAGTAGTTGGAGTAAATATTCCCAGGAACAGCCTTTTCTGAAGGAAAGTAGTAATACAGTAGGTACAGGCAATACTCAGGATCAATATATTAAAAAACAGTTTGTTAGAATAAAGACAAGGCAATTCCTCATAGTACTCAAACATGCAACATGTGACAGATGAAATATGTAGGAAGTCTCACTGATGTGGTGTAACTGAAATGGTTTCTTTTAAAAGGTGTCATTCTACTGCCCAGTCATTGACTAAGGTGTGTATCAATAAATGATAAAACTGAGTTATGTTGGTTGGATTTTTTAACCTTTTTTTACATTGTGGCCTTTTAGTCCATATTCATGCCCATAGTAGGTAGCCCAAAGGCTAGGTCTCGCAACTTTCATGTCTAACCTACCTAAGCTCCTAGCTATTTTAAACATGTAGTTGGTGTAACAAAAATTATTATTGTAATTGTATGAAAAGCACTCATCTTCAAGGTCCACCAACTAGATCTAAGAAAATAGGGCTTGAAAATCTAGTGTATACAAAAAATACTTGTGTTCACTGTTGTGATGCTGTATTGTGCCTTGTCTTGAATAGGTTTGTTGAGATCACATCTCAATTCTGCTTCCCTTAAAAATAGCTGCCATTCTGTTTTGCGTTCACTCTCTTCTTGCCTTGTTCTTTGTCTTCATTCTCTCCTGTATCATTTGCTGTTTCATTCTGAAGTTTTTCTGCCATTGTTGTTTCTTCTTAATTTTCATATCGTTCTTCCAAGTTGCACAGCTGGAGAACTTAATTCACCAAGGAGGAAACAAAGATGAGCTAAAATGGAATGTTTATGGGCATAACCTGCTATTGGATGGGGCTAAAGAAAAGGCACCACACATCCAGCTGTTGGAAGTAATATTTTGTCTCTGGGTTTACCAAATTTCTCTTGTACTTCAGGCAGACTAGTCATGTCTTAATATATAGACACATCATTTACAGCAATAGTGTCTTCACTTGCTCTTACATAACTGGCACTAGATGATATCCCTTAATGCTCTCTAACTGTACAATTCATTAATTTTTAGGTAGATAAGGGCAGGAGATTTTAGTTCATTTGCTAAAACAGTACCTTTTGTGAGACAGACGCCAGCTTCAGAGATTTAGTCTGGATTGAGTTTGTGTTTTACTGAAGCAGGTTTGCATCTTAGATTAAAATTCTGCTTCAGCTGTTTGGCCTGTGTGTTAGGTAGGTGCTGGAAAGAAAGGTTAGTCTAAGGTGCAGTATTATTCTTCAGTGCTTTGATGGTATCAGTCGTATGCTGAGCTTTCTGTTAGGGTTTTTATGCATTTTAACTGCTAATCATGCTTTGCTTGTGAGACATGAGAATTAAAATCTAAGAAAAGAGAGGTGAAGTACTTAAGTGAGATGCTTCTGGAGAACTTCCTTGCAGTTGTCTTCATCCAATTCTTCCCTGGTCAGTGCTAATAATGGTTTATTTCCTAACATGGAGTCAACATAAATGTATTCTAGAAGAGAGGCTTTCAGTTTAGACTATGGAAATGTCTTGTGAGGGCCTGGGAAACACAGTTCCTCAAACAACGAAAAGAGTTGTAAATGATGTTCTTGTGCATGGTTTTTGCCTGTTTGATATCGCACTCCTGTCTAGTTCTACTTATGTGGTATTTACCTGGGATTGAAATTTGCACAGCAGAGATCCCGTCCTGTCCAGGAGTTCTGGTTCTCAGCACTTCTAGTAAATTAACTTTTTCCCAAATCCTGTAATCTTAATCAGGGAGTGAAAGATGGGATCTGGATCTTAATGCTCTTGAAGAAGGTGAAGTTCTTGATGAAGGTAACACTGAAAATATTGCTAATATAATTATCATCAGCTGATAGTTTCTTTTAAAGCCCTACTTGGAGTTGAATAACTTACTCATAATCCTTAGCAGAAGGAAAAGTGTTGGTGGAAAACCAACTTATTTACACTTGGTGGACTTCTGGGACTTGAGGGAACTTAAAATTTAGTTCTGACCTTGGGATTTAATGCCAGACTGTAGGCTGGAGAAATGCCTGTAGCAGCTGCTAAATGTTTATAATTCACTGTAGCCTTCACTAGTGCAGTAGACTGTCTGGAGGGACATGTGGCATTTAGCTGGAGTGGGCTCAAACCTCAGGAACGAACTTCAGTGGGGTGGTCGGATATTTCGTGGTAGAGCCCTCATCAGCCTGTGGATAAGGACAGAACTGCTCTGTCTGCCCACCTGGGCTCCCGCCTCTGTCTCCAGAGTTCAGAGGTATGGACATGTGCCAGGGTGACTGGAGGGTCCCTGCTGATACTAGACTGTAAATCGTCACGTGTTCAACTTCCCTTCTTTTTTATTATGACAAAGTTGGATGCCCCTTGCTTAGGTTGTCTGCTGTTTCTGATCTCCCTTTGTAATGAAATGTAAACTGAGGGGCTAATTTTATCGTGGATAGGTTGCTTGCTTGCTTCGCTTGCAATTTTTAAGTGTAAAAAGAGGCTTAACAGGTAGGCAAAAGAAGGAACAAGTGATGGCTTTTATTAGTGACTGTAAAGAATCTTCTGACACATATGATGACGTTTTTTCAAAACCAATTTTGAAGAAATACAGCCAACATGTAGGCACTTGTATGAACTGCATGTTTCTTGCAGGAGTGTGAATGGAAAATAGGCTGGTATTCAGCATTTATTTTCAGTTAGAGAGGCAACCGTGGGTTGTAAATAACCTTGAGTTCAGTCGGTTAAGGGGATGTTGCAGTTGAGCAGCTGCAGTGCAACATGAACTAGCGCTAACCTGAGGACACGTCTTCCTTCTCCTGTCAGCTGGGGGTGTGGGGTGGGGTAAACATAAATGGTGTTTGGTGATTTGACATTTGGGTCGTAACCTTGTCTATCATGTTGCTACTGAATTAAGGTCAAACTATTAAAATACCATCTAATGTAGCGTGTGTATGGGAGCTGGTGTCGGGCAGAGCTCCGGAGCAGTGACCGGCACGGTGACAGCTCTCTGTAAGGGCTGGTGCCTCAGCTGCGAGACCGGGGAGTGGGACAGAAGGAAGGTCGAACAAGCTTTTACAATCCCTCCTGCCCTGTTCTGGGGATTGAAAGATACGTTGTTGTAAAATGAATGTGTTTATCCTTTGATTTCCTCTGGGAGAAGGCAAGCCTAATGCCTTGCAAACTGATAAAATGCTTCCCTTAGTGAAAGCCTGTGCGGAAGGTGTTGGTTACCTGTTGGGCAACACGCTGCTTCTGCTACTGTGGGGAAGTTGAGACACTGCCCAAGTCACACTGGGGTTTTTCATTTGGTTCTCAGAGCTGGTCAGGGTGGTGAGAGCTCCTGTGTGTGCCAAATGGGGCAGCAGAGATCTAGAGCTGTCTGGAGAAAAGTAAACAAAGGTTTAAAATACTGTTTGCTCACAAAATGGGGGAATGGTTTGTACTGCGTTGAAATAAGGGTACTTCTGCTGAAAGAAACCCAAACTTGTAGACGGGCAAATCTTAGGCTGTAATGCATCAGATGATCAAGTGCTAATCTTTTGTGGATGAAGAATGGTGGCACTCTTTGTTCAGTGGAAGTATCTGCAGTCCCTATTTCCCACAATTAAATCTGAAACATATTTGGCATTTTGTGCTGTCCTAAGAATGGAAGAATTTTGTAAAAGTTACTGAAGATGTCTTCTTCACATAAATTGACTTAGTATGAAAATTAATCTTGGGTAGATTTGGACTTGATGGAATAAGTGTGTAGTTTGTATTTTTATAAGCATTTTCTAAAAGTACGAGGTTAATTATTTTACTACTGTCTCTAGGTGATATTTTTGTTAGATTTTCAGGGTATCTTGTTAATGCAAGAGAAACTGATTGTAAGTGAAGCTGTGTATTTCGTGTTCTTTGACTTGGTTTTAGTGTCCTTCTTTTTCAAAGCATATCATAAGGCTAGATACGAAGTTTTAATTTTCCCAGGACTCATGTCTTTCAAATGGTGGCTACGTGATGTGGGCAGGTTTTCAAATGCTTTTTAATAAATGCAGCGGGAGATCCCTCAAAACCTTTAATTTTTTTTATTTCTCTTTAAGGTTTGGACCCCATGGAATCCCTGTGACCATATTTCCTAAAAGGGAATACAAGGATAAACCCGAAGCCATGCAGCTCCAAAGTAAACCATTCCAAGATGAGGCACAGATGAAGTGTGAATCAAATGCTGCAGTCCCTGATGACTCTTCTCTCACGCAGCCATCAGAGCCCAGCATAGCTAAAAGCCTATGGACTTCTAAACCACCTCCTCTCTTTCACGAGGGAGCGCCATATCCTCCTCCTTTGTTTATCAGGGACACGTATAACCAGTCAATACCTCAGCCTCCGCCTCGGAAAATTAAGCGGCCCAAGCGTAAAATGTACAGGGAGGAACCCACTTCTATCATGAATGCTATCAAACTACGACCCCGGCAGGTCTTATGTGACAAGTGCAAAAACAGTGTTGTTGCAGAAAAAAAGGAAATAAAAAAAGGTGGCAATGCAAGTGACTCTTCAAAATATGAGGATAATAAAAAACGAAGAAATGAGAGTGTGACTACTGTGAATAAAAAACTTAAGACTGACCATAAAGTGGATGGAAAAAGCCAAAACGAAAGCCAGAAAAGGAATGCTGTGGTCAAGGTTTCAAATATTGCCCACAGCAGAAGCAGAGTAGTTAAAGTTTCTGCACAAGCAAATACTTCAAAAGCGCAGTTAAATACAAAAAAAGTTCTCCAGAGCAAAAACATGGATCATGCAAAAGCTCGGGAAGTCTTGAAAATGGCCAAAGAAAAGGCACAAAAGAAGCAGAGTGCAACCTCCTCTTCCAAAAATGCACATTCAAAGGTCCACTTCACACGGCGTCTTCAGAACACCAGCTCAGGTTCCCTCCCACCCCGATTGCGTTTAAAGCCACAAAGGTATCGGAATGAAGAAAATGACTCTTCTCTCAAGACAGGACTTGAGAAAATACGGAGCGGCAAGATGGCAACTAAGCCCCAGTCTCGCTGCTCCTCCACCCGCTCAGCAGGTGAGGCCCCTTCAGAAAATCAGAGCCCCTCAAAAGGCCCTGAAGAGGCCAGCAGTGAGGTTCAGGACACAAGTGAAGTGCATGTAACTGTTGATCAGGATGAACACCAGACATTGGGCAAGAGAGGCAGCAAAAGCAATATAACGGTTTACATGACCCTTAATCAAAAGAAATCTGACTCTTCCAGTGCATCAGTTTGTAGTAGTGATAGCACAGATGATTTGAAATCTACCAACTCTGAGTGTAGCTCTACTGAAAGCTTTGATTTTCCTCCAGGCAGCATGCATGCACCTTCCTCCTCCTCCTCCTCTTCAAAGGAAGAGAAAAAGCTCAGTAATTCCTTGAAAACGGAAGTCTTTTCCAAAAACGTCTCTAAATGTGTCACACCAGATGGCAGGACCGTATGTGTAGGGGACATTGTTTGGGCCAAGATTTATGGCTTCCCTTGGTGGCCAGCCCGTATTCTTACCATAACTGTGAGCCGGAAAGATAATGGCCTTTTAGTCCGACAGGAGGCTCGTATCTCGTGGTTTGGCTCCACAACAACATCTTTTCTTGCTCTTGCACAACTATCCCCCTTTTTAGAAAGCTTCCAGTTGCGCTTTAATAAGAAGAGAAAGGGTCTTTACCGCAAGGCCGTCACAGAGGCAGCTAAGGCAGCTAAGCAGCTGACTCCCGAGGTTCGGGCCCTGCTGACACAGTTTGAAACGTGAACATGGACAGTAAGGTAGGCGAGAAATCTGGAGGCTCCACAAAATTCATAGCCTAGTTAGAGAACTACCATGAAGGACTTGCCAAGTCAGAAGTTGCACTCGGTTGACTGCTCTTTTTATACTAAAATTGTTCCATTTGTAGCGGTTTCTTGACAGTTAAACAAATTGAACATGCAATCAGAATTAGCCTAAAGTGAGAACTTCGGTATTTTTCAAGTGAGAATTTTTTTTAAAGAAAAAAAAACTCCTCAAACACCCGATGCATAGGAGCCATAGCCTCAGCTGAAAGGCAGCTTATTTGCAGGGAATTTTTTAGTAGTTTCTACCCAGTATATAACTAGTTGCTGTGTGGCAAAGGGTTAACACAAGGGATGAAAGTAGTAGCTGTGACTTTTTTTTTTTTTAGGTGGCCCATCAGGGAAGTGTAGATATGTAAGCCTTGTCTAAATGGTCTTTAAAGATTATTTTAAATAGTCTCTAATGTATTCAGTCTGGCCGGTGCAAATTGGTTCAAATCATACTTAAACATCTTAAGGAGGCATGCCCCTGTCCACATGGGCCAGTTTAAATGGCATTAGAAGACTTGTTGAAATTTTTAAGGAAGAAGAATTCGTGTAACTTAAAGACCAGGTTAAATGGGGTTTTATTGTAGTGACCACTTAAACACTCAGCCTTTCTATGCACATGGGGCACAAATATAACACTTCAGGGTCTGAGAAGCTGAGAGGGATGCCTGTAGCTCTAAGATGAAGCTGAGAAGTCGCTCAGTATTTGGGATCAAGGGCTGTTAATGCTGCATAGGTGTGTATCATAACTTCTGGTCTTTCTTCCTGAAGAAATCTTTCAGGCCATTTGCCTGGAGGTTTAGATAAAGAGAGGCTTTGTTTTGAATGTGTAAATAATTGATTGCTGAAATTGGTCAGATTTTCTCCTGACTGGTTGTTCCTAAATTCTTAGGATACGTCCTAGTAAATTACACTTTGTGAATTGTCAGATGTGTAATTGTTGCATTTTGGATGTATCTAACTTCATTTTTTTTTTTTTAATATTTCCGTTTAAGGTATCTGTTTGCAGGTCAGAAAATGAGAATATGTAATTGTGTAATGCTCTGAAATGTAAAAAAACAAACTGTAAATAAAATTGACTAAATCTGAATTATTTGTGTGTGTTTCTCAAAAAGCTTTGAAAAAAATCCAGAATGTTAGAGCACTTTACATGTATGCTGCATTTAGAGGACACCCTTAAAAAAAGTAAATTGTCCTTTTTCACGCATTCTTAAAAATAACTGCTTGATGTAAAGTACTATTGGTATACTTCAGTAGTAATTTTGAGATTAAGCAATTATCTGTCCCTTTTGTTTCAAAACTAGCTCTGTAGAGGGCTTTCTGTAAAGTTTATCAAATTTCTCCCTTAATTAGATTTGGTTGCATATATTTGAATAAAGACTGTGGATAATGTCACTTACAGAGTGGGGAAACGTTTTCAGTTTTCTCCATCTATCAAAACCTAATCAGACCCACTCTCCACTGTTATTTCAGCTTTCCTTGCATGTCTTTTGCTCAATGTTGGGGCATTTTCATGCAACTGACTTTTTGGGGTTTTTTTCTTCTGGTTTTGGTCCTTATCTGACCATGTGAATTACTGTCTCTTCTCCAACCCACTCCTGTTTCAGCCTTGCAATGCCTTGTGAAGAATCTCTCAGTGTTCATCCCAAAGCAGTTTTCATCCTGTTTTTTCCATAATTGCCCATGTAGGCAATCATGACAAATGTAAAAAAAATTAAGCTTAGACTGAAATTAGTTTTTAAAGACACATGAAAATGGGGGTAAGGATTTAATCATCAAACCCTTAATCTTTTTAAGATTAAATTTCTTATGTTCATGAACGTGTCTGGTTTTTAGAAAGCATTCAATTTCTTTTTAACTTTTAAAATTATTCTGTTGTGCCCACAGAACTATTGGAAGTCTAAAGTGTCAAATACATGGTCAAATTTTGTTGAAGTTTACAGTAATCTCTGTTAGGTGCTAATTAAGCTTCCAAATATACCAGCTCTACCTTGGCATTCTAACAGTTACCAAAAAAACCCTACTGGTCAATGCTTTTTGAATGTGATAAACACACAATAAATTTATTAATGTGGGAAAAAAATAAAATATCCTGTTTCACTTCTATGTATTCTTTCCTGCAAACAGAAACAGTTGCTCTATTTAAGTAAATAAGCCGTACTTTGTTATTAAAGGAGACTGCTTTTTGAAGTCGAGAACCCATTCAACGTGGTTTAGATGTCTATGCTAGTTCCTTGAGTTTTAGAAGCTCAAGGGAACTGGTTATAAGTTAGTTGTGCTAAGCCAAGTAGTGGTGAAATAAATATTTACATTGTGAAGTTTTCTTTAAAATACCTGGAAGCTTTGTACTCTTATCTCTTAATTTATATAAAGTTAGAATAGTACTAAAACATACAGAGTCAAAGTTTGCTCAGGTGTTCGCCGGCAAGATGGGAGTGCAACAAGTATGAGAGGGATTTCTTTACATTGCTTTATGTTCAAAAGGACTGTTTTGAAAGGCATTTAAAGAGTCTTAGTTTTGATTTGTAGCTGATCAGTCTTTTAAGAAGTCTTTCCTAAGTTTTATAGTGAATGTGTGTTATCACTTCAGACTTAACAGCCTTTTTTTTTAACAACACCATGTTATCTGAGGTTGAAAATATCCTATTTGTACTCATCTATGATTTTCCTTTCGCTCTGATGTAGCTACCACTAGATACACCAGAGTTTACAGTGGAGAAATTGTTGGGAAGCCTGGCTACAGTAAGAAAGCGTGGTTGTGGCAGTCTGGATGCTGCATGCAGATCAGCTTTGAAGATTTAGAACTTAGTGCTGTTTTGGCTTTAAACTGCAAAAAACCCCTCAGAATTTTCTGTGCCCATCTGCTCCCAGCAGTGCCCCCAGGTTGAGCGTGTGGACTCCTGTGCTTGCAGTTGGGTACACGTCTGCCGCCCCCGAGTTAGCTCCGCAGTTACCAAACAGCTGAGGACAGGAGCGCCCTGTACGGCGCCGGGGTAGTGCATCTGCCTCATGAAACTGCCCAACTGTTGCAAGCAGCCTGTGTCTGGAGAAGACAAACATCAGTAGAAAGAGTGACTGTTAGTTTTCTATCAGCTTAATATAATAAATTGCAAATGATGCCTTTTTGAATTACTGAAATTCCTCGGTGTAGGTGTCGAATATGTATGTTCTTTAAATTTAGGGGGCAAAACGTGACAGGTGGTGATGAGTTTCTAGTAGAAAACTACTATTCCTTTGAAGATCTTTAGCTTCAGTTAAAACTTTTTTGGGAGAGAGTAGTTATTCCGAAACTTACAAAGATTTCCTTTAACAGGAGTGTTTGAAGGTGTGATCATTTCATTAGTGAAGCCAGAATCAAATATGAAATGCTTGTGTGTCTCTGAACTGGAGTTCTACAGGAAATTGAACAAATATTTGTTACTTTTTTCTAATCAGTTGTAATTCTATGTCAACACTTTAATGAGATAATCATCTCTGATTACATGGTGTTTTCTTTTAGACAGTGCTTTAGTTTGAAACCCACATAACCATCAGCTGCCTTACCTGGAGGGGTGCACTTAGTGGGGGTAATTTAGGTCAACTGTGCAAGGCTTAGAAGACTTATTTTTTCCAGCATGTTGTAAAATACTTTTTTTTTTTTTTAAAAGTACTTTCTAAATGTGATTAGGTTTAAGAAATAGCACATCTATGGAAGCAAGGAAGTGGTCAGACTTGCTTGTTGGGTTGGTAGCCTTAGGTTTGTTTCTAGTTAGCTCTCCTGAAACTGATCTCCATTCACATCTTCTATAAGACCTTGCTAAAGGTGTCAGAGTGGGATAGGAACATGAATTTTGGAAAATATTTCTTAGTAGTTAGTCCTCAGTAGCATTATCATCTGTCCACTGCATATTTTCCGAAGTACAGTGAAAAGGTAGAGCTGCCTTCATGGCTGAAGAATTCTGGAAAAAATGAGTGACAGTCAGTTCATCTCTCTTTATAATTGTGTTCTAATAAATGCCTACAAGAATAAGCAAATTTAGTGAATGCAGTGGGATCACTACACTAACTTGTAGATAAGGACTGTGACCTGGGAGTAGAGTGAGCTTACGATTAGAAGAGCAGTATTTTGTGTCATAAGCCATTTGGTAAAAGTGTAGGTATTCTATTGCAAAACAAACTTGAAAGTGATCTTACAGTACGGAGTTTATAGTGGCTAAAGGCTGCGGTGCTTTAGCTTTACATTCTTTTTTTCAGTTTACTTTTTAAGGCTAGAAATAGAAAGGTTATAGGGAACCTGAAGGAGAAAAGAGGAACTCAGTGAATTGAACTAGATGTGATACTGAAAGGAGAACTATGAGCTGGTTGTTTGAGAATAATAAATGACTCTGCAAGCTCAGTAGAAGGGAGTAGTGCTCTCCTGTTTAGAGAGCTTGTGGAAGAATTTTGTTGAATTTGACATCATTGTCCCACAGTCAACTGTTTGACATTGTCTTGACTTTTTTTAGAATCTGCTTCATGCTTGTGGAAATGGAGTGACTTGCTAAAGCATTGTATCACTTCAAGTTGTTATGTTAAGCATGTAGGGTTTTTTTTTAGGATATAGTAGCATACCTTTTGGGTATAGACAAGCTATACTTGCAATAATGCAGTAAAATTATCCTATAAATAAAATAAATATCAATAGCAACATAGGTTTTGCATAACTAACTTCCTTAAAGCTTCTGACAGGGCTGAAGTGGTCAGAGACCATCCGTATTTAACATCAGGACAGCCTGTAGCATTGACAACTTGTAGTAGCTGTCAAGCTGTTTAAAGATCCAAACTTGTGAGATGTCGATACAAGTATTCAGCTTCAAATTATTCTTAATCTAATAGGAGGAACCTCTGTTTTCATATGTGTCTTTAACAATCATGATGGCAAGTTCCTATTTGACATTTAAAATACCTCAATAACTGTTCTTTGTGACAACTTCGTATTTTAGTTTACATAGTTCCCTCCTATGGTGTCACCCTGTTAGTGTATTTATAGTGTGTCGCCATTTAACTAGATAAAATAAGATCCCCTTGTAAAGATGGCTTTTCTGTTCCCTGCTCATCCTACTGGTGTTTCTTTGCACCTGTTCTAATTTGAACTCTTCTCTCTCAGACATCGGTGGTAAGAACTGTTGCGGTGAATTAGATGGAGTTTTACAAAACTTTTATCAAATGGCAGTGATTCTTCCCTAAGTCAGAAATACCTCTGATTGTTGTTTTTTTAACTGTTAGATCCTGATAGCAGCTTATAGTTACCCGTGATTTACTCTTACAATTTAGTCTTTCCTCTGTACTACCTAGGATGTGTATACCAATCCAGACTGTAAGGTAGATTAATTTATGGTGTTCTTTTTTTTCTAAAATTAAGCTGACACAACTGCCCTTCTGTGGATGCAAGGCAACATAGCGGTTCCCAGGCAGTGGGGAGCAGTGATTTGGTGACTGGCTTGCTGTCATGCTTTTGCCCTGCATGATTCTGTTGTCGCTACCAGATTGGGCAGTTGGGAATAGCTCTACCTGGGGCAGCACTGGCAATTAGTGCTAGGGACCGATTGTTGAAGGGAACTCAGACCTGTGGCTCCCTTTTGTATTTCCCCAAGAAAAAGCAATGTTCTTGGTGTGAAGTAGGGTCAGCGGCAGCACGGAGAATGAATGTCACTGGTAAGACCAGGGCTTTTACCTTAGAAGACCTGAGACACTTTGCACATCTGAAAGGGAGACAAATGGGAGTAAGAGGTGCTCTTGCACACCTGCATAACCTTCCCAGATAGTGGCTGCATGCACAGGGCTGAAAGCTATGGTTTCTGTGCTTGTGCTGCTGATACCGATACCAGAAAAGGAGATAGTGTGGTGAGCGGGACAAGGGAAGTGATCGTCCCCCTGTACTTGGCACTGGTGAGGCCCCACCTCGAGTGCTCTGTCCAGTTTTAGGACATTGAGGTGCTGGAGCGGGTCCAGAGAAGGGCAACAAAGCTGGTGAGGGGTCTGGAGAACAAGTCATACGAGGAGAGACTGAGGGAGCTGGGGTTGTTCAGCCTGGAGAAAAGGAGGCCAAGGGAAGACCTTATCGCTCTCTACAACTCCCTGAAGAGAGGTTGTAGCGAGGCAGGCGGGGATGGTCTCTTCTCCCAAGTAACAGGCAATAGGACAAGAGGAAAGAGCCCCAAGTTGCGCCAGGGGAGGCTTACATTGGATATTAGGAAAAATTTCTTCACCAAAAGGGTTATCAAGCAGTGAAATGGGCTGCCTAGGCTGTTGACGCCATCCGTGGAGGTATTTAAAAGACGTGTAGATGTGGCACTTAAGGGAGGTGGTTTAGTGGTGGACTTGGCAGTGTTAGGTTTATGGTTGGACTCTGCAGGATAGGTGCAGAGGCAAAAGGGAAATATGCTTCTGTTTAGTTGCAACTAGGAGAAGAAATAATATTTAAAATCATAAGATGGGGAGTTAAGATTAGGCACTATAATATTTATTCCAGTTTTTATAGTGAAATCCTGGGTGTTGTTTGGAGTGTTGTATAACTGTCATAATTAGAGGTTTTTAAAAACAATAGATTAGGCTAACCTCTCTCAGGAATGAGTTAAATTAATCCTGTGTTTGGGTATGGGGTAGAGTAGATGACTTACACTGACCCTGTCACGGCTCTGTTTTCTGTAATTTTGTTACTAACAATTCCGATCCTGCAGAATCTTTGTAGAATTACACATATAATGAAGGATTGTGCCTCACACATTCTGTTTTTAGTCGTGCAGGAATCACACTTGGTGTAATGGGAGTATGACCTTCTAACGACAGAGTCTTAGCTTCCATGTGTAGAACTGTACTGCATCTCTGCCGAGGGGCCTCTTCCATGCAAAATAATGTTTGGATGACATAATTTATATAACATGACAATTTTAAATTAGGTGTTCGGGTTTTTTTAAAAAATAGTTCTGGATCAGTTTTCATGTTTGCTTACTAATGGTTTTGATGTCAAATATGCGATATGAATAAGAAATATTCTTATACATGCCAGCCACGTGCTATGAATCTGTGATTTGGGAGGCAAGCTGTGTTCCCATTATCTTGTTACCATCACTAAAAGATTCAGTAATGGAAATGCAGCATAATTGTGGTGTCGGAATAATCCTTGTCTGTTTTTAACAGGTGCATAAAGGGGAAGAGGGTAGTTGCTTTGTCAGTAAAGTAAGCAGATACAATTCCAGGCAAATATATAGTTAAATGCTGATTTTGCATCGTTTTTTATTTAGTAATAGTAACATTTAGGATTTTGGTTTGGCTTTAGGCAACACTAGTGTTTAATTGTACCGCAGTCGTTCAGAATTTTAAAGCATGTGGTGTAAGTTTTGGTAATTAGTAGCTCTGCTGAAAAGCAACTAAATCCATAAAACCTGGATTTTTCAAAGAAGTTTAGTTAGGGTTAGAACATCAGACTGCTCTGTATGACCTGATTAAATGCTTCAGGTGACACTGAAGTATCTCTATAAATGGCACTTCATAAATAGTTGTGGTCTGTTTCATGAAATCTGGTTCTTTAGTCATCTAAAATTGAAGTAATCTTGATATTGATTTTAATAAGGGGCACATCGTGTCAACTTTTCAAAGACACCACCACTAAAATCAGCCCTAAAATCACATATATACAAGAATGCAGATGAATGTGGTAAGGAACACTTGTTTACCTTTGCTAGTACTAGGAATGGTCTAGTTATTTCTGCTCTCCTGCTGGTGACACGTGTGGAACCTCCGTTGGAAGGTGAGCGACAACAAAGATGTGTTCTCTTGGCCATCCAACACACAAACTTTTTTTTTTTTCTTTTTGGTAAAAATAGCAAGTAATGTGTTTGCTAGAGGTTGTAATAAGAAGTGGTTGAAGCCTGAGCAATAGGAGAAGGAAATTATTATCAGGTTACTCTTACTGGTTTCATGATGCCCATTTAATTTGGATGTCATGAAAGATGCTGGAAATGCATTTGTGAAAGCTCCCAAATCACTCCCAATGAGTCCTTCAAGAAAAACAGGAGAGAGAAGGCTTAGTACTAAAAATAGTTCCTCCTTTACCTTTACCCCCCAAAAACGAAAAAGCAAACCTGTTTTCCTTTCTTTCTGCTAGGGAAAAAAACCAAACAAGTTCTTCTTTCTCTATACAAGTTGCCACTAAAAATCATAGCTAAAGGTTTTGAGCAGTGAATATTTTTTGGTTGGAACATCACATTCACAATACTTGATTTTAGGAAGAAAAACCTTTTCCTTGAGATTTTTCAAGTGTTGAGGGATTTGGAGACCTAATCTCTTCTGATACACTTATATAAAAAAGCTGGGTTTGGCCGAGTTTTAGGAATTCTGAATACTGTGTTATATATTTCAGAGAATCGGGCATGTAAACTGAAGAATGTGTGTTAGTGCTCTTGGTTTCTCTTGTAGTTGAGGCCCCGTTATTGAAGATTGTCTTGGGCTGTAGAGGAATGTAGCAGTTCTGCTTGCTTTTTAGTAATGCATTATCTGGAAGAGAAGCCTATTTTAACTCTTCCTAGCCGCTTAAAATTTGAATCTACAGCAGTAAAATAGCATGTGCTGTTTCTTCTGTTACATAGTTTTGTATAGAGACAAAGTATTCATCTAAAGAAGTTGCATACACGTGCATACATGTCACTGTATCTATTTTCAAATTTGGGCTCTACTTTAAGAATTATGTATCTTCACGGCATGTGATGGGGGATACTACTATTTTTATTTTCCTTGTCCTTCTGGGCTGCGTTTTCTCCCTGTTTGATGGTTCCATGTTGTCTTTTTGCTTTTCCTTTGAAGGGAAAAACCAAATACTTCCAAAGGCAGTCCCTCTCTTTGGCCAGCAGTGAATACACAGGATTGTGAAATTTTTCACATTTAAAAAATGGGAATCCATGTTACAGTGATGTCTCCCAGGAACGCGACTGTGTGTGAAGTGCAGTGGAGTGGGGCAGACATTGACAACGTCGGTGGTGAAAGGCCATAAGCTGTGTCAGTGCTTGTCCCAGCACACACGCGTTTGTTACTGGTGGTCATTTTTATGGTGACTCCATAGTCTCCAGCAGTTGAATGAAACTGCTTCAAACCAGAGTCTGGCCTCCTGTGACCATACTGTGCATCGCTGGAGAGCCGTACCCTCAGAATTGGGCTTTGCTGTCGCTCACAAACCGTGGATTACACGATGAAGCGGATGAACTCACTGAATGACTGATAAAACAGAGGGTCAGGGAATTTAATGACACGGATGTTCAGCTGGCGCAGGCAGCTTTCAAGTGTAGAAGGGTTGGTTGTGAGGGCTCAGGGATGCTCCATCCTTTGTGGCAACCCTGCTCTTTGTACCTTTTGTTCTCTGAGTCGCCAGTCCCTGCTCCGTATGGTTCACACCAGGGAAACCCGCGGGGTAAGAAACATCCCTCCACAACACAAGGAGAATAAGATACGTGACTGCACGTGTGTGGCTTTGTTTTTCAGTCACTATATCTGAGGAGCCTAATCTTGTATACTCCTGCCCTAAACCTTTTCTATACAAAACACTGCTATTGATTCAAATAAAACAATGTAAAACCAAATATATTTTAACTGGACAGATCAGACGTCCTCTAATCAGTTTGCATACCTTATAGCAATCCAGCCCACGGTTATTTCTCACTGATCTGGGCTGAATCCACATGCAGCACTCTGAAGTTAGCTTCACTGTGACTATACAAAGGTTCCCATATATAATATTTTGTATTCATTAATATTGCCAAACATGCAGGTAACAAGTGTATGGTTAGTATGTATTGGAATAGTGAGATCCTGCAATAGTTAAAAGCACTCTCTTGAAATTAATAAGCCTATATTTTTTAATCTAGTTTTTACTCTGGATTTTTGCCTCCAACTCATAAACATCCTTGAAAGCAAGTGGTCCATTTTCTCTTTCGCCTTCCATTGTCTCAGTTTTCTCCCTTTCTATAATCACTTCAACAAAGATCATAATGTCACTGGCAAGAAGGCTTTGAATTTCAGTTTAAAGACTGTGTGAGCAGCCACATGGGAACAGTTTTTTTTAATACTTGTAATAAAGAATGAGAAACAAAATACAAAGCAGCTCCAATATATTCCACAACTGTGACTCACCTGCTTCTCTTTTAAGCAAATGTAATTACTATAATAAAGAAATTCTTGCTAGTTTGACCATAACAAATGTAGTCTACACGCATAGTTTTGTGTGATGATACAAAGCCCAGAAGGCGGCACAATCTCATCTTTATGGTTTTTACCTGGAGGGGAAAACTAGTGTCTCATCTGAGTCATGTCCTACACAGAGGAGGAATAGCTGATGGTTCTCACATTTTAGAAAGCAAGACAGATGTAAGATGTGGAAGAAAGTAGTGATTAATTGGATTTTGCTACCAGTTGTGTTGCAGCAACGGCAAGTGGTCTGTCTTGCTATCACACTTGTTTGCATTTTTCATGTGAAAAAATCTGGTTTATCAAAGGCTGCATTGATTGCACGATGGATGTAAAATGCTCTCAATAGTCAATAGATAGTGCCCTAAATTTGCTTTTATTACTCTACATAAAGGTCATAGTCACCGTGAATGAGAATCCATTGCTTCAGTTTCCACTTGTTC
The DNA here is from genome assembly GCA_026413425.1 of Tringa solitaria. NCBI lineage: Eukaryota > Metazoa > Chordata > Aves > Charadriiformes > Scolopacidae > Tringa > Tringa solitaria. The sequence continues at coordinate 37,535,494 of JAOXJM010000052.1, forward strand.
TAGGTAGTTACTTTGTCCAGCAAAATCCGATAGTATCACTCTGACTTCTAGCACCAAGTTCTGTGGGCAGTAGAGCGTCTGCATAGATGTTTGTATGCATAGACTTTGTTTTGCTGTCTGCTACTTTACACATCTGCTAATGATGTGTAATTTCCCTTTAACTCTCCTGGTAAAGTCCAGTTTAAGGTCAAAAAAGTTAGCATATGATTTTTTCTGTGAGTGTTTATTATTGTTTTTTCATGGTATGGTGTTGTCTGGGATGCAGGATTAGTACACCTGGTAAGAATTCAGGCAGGCGAGGAGGTTAATTGTTTTCTTTTCAAACCATGGTCAATACTTTACTCCTGTTAACTGGATTTTTTTTTCTACCATAGGTGTCAACAAATGGCAGCATTTTACATCAGGCTGATGAGTCCTGCTGCTCCCTTACAGTGTCTGACAGACCACTGTGGATTCAGAACTGGGGGGACTGGAGTTATCAGGGAAATTGGCAGGTCTGGTTGGTTTAAGCCCTACCTTAAGTGAAGGGAGCACTATGCTATCAACTGGTATCTGCAAGCAGGTTAGGACTGAGCTAATAAGCTACATGTTGGGGTTTTTTCCACTCTTCTATTTGAACACTTCAGATACAGCTATTCTCCCTGACCTAACCTGATGTCAGGATTGATATATATTTTATTGAAAAGATCCACACTAAGTTTCTCTTTAGGATGGCTTCCTGAATGTTTGCATTATGTGATCAGGTTAAATAACTTGACAGGTGTAATGTCTCTTAAACCAGCAATCCTCAAACATTTTTGCTGGCTGGATCACATCTTAGGATCTACTCTGTGAGCAGTTCATCGGCTGCCTGTGATTGCAGGCTCAGCTTCCTGCCTTTGCTGATGTGTAAAAACAAAATCAGGAAAGAATTTAGTAACATTTTAGTCTTCTTGAAGAAGTTTAGTACCTAGAACACGGAAAAGAATTGAAAAAGTGAGCAGGAAGGCCTTGGTGAGAAACTCACAGATGACATATGGACCAGAGTCAGGGAGCCACTCTTCTAGGTAAATGAAGTTTATTTTCTTTTAATTTAGTTGGTTGATTGGTTTGTTTCCTTTCCAAAGCCCTGATCTGAGGCAGTAACACTTCACAAGCATGCTTAACCTTCAGTGCATGCCTAAGGAAATTTAAAGCACGTGTTTATAAGCCAAGCGGTTAGTGAACATTATTGGGAATTCTAGCCCAAATATGTATTTACTCCTTGGATCCGTCATGGGTGTATGCATGTCTCTTGTATCTTCTTCTTGGAGAGAAGAACATACAGTTGGTGTTAAGGGAGCTTGATTTACATGAAAAAGTCATGACTTTTACTTTATTAAAATTAAGAAGATTGATCCAGTACTCTACCATTACTTAGGTCTGGGATTAGATATTTGATAGGCATTGCTTTCAGTTTTTATAAGCTGAGATTTGCTACTGGTAAAACAGAAGACTGGACTAAAACAGGGGATCTAAACTGGTGATGTTTCTGGGGTCACTAGGGATGGTGTGTAAATGTCACTGGGAGAAGCAAGGCTCCTGGTGCTCGCTCAGGGCGCTCTGGAATCCCAGTGGTAAGACTGGAATAGTATAAGAGCTGCAGGATCTGACCTGGGCAGGAGCAGGAGTGACTGGTTTCTAACAAACAGACTTTGCTGAGTATTGATTCTGAAAATTACTGCAACTGCATTGATTGCTGAGTTGGTAGATGGGGTGTGAACAGGAGAACTGCCGGCTGTCAGAACGAGGGAGCACCCATGTTATGGTGAACTGGTCGTTTCCTTCGGCCTCGTAGTATTTGTGTGCATGCTCGGGTAACTGAACCAAATGCTTCTCTCATTTATTCCTTTGTAGATCACAGGAGTTTGCTGGCTAGAAATAGTGTCACTGAGGGAGTGTGGACATATTGGCTTAACTGTTATCCAACTTCTTATAGGATTTTTGACGTTTCTGAGTAGAGTTTGGTTCTCTGATATACTATAAAAGCTTCTCTTTGCAATGGACACGTGATGCTAATTTAATATTAATATTATCTTATAGAATTTCTTATTGATCGTATGCTTTAATACCCAATTTTGGTTGTTTTGCAGCCTGGAATACTGTGGTGTTTAGTTACCTGCACCAACAGTAAGTACTGTTGAATACAGTGGAACTTCATGTAGTATCCTCCTCTCTGTAGAGGCTCTGTAGGTTTATCTTATGCATCTGGGAGTGGACCATAGCTAAAATAAGTTTAATTAAACATCAATCCTGAGTATCATACGCAAACATGGACTTACTGGCCTGCTTGTCTACTGTCAGCACGTGGCAGCTCAGTGCATCTTTGCCTGGATCAGTTAAATTTCGTAATTAGTCCTCATTTCTTCTGTTTCAGCTTTCCCAAAATTTCATTCCTATTTTAATTCTACTGAATTGTATAGGATATAAAATGAACCATTTTTCCATGCTTTATGTTGTCCTTTTGTGGCACAGTGAGCAACTGAGCAATTGAGAAACTCCATAGTTACTCCCTTTGTCTTCCCTGCCTCCTCTTGTGGTTGGACCATTTTCACGAATTCCTTTTTCCTACTTCATGTTTTTTCATATTCTTTTGGATATTATTCAGAAGAGTTGTCTGTTTAGAAAGAACTTTAGAATTTTCTTGCCCCTGCTATGAGACTCTTAATTTAAATTCAGTTGTGTTATTCTCAGTGCTGTTGTCAGTACTGGAAGATGTATATGCACCTCTTAAATAATCCTAAGAGTCAGAAGCTCAACAGAGTGGTAAAAGGAATCAACAACACTGGCCTGGTCCCATTGGAACCTTTTTTGTTCTCCTGTGTGTTTTTTGAGCAGAGGGGCTGGAGCAGATGTTCTCCAGAGGTCTCCTCCAACTTAGGATATTCCAGAATTCTCCAGGCTACGCAAGAGGCAGGTCAGTGCAGACTGTGCCGATCCCGCGCTGCCCTGAGGGTTACTGGCTGCCGGTGGCCTCATGCAGTTATTACTTGGACTGCTTCTACCTGCTTTATCATCATTTTATTTCAGTTCTGTGGAGCAAATGGGAACACATAAGCAATAACGGAAAAGAAACATGATTAAGCAGCTTTATACTTCAGTGCTCCCGTGCACGCTTAGGTTGTGCGTTTGGAATGGCATTACAGTGTCAGATTCAGCTTTGCACTGTGAACTACACAGCATCGTATAGACTTTGGGTATTAATCTCCCTCCTTTGGTAGCTATCTTTAAATGTCTTAAAAAAAAATAAATTCTCTCTGGATGCTGAAATGGGGTGAGATGTAACTTAGATTGGTATGGTGCCTTCGCTTAAAACTCCAGTCGACTGAGGAGTTTGTTCGCTTGTGTATGTCTTGCGATAATGTAAATATTTATTATTTTCTTTTTGTCTTCTGCACACAATGCACAAAGCAGGTGAACTGGTAACTTTTCTGGCCACCTCAGATTTTGCTTACCTACTTTGCAATATATCCTGGAAGACATTTAACCATTTTCCCTTTCTCTCCCCTTTTCAGCTCAGAGACACTAGTCAACTGCTGTTTTTATGGAACCTCACTACACTGCCACGAAGAGCACCAGCTCATCAGGACTGAAAGAAATCTGAGACTGAATTGTCCTATTTTTCCTCTGAAATCTTCACCAAGTAGTAAACATTTTTTGAAGGGGAAAGGGGGTAAATATGTTAAAGGTCCCCCTCGCACCCTGTTAGGGCACCTGTACCTAATGTACATTTTCTTTAAAATTTAAAAAGATGTTAGGAAATATTTTATAAAACTTTTTTGCAATAAATGACGCATGAAATTATTAAAGACTATATGACACTTACATGCAAGGAACCACTTGAATTATTAGTATGAAGAATCACTGCAAATAACTGGGTTTTTTTGTAATGTGACAGTCACGTTTCTATGTTTTGATAGGTGCCAGTGATGGAGCCAATTGCCTGGGAAGTTGACTGTAACTTTTGAACTTTTATTTTAATTCTTAACTTTAGCATTGCAATTTTCCATTCTATGAGGCTTAGTTAGTATTTAGTGCAGGTGTTAGCAGAGCTGTGATCTGTGATCAAAAGCATGTCCAAAACCAATTGTATTGTAAAATATGAACAGTCCTGCTATATGAGACCAATATTTCCCATAGAGGTGATGGAAAGGACAGTGACCACAAACTCCATGTATCTCTGCATTATGGGAAAGCTCCTTCTGTGTGAGTGAATATGGTTGCATTTTATTTATGCTATTGTAACAATTAGGGAATTGAGGATTGTGGAATAACGTTAAGAAGGACTACAACGCAGAGAGCAGCATTTTGCTTATAATACTCTAACCAGATGGGAATCATGAATGGAGAGTGATTAAATGGAATGGCATTTCTAGTTCAAATCATGGGTTAATTTTTCCTTTTGACATAAATATTTTTCGGATAGGTAACTAGTAGAGCAAAGGTTTTATTAGTGTTTCTGATGGTTGTTGATCTGAGTTGCATTGACTTCTTTGAATAGCTGTAAATCAAAAAGGAAGAAACCCAGTGGGTTTTATCCATTTTATTCCCCTCCCTCAAAGGTGTTTGGTAAGAGTTATTTTGGTGGAGCTTGTGAATGCTGGACACGCTGCTGAAATATTGAGTTATTAAATATTAATTTATGTGTCACTGGTTATTTGGCATTGTGTGCACACTTTCTCAGCAGTACCTTTTCTTACAAAGTTCTTAGCAGGGGATTTATTATATAACCTGGGAAAATAAGTATTTGTTTTCAAGAAATGAAAATGTGCACATAATCTACTAAAAGTCAAATTTTTGTTTCTTATAGAAGTGAAAAGACTTGTAGTAAACTCTTTTCCTCCTTACTAATATCTTGTTTTGATTGGACAAAAAAGAGTGTCTTTCGTCTAGATCATTTAAAAACAGAGATACCTTTCTGAGAGGCATCTGTACCAGCACAAAGGCAATTTCACAGCCTTTGTGTATGGAGCCTGAATTAATCACATAGAATTTGAAGTTAGGACAACTCTGTCGTTTGGCTTTGATATTGGCAACAGGTTTATACTTGTTAAACAATCGGTGCAGGGGGAAGTGAGAGGCTGGGACAGACATCCACATCCAGGACAGGTGTATCAGCAATACAAACCTACTGAGGCAGCTCGTGCTTCGTGTTGGTTCAGTTTCTATTTTTCAGAGGTAAATTCTTTATTTATAAAGCCAGAAATTGAATACTTACTGCCGCCTCCTTAAAATATAGTTATATAATGGTGTACAGTAAGTTCAAATTGTACCATTTTTCATAATAAGCTACTTTTTTTTTTTTTTTAATTTGAGAATAATGTTTCTTCTACAGTGCTTTTCCTTTTCGCCAGTCAAAGAGGATCGGTGTCCTGGTCCTGTTTGTGGCGTCAGATTTGACTACAAGTTAGAAAAATTAAGACAGCTGATCTGAGGAAAGGAGAAGCAATTTGATGTCATGTATGTGCCTGGCCTTTCACCTCCAGAGACCAAACCCCGATTGCGTTGACAAGGAATGAGAGTCTTGGCCTAATAAATTACGTTTTTTACCCCCGCCACCACAAGAAAAAAAACAAAACCAAACAAACAGAAAATAACCACCAAACAACATGGCACAAAACAGTTTCTGCTCAGGAAAAAGGCCCAGGACTGTAATAGCAGGGTGATTGCACATGGGATTGAAAACTGCTTGATGTTGTAAGTAGAAGCCAGTAGTGCCTGCCTGTGTGACATCTGACTCTTGGCCAGTGCTCTCCTGTCCTCACCTTCCCGAGCACTTGTGCACAGCAGCTGAAATATAAAAAATATGCTTAAGAGAGATGCAGGTCTCTGCATTGGAGAATATGGGTATATAAGCAAATAGCGTAAAAATAGACAAGGTAGCTAACTGTATTTGTGTTTGTTTTCACAGAAAGTATTGCAGCCATTTTGTTTGAAACCAGATTTTCATTTTGAAATGAAATTGTCAGGGATATTCTAATGATAGAGAATTACAGTAATGTATTGCTTTTCACTTTTTTGCTTTAGTTGCTTAATATTTAAGCTTTGCTCCGTGCTACCTTCTTGTCTGTATATTGAATGGTCACTATGCCTCTTTCATTTTGTAGACTTGAATGAGGAAAATACGATTCACCCTTTAAGGTTTGCTGGGAAGTAAATGATAAAGAATGTTGTGTAACATTTATTCAAATAAAGCCTTGATTTTTTTCAGTGCTCTTTTAAAGGGAAATAATGTTGAATAATGTTTTGATGTCATAACTTCCTTGTTTTATCAGTCCTTGACCCAAAAGCCTTTGATTTATGTTAACTTTTTTTTTTTCCTGAATTAAACAAAAGATTAAACTGAGGTTACTAGTCCACTGCTGGAAGTCTGTCACCTGGACAAGTCTCTATCCAACCTTACCTTTCACCGCAGTGGCTAAAAGATACCAAGGGATGCTCAGCCAGCCAGGTGCTCCCCACAAATAATAGGAAAGAAACTTTTCATTTTCTTGTGTAATTAACAAGAAAAGCTTATGTGTACGTTGTAGAGGCAGATACAAAGAAGCCCCGAAGGCTCTGTTCCGTGGCTGCAACCGAGACACGCTCAGTCCGGGTGAAAGGAGGAAGGTGGATGTGATGGGAGGCGGTGATGGCAGCGCAGTGAGTGGGTGAGTGCGGGGTGAAGGGCAGAGCTGGGGGCCAGCTCAGGGCTCCCCCAGCCCATGGGGCAGAGCCAGTCTCCCCACGAGGGGTCCGCGCTGCCGCAGCCCCAGCGAGGCCCAGAGCGGCGGGAACAGAAAAATCGCTGGGCCTTCAAATAGCTGCGCGCTGCCTGCTGAGCTCCTCTCTGGCTGGTTTTGACTTACAGCCAAGTCTGGCCGCTGCAGGTAAGTGTAACTGGGCATTTCTCCATTTAGTGAGGAAATGCCGCGCACTGAGCTGCCTTACCTTGCCATGGTGCCCTGTAGGAGGGGGAGCAAGTTGCGCTGTAACAGATAACCCTGGAACTGGAGCTCTCCATCTCCCTGCAGTCAAAGGAGGGCCATGATGGCAGATGTTTCTTCAAAGGGCAGAATCTGTAGAGCTGCATTTTCCCATTAAATAGAAGGTAGCATTTCTATGGATTTTTTTCAACTTGCATTTTATTACTCTAAAGAAAAGATATCCTTATTTTAGTTGAGCTCTTAAGTTAAACAAAAAATAAGCTGCTCAGGTAAACTTGACTTCTAGGATGTTCATATTTCAAGGAAGCATTACATTTTTATATGGTGTGCCAGGATCTAGTGGGTGATACAGAGGTACTAACCCTTTTGTAAGCCCGGTGTTTCGTTGCAGTGACCCGTTGTCGATAGTCAGAAGTCTTTCCCAAAAGTTGAATTGACTCCTGGAGTGATCATGTGCATGTCCACTCTCTGCAGCGACTGTTGTCTTGGCCCTGGGCCTCTATGATGCTTTTGAAACCAGCTGGTGCCTCCTGTAACTGAGCGAGTGTCCACATCTGTCTGTTGCTTGGAGCAGAGCTCCAGCATATGTGTTTTTCTTTTCCTTCACAGGGTTGTTTCTTATTCTGTCCGGATTGCAGGAACTCCCATCCTCTTTCTCTTATTATTCATTCATCCTTGCAGCAGTTCCTCTTGAATTGGTTATCCTCATTAGGCTGTGGCGAAGAGGGGAAATCCTGCTGAAATGTAATTGCTCACTAATGGCTTTTCCTTTGTGACATTGTGTTGGTAGCGTCTCGCTGTGGGAGTCTGCTGGATTTGCTGCGTGACTGTGAAGGCCACAGGAGAGGTTAGCCAGACAGATTTCAGAGTCCTGCAATTACTCCGTCGATTAATCTTCACTCCAGTAGTTTGGTGACGAAAGTATAAAAGTAACCCAACCTTCAGCAATGAAGCCAGTCCTACACAATGCCGCTCAGTAATAGTGTTTACTGCTGCCCTGAAGCATCAAAAGGGTGATACTTAATGAGGGCAAAAGTGCAGGGAGCAGCTGCTCGGTGCGGCTCCGGCGCAGGAGGCTTCTGTGGGAGAGCTTGCCCGCTAAAAGCCCGGGCGTCGCTACAGAGAAATCGGCTTGCTTTTAGGGAGAGACCAGTGGGCAGATTTCTTAAGGAAATTGGGTAGATCAGTAACAGGGATGATGTGGTAGATTCAGACGCTGTCTCATACCCGTTATGTCTGAGCGCTCCGTGGTGCAGAGGTGGGGGGAGGACGCGGGCGGTCGCCTGCCTGAAGCCTCCTCTGTGGCCGGGCTCGTCACAGGAGGGATACGCTGGCCTTGCCTTTCTGCTCCCCGGGCCAGTCTCCCTGGCTGTGGAGAGAGCAAGGGCTGCTGAGATTTGCCCGGTGAGGGCCCTCTTCTGCTTCTGCACTTCCTGGGAAGCTGGGAATGCCGCCGGGCTGGAGCGATTCTCCGGCGGGTGAGGTGCGGCTGTGCCTTGCGAGGAGCTCCCAGCAGAGAACCTGAGCCGGTTGGAAAAGCAGCTCGTCCCTCTGCTCAGTCTCAGGCAAAGCGATGCTCAAGCTGCCAAACGCTAACGAGCGCGTGGAGAGTGTCAGCAGCACCAGCAGGGCTCGAAGCAACTGCCAGGGCAGAAACAAGGCCACGTATGTGCATATGGCCTTGGTATCGACTGCTGCTCGATGCCGTCGTTTTTGTTTTTTCCCCTCTTGCCCACTCGTCCTTGCTCTAAGTCATCGTGGGCGGATTTGTCCTTCTCCCTCTTTGTGCAGGGAGGGGAGTGGAGTTGGGGCTCTCTGAAGGCGGTGTGGGGGGAGCGTGTGCCGGGTGGCAGCAGGGAAAGGATGGCGTTGTGTGCTGGTTCATACACTGCTGGCTCCTGGGTCTTACTCGCGTCCTCTGGCCTCTTCATGGATCTGCTGCTTTTTTCCCTTGAGTGTTTCTGTGGTCTTTGTTTTTCCTCCCTGGCTGGGTTTGGAGCACAAGCTGTGGGAGCTCCGTGCCGGGCAGGCTGGATGCTCTTGCGGAAGATTTTGGGGTGTTGTGAATTTGGGGTGAATATTCAGAGCCCAGGAGGAGTAGTTCTAATTTTGAAATCCAGATTTACAGTGAAAAGCTCCTCATCTTAAGAGCTTAGGGACTGGAATTTCCAAACGTGGTTGTCTTGGTCATTAAATATTAAATTGAGGCTGTGCCTGCTGGAGGGCTCATTCAAATGTTGAAGCGTCTGAGGCATCAGAGGAAGGGGCTGGGGGCTCCAGAGTGTAAAAGGACGAATACTGGACTATGCTAAATATGAGATCCCAGAAATACTAATACCACACAGATAGAAATGCATTATCCTCTCGTGAATCACTCGGTTTGCTCTGTTTGCCTTTAGAAAGACAACATTGGGAATGAGTTGTAAGAAGAGGGGCCAGGGTAGCTGTACATCGTGCACCGTTCCATTAATACTGCAAAATCATATCAGAAGCCATCAGTCACGTCTTGGATTAGTAAACTTGCTGCTGGCTGCAAGTGCCGTGGCCTCAGCAGTATGTGAGCAGGGACACAGGTACGTTGGGGCACAGAGAGAACTGTCGCTTCAAAGGCAGGTCAGGGGCTGTGGCCGTAAAGCAGTAAATCCACCAGCTTCCAGCCTTCTCCCTTCCCAAAGTTTCCAAATGCTGCAATTCTACTTTCCTAAGGTAGAGAAGTGCCCCGCCATGGAGGCCAGAGCCAAAGGAGCTAAGGGAAATGTGTCAGCCTTTGCTGGGATAAAGAAAGATGCGCTTCTCAGAAGCTGTGCTCAAATGCAATTAGGCAGAGCCCGCAGCCCCGCTGCCTCTCCAGGGACCTGTTTTATCGCTCGGCCCTCGCCAGCACCGCTCCAGGAATACATTGAGGAAGCTGTTCCAGCAGCCAGGCACAAAGCTACTGCCCAGACTAGATAATACCATTTCCCCCTCTCTTCACCAGTGTGTCTGTCTGCAGGAGGGTGTTGCTCAGGAGCATCTCCTGCGCTGCCGCGACCAGGCTGGGCTGCGTTTCACATGCCAGAGGTAGAAACGGAACAGAAATAACCTGCCCAACAACGTGTTTATCCCGGATGCGACTAAAGCCTGAGCGCTTGAAGTCTCATTTACTGCAGCTGGCGCGGAGGGTCCCGTCCCTGGTCGGCAGTCACAGGGTCCTACGCTTGTGCACCCAGAGACCAGCGCCCGCCCGGTCGCTGCAGGGAGCTGAGGGACCAGAGTCACAGCCACAGTTAGGAAAGGCAAACCTATTCCTGCCGCCTCCGCTTAAGGAATCTGGCTTTGTAAATCATCTTCTCGGGAACAGGCAGATGAGAAATGGGCAGGTCTGGGGACTCCAGGCTGGAGTTGTAGCTGCAAATGGTGAGGTTTCCATCTGGGGGGATTACCATGGAACACGCACAATCACAAAAATGTGGTTTATTTTAGTTTTCAGTTGGTTTAGGGCCTTTAATCCATAAAGGACTTTGCTTTGTCAGGGTAGGCTGTAATGACTCTGGCTTAAGGCCACAGCAGCCGAAATCCCGACAATTTTCTGTGCCTCGGCAGCCAGAGGGGCTGACCGGAGCCTCTGCTGATAAAAGATACTCCCCAGCAATTACACCCTTTCGAGCAGGAGGCTGCACCGGTTTAAAAAAAAATTAAGCTGCTGAACAAGAAAATGCTGGGATTTTTCCAAAGAGGGGAAGCTTGTGAATGAGCAAGGTATTAATGCTGCACATTAAATGTGCCCCTACACATCTTTACCTACTGTTAAAAAGAGGTGGCACTTTGATATAATTGGTTCTTGGCTGCAGCAGCCGGCAACAGAGCTTGGCTGTTGCAGTGATCCCTTGGGAATAACAGCTAATTAAAGCCCAGGAACTGGTGACCAGCAGCTTCTCCTTTCTCTCCGGCTGTCTGTGCTCATCAGAGGTAGGTGGATCTTAGGGAAGTTTTGTGCTGAAATGTGCTAATCGGGGAAGGAAGGATTCGGCTTTAAAACTCGGTGCTTTATGGAATCCTAAATATCCCAAGGCGATGAGCTGAGAGATTTCAGATCCCTGCGTATGGCAGGGGGGGGACAGGGACCAGCAGCTCTGGGCTTAGGGCAAGTCATGGGCACGGTGTGTGTCAGTCCCACGGCCACTGTTCCCAGGATTGCCTCCTGCCGCCTCGCGTAGCGCGGCTGGTTTGGCAGCCAGATCTTACGGTGGGAATGGGGAACTGCTTTTTTGTTTTCATTTTAAGAGAGGCTCAATCCCCCCGATCTTTGGTGGGGTTGAGGGAGCTACAAGTGTTCAGCTCCTCTGAAGGGCCAGGCCTTGGGACTCTCACAGTCACCATCCAGAAATAGCTGGAAAAACCTGCTTTTGCCCAAGCGGCCTTTCCCAGGAGCACTGCGCTCCCGGGGGCTTGGCAGAGCCCGTGGGGGTTTTACACCCCCTGAGGGTGCCCCTCGAGCTGAGCTCATCCTGTGGACCTGCTTTGATTCTTTTTCTATGGAAAATTGATGGACTTTGCTTTGTTGGTTACTCCTTATTTGCAATGGGTTGGGCTGTCCCGTGTTTTACAGCACCTGCCTCAGCGCCGGGCACTCCAGTAACCCCAGTTCAGGGCAGGCAGCTGTGCTGGAGGCCGTGGAGCTGAGCTGGCTGCCAGCCTGGCACCGAGGGCCCACGGTCACGAGTGGGCTGAAGCGCTGGTTTGTGGCTGGATGGGGCTGGGTTGATGAGCTGGCGGAGGCGCTGGTCCCAGAGGAGACCTGGGAGAAGGGGAGGAGAAGCGAGAGGCCAGGCAGGACCCGAGCTTAGGAAGGCATGATCAACAAAGGTAAGGATGACACAAGAGACTTCCTTTTAATCTATTAGGAACAAAAGCAGTGCTCAAAAGGCAGCGGCGGCGGCCTGCTGCCAACCAGAAAAGTACTGGTGTTGGATATTTCTCAATTTACAGCCAGTGGGATGCTGTGTTTGCCGTTCCATTAGCACCCAGGCAGGACAGTAATGGGACTGAAAATAAGCCCAGATATTTCACCTAAAGCAGCCTCTAGCCTGTGCTGGGTACAGAGACAGGTCAGAGGACGGAGGGCAAAGGTGAAGACCCAGGTAAATATAGGCTGGTTAATCTGACAACAGGGATAGGAGTCTGGAAACAGGATCAGAAATCCATTAACGAAGAATGAAAGGCAAACATACAATTAAAATCCATCAGAAATAGACCTTGTCATTCAAGGCGGTTTAGTGAGTCGAATTGGGAAGGCACATACATGGCCTGGTTGGGCACTCTGCAGCGTACGCAGTACGTACAGGTAACCAGCTACCATATAAAATAAAGGATGCACACGTGGAGTAAGATTGTCTCCCGGACAGATCTCAAGCCGTTTGCCACTGTCCTTCACACAGGGGCATTTCCTGGGAGATTCTGCTCAAATCGCTGCTAGACCTTGTAACGGGTGAGGCTTTGATCGGTGACTGAGAAATCTGAAGTCTAGTGAGTCCTCTCAGTGCTAGTAAGCGGCAGCCTGGTGGGAGGACACACAGAAGAACATACATTGCTCAGGAAGCCAGGCCTGCCAAACAAAGTGTGACTTAATTTAGCATTAACACAAGGAAGAAAATGTCATCCACAGCTGCAGGAAAAGGTGTGTGGGTGTGTCTGTATCTCAGCTATCCCAGAAAAGGCTGAGGGAGGTCTAAAACTTAGCTCTTCCGTTGCCAGAAGGGTTAAGACAGTCTCTGAGGGTGTAAACAAGGAAGAATGAGGAAGAATTTCATTCCTTCTGTATAGAGCAGGAGAGAAACAAACCTCAGTGGCAGTTCTGATGCCAAAAAAAGGAAGGTTTGAGACCCAGGCATTATAGAAATCCTGGAGAAAGTTCTTTGTAGGGAGAGCTGTAAAGCAGCCCTGTCTCTTCAGCTGATGGGGAGGAGACACGGGACCTTTGTTGTTCTGCAAATGTTGAGGGAGAAAAGGCCAGGTACTAAATGGTTTTTATTTTGCAGGTGGAGTGAGGAGGAACAAAGGCTGGGAGCTGAGGACAGACAACGCAGAATGGAGAAAAGGCACATGCTCGTTAGAATAAGGGTGAGTAACTATTGGAACAAATCAGCAAGGAACTTGTTGGTTTAAGAGCACTTATATTTAAAAGATTATGTTTCATAAAATATTTTTTTCCTATTGGAGGTTGTCAGCTCAACATGTGACTCAAACCAGCCTGGCACTGCACTGGAACTGTGTGGCCAATTACACCAGGAGAAAGTACCAATTACCTTTCTGGTGACAGCTTTGATGACTAGTTTAGACATAAAAAAAACCCCTTAAAGATAAAAAGCAAAATGAATGCAATTGTTCAGGATTTGGATAATGCAAAAGGACTTATTTTGGGCAATTAATTGGAATTTTCCCTAGAGGAGAACTTGCTGCAATGGCAGATAACATGTCTTGGAGGTTTCTGGTTTAGCTGGAGAGTGGCACTTTTGAGTAGGAATGACCCAGAGAGTCCCTGCTAATGCTGGGCCCCGTTTCCAGTGCCGCTAACCTGTGTCTTTCACACAATGCAATTAAATTACAAACACAAGTGTGGAAAGCAAATCAGCTGCAATCCTTCACCTTCATTTGTTCTTCCCCTCATTTTAAGACTCCAGGTTCACACCAGGCATCCAGCAGGGAAGCTGCACATTTACTTGATGTTGTGTTTGTACAGCAGGTAGTAATTTCAAAAAAGTTTTGTTCTGCTTTTATTTTCCAGAATAAGTTAACAAGTGTCCACCCCAAGAAGGTGCATTTGCAGCCCTCCAGCCCCTTAAAGATGTGAAGCAGGAACAGGATGGAGGGAAGAATGGAACTCATTTGGAAGGCAAGTTGCAGGTTGCTAAAAGCCACTGGTTTTAACTTAGCACAGCAGCCACACGCTGCTAAATAACAGATACATACACAGTGTGTGTAAAAATAGCAATTAATCAATCATAACAAAGATATATAAAAATTTAAAGTATCCACAGTAGCTTCAAAGTGGTTCCATGTATGTGTGGTAAGGGTGGAGCGTGTTGCAGTGGAGTGAGACCCGGGGCACAGACCGGACCTGGCTCCCACTCAGAGCCACAGGACTAGTGCTCCTGTTGGTCAATGAGACAAAGGCGTAGCTGAGCTCCTCTTCCCCCCACTGTCAGCCCCTTGCAAAGTCACTGCTGTCACTCAGAAGTGACGGCGCTGCCCGGCTCCGGGTGCAGACGCCTTGCACTGCTTCCAGGGCCCAGCCACTTCTCCCACTTCAGCCGGCCTGGAGCCTGCACCAGCAAGAGCTGCCCGTGCCACCCAGAGCTCCCGGGGAAGCAGCGAGATTCACACAGCCCCCACTGCCCGGCTGGGCACAAGCCAAGCACATGGGCTTCAGCCCAGCACTGCCCTTGCCCAGGGCTCCTTGGAAGCAGCTTGGACACCTTTGCTCCGTAGCGTTCCAGCTTTCAGGAAAGATTATTAACTTTTACACTAGTCTCAACACCGCCCAACCCACAAAGCCTGCCCTGAATCTGAAGAGCTCAGTTGAGAAAGCAGAGTGGTTTTATGGCTAATTAGCCCACCTGGGCCTGCAGAGCCTCTGGGGTGTGAGATGCTTCTCTCCCAGCAGTGCCCAGGCAGGCTGAGCCCTCTGCCCGGGTACCGGAGCCTGGCACACAACCCCTCTCCCGCAGCACGGCGCCTGCTCCCCACAGCAAAACCTTTTGTTAAACCACCCCCCCCATCCACACACCTGCCCAAACTCTGTTAGTAAAGGAGATTCAGCCTTGCACGTTAGAAAGTTTACTCTAGTAAAGCATGGCACAGTTACAGTTTCAGCACGGGGAAAGCCTAGAGGCTGTTATTTACTTAAGTGACGTTTCAATTATGCAGACGATGTTAAAGGCTGCACAGGTCTCACTGTGAATTCGGGCTTCTCTCTTCTTTTGACAATGACATTTTTATTCCTGTAGACTTAATACATACTCACTGCAGACTTGAGATAGTTTACAAACAAACAGATGACCACAAAGTCAAAACCAAAAATGCAGCAGGACAGAGTTAAACAACAATCAAAAAACCCCTCCAGAGCTGCAGAGACAAAAATAAAAATAAAGCACCAAGAACTCCTTAGCTTGAGAGACTGTTCCTTTCAGGCGTATTGGTGTAAAGACTGGAGCTCTATAATTTCAGTCCTTAAGTATGCACAAAAAGGCTTCCTGAAATAAATCTGACAACCAATAGCCAACAGACTGCCACCACTGATTATTTAATTAACTTATGTATTGAAATCTCCATGGAGACAACTGAAAAATCTGCCTCCAATGTAAACGTATCAGCATCAATATAAAAACCAGTAAGTAGTAATTAGAAAAGACACCCTTTCTCCAAAATCTGAATTAACTACTTCAACAGCACGTGTATATATACACACTTTAAAGTCTTCACGGTGTAGTATACTATGAAAATCTTTTGCAATCAACTTTAACATCACTTACTTGTTTGCCATTATGGGTATCTGTAATAGAAATGAATCTTAGTCAAACAAATTTAACTAATTCTATGGTACCATTACAAAGAGTGTGTATATATAGATCTCTAGGCACAAAATTTCCTTGTTGCCTTCAGAAAAATTAATAAAAAGTAAACAAGCTGTCTTAAGAGGGTGGCCTGAGGTTAATTTACAGATTGCTATAAGCAAGACAACAAAATCAAATGCTTCAAATTAATGTCTTGCAAGTATGTTATTTGTGGGTGACTGTAAGCACTTTTAACAATAGTACCACCATGGGAAGAACTCAAATAAGGAAAGACTTTCACAAACCAACAGAAATACCAAGCCTTTATTACAAAGAAAAAATTATTCCACAGAAGAGGCTGGCTTGCTTCCATGCATGTTGTCACTCATATCCACCTGCTGAGGGGGGAGAAGTGCTTCTGCTAGATTCATTAATTCTCCAAGGCTTTGTTCTTGGCTACAGGTGCGTGGGCATTTGATTCAAGAGAATTGCTTGCTAGAATTTTGTTGCCAGCATTGAATGGGCCAAAACAATGACCCTGACTGTTGGACAAGCCAAACACTGCAAGGGTGGGAAAAAAATAATAAAATCACACACTGGACACAGTTATCACTAAGAAAAGTCAAATGATTTGCTTTACATCCACATTGTAAATAATCTCACAAGCAGGGATATGAGTATGCTTGAGTCCTATCTTCACTCAGGGAGCATGAAGAATGTTTGCTGAATCCTTTCATTGGTACGTGCAAGCACACGGTCACGAAGCCTGAAAGCCAGAAGAACTAGACTGAATTCGTGTTATCTGTTGTTGTTGGGATTTTGAACAAAATTGATAGAGTATGAACCAGTTGATGAATCCTGTTTTATCTGAAAATTTTCAGTTGACAGGCCAAAGGGGCGGAGAACCAAATTCCCAAGATCCTTCAGTTTGCCTACAACGAAAGGAGAGGTAACACGTTAAGTATTAAGCAGGGGGAAAACTTCTATTGAATTATGCCCAACTGCACAGCCCAGCTCTATGAATTTATCTACTAATTTAAGGTAAATGCTGTGGAAATGTCTGCAGTTTGTTGAATATTTAGGCTATTACATGAATGAAAAAAATAAATATACCAATTGTGATGTAGTTACTGTCAGCTTTGGGTTTGAAAACAGATCACCGTGCTGGTTCTGAGCGGTTTGTCAGGCAGTCCTGATGGAGGCCCAGTGCGAGCATCAGGGCTGTGTGGTTGTAGCTACCCAGAACCACCTTATTTCCTCAGTTACAAGCTCTTGAGGGACAAGAGCAAAGCACTGGTCTCCCCTATACTTACAGCTGCCAACATTCAATTTTCTAACACAAAGTCTTCAGTTCTGCATTTTAGATGCAGCTACAGCTCTGTAAACGATCAAGAATATTACAACTGCCCAGTTTCCTAGACTACCAAAAGACACAATGAAAGCCCAAGTTTAAACTGCTCACCTGTAAATATTAAAAATCCCTTTTAAAATCTGAATATTGATATAAAGAAAAAGAAAACAAATTCATCCTTGCAATGCAGCAGTTCCACCTGAAGCACACAAATTCACAGCCATTTTCCCTGCAGAAAAGCTTGGTGTGATGTTGTGTGACATGACACCATTAACTCACTTCCAAAACTACAGTTCTCCAGGACGAACTTACCGCTGCTCAGAGCTCTAAGCAGCTATTATTTAACAAGCATTGTTAAATATACATAGAGTATGACAGTTAATAAAACCTAAAGGCTTCTATCAATAGATGGATCATACATGCTTTCTGACTCCAGAAAATGAATCTTGCTACCACTGATAAAAGGGGATGGGCAACAAAAGGATATCCTTTTTACAAATTCTTATCTATACAGAGATGATAGAATAGATAAAATGCATAAAATTAAACACAAAGCAGAGGTAACAACTTGAATGCTGGCTGAACACAAACTGAGCCACTGGCACGACAAGCCAAAGGAGGAAGATGGTCAGTTTTCCAAGGAAAACATTATTTTCCTCCTGGCTTCAGTGCAGACTTGGAGACTAATTTCCCAAAGAATAAACAGGAGGAGTTTGGACAAGTTGAAGCCTACCCTAAGTTTTCATCCACTGGCCACACACCACCTTTCACAAAGTTTTCTACCTTTACAAGATCTTCAAGGCAATGGATTTTGTTTTCCTGGGAGTTTTGTGCGTGCACATGGTGGGGAAAGAGTGACACCACCACTGGCTGGCACACAGGAATTCCAGTTGAGCAACTGAAGTAGTCACAATCACGTAACCAAAATGTGCAAATGCCCCACCTATTCCTCCTTGCACGTGTGTGCTTTCTGCAAGCCATTGTGAGGAACTTCTTTTATTCTAGTCATCATCACCTTTATTTCTAAGCTAACATACTAGAATCTAACTGCAAAGTCCTATAAACACTTATTTAGTTTCTTTGTTTTTCCTAAGTTCTTTTGTTTGTTTGAAAACCCGTGTTCTCAAAACAGAAATTATATTCAAGTCTGAACTTATCCCATGGAAGTGTGCCCCTTGTCTCTTACAATCTGGCAACAGTTGAAGACAGGTTAAACATCATCACTGCAAAACAAAATATGCTATTTTTTTTCTATCACATTTCCAAAATTGAATTTGGGGCGGGGGAAGCTGTTTTGAACACATTCACAGAAAATACAAAAAGAAACAATAGCTGGTGAAAAATATAAAGATTTTAATCTAAGGAACATCTCGGTCCTGCGTAAAGAAACTAACAGCTGGCATTACTATGGTACTGCTAAATATGCCAAATAACTAAGATCTTGCATCAAAGTGCTGCTTCACACCTGGGTATCTTTCAGAGATTTGTATAATTATTTTAAAGCAAGAGTTTTTGAGAGTCAGCATGGAAATTCTGTGGCCTTACACAGGAAAAAAAAAAAGATAGCCTACAAAAGCAGCTAGTTGTGAGACAGGATTTTTCCTCAATTTGATTTTTTTTCTCTTTTTGGATTAACAGATGAGGTGGTTGAGTGATCTGGCCAAAGTCAGCGAGTGGCTCAGGTAGGATCAGCTTCTTTGTACCAGTGGGGTTTTATTTTAAGCTACATCCTGTTTAAGCAAAGTTAACTATTAGGTTCATAATTTTGTACTGCATCCTAAAAGCATTTTGGTTGTAAAACTATAAAGTTGTTCGTAGCATTGCTATGACTGGGATGAATAGTTGCTATTGTACTTCTAGACAAACATTTGGTCATTGTTTAGCTTCAGGTTCCGGGTGAGAAGTGTCTTTGTCTGCTGGTGGAAGAGCCCTGGCGTGGTCTGGCGTTGCTGGAGGGGGCTGATACACAGTTCACAAGTCACCCAGGCCCCACAGCTGCCTCGGGAGCAGGCAGACCCGTTTGCCCGTTTCAGGAAACTGTGAAAGGTCTTTTCTAATTGGAGTTAGTCCGATGGCTCTTTTCCGGTCATACTGGAGCCAATAAACACAGAACAACTGCCTTGGTATTCCTGCTTGTAGCTAGGCCAGCTCTTTAGGAGAAGCTAAAGACTACGTGATATATTTAATACTTTATTCTTCATCTCACTGTGACTGAATAATTAAAACAATACAGTCATAGGTCACCTTCCTGTTCTATCACTTAAATCCACATACAGCAATGCCTTTTGGTGCAGCCACATTTAATAAATTGTTAATGAAGCAGAAGAAAGCCTTGCCTTTTCCGGGAACTCGAGCCCAAAGCGCTGCTCCTGCTGTCTTGGCTCACATAAACCCATCATTGTAGGAAAGCACTATTTCCTCCTCCCCCACTCTCCTTTCATCCCTAAATTAAGATCTGTAGTTAAGTGGAACCTCCCCCTCCCCCAAAGAAAAGCTCTCTTAAAGCAGGGACTGTGCTTGAAGGAAGGAAAAAGGCATGTGGAGCCGTGACTCAGCTGCAAAGAGTTCTCAGCAGCCAGACACTCACTTGTCCCGGAGCAGGGTCACATCCTCCTCCCTGAGACTGGATTTTCATGGATTTTGTTCTTTATATTTTACAGAGCCTGTGTCTACTTATCAGCTGGAACTCCAGCGTGTTAAGTTTCTTCAGCAAAGCAACATTCAGAGGTTAAAGAGAAAACTAACTGGTAAAAATCAATTCAGGGCTCCGAAGCCTGTGATTCATTACTCACCTGACCAGCAATGTTACATCCTGTTGCAAAACGCAGACACACACAAAAGATTTCTCACAATTTACATTAAGATGTAACAGCCAAAATTAATTGCTATTCTGACTTTCTGGCAATTCTTCTAGTATAGTTGCTGGTGTTAACACAGGGTTTGGAAGTTGAAAAGCTAGATATTGTTTACGTTAAGAGTTTTTTTTGGATAAAAGACAAATTTTTGCATGAGGTCTCATCTTTGTATAACTTTCTGTATTACCAACAACATTTCTTAAGCAATTAAAAGAGAGCAAATCTTTCCCTTCCCTAAATGGTGAGGACTGAACTAAAAGTAACTGTATATTTGCTCTGGTTTGAACTATTTAAAGTGATCTCTCTCTATACAGTATTGGGGTTTAGCAGCTTAGTTGCAAATACAACAGACCCTTCAATATATAAAACAACCCACCAAAACCAATCTAATTATTTAGGCACTAAACCTAATAAGTGTCTTTGCTGATCTCATGTAGCTGTAAAAATCTCTTACTGGCAGAAAGGCCCAAGTGATACGCTCTGATAGGCCTTGCCATTAATCACACTGATAATCAAGTACATTTCACTGTTTTCTGCAATGCACTTATTTATATATTAAGCTGAAAGTCCCACCAGTTTTTAATTAGATTTGATGAAGTCTGTGTGTATAAAATGAGTTACACAGATTGGCTTATGTTCCATCCCATTACTTTTAAACCTCCAATATACTCGGCTCCCCTGTAGCCATGCAGGAAACTTAATATTGTCACAGCCCTCAAGCTGCTAAACCTTGCTCAAACTATTCCAAGCTTTCCCCTCTTCTCACACCCTCTCCCCAAAGGAACTGGTTCTAGTTATCACAATAATTAGTTTCTCTAAACAAGACTAGGTTGTTGCACAATAGCTGGAAATCTTTGGCTTTAAACTCAGAAGAGAAATAAAAAAGAACACAGAAAATGGTCAGTGAATGTTCATGTCCTGGGCAATTACTAAGGCAGAGGACGCTCACGTTTTGGAAGCGTAAAGGTAGAGCCACATGGATTTAAAAGCTTCTTTTAAAGTGTGCTATAAGTTAAGCTTTCATTAATGTGGAACTCAATCGTATTGAGCAAAGTTCAGTGGCAAGTGGCAGCACTAACCTGCAAAGGCTGAACGGAAAATATGAAAATAATTTAAATACAAATGTCAGCTTTGGAAAAGTTAGACCCTCGCAGAACACGCAGCACAAATAGACTTGGTTTGGCAACAAAACATGCTTTTTCTAGTGACATCTACACCATCAATCACATGCACTACCCCTTGCACACAAGAATTCACAGTGAGGTAGTCTGGAATAAAAATCCAGCCAAGAATGTGTGCTCTGATTTATTTACACACAATCACTTAAGAAGTGGTTTCAGCTTCTGACAAACTATGTGGTAATGAGCTGTAGCACTGGAAAACAGGAAACACACTTGGGGAAGGAGGAAGATACACTCCATTTATTTTGGTTTGTTTGTACACAGCTCCTCTTTTCATGACAGTCTTAGTTGGGTATACCAGGACTTAAGTTTTAGTTAAAAGAATAAAAGCCTAGAAAAACAGTGTTTCTGGCTGATCCATTAACTAAAATAAGAATTCAATTCAATATCCAAACTTCAAAGGAGCCAAAGAATGAAGTGTGACATTCTTTCTAGAGATTTTGTTGGTGATTAATTTAAGCTTAGTGTCAGTGCTCCTGGGCCAGGCCTACCCTGGGACTATTAGCGTTAACACCAGCGTGCATCTGACTTGCTCTCCTGGAATGAAAAAATCTGGGGTACAACCCAGAGACCTGAGCCGAGTCCCCTGGGAGAAGAACGAATCCTTGCACACCTGGCACTGTTTAACCAGCAGTCAGATAATCTCACAGATTAGCACAAGCAGTTGTCTATCCTGACACAGTACTCAGTTGGTAAATAGCATTAACAAAATTCTCGAAAAAGAAAAGTTGAAACAGCTTAAAACTAATCAGGTTTGTCTTCTTTCACTCCTCCCAGAACTCCTCTTCAACTGGAAGGGTTTTTCCTTGACCTCAGACGGAACAGTAGCATTTTGTAAACCTTGGGAAGCATTTCTTTCCCAGGCCTTCATCGTTAGACCCATGGCATCACTGCTATCTCTCTTACTGACAAGATACAAGGAATTTTGTAAAACTTAAAAAAAATTAGTCTGGCACTGCCCATATTCCCAACTTAAGTGTTCTATTAGAGAATGTATTACAGAAAAAAATCCTCAATTTGTGTTTCACTATTGATCACAAGCAATGCTAAGAATAAAATACTACCTGCCCAATTGACACCATATAATTTTAAGACTATATATGACCATTTATATGAACCCTGTCACACACAAAGGTTGTGGATGAACATAGGGTTATATGCTGGACAAGCTCACTCTTGATCTGGTTTTCCTGGCTGTTTGCAACAGTAAACATCAGTGTTATCTCCTTGCACATGCGTAACATCATTGAGAAGGGATTCCTTTCTTGAGAATCCCAATCTAAACAGGCTGACCTGGTTCCCAAAAGATCAGTTCAGTTCTGAAATCCTAACTGCCACTGGATTAACACTTTTTAAAAAGATCACATCCAGTTCACATCCAGTCTGAACTCTAGGCAAAAATCAGCAGTATAGAACTAGGTTTGTAATGGCAGTTTATAAAGCTGCATTTATCATTTCAGTATAGTTCCTTGTGATGAGTGAGGCCTTCAGACATTGGTAACAACAGTACAAAAGGAAAGTTCAAAAAAAGATCAGGAATTGTTTTCATATTACTTTGCATTGAAACCCAACCCATGCCCTACAAATAGGCACAATCCTTCTGGAGATTTTCTGCATTTTTCATTTTATAGCAATATCACACTTAACCTTCTTTATTTATGGCTTGTTCTAAATACAATGGCGGAAACAGAATCTGATGATGTAAATCTCTGGAAAACCTCACAGCAACTTTACTAGGTCAAAACAGGTGGAAAGCAAGAGCTAATCAGACTTCCTGCATAGCAACAAAAAGAAAATTAAAGAAAATAGCAGCTTCAGCATAAGCGCTTGAAACAGTCTCTTCTTCCCAAGTATTTTAAGAATTAGTGCTACAGTGTGCAAGACAGAGTTTATTTAACCTGATTCTCTGCAGAATAGCAAAACGCTGTCTTTCCTGACCTAAACCCTCAAAGCCTACTAATGTTAACACTTCATTCACTACTTGTCACACCTAGAATGAGTAAACAGGCAACTATTGATTATTTCTGAAACAGGTTAGGTACAGTTAGTTTATCTTATACTGCCATTTGTCTGTGCTTTTTTGTGTGGATTTTCTAAACAGGACAAATGAAAAGATTATGTAAAAAAAAAAACAAACTAACTTTAAAAAGCACCAGAATGTCTGATCAGCTTATGCAGTGCCTGAACCTGTAAGAATTAACATCCCTGTTATCTAGGAGACAGCAGACAATGTTGACAGCAGTTTTTTTGGGAAGGAGGTTACCCCCAAAACTGTTAGTTTAACCACAACACTGTGAGAAGTGCAAGGAATCACAGAATCACAGAATCTTCTAGGTTGGAAGGGACCTTCAAGATTTACTGAACCTCCCCTGATGCCAGCCCAGGGAGCCCCACATCCCTGTGTGTCACGGGCCAGTGGAGGACCCCGGTTTGGGCTCCCTCCCAGGGCTGGCTCCGGGTACCAGCGCGTTCCCTGGGGAGCAGGATCCATCCACGTCCTCCCTCCGAGCACCCCTGACCCTGCTGAATCACCGAGAGCTCCCCGAGGCCAGCACTGGTTGCCTCCCAGCTCGTCCCATGGCTCTTCTCCCACCGCTGCCACAAAGCCACCAATAAAGCAACCCCCTAATTCCTGACGGCTTCTCCCGCCCCGTGTTTCCCGGTGTCCCGTGGTCGGGAGGGATGGAATCCCAGCCCGCTGTGGTCTAGTCCGGGGTAGGGTCCCCCTGCCAGCCAGAGGCAGCTGCTGTGGATGAACCGAGTGTCCCCTGATGCCATTCGGGTGTCCTTTGGGGGTGACACCAGTGCCAGCAGAGCCTCAGGGCCCCCTCCCGTGCGTGGTGGTTCCAGAACACCCAGCAGTCCCACAGTCACGGTTTTCAACCCTCATGGCCACCAGCCCAGTGCTTCCCAGTCCTGCTGGGAGCCCTCCAGCTGCAGGGCTGGGCTGGATCCAGCTGTGCCCAGCTGTGCCTTCGAGCTCGTCCTGCAAAGACAGACCCCAAGACCCCACCCCACAAGACGTCGCTGTCCCCAAACTCTCATCCCCCCTCCAGGGTTTGGGTGCCAGGGGTTCTGGTCCTCATTAGCAGAGCTCGTTAGCTCCTGGGGTGTCTTCCCACCCCCTTCCCGACTGCCATCTGCCACTCAGGCCACCAGGAGTGGGGACAGCACGGGCATCTCTCAGGGTCCCCATGGTGGTCCCCAGCTCGGTGTCCCCAGCTCCAGCGCAGGGACAATGACGTTCTGGGGTGTCCTGGTGCCCTGGGGGGTGAGGAGGGCTGGGACAAGGTGACACTGGGTGACCGGGGGGGGTGTACATGGGGACAGGGAGGCCACCCCTGCCACATCCAGCATCTTCTGTCCCCCTTGGGGTCACCCCTGTCCCTTTGCTCATCACGGCGGGGGTGATCACCAGCCCTGTGGGTAGGGGTGTCCTCCCACCCAGGGTCCCCTTGTCCCCAGCTGTGGGCCACCCTGGCTGTGGCCCCAGGTCCCAGATGTGGCTGTCCCTGCCCTCCCCCAACCCATGGAGGTCCTGTGGGAGCTGGGGGGGGTTGGATTTACAGCTCTGACACCCCCAGCTCTGCCAAAACCCTGCCTGTGGGGGGGTTGGAGGAAGGGGATGGGGGTGGGGGGTGCTGCCTGGTTGCCATGGCAATGAGGATGATGCTGGCAGCTCCGTGGGAAGCGGGTGATCTTCCTGGGGACGGGGGAGGGAGAAGCTTCATGTCTTCTCGGAGTCATGGGATGCTCCGGAGAGACACGGCTCCATCTGGGATGAGCCTGGAGGGGTCTTGAGAAGGGTTTTGTGGGGTGCAGCTTGTAGCTGTACCCCCAAACCCACCCTGCTGGACCAGCGGGTACTGGTTTCCAGCTTGGGAGACCAGTGAAGAGGAGTCTCAGGGCTTTGCTTCTCCTTGGAGGAAGGACAAAACCTGCTCATCCGTGACGAGCTCATCTCAGCTCTTCATCCGTGGTGGGATGCTCTAAATGAATGATTTCCCTCCCCAAAAAAACCTTCCTTGTAGGAATAAACCCAGCACCTCCTGGAGCAGGCAAATGCCTTGTCCCTGGAGGAAGAGCTGCCTCCTCCTCCTCCTCCTGCTGGCTGGCAGCGGGGCGCAGGGGTGCATGCTGCTGCGCACATCTCACCACCGCCCCCCTCCTGCCGTTCCTTGGCAGCTTTTTAAGTAAACGAAGCAATTTTTTTCCCCCATTTTTCTTTTTTTTCTTTTTTTTTTTCACGGTTTGGCAGGGGAAAGGTGCGTGGTGTGAGAACTCATGGCAGCTCTCGGGTGGCAAAGTCCCCTCCAAGCCAGGGGGTGGATAAACGTATGCGGTGACAACTGCGGCTCCCACCGCAGGTGAGAGAAATCTCAGCTGAAAAAAAAAACCAGCTTTTTTTTTAAAAAAAAAAAAAATTTTACTTTTATTTTTCATTTTTTCTCCCCAGGAAAAGGGCTCCCGGTGGGGACACGGAGGTGCTGATGTCCTCTGCAGAGCGGGATGTCCCCGGGGAGATGGCACAAGTTCTTCCCGACAGCTCCGGGCCCCGTAATTCTTCCTCGAGGGGGGGGTTAGAGCGTTATTAGCCAGGGATTTGCTGGGGATGGAGCTTAAATCGGAGCCCGGCTGCCAAGGTCCTCCTGGGTTTGTGCCGGGCACCGTGATCCGGTGTGAAAACATCGCCCCTCTTTGCCTCTCCCACAAAGCTGGCCCAAAATCGTGGGAAATGACCTTAAAAAAGGGATATGGTTTTGGCTGAGCAGAAAAACCTCTGAGTGAGGATGCTCAGGGCAGCAGACTCCCACCACCTGGGGGCCGGTGACCCCAAAAGATTGGGGGGGGTTCCCAGTAACTGGAACGGGGGGCACTGGGGGGGTACTGGAGGCAGGATCCAACCTCCATCCAACAGCTCTGAGGCTTCAGGGAGTCTTTTGATGTGGAGCATCCACAGGCAGGGGATGGGCACGGACGTGGCCCTGGCTCGCAGAGGGTCTTTGGCTCTCCATCCTCACGGCACCAGGAGGCACCGCGGTGTCCCCGGACGTCACCTCTGGCTCCGGTCCCCTCAGGAGCCCCCGCGGCCACAGTCTGAACGTGGAGCCTGGAGCCGGCCCAGCTGGGACACGTCACCGCGATTATTTCACTTAATTTACTGCTCTCGCTGTCAGCCGGACCTAACGACCCGACACGGAGCAGCAGCCCTTGGAGGACCCATTCCTAATTAATTTTAGCTCGTCAACTAATTAATGGGTTTACTTGTAAATTCTCAGAAAATCCATGTTCCCTGCTAAGAGCAGCACTTTCTCCCCGGGGAGACCAGGCATCCTTGGGGATGCTCTAATCCGACCTTGGCAAACTTGTGTGTGCCCCCCTCCTGCTGCTCCCCCAGAAAAGTCACCTGGATCCTGGATGGATCCCGGATCCCAGTGCCCACAGAGGTGCCCGGGCTCCTCTTCCCTGGGGATGCTGGCCCAGATCCCTGGCGATGCTGGCAAATCTCCACGCCTGGGTTGGGGCCAAGCTGGACCAGGTGCCACCGCGGCTCCTTGCCACCGTGGGTCCCTGGGGACGGTCCAGGGATGCTCCGTTGTGGGGGGGGGTGGGGGGTCGGATGGGAGCCCCGGCTGCGGAGCCCGAGGAGAGGGGGGAGGCAGCTGGGCGAGGAGGTTGCC
The DNA here is from genome assembly GCA_026413425.1 of Tringa solitaria. NCBI lineage: Eukaryota > Metazoa > Chordata > Aves > Charadriiformes > Scolopacidae > Tringa > Tringa solitaria. The sequence goes on from JAOXJM010000052.1 coordinate 37,562,037, forward strand.
AAACGGGCAGAGACGGTGGCTCCCGGCGATGCCGTGCCCGCAGCTCAACATCTGGGGCCCGTGGTCGCCGTCCAGGCAGCAGCATCACTGCCTGTGCCAAGGCATCTTCCTCCTCTTCCTCCTCCTCCTCCTCCTGCGGAGCCGGGACAGGGACAGGGGGACCCCAGATGAACCTCCAGCCTCTGGGGACTTCGGGGCAGACTCCAACAGTCTGGGATGGATCTGGTCCCCAGGGGCCAGGACCACCCTGCTGATGCCCACACGGGGTCCTTTTGTCACCCCCCCCAAGGGTTTAAGGGCCAGAAGGAGAGGGAGGGACAGTCACCCCAGGGCTGTGCTGTACCCCACGTCCTGGTACCCCCAAATCTGTCCTGTGACCCCAGGGCAGTGCTGTACCCTGTGTCCTGCCTCCCCCAGATCTGTCCTGTGACCTCAGGGCAATGCTGTACCCTAAGTCCTGCCCCCCTAAATCTGCCCAGGGCTGTGCTGTATCCCCTGTCCTGGTCCCCCCAAACTGTCCTGTGACCTCAGGGCTGTGCTGCACCCCATGTTCCGGCCCCCAAAATCTCTCCTGTGTCTCCAGGTCTGTGCTGTATCCCCTGTCCTGGTCCCCCCAAACTGTCCTGTGACCTCAGGGCTG
>JAOXJM010000052.1:37562776-37587707 GCA_026413425.1 Tringa solitaria
GTGGAGGGTACTCCCATCCAAGCCATGGGCAGCCAGTTTCTCCAGGAGGATACTGGAGGAGACTGTATCAAACGCTTTACTAAAGTCCAGGTAAACAACATCCACAGCCTTTCTCTCATCCACCAAGGAAGTGCTTTATACTTGAGATGACACATGAAAACCAATATTGCTTGGGCAATCTTATTTAAGTAGTTATCCTTTTGACATAACATCAATCCAGTTAAGATATTATCCAAGCAATACCATACAACACGATGATGGGGGCACATACACTCAAATGAGATATATTCATTAAATTCTCTTTTCTACAAGCAAGTAGAGTCAATAGTAATAGAACTGTAAAAAGTCAAGACACAATGAGCTACAAAGTCAGGAAATCTAATTCCATTCCTAGCAAGGCCAGGTGCCTGTCTGTAACACGAAGTAGGTCTAATTCAGCCTCCACACAACCAGAACTGAAATAGTGTATAAATCAAGGTAAACATGAAGACTTGGAGCTTTATAGGTTGGAAGTGCTACAAAAAGAACCAGAGTTATTTCTTCAGACACAAGATCCAACATGCTCAGCTGTTACAGCTGGCTGACTTCTTTTACTTAAAGGTTTAGTGGAAACCCTGTTTTATCCCTTTCATGGGAATGTTTCCTTTGAAGGTTTACTTGCGGAGAGAAAGGGTAGAGCAGTTGGTCTATTTCAAACCATTTTCCCTTGCTTTTACATGCATTAATATTTCATTGTTTTTGGTCCTGAGTATTTATTTCTTTAAATGTAACTAATAAATTTTTCTGTGTGAGAGAATTATTTGGCTAGAACTTACTGTAGGTGGAACCAAGAAATAGAGAGCTAAACAGAAATCAGGAGTTTTGTTTAACACAGAACAAGTATTTCCTTTAAGATTTACCTTCTTTAAATTTTACACGAGAGATTTTACTCATGCATTTTTATTTTTCTAGATTATCATGCAAGTTATACATACATGCTACTTACCTAACATTTCTTTCTTTAATTTTTCATTCCGCTCTTCAATTTGTCTAGGTAATCGCTGTGGAGAGAGATAAAAATTGTTTATGTTTATGGAATTGTCATACACATATCCAGGATACACTGTTTATGGCTTAAAAGGAATCCTAATTCAAGCCACCCTTTCATCTTATTTTGGAAACCTGTAATTCATCCGATGACATCAGTTCACATAAAGAGTAAGTTGTAACTTGTGAGTGCAGGTTTCATACAGACATACATTTTTACTGCTGAAAAACAGATCTGATCTATTTGCTTGGGATTTGAGCTGGAAAGCTTATGGAATTTAAGAAGCTTACAATTAAAGTGTATTTTAACCCTGTCTCCTCTGCTGCATTCATTAAATTTGGTAAGAGAGGCTCGAGCAACTAAGCAAGCACAGCACTTGAATTCTGAACATAAACACTGGTATATAATGAGGAAAACATCCATAAAGTCAGTTCTCAGTGGCATCATACTTATGGGAAATCCGCACTAAAGTCTTCTAAATACAAATATTTTATCAGATGATCACTTAATTAACTGTCCATGAACTTCAGGACATAGTTTAATGAGCAGCATCTTATTAGACAATATATGGCCTAGTGCTAAGGAGGACGGGCTATTACAAATGAGGGCCTTGACCTGGCAATCGATCATGGGGAAGGAACTCCCCCAGTTCATCCTCAGCAAGGTACTAGTCCAAGTAACAGTTCATTAATGTGCTTCTTCCCACCTCAGAACTAGCACCAGTGTTAAAATCTGTTGCACCATCACAAACTTATCACATGCTTCTAATATGCATTATGTATGGTCTATGCATTCCTAATGATTTGAGATTCCCATTTATGCCTAGAACAGCTGTGGCTCCTCTTCCATCCTTACACAGTACTAGTGTTTTGCTATGTGATTACAATGATAGTTTTTAATTAGAATTCTATATTCACTACTTAGTCGTAGTCAATACAATTTACCATTGTATCATTTAAATTTAGCGTTTTCTATACAGCCGTTAAATACAATATTAAACCAAAATACATTACAAATGATAGTAACTTTTTATACATCTTTTTCATATTTTTCAGAAGTACTATTTCAAGCTTTTATACTTTGCCTACCACTGTATAATTCTGGCAGTTCTGCATATAATTATATATATAACTATGCTGTCTCTTCTTGTGGGGGTCACAGCAAGTAAGACAGATGTGCTGCAGTGGTGCTATCAGGAAACTGATTACAGTTGCAGCCCATGGTAACAGGTATGGAATTCACTCCTGATACGCTTCCCTTGTGGTAATTGGCTTCTCAACATAGTTAAAGAATTCATGTCCTAATCTAGCTCTTTCCTGTCACCTACAGCTCCAGTCATCATGAGTAGGTTTGTCATCCTGATACTGTTGCTACAGTGAAATAAGATGTTCACCTCAAGAGGAAGCCCATTGCCAAGGCTGCCTGACTGTTCCTCTCCTCTGCAATGCAGAATACGCTGGTGAACACAGGCAAATACAGTTCATTTTCTACAGCAGTGGGGAAGAGAAGTGGTATACCCCAGAAAAAAAAGAAAAAACAAACAAAAAAAAACCAACCAGAAGATCAAGTACTAAGGAATACAATACAGATATATTTGGATGGCTAAGCTTGAAACCAGCCCAGGTCCAGCATCACCACCAGTGAGCCAGATCTAATTAGCCCAGTCAGACCTCATCTGACTCCTGCTGACCCAGAGGGGCTTATTAAGTTGGGTGCAGATCTGGACCTAAGCTGCCTGCATGAAAACGTGTGGATATCCCCAGGCTCTAAATTCAGTTTGTACGGTAGCTGTGAGGTTTGCTGAATCTTGGATGAGTTTGGCATTATATATAGTGCGTGTCTCACGTTTGGACATCAGGCTTTAGCAGGAAACAAAGACACAAATCCTTCATCTAAAATACATACTCCATGTTTTGTCTGTCTGAATATTACTGTTCCAAAGACTCAGCATTTCTCCCTCCAGAAATGTATTTGCAAGGTCAGTTATCTATGGAAAGGTGTCTGTTATCTGGTGTCTATGATACTTATCTCAAAGCACAGCTTCTTTTGGTAACTAAGTTCATCTGTCCTGCCAATCCCTCAAAAACATCGTTGAAGCTAAAATTCACATAACACTGTTATACACCTGCTAAAAACAAAATCTAAAGATTGATACTATATAATTAAACACTTCTGGGAAAGCATCAATAGGGATTATTTGACCACAAAACATTATATTTTCAAACTCTTTCATTTGGCATTGAAGATGTCAAAAGTAACTACAGTGCACTACTAGGATTTAAATCAAAACACTACCACTGTACTAATGAAATATAAACAGTAGTGACATTTTAGAGCAGCAACCAAATCGGGAATCAAAGCAAAGAACTACCATGTATTTCATATTTTTAAGCTGCCATTTAACAACATCATGACATTCCCTAAAGCAGTATGTGAAATATTTTCTGTGTACAGGAAGAAGAAAGATTTCTCTAACAATGAATGAAGCTAATTTGCAGATTCTCTTGATGCATCATTTTCATTACCAGTGAGGGGCCGAAACTGCTGCGATATTTCTGCGAAGAGCAATGCACTTTACCTTACAATAAAGCAAAGCTGCTTAGTCTCCTACATATTTAGATAAGTTAACCACATATCTGGTCAACATTACAGCTGGAATTTTATTATGAAATTTAGAGATTTATTATGAATATTTTTAAAAGTTTAAAACCAGCATTCAGGATTTCCTTAACAATTTTTCAAGAGAGGAGTTTTAAGCTTCAGTCTTAGAAGATTGCTTCTACCCTGAAACTTGACAAAGAACAGGAGCAACTCAGGGCAGAATGTTCTAAATCCCACTGCAGTGTAAATTGAGAGCATTTTGTACAAAGTGTTCAGCACCACACGTGAGCCTAAAGCCTCTGCCATAGTAAAATGAGGTCAAGGAGCAGAAGGCATGAGAAACAGTCAACCTCTGTACTGCCCAGCTACAAAAATTAAGAATAAATTACTGATCAATCTAAAACGTTCCTGAAAGAACAGGAAGAGGAAGAGCAGAAGCACTGTTTATGGTTCTCTTCTAGCCTGAATCTCCACTGGTTACTGAGCAAGAGCTCTGTTGTGAGACTACTGGAGGCATGCTCACTGTAAAAAAATTGTGGTTTTGCAATAGGTATAAAGGGCAGTATCTATACTTTCAGGGCATTCCAATCAGCCAAAACATATGTATTTTTAAACTTCCTACATTTTGTACCAGCTACAGTGGTACAAAACCCAGCGTTCCCAAATCTTAATCAGTAGAGTCCTGACTGGTGATTCATAATCTGCCTGATCCCCACAGTTCTTTGTATGATGAGCTGCTAAAATGCACTCCTTACACACTAATGCTATTTTACCAAGTAACTAACTGGCTAGATTACAGTAGGCCTCACTCCGGAGCTACTCTAACACTAAAAGACTACAAGCTACAGAAACTAAACCCCATCGTTTGCTTTAGAAATGTCAGCAGAGTCTTTGGCTGAATTCCTGGATCAAATAAGCCATAGTCTCAGCTAGGAGACTATAAACAAGGCCAACACAAATACTCTTTTCTAGACTGTGAGCGACCCATCACGTTCACTACCCATGCAGTAATGATGTTTGACAAGCCCGTCATTTATTAAGCCATTGCCAAGAGCTAGGTGATAAAGTGCTCTCCTGCTTTCATCCAGATGCATGCAACAAGCATCAGGGGGTTGTTTCACAGTACAGCAAACTGACCTTCTCAGGAGCTGCTGCCAAAAGGGATGACCCCAGTTCCTGCACTGCTTTGACCACATCTTCTTTCCTTCTCACTAGCATTTGCAGTAGGGCTTGTCTGACTGCAAAAAGCCAAGGCAATATAAAAGTATTTACTTCGGGGCTGTTCGGTTGCTGGCTTTTTTTGCTCGCTTGTTGTCTCTTTTCCCTTCAGCAGAGTCAGCTCTCTGCCAGACCGATACACGGAACCAGCCGTCCCCCGGGGTCGGACACGAGCTCGCACCAGCGCTCGCACAAGGAAAGCAACTGGGCTGTTAGCAGATCGGTTCAGCTGTTTTGTGAAACCATACCCTTACAGGAGTTACACAGTTAAGCAGAGTATTTTTCTGCCATCAGTGCAACTTCCTTTGGGACGTAATTTCAGGCAAGGCTTCTTGTCTAATATGCTGTAAAAGCAGTTTCTAATCTGTCACTTACAACACCATAGTATGGGGAAGGGGGGCGAAATCACTACTAATGATTTATTTTCCCAAATGGAGAGTCAAAACAGTTAAACCTAAGCCTTTCAAAAATATTTCTGTATCAACATATTCAAAGTTTAGAGATAATTTGGTGGGTGAAGCAAATGATTTTTTTTCTTTATGGGGAAGAATACATTGCAGGTTCACATGTGAAGCTTAGCTAAAATAATGATGCCCTTTGAAAAATTCACCAGATATAAAAATAAGTCAAGTATTGGCATATAGATTTGGGTGCCCAACTAAGAATTGCATTTTGAAATTGCATCCATTTACCTTAAAATGGAAGTGAAGAATAGTTTGGCTGTTGTTTTCCCTGCAGAAGATGCTCACCTTTTTCCAGGCTCTGGTGCTTGCAAACCGTTCACCTACCATGGCCTCAAGCTGTCACTTTGATAAAAAGTGATCATCACTGTACTTTTTATAATGGCTACCTTTCATTAGCACATGTTCCTTCAAAATAACACGCTGTCTGGCCACATCTCTACCGCATTTGTCCTTTCAACACAGCCTTCAGAACCTCTTATCAAAAATAAGAATAGCAAGCATCCTGTAAGAGGAGCTTTCTGCACAAAACAGATTTCCCTTCTTAGTGCCCTTGTGAAAAGACTCCCTGAACTTGTCAAATCCACAGCTATTTTCCACACTGAGCACTGTCGTACTAAGTATCACTAGAAAAATCACTTCCTGCTGGTATTTTACACAAAGAATTATTTAAAACCTCAAATCAGCAGGCTGTGGCAGTGACTCTAAATCCCCCTTGAGTATTATTTACATGTTAGATTGGGGGTTCAGGAAGTGCTGGGGTTTACCTTTTTTTCATCCAAGCTGACATGCCCTAAAGGCTAAGGAAACTTTTCAAGCATTTCCTTACACTTACAGAGATACGGCAAAGGTTCCACAAGAAACGTTTAATCCTGAAGTATTTGTAGTTTGATTGAAAGTGGACATTAGAACACAGTACTAAGCTGCAGAATTTTGGTTTTGATTTTTTTTTAGAACAAAGAAAGTAACTGAATAATGAGAGTGCTGTTTGCAACTGCAAAGTGTCCCTTTCTTCAAGTGAAAGCCTAAGTTTTTGAAGATTAATAGCAAACTTCAATCACTATTAGTAAAATAACTCCAAGTGGCCAACACACACACAAGGGGTAGCAAAGAACAAGAACAGAAAACAGCTAAACAAAGAAACAAAAATATCAACATTTTAAAGTAGCCAAAAACAGAGATACAAACTGATACAACCCTGTCTCTTGTCATTCTCAAAGTCATATAACCAAGTCATAGAAAAAAAAGTAATTATTTTATAATTATGCGAGAAAGGTGTTCAAACTGCAAATTTACTAATGAGAAAAATAATTCTACCAAAAAAAAAAATCAGACTACCACAAATTAAACATCTAGCAAGAACTGTATTATAGAGTGCTTGAAATTGCAGTTCCTTATTAAAATGATAGCTATTAAATGCAGCAGTAGTTAGGCAACCTTTTCTAGCACATGCATAAATACAATTAACAGCCTCAATCAGAAAACTAGAAAGAAGTATCTGTGTGTGCATGCTATTCAACAGTTAAACATGCAATTTCATGTTTACAGCTCAGAACACGTGTTTACTTTCACTCATTTTACAAAGGTAAAAAGAAGACTATGCTTTTTGGGCCTGAGACTTGTCATGGAAGTTGTGGCAGTTGATGTAATATTCCTTACATAAAACCAGATGAGAAAACCACTACACTTTCAATCTCAAAAAAAAAAAGTTATCATCACTGCATACGAAGCTGCTTGCATAAACAGCACTGAATATTTAGAATAGGAAAGAAAAGACCTTGGTTTAAAGTTAGGCCAAAAGCATACTAAAAAGGCTTACCATGCAAGCTTCTCTGGCTTGAGGAACTGATGGGTCTTTTTCTAGGACTGCCTTATAATCTTCCAGGGCTTCATCCAGTTTTTCTGTTTTTTCATATAGTTCTGCTCTCCGCAGCAAAGCTCTAATATAGTTAGGATCCAATTCCACTGCTAGAAAACAAAACCAAGCACAGTGTTTAACCTGAAACATTTCTACACCCCTCAAATGAATCCTTAAGTACGTATAAATTCTTAAAAGTTATCTTTATAATCAAGCAGAGTCACAGTTTAAAAGCTAACTCATAATTCAGAAAGGCATACATTTCCCTGTGAAAGTCTAATGCAATGATCCTATTTCATTTAATGTCTACAATCTGTCACAGACAGAAGTAATTTATAATGCACAAACATTTAATTTTGCAATACCATATATGCAGAGATTCTAAGTGACCCTTCAGAAATTTTAAGAACCCGTAAGATATTTTTCAGCTTTTGTATATTTAATAAGTGTGTATTATTAGATTACAGCTAAAGTTAAATATACCCAAAGATACACATAGCAGGGAAAATAAGTATTCCTCTGCTCATCTCAGTTCAAGTTGAGACAAACTCCAGAACTACTGGTGTTCTTCTGAATTTAATATCAAATGGTCAAAATTGGGTTGTGAATCCACAAGCTTGCATTAGCTCTACAAGCTTGCAGAGGGACATATTGACTGAATTTAAGCTTTTCCTCCCCTTATTCCCTTGGCAGCCATGACTGTGTTTACAGATGCAGTTAAGACTGAACGCTAAACTTAACAGAAACCTGCAAATAGTAATTTCTTAAGAATTTCTTCATCTATTTTTCATCATAGAAGGAGGGAGAATGAAAGACTGCCAATTTTATAATTACTAACCCATTAAAATGTTTCTCGGGAAAATTAAATCTAGGATTATCTAGCTAAATATTCTAACTTAATTCTTCTGGAAGGACAAAGACAATGCTACAGTCAGCAAGTTGCAGGTTGGTGTGAATCGCTCTGCTGTGCTCCAAGTGTTGCATTGCAGTTTGTAAGCCAAGTCCCTGGGGAGTGTCAAGCGATGGTAGGTTTATGTCTCACTGCTGCAAAGCAGACCGATTCCCTTTCAGCCGCTACAAAATCAGCAGAAGTGTTTTTCAAAATGCACCACCACCAAAACAAGGCAAACCTTCAAAGTGACAAAGGCCAGCTAGAATTTTTTACCTTCAAGAGTACTTTTAGCGTGTACAAAGTCATATTTACTGTACAAGCAGTACTGGCACGCAGCCATTGGACTAGTCTTCTGATTGGTAATTTGGACTTTTTTCCCCAGCTGTCATGGGGAGTTTAACAAATATTCGAGCATGGGTGAGTGGGTGGAAGCAATACAGCAATGCACAGCTGAAATGAATTCACCAGAAGTTGCAGAGAGAAAACTATGCAGGACAAGAACGGGAGAACATAAGCCCTTCTGACAAAGCAAAAGCCTTGTATAAAAGGGACTTGATAATGCTTTTAATTCTATAAAGCCTCACAGTTCTTTGGAATCTGGGATTAAACCAAAATCAGGGGGTGGGGGGGAACGGCAGGTGGAAGTGGGTTTAAAATAGTAGGTGTAAAGAAACAGCTTCCATAATGAAAAGACCTTACTATTAAAAAGAAGTACAAACAGCAACCTTATCGGCGCAAGAGAATAGAAAGTAAATTATTACAGACAGGAAAAGTTTGAGAGATATTTTACAAAATAAATGATTCTAGATTCAGGTGTCTTCCACCAGAGCTTATCTATAAATTCTTTAAAGACCCTTATGCCCAAAATTACAGCTCTGCAGTAAGGCACTAAGTGGCAGAATTTATGTATGAAAGATCTGGCACAAGAGCGGCACGCTGAAAAATAGCCATACCTTTGCTGCAGTCACCTAGGGCAGCTTCCGTCTTGTCCTAGAACACAAAACAGTTTTGTTAGGCTTAAGTCATAGTTGTTGGGCAAGAGATTATTTGCAACTCCAAGCAAATGGTTTGTCTGGCATTCCAAGGAATTGGGTGTTGATAAAATCAAGGCTTTTCATGCCCTTGCTCCTGCTGTAAAGCTCTTTACCGGTGATTAGCTGCCTCTCTGCGAAGGCTGCCAGTGTTCGCGCCGCAGGGCTGCCCCGCTAATGCTCGGCACCCAGCAGCCGGCAGCGACGCTCAAAAGGCTGAGTCACATCTGCAGGCCTTGGCTTAACCGACCTGCAGCTTTTCTACCTTTGTCAATTAATTAAGGGGTTGGAATAGACGGTTCCCAAGGCTCCCGGATAAATTCTTGTCTGTACTAAGACATTTGGAAAGCAGACGCTGGCTTTAACGCTAATGCAGCTTTCTCTACAAGGGACAATGCGTGAGACTTCCAGAAGTGGTCGGGGACAAGATTTTAGCGCACCCAGACAACCACAGCAAGAAGATGAGAGCCCGGCAATCTGCTTATAATAAAATAAGAAAAAAACCACCAACAGACAAAAGAGCTGAGACAGAGATGCAATCTTCATCCAAACCTTAAAGGCTTTAAAAAAAATAAAATTTAAAAAAGCAGGCTGTTCCATGCTTGTATTGTTGATCTAAGTAATAGTAATCTTTCTGCACCCAAGGAACTATTTTTTTTTTTCTCCTCCATGAAACTGAACTCAGAGATTCTTGCCTCATGAGCTTTCGTTGTAGTGCAAGGCAAATGGGAACAGCAGGTATGGGAGATCAAACTTAATGGGGAAGTTATTAACAATATGAATCTATTTTCAGAGTAATATATTGGTCTGTCAGGTTCCACTGATCTATGCTGGTGAGATACACTAGTTTGTGCACAGTTCTTTTATCATCTTGGGCTCATTTGGGGACTACTGGATTAGTTTCCTAGTGATCTGAATAGCTAACATGGATTATAAGGAGTTTTTTCAGCCTTCATATTTGAAAGGTTCCAGCATCTGCTATTACAGATTTTATTCCATTTTTTTCTTTGCCTGCTCAAACAATTCAGTATCCCAACAGCAAGTTAGATAATTCTGGCTGAACAAGAATAGTCTACACCAAGTAAGAATTTAATTATTTATGCCTAAATATGGCTCCAGGGTATGTTTCTAAACAGAGCTGCATCTGTCTCAATACTGGAGGAAAACTGCAAGAAAGTTCCCTTTGCAGGAAGGTAAACTGAGAATAGGAGTTACTGTGCTATTTTTCTGTAATAATTTAATCTTAAAAACAAAGGCAAAAATAGGGAGTAATTTCTCCCCTATTATGAAATGAAAGTGAAAGCTTCTGTTTATAGAGATCGTGTTCTGTGCCTTCTGTGTGTTCTGTGCTGCCTAAGCCTAGTGCTGACTCTGGTAACATCTGGGCACCTGTCCCTGGTCAAGAAACAAAACCTATGGAGAAAGCTGCACCCATCCTACCTAGACCATGCCCTACCTACAGCAGGTCTGTCCCTCCTACACAGATACAGAAGGGAGCCGACTAACTAAATTGATAAAGCCATAGCTAGGAAGTCCTGCTTATGCCTCACAGCATTTTAGCCAATTAAATGAAGACAAGTATCTGACAATGCAGGCTTTTAGAAAAAACACTAACGAGCTACAATTCTAAACAATCTAATACATGGTCTGCATATATTAACGTGCTTAAAGACATCTGTTCCACATGAACTTTGAATTTCATTAAAATAGACAAAATGAAATAAAAATCTGTATTTTAAATATAATGCAGAAGAGCACCTTTGAACAGCTGTTCCAACTGCAACTTTCAGGTTGGTTTTCATCCTCAGGAAAACCAAGTGTACCAGCATTTCTACTGGGAACGTGAGAGACTGAGCAAGCAGCAAAACCCGCAACCAGCTTTATTCTTTTGCCCTCCTTTATGCTCCCCTAATGATTTCATTATTGCATTTGTCATGTAATCAATACATGGTATTTCATAAAAAGAATATTCACCTGTTTCATTTTAGCAGCAGCTCTGTTTGAAAACAAAACAGCCCTATCTTTCTGGAAGCAGGCGGGACAGATCTGCAGAGCCTTCGTGTAAGAGTCTTCTGCCTCTCCATAGTCTGCAGATGCAGTAGGAAAAAAACCAAAAAACAAAACAGACCATTTATTTCAAATGCCAGTACAGTCAGTGAACCACATGGCTAAGATTTCTTTGGAAACATTTCTCAATATATGATGCAATATTAAACCAGGATCAGCAGCTGCTTTCAGACAAAGTGCATTTCTAAGTAGCACACAGATCAATGATAATTAATTATTTCAAAATCAACACCCTTGTAAAAGCAGAAATATAGTCCTGAGTTTAATGTAACAAGTATAGCATGATGTGCATATAATTCTCATCCCTGAAATTGTTTCATTCTGTTTGAGTACCAGCCTTACAGGTAGAATCCCTTTAGATTAAGCGTATCCTTGATCTGAAAGGAAGCACATGCTGAAATGTGTCACTGCACAGATACCTGTTCAAAGCAGCTATGAAGATATTTTATTTGCCATATCATCTTTGATAACGGACTTAAAGGTCAGTCACCACAAACCTATTATCATCCGAAGGTCATCTGTCATCCATCTGGTCTAAAGCAAGGACCACTGGAAAACCACATGGGATTATCAAGTTATTCGTTTTCCAATAAAGGTACAGTCAAGAGTGAGCATGCCCCATAGTGACTCTGAACAATGCCCTGCCAGCTGACAAGTGTATTGTCCTCAAAGCAGAGCAATTCTTGCTGTGCACATTAGCTGGTGACCATCCAGGTCCTTCAAAGGTGGTGTGTTTCTGATTAGTAAGCACTTTGGCAGGCACAGGCACACTGAAAAGATCTGCCAAAGAATTTGTCAAGAGGCTATGGATGAGACTTCAAAAGATGATTCAGCCAACACTACAGGCTTTCATTCCTTCTGCCTCTGATGCTTGCTTGAATTGGTAAATCATTCCCCAGGAATCCGTCTCTCTTAGCACACAATAAGAGACCTCCAACACAAAGGTCACTGCCTGGCTATCAGGGACTTCTGGGAAGGGGAAATTAGTCATTTGTGTCCCTGCAGACAAGGAAAGTATGAATCTGCATTTCCTGGATTCTTTGTGAATCCTCTAGCCACCAGAACATTAAATGAAAGGTAGGTGTCAAAATAACTTCCCCCTTTATGTTTTTTTAATTAAAAGTATTGTTACAGTTATTTATTACTGACCTCAACCCCGTTATGTATTACCTAGGTTCAGAACAAGCCCCACTCTGGCATAAGCTAGAAATTTACATACCTCTAAATTAGTTTTTGTAAATACATGTACATGTACACCTATATATATATATACATACACTATATGTATATAGATGTACATGTAAGTACATATACATTGTATATGTATATATAGTTGTCTATATATATGTACACACACACACACATAAATAAAATATATAACAGACTCAGTGGATAAAAAGAAACATGCAACTCTACAAAGGTAGAAGAGAGCTACTGAGCCCCTGAGTCCTGCATTGGCAAAACTCAGAGCCTAGTGGAAGCCTTGTTTGATTAGTAAAAGAAACACTGGCACTTGGAAGGCAGTCAATTCTGTATCATGTTCTTGGATTTAAACACTGAGCTTTCATGAGAATCCTGCTGTAGTAATCCAAGTCTTTGTGATTTCAACTTAACTCTTAAGGAGGTCTGCTATCCCTTTCTGTTCTCTAGAGCTGGATGCAAAATTATATATATGATAAATTTGAATGATGGTAGGTGTGAGATCTTCCTATGGGTTTTCTGCAATATCACCACGAAGGCTAAGTATTAATTAAGAACCTCTAACATCCATACGGTGTTAGAAGATTATCAACCCACCTCCTTTCTTGAATTGCTCATTTCCTTTCTCCTTCAGCATTGTGCTCTCCTTTCTTCTTTTCTACAAAAGAAAAGACAATGTCTCAAAGTATTTAATTGAAATGAACAAGTAGGTCAGCTGCAGTTCCAAATACAGTATGAATGGAAATAAGAATAAAATATAACCAGAAGAATTTTAACTAGTACCAAGATTGCTTGCTTGTAGTCACTGTGATGTGATAGTCTTTATATATCCATGAAACCTGGAGTATAACAGCAAGGCAATTAAAAAGCTCCAGTTCATGGACAACAGTATGCAGAAAGAGCATTCATAGTGAATTACACGGTCTAAACTAATATGTTAGCTTTTTAGCTGGCTGTTTGCTTCTCCTTTCCAACTCAATTTAATTCAGTCAGCGCAGGTCAACTATGTAGAATATATTTTAAATGTAAAGTTTTGAAAATTGTGCTTGAGATAATTCCATCTCAGAAATTCATAGTTGCTTTCAGAGCTGTACAAAGCATGTTGAGCTGACTGCTCAGAAAGAGGTCCATGGATGGTACTGCCCTGAAAGATTTCTTGTGCAGAGAGTGACTAAACCATCAGACCCAGAGATGGGAAGATTGTTCTGTTACACAGTGAAAACTGCACATGCTGAGCAGAGTTACGTTTTCAACCATGAATATCTTAACAGTACTCTTGGCACAAGCGAAGTTGACATGAATGCTTAGCCTTTGACACAAAACACAGGATGTCATCAAGCCATCTCTTCAGCCTATTTAAAATGGAAGTCTTTTACATGCAGGCATACCTCACACAAGTGAAAATAAAGCAGTATAAGTAAGATGGTTACATCAAGAAGCAATGCTCATGTTCATGAATCATTTCTATGGTAGAAAAATGATCATTTGAACCACTGATTTTGCCCCCAACACACACAAAGTACTTAAATCAAGGTGTCTATAAAGTATAGATCATTGAGCAATTAAAAAGCCAACACTAGGAAAAGGAGCGGTTTCCTTTCCTGCAGATTGTGTAAATCAAGGATTAATGCAATTATCAATATCACACAGAACATCTCCTTGGAAACAGCTAAATATAGTACTCTTTGTGGAGCGCTGCACCATCTCACAGCTATGCCAAGTAGCTGAGAAACAATACAAAATCAAAGGTTCTCTCCTCTTGCTTTTATTGGTTTTGGAAAGTAATTCATCTGACCACTGTCACCATCTTAGTAAAAACAGATCACAATGCTCTGAAACCTAAGCTCAGGAGAATGGCATTCAGTTGTGACACACAAAATTACACAGTAAAGTATCATCTGATCCTTTTAACACACGCCTAGATCACTGATTTTTTCCCTATTGCCTATTAAATGTTTTCTAATACTCATTGCTCCTCACATTTAAAAAAGCAACAATCAGAAAACACAGGTCAGACCTGTGTGCAGCACTGTTTAGAAACTGGCTTTCCTCCAGGGGAGACTGACAAACCTATGCAAGTCCTTCCCCAATGTCCCTTGCATAGATACACACAAGCCAGTTGGTGCTTTCTAAATATGAATATACAAACAAAATTGACCACTTAAGGCACAAGCCACATTAAAACCACAAATTCTTGGTATAAATGCAGGATTCTGCTGTTCACCACAGAGAGTACGTAACTGCGTTTGAAAGCTGTACCCAAACTTTGGAAGTGCCAGACAGAACAGCTCCAGCAAAGGTCACTGCCACACGCACAGCTGGCCCTCCACAGAAAGAAGTTTTTTTTAAAACATGGTGAATGGACACAGAGTGAAGGTTAGCACAACAGAAGTCATTTTCACACCAGCGAACAAAGGAGCCAGATTTCAGCACAGAACAGGTTTGGAGATGATGATCCTACAGGAAAACACGAAAGATCTACAAAGACAACCCTCTTTCAAGATAAGAAATGCCTGAAATGCTGGCCCTACTGACTTTGCTGCTCATGACCTATTTAGAACTGGCCTTTCAAGTGCCATTAACCGATTCACTGTCGCAGAAGGTAGAGTTACAACTCTACAATAATGAAAGAATTTTTTTCCTATGAAAAGAGAACTACAGCATAGTCGCTGTACTCCTGATGCAGAAACCTGAAAATCAATGAATACTGGATGAAGAGCTTTACCTGTATTAGCATTATTTTGTTTCATTTTATTAAAATTATTACAAAATATGTTAACCCAAATTAAGTATTAAACACTAATATAAAAGGTGATTTGCAGCAAGAAGGCTTCAGGAGAATAAGCTTTATATTTAAAAAAAAAAAGGTAAAAAGGGTAAAAAGGAACAAAAAATTTCTTCAACTGTGGGATTCCTTCTCGGGTAGCCAAGAGGATTGTGACCCAGAGTCTCAGCAGCACAGAAGAAAGACCTAGGTGGCTGTATGGCCATTTTTGCTGGGGAAACCTGGGCAGATGAAAGTCCTGAGCAAGAGAGGACTGTCACACTGGGAAGCTGATGATTCATACAATTCTCCTCAGAAAGCCTGTTCCCGGGTATGTCCTCTTGCCTGAGAATCAAACTGCACGAACTTGCAGGACAGAGAACTATTAGTCACATAACTTATAGACATACAAACGTCAGTGACAGTCTTGTGGTCACTTCTGACTACTTGACCAGAAACGTGTTGTCTAAGCATGTTCCAGAAGCCAGCAGTATTGTCAAGAACACCAAATATGGTTTTGCAGCTTACTCAGCTCCCTGGAAAGCAGCAATGCAAGCAATGCATTTCTGGTTCAAACCCTGTTATTTCTGTTACAACTTGACCAACATTTTCAAGATATCTCTGCATTATGGGTTTCTGGCTGCCCCTGAAGTTCTAAACTGCACAAGTTCTTGAAGTGTTTTTCAAAAACGTTAAGTCTGTAGAGTACCTCATGCATCATTCTGGATTTTCATTTGAACTATGACCCATAATCAATACATAACAGCAGACCATCCCAAGCAACAAATTCCTCAGGCTTTCCCACAAAATGTAAAAGCATACGTATTAGCACATCACATCCTAAACGCACTGCCCTCTAAAGGACACTATGTATTTGTGAAATAAATCCATAATTTATTCCTCCATATATACACTTCTTTAACAGAAAATCCTAACACAAAAGCAGCTGTAAATCAACTATTTTGGGTGAATTTACATTTAACCTGAAAGGACTGCTCCAACAGATGCTGTTAGAATCAGTCTTCTATTCAAATTCGTGGTAAAAAAAAAACCCAAACAAAACCTAAAGCAGTGTTAGAAGATATAACTTCTCTCAGTAAGCGGCATTTCCAGTGTCAATGGACAACTGCAAATTGACTGGTCATCACTGTGATCATATCAAACCAGAGTGAAAAAATTGCAAGTGACTTGTCCTTGGGACAAATTTTGCACAATGTCATTTCAGTGTCCCCACCCACTCATATTTCAGAATAAGATTTAAGTAGCTGCAGGGCAGGCTACCCTTTCCCCAGCGAGGGAAGTAGGTCAGACTGAACTCCTAGAACGCTCTGCCTAAGGAAAAGATATCTTGACCCACTGCGTTCCCTGAGGCTGCTCGTGTACAACATTGAGGTCATGCACAACTTCCCCAACTTACACTCCATTCTGATTTTCTGCTAGTCAAAGTCAGCAAAATCTTAAAGTTTCTTTTTGATAATTTTATTAACACAAAGATGACAACTTCCAAGTGGCAGGCATTAGTTTTTGATGTACGAAGTAAAAAAAATGATTTTTTTAAAGTCCAGGAGAAATAACTACATTTAACTAGTAATATGATTCTTAAAGGATCCGATTAGAAATGTTTCCAGATTTTGATACTGAATGATAATAGTTCACATTCTGAAGAAATTAGGATCTTAACATAAACCTGCCTGGCAAGCAAGAGGTGCTGAAGATTAAGGCCTCATCTGAAGTAATGAGAAAAGACAGCTTGGCGTTCTGACAATGAAATACAACAATTCAAAAGAAAGGCCATCAAATACAGTCCCTGAACCTCGGCTACTCTGCCAAAAAACTCAGGGTTAAAAATAAAAGTGTTAAAGCATTATTTTACTATTAGAGAAGAAAGCAACCTACACATTTTCACTGTTTTGGAAGTAACCAATATAATAGAAGTGCTTGAAGTGAAATCCTTAAATACAGCAGGTGAGAGCTGAAGGACCAACACCCTGAGCTTGTAACGCTTCCAACTACGCTTCCGCTGGCTGTTCCTATGCATTTTATTTGATCAATTGATTTAACTTTGCTCGGGAACTGTTCTTGGCTCCAGTTTTGTCAAGAGCAGCAAATGTGTGCTCCGTTCTCTGTAAGGCTATTTATACAGTGTGACAATGCACATCTGCATCACATACAGCCTTTTGTAAGGTCACCAAGTAGCAGTCAATTTAGAATTACTGGGGTTCAAAGGCTGCACAGAAGCAAAGAATTTAAACGGATAAGGAATATATTTTTCAGTTTCAAATACCAATGCTATTCCTAAATCATCCATTAGTAGCCATCTGCTTCCCCCTGCAGTTCTGTGAAGCTATTGCTGTATCCCGCATTCAAGTCTTTCAATTTCAAGGTTGTAGTCACTCAAAAAGTCCTTTTTCAAATCTTGCTGGAGTTGTCACTTGAAAACTGTGCCAAATCTGCTCTCTACACTGAAGAGACAGAGTAATAAGCCTTGCTAGACTCTGGCCCATCTCTGCTCATTGTAACTCCATGGTAAAGATGCATCAGTCTTTTTACTGCCAAATCACTAGCTTTTCCTGAAATTGTAAGCAGCACTTCCAGAGACAAGAGGTCGTATCTATCCTTGACAGTCAGTTTAAGGTAATGTGCCAGACTAACTGTGACTGTTCCTGAGTGACACAACATGCCATTCAGTCATCCCTGTTCCAGAGGCAACAGCCTCAGGCAGAAAAGTGGAGCCGACCACTTAATCCACCACAAGTCAAAAAGGTCTCAATTTGCCAGTATCAGCATCTTCCAGACATGCAAAAATGTATATAAGGATAAAATCAGATAGCACTGAAAGTAAGACGAAGGTATACTTTTTCACTCTGTTAACTTGCCATCCAGCAAAAGACTTTTTTTTAGTTCTAAAAATTTAACTCAAAGAACTATAAATCACAAAGGGGGAGTAATACTCCAGATTTTATCCAGGTTCTTCTCACCAACAGTTGGAATTAATTAACCTAACAGATACAGATACACTTCTCAAATGTACTTCTCCAAGTTTTGATTAAATCAGAAAATATAACAGGGTATTTTGTTCTATTTGCAAGCCATAAGACAGGACAGTTTAAGTGTATCAATCCATCTTTTCCTCTAATTTGACCAAAAGAATAGCATATTTAGTATTGATGCTGTACTGTATACAGGATCCAGGTTATTAAAGTAGGTCATTTGAATAAGGGTATCCCCTTTTAGTATATAAGATTGCATTGTGATGCTTTCAAAACCAAATTGTCTTGCAAGATTTACTGCTACACAAAATAATTCTGAATGCTGATAAGAATTGTTAACAACAGATATATTTCTTATTGGTATTTATCAGTGATTTATGTGATAAATTTCACTGCTGTGCAGTCAGCTGCATAGTCTCATGTTCTAATAATCTGGTTTTTTGGTCCAACCACCTAATTCTTTCTGGAAAGAGTTCTGAGAACCTCTCCAAGTGATCAACACCTGAAGACTGCTCCAAAATATGACTCACTTTGTTGCCTCCTATCTTCCATTTTGTTCCTTATTTGTTCCTTTTATTTCATAAATACTATAGAAAAAACAGCAACTGTGATGGAGTAAAGATTACTATACTATATGGAACAGATGGAACTAGGAAAACACCAAATGTTGAAGTGAATGACCACACCTGAGAATCCATCTCAGAAGAAATCCCAGATCAGTTCTCCAGCCCCTGGAAAAGCAAATTCTATATAGAAGCCATAATTTATGGAAGAACAATGGGATTAGCCTGAAGCATGGGGCAGAAAGGGTGAGGAACAGAGCAGTTTAAAGGAAATTTCTCGATTAAGACAACATTCTTTAACACAACCTAGAACTTCTGGAGGAAAAAAAAGGGGGGAGAAAAAAGGAATTTTTACTGTTTAGCCCAGAACTAAAAAAATCCCAGGTGTAACTCAAAAATACAATTTCTCAAAGATCAGTTTCACTTAATTCTTACAGAGTTGCTAACAAGATACCAATCAAGAATCTCTTCTACTAGAGCTCTTGTTCCTTGTCTTGCTGACATATTTCTTAGTGTTAAAATAGAAGCTAAGCATGATTACAGCCAGCTGTAGCTCTAATGCACATACAACAGCCCAAAGAAATTAATTGCTTTTGAGGAATATTAGATACTTATTCCAGGGTCTCATAGCAGCTAGAAAGTGTTCTATATCCAAAATAAGAGCTTAGTAGGCCAGGTGCTTAAGTCTTTGCCAGACAAGGCCCAAAGAACAAGACAACATCTGTCACGATGGAAGAGCATGAGGGATTCAGAATCTTGCTGCTGGATAAACTCATAATTAATGGGTGTCCCTCCAGAAGAGGACCGTGTCAGACTGAAACAATTACCATGTAACAGCTGTTGGGTGTCTTCTGATTAATTCTGCAGACTAGACCAACGTCAAAGCCATCACTGTCAATGACAACTAACCAGAAAAATCTGTTTGTAATGCATCAAAAGCAATTTACTGCTCAGTGCCTCTGCTGAGCCAGCAATCAGCGTGCTTTTGAAACAACAACAATCTTATAAAAGTGAATTTTGTTTCAGCCTGCTTAATTCTTAAAAAGCTTTGAGCTGCAAGTCCAGGCAAATACCCAGGCTCTACACTACATCTGTTTCTAAGAATGCTTCTTGCAGGTTTGTGTCTTAACATCCCTTTAAGTTCTTCTATTGCTTCACTGTGCAGAGAAGACTTCTTACTGTATTGGTACTGTTTTCCTGGAAGTAATTCCTGTTGCTTAAAATTAGAAATCTCACTGTACAGGGCTCTCAAAATATAATTGAGAGAAAACATACAACCACTTGCTCTTTCACTTGGATCTCTGCAGCAGCTTCTGCATAGGTAAGAATTTCTACTCAGAGCTGCTACCATGAAAGCTTGCACATAGGATACACATAAATACACAGAACAAGGACTAGAATCTGTCTTTGCATCTCCAGAATAAATTAGAGACTTTCTTTTCTACAACCTAGTTAATTGGAGAACATTGCTCAAAAGAATTCATTTATTAAAGCTGCTAAAACATAACAATGGGCTTAGTTAAAAAAAAAAAAAACCAAAGCAAAACAACAAACTATTAAGGTGTAGGTCCATAAATTTAATTTGAGCGGGGCTAACATACAGCTCTCCTTATGACTTGAGTACACAGTTTATGGTTGGTGCTGCAGCCACAGTTCATAGGAAGTTTTTCTTCTTTAGGCAAGTAGTCTAATTGAAGAAAATCCATCTATCCCTATACACCATCACCAGGCTGCCATTTGATGTCTACTTTTATCGGCGCTGCCCTTGATCTAAAAATACAGCATTATTTTTCATCTGAATCACCCCCTGTAACTGGTTGACTGCACATCCCCGCAGAGAGGTGTGCCAGCACAATGGAGGAGGCAGCAGGGGGCTGAGAATAACTGATGAAGGATTGCCAAAGCAGCAAACACAGTGCTGCTGCTGAGTGTCTGGTCACAACCTAAACAGTCAAGTAAACAACTTCTGAATATTTCTGCCTCATTTTCTCCAGCTGCAAAAAAAAAAATAATTCATGTTGCCCTTCTTCTCAAAAACGACCTTTTGAGTAACTGCAAGGTTTAAAATGTTTGAAAAACTCTGAATAAATGGATGTACAGCAGCTGTTTTCAGACCATAACTGCAGTATGTTTTACTTAAAAGCTGCATCGTTTAACAGATTCTTTTCATAATCAAAATATATAGATCATTTCACTTTTAAAAATAAAATAAAATAAAATAAAATTTGTAGCCATCACTTCCAAGTACTATGAGGAAAACTGGAGTAGTAATTCAGGAATGACCCATCCCCACAGTTTTACCACACAGAGACTGTAAGGCGATGCAGGGTAAGATCATGCAAATGGGCTACTTCAATACTTATAACAACTGCTGTAACCTTCTAATTCATCTTTGGTTCCTGGATTTCTCAATCTTTGCTTTTAAGAGATACCAGCAGTATTTTATTAGAGAAAAAAATAGTTATATTTTAAAGACTGCTTATATAATCCACTCAAAGTTCTCTATGGAGCATAAACAAAGTTTACAATATAAATATTGCCAATCTAATAGGTATGGTGACACTAAGAGATGGAATACCCACATTTCATTAGGTGTAATCCTAAACGAAGCCAGAATGCACAATCATTCAATGCCACTGGAAATAAACCTACAGAAAGATGAGAACTGCAGCTGTCTCAATACTTTCTCTATGGAAATCTTTCCAGCTTTGAACAGTTATTATCTTTTACTCTCATAGCACCTTTCAATGGAGTTCCACAAAGGTGAACACAAGTTATTCAACATTCACTATTCTTTTGCTCATTTTACAGAAGGAAAAAAAACGATGTGCAAAATTAAATGATTACCTAACAATACAACAGAAACAATAGCAGCACAAAAACTAAGACACCCAACTTGCAGGCCTGCTGCTCTTTCTAGCTTAATTTTATGATGTAATTTCCCCCCAGCTTTTAGCATTTTGTCTATGAAACTCTGAAGCTGCCTTTGAGTTCTAGGCTGCTGCAGAAACCTCATTGTGACTCATGATGACAATGTTCCTTGTTGTAAAAGAAATAAATACAAGTAGAAAAAAGGGACTGGTTAGTCTAAACTGGAAAAGACATAATGGCAAAGAGATAATGGTTTTTCTGTAGAGTGAATAAGTCAAGGAAAGTGGTCTTTGTCCTCTGTTCAGCACCTGAGAGAATGCATTTCAAGAGTGCACAGTTCTGGTGCACACTCCATACAAAAAATACCAAAACACTTCCCAAAGGGAGTCCAGCAGAGGGCCCCCGAGACGGCCAGTATGCTGGAGACCATGACCTAAGCAGACAGCCTAGGAGAACTGAGTTTGTTCAGCCTTAGGAAAAGGTGGCTCAGTGGAGACTCCATTGCTAGAGAAAATGGAGATGAACTCTTCCTCGAGGCATGCAGAAAAAGAAAGGCAAGTAGTTACAAGTTGCAACAAAGGAAATTCTAATTAAATATGAGGACAAAAGTTTCCACCATGAGGGTAATTAAACACTAGAACAGGGGCCCAGAGAGGCTGTGCAACCTCCAGACTCTGAAATGTGGCTCAGTGGCTCTGAGCAGGCTCATCTATTTATCTAACTTTGAGCAGGAGACTGGACTAGGTGACCTCTCCAGAGGCCCTTTTGGGGGAAAGGATATACCAAATAACTTCTTGAGATTCCCCCTCCCCCTTATTCTTTATTAGAACTCAAGGTATTACAACTGGCAAGCGTCATTACACCCATTTTACAGACGTCAAAACTGAGAAACAGAAAAAGCGAGATATGAAGTGATTTCCACAAGGTGAAGCAGCAGACAAGTGTTACATTTAGTCTTATTCCTACTTCAAGGAGATTATATTCCATGTTCCCCTTCCCCACTTGCCCATCTTGCTTTCCAAGGAACTCAAAGAATTCTCCATTAACATGACAATATGTACCACAGACGGAAAACTACCTTTTTGTCTTCACTGATGTATTTTGGCCAGAAATCCCACCCCTACCAGCAAGGGAATTATCTGAGCCACAACTTGATTAAATTTCTCTATACTGGTTTGTAACAAACAATATAGATGTTTGGTTGCCTCCGGCAACTTAGCTCTGCATATTTCTGCCCCTCATTCTCTATTTACGGTAGCTGACAGTTAAGACCACGCCACGGTCAAGTTACTGCCAAGCCTCTCCCTCTTTCCAACTTTTTGGGGCAGTGCATAGCCGGCATTTATTTACTTACACAACACAGACAGGGCTACCCAACAGTTAAGAAAGCATGGTCCAGCTTTACTAAGTCAGTTAAATTAGAAGAGATCAGCCTGCCTGTATTAAATAGTAATAAGCCCATATAAATTCACTGAAACATTCATAATATCTTAAGCACTTAAAAAAAAAAAAGTTTCATATGACCCTTCATTTCTTCTTTTTTCATCAAAAGTTTATTAGTAATTGTTCATTATGTAGTAGTTTTTTCTACTGCTCCTGGCAATTTGGGAATTTCCAGAATAAAAACTATACAGCTATACAATACACTATCATCCTCTATGAAATATTGTTTTCCTAAGATGCTGCGTACCTCCCCTTGTCGGCTGCCATTCCTTGCTCCACTGTCTCCTTCTCTCACTGTAAACAGTTACTCAATATTACCTATGATCCAAACTGAGCAGCTAGCCTTTCAGTAAGGACTCTATTTCCTTTATTAAATTAAGATCCAATTCATGCCTATAGGACTATCCTGAAACCTGCTCTGAGTTTTGGAAAAGCACCTTGCAGCTAATCAGATGAAAACAATGAATGCACACAATTAAATAACGTGAAACAGGGAGATTTTTGTTCTAATCTCCCCGAGTCACAGTAACCTTAAACACTGGTAAAAGTAATTGGAAATCTGCAATAGAATGTGATAATTAAGAAGACTAAGGAAAGCTAATAAAACTATTTGTTACCTAAAAGAAGAAAGTAAGAACATTAAAACTAGACATGTAAGAATTTCACAGGTCCATTTTCATGCTGGTCACAAATCATTCAGAAACGTGACATTGAAAATATTTTTACATTCAACACCGGTATTTTGGATTACCTGTTTTTCTTCCTCTGGCATATCTTTTTCTAGTTCTAGTAAGTATTCTTCATCTAGTTCTGTCTGCTTCCTTGAGCTATTCTCATCATTCTGTAAATTCCCTTCATCATCCAGCACAGGTTCTTTTGCCTCAAAGGAGTCATGACAGTCATGGAAATACTCATCTGCCGTTGTGGGATCTTTGGCTGAAGATGGTGTACATCCACTTTCAATATTTTGGAGATTCTGTGCATCTTTGGGGCCAGTCTCTGAAGGCTTCTGATCAGAAAGCTTTAAGTGATCAAGTAATTCTTCAGGTAGACTTGCATCTTTAAATTCTTCCATGTTGGACTCCTTGGAAGGGTTAGGTTTTTAGAAATGAGAAACAAATAATCCTCAACAAGCATAATATAAATGCCTTGTCAGCAAGCAAATCTCAAAAGTTCTTAGAAGTACTCTTGACATCACCCAAGGGAAACTATTATCTGTCAAGGGAGGGAAGCAACTTATACATGCTTCTTCTATGCACTATACAGCAACACGGGCCCAGCACACTGTTCCCATAAGTAAGTTAATTCACGGGCTCAGATTCCCAGGACCAGCAGGGCACAGCACAGCACTATGCTGCGGCTTTTCCTTTGCAGTGGGACTGAAGTCACCCGCAGGCCTCAGCAGCCCATCGCCCACCCCAGCCCCTTGCAGGCCGCCCGCCGCCACCGCAGGCCCCGCCTGCACCGCGCTCCCCTTCAGCCCCGCCACGGCGCCCCACAGCTAGGCGCCAGGCAGTCGTTCCCGGCTCTGTCACTTCAGCCCTACCCCGCCCCCGGAGATAAGGGGCTGGGCTGCGGCCTGCGCCCCCCATAACACCGCCGCCTCCCTCTGGGCCGGGCCCACCCCAGGCCGCCCGCCCCATCCCCGGGCACAGACCTGCGCCTTCCCTTCCGGCCGGTGCGCGTCCCCCGCCCTTCGCCCTTCGCCCCGACGCGCGCTTCCTGCCGGCGCTGGCCAATAGGAAGAGGCCGCGCGCAGGCTGCTGGGACTTGCAGTCTTGAGAGGGAGAGCGGTGTGTGGGTTATGTCTCGTGCCGGTGGCGCGCGGGCTCTCCTCAGGCGGAGGAGCGGTGGAGGAGAGGAGCGGTGGAGGAGAGGAGCGGTGGAGGAGAGGAGCGGTGGAGGAGAGGAGCGGTGGAGGAGAGGAGCGGTGGAGGAGAGGAGC
>JAOXJM010000052.1:37587807-37627170 GCA_026413425.1 Tringa solitaria
AGGAGCGATGAGGAGAGGAGCGATGAGGAGAGGAGCGATGAGGAGAGGAGCGATGAGGAGAGGAGCGATGGAGTGAAGTAAGGAGAGGAGAAACGAGAGGAGCAATGGAGTGAAGTGAGGAGAGGAGTGATAGAGTGAGGAGAGGAGAAATGAAGAGTGACAGAGTGAAGAGAGGAGAGGAGAAATGAGGAGAGGAGCGGTGAAGTGAGGAGAAATGAGGAGCGGTGCGGCCAGGAGAGGAGCAGAGCGTTGAGGTGCGGTGCCCCGCCTCACCCTTGGCCTCTTTCTCCCTGAGGCCCCGCCTGCGTGTGCAGAGGGTGCTGAGATTGAAGTTTGTTTTTTTTTAACATGGGCCACTTGCACAGCCTTTTTGCACATCTTGAAGGGGGTCTCTTGTTTGAGCTCGCTCAAGGTTACAAGTTACACCTTGAAACTGCACCTGTTAGGCTGGGTGCAGGGTAGCTCTGAGGTTGGAGGGAGGCTGGGAGCTGCCACCCCAGAGGGTCCTTGGGGGATCACAAACAGTCAAAACTATGGGAAATGCCTGGGGTAGCCCAGCTCTACCTTCTCCCCATCTGCAGTAAGGGCTCAGGCTCACCAGGAAGCTGTTAGAGGATCAGGGGTGCATGGTAAATGAAGCACAGGGCACATCTAGGGATGATGAGGGTGAACAATAGAAGAGATGAGGTCTTGAGCGAGCACCACCTGGCTTTCAGGGTTAAAACGCAATCATCTGGAAAAAAAAAAAAGTGAGAAGATAATAGAGAGGAAAGTTGTCATAGTTGAACAAAAAGAGGGATCGTTGTCTACAGCAGCAGGTCAGTGATGGTGTTTCAGGTTCTGTTGCCTACACTACCTTAGCCTAGTGGTTCCTTTATCTAGTGGGTGGCTATTGAACATGCATGTGATACAGTTGTATCACTTCTAAGGCACCATGAATTTGAAACTAAACTGAATTTCCAGAAGTTTTGAAGTCAAAGGTGTGTGAATCAATGTTTTGGTTTTGTTTTTTTTTCAATTGAAAATCACTATGCCAAGCCATGAGGCAGTTTAGGCATATTCTTATGAGGTTTTCCTTGCTCTAAAGAGCTTTTCAGTAAGCAAGTCCTGATGAAAGATAAAGTTCAAAATGCTCCTCTAAATAAGTTCTTAAATTTAAGAAAAAAAACCCCAATATAAAAACCCAATAACATCCAAAAAGCCCCTGCATGATATAGCTGTTTCAGATTTGGGTTAGGTTGAATCTGTTCTAATCAGTAGGACATGGTCAAGGATTATCCTTGGAGAACATGGGTTCTTAAAAGAGAAGGCAATCAATCTTTTATTGAGAGGATAATTCTCATTCTTCTTTTTCCTCATAATGTGGGGAAATAAGCTGACTGTTAAAGCCATACCAACTCCTTTGGCATTACCAGCCACCATTGTTAAAATACCAAAAAAGTATTAAATCTGGCAGAATTCCATTAGTGGACTGAATTGTATCTATCTCAAGATAGATACAAGGGCGCTGAGGAGGAGGTGCGTTTTTAGAAATATTTTAAGAAGTAACTTCTGAACTCCTAACTGACATCACCAGGTTTGATTCAAGCCTGAAGGGCCTTTGGGATGTTTTGCATTTCAAAGTTGGGGTAGAAATTGAAGATTCCAATGCCAGATTCATTTTTGTCTTGATTTGTTTGATCACTGCTTCTAAATTAGTATCTCTGATGACTGAGTTTCTTGGTGCCAGTGATGGATGTGGGTATTAATGAGAGATTGGAACACTTAGCAGTAAGTTGGCAAGAGCATGGCTAGTTGCAATGAAAGCAAACAGGAGCTCTATGGCTGATTTTTCTCCCTGGATAAAAAAGTAGATTCAGCATTCTGCAACATCCCAGCTGCAATGATTTAGCCCACAAAAATGTGCCTTTCTGCTGTTCTGCTAGGACTGTGTAATTTATTCTGACTTACAGATCATATTTCTGAACCTTCACACTGTCCTGTTAAGTATCATGTCGTTTTAAAAGGGAAAAGGAAATTACAGCTGTGGTACAAAATCAATCCATGCAGTTCTGAATTTGCTGAAGTCCTGTTTAAATCTCCGCTGGCTATGCAAAGAGCACAGGGGTTTGAATAAGTTACTGTGTTTCATTCCCAGAAGGAACTGAACTGGTAAGAATAATACTGGACATGAGGGGTCAGCAACCCATCCAGGGTGGTGTGCTAGCCTTTTATTTTAACTTTTCAAAAGAGAGTTTGTTTGCCAGCAAAAACTCTACAGGGGTTGGACCTGCTTAGAAGTTTTGAGCTGCTGCTGATCAGTGGCAAAATACTACCCTGCCTTCATGTGAAGCAGAGGTTTCTAGTTTCAACACAGCTCCAAACCTAGTAGGAGCCAGGACTAGAAATGTTTGCTTTTCAGGAGTGCCGTGGTTCCCAGTTTCGGTACCCAGCCAGCTCTGTTGTGCACCATCCAAAATTTATCTGCTGCCTTTGGCTCCTATCCTGTGGGGTTACTATTCCAAAATGACTGTCGATATCTCCTTATGATCCGATTTTTAAATAGGGTTCCTCAACAATATCTTACTGACTCCACAGGAAGAAGTGTGAGAAAAATAAGCAAATTTTTCCATATGAATTTTCTGCCTGCATCTCCTCTGATCTGGAGACGCTTTGGGTTCCCTGAACTTTGGAGTCTATTCAGCATTTTGTTTCTCCCAACACAACATAGGGGAAAAGATACAACTCCCCAGAACGCCAGTTTCCTGCTCTCATTTATGAGTGATTATTCCTTTGTTAATCTTTACCCTAGATCTAGCAAGAAGGGAAAGTTTTTCCCATGGTCCTACTTAATTAAAGATGGGGATGTCCCAGCAGTCCTTTTTAGCAGAGTGACCTTTGAGCCTTATGGCTGCCGTTAAGGATTGTTGGTTCCCCCTAAGGCTAGCCTTGAGCAAGCTGCAGCTTAGTGAAAGTCTCTGAATCTCTATCCTGTGGAACTGCTCCTCAGTGCCACTATGAAGTAAAATCCCAAATGGTTCACTGGTATTCAGGGAAGAGATACCCACCAAGAGAACTGGAGACTCTCTGCCCACTAACAGGGCACAAATCCTCCAGCGAGCGAAGGAATGAATTTCTAACCCCTCATTAGGTATCGATGTAGTCAATGTGTATGACTTCTGTCTTCCAAGTGCTGACTTACTGTCTGTATGTCTCACTTTCTTTTCTTTACACTATAACTTTCCTTACAGGAGTGTTGTGTTCATGGGTTACTTTATGTTTGGAAAATACAAGAACAAGTTGTCTTATAGTAATTTCAAACATACACATTTTACTAAGAAACATCCTGGAGGTTGTAGGGCAGTTGCCATTTTTTATGACTAAATCTTACTTGTTCAAACACAGAATATGTTACTGTTTTAATCAGTCTTTTAGAACCTCTAATTCATTGCTGTAAGTGAAAGTGTATGAATAGCTGAAGATTGTGTATATATACAGAAAATGAAAAGTTGGTATCATTTGTTTAATCTTCTTGGTGCTAAGGGATTTTTCAGAGCATTGATGTTTGTTTAAGTGAACACCTGTTGAAAAAATCAAGAACATATAATCCTAAATAAATAGACATGTTTGGATAACAGTTCAGTGATGGAAGCCTTAGCTTGTATTGTTGAGATTTACCCCCTCTTTTGGATGGGTTTACCTCTCAGTGTAGGCACACAGCAGAGTCCAGGATCACTGAGTACCTCAAGTGGAACTCTTTAATACTGCAACACTTTTATTCAGCAGGCATAAATTAAAAAGGTAAAGTCAGAGAAAGAGTGTATTTCTCAATACTTTCCTCCAGCAAGAACTTTCTTACCCTTCCATTTTTTTTCTGTTTCTTCTCAAACCACAGCATGATGATGGTGACGTTATCTGGCATGATGAACAGACA
This sequence comes from Tringa solitaria, assembly GCA_026413425.1. Classification (NCBI taxonomy): domain Eukaryota; kingdom Metazoa; phylum Chordata; class Aves; order Charadriiformes; family Scolopacidae; genus Tringa; species Tringa solitaria. Next base: position 37,591,721 of record JAOXJM010000052.1, read on the forward strand.
CAAGGACAATGTAGAGTGCCAAAAGAAAAGCTGCAAGAAGTGAACAATGTTGCATTGACTCTAGCTTTCTCAGTGGTGCTGAAAGAGAGAAAGGACCAATGTGAAGGAAGATTTATATTATTTTATTTCTGACATGAAAGTTTTCTGCTGGATTGTATACAAATACTTTTTCTCTTACTGCTTTCAAGATATACTTAGATTTTGCCTACCTTTTGTAACTATTAATACTATTATAGAAGACAAGAAGGCAACTAGGCGGAGAGGAGAATTTTATTCAGATTGTTAAAACCACGTATTTTTAAAATTCATAATAGTTACTCCCTATTTTGCAGCAATGCCTAATTGTCAGTTGGTGAAATGACTCTGCTCTTTTAGTGGAAATTCATAGCCTAATATCCTTGAGTTCACTAAAACATCTCCTAACAACACCAAAGACTGAGAATTTCTTGTATTTCCAAGAGTAAAATGTTCATAAAATGTAACAATAGACATACAATAGTTTAAATATTACAGACCCGCAGAGAACTCCTGAGAACAATACCTGGAAACTAAGTCTCACACTGGGAGTTTGTAGCTCCAGTATTTGTGGCCATGTTTTCAAGTTGGCTGTGCACACAATTAGGCATCTAATCTGTGTGCATAATTACAGTGATTTCAGGGACACATTGGGTGACACTTTACTGCTGAATTTCATGTGTTTGCTCATATGCTTTATTTATATGAAAAAGTAAGAAAGCTGAGCATAAGAAAAAAAGATGTACCTGCATTTTGAAAAAATCATCCTTAAAACATTCTGGGTCTTGTGATAAATAAAAGCAGCTCTTTGCTTGTTAAAGCTTGAGGTCCCTCCTACATACATAGTATACCCACATATTTCATTTGTCTTTGTGAATAACAATTTTCTAATTTTTCATTCCAGAAAGTTACATTGTTTTTCTAAATGTTTCCATGAACTGGGAGTTATTCCAGTTCTGAGCTCCCCTGATGAACATTTAATGTTTATCTATCTCAGGAATATGTAGGTTTTCCCATGTAACTTTGAGATGATCCTAAAGTTGTTTAGTCTCACATACCATTCTGGTTTCATGTAATATTAAAGATATTAACATATTTAATATCTGAAGGTAAAGGGAGGTTTAAATTTTGCCATGAGATGGAACAAAACCCCTGGATAAAACAGCCAGAGACCATGAGGACATGCATTTGAAATTTGCAGTATTTAAGCATTCTTAAATACTACTATTTATGGCAGAGGATTCACAAGGTAGAACCAACCTGAGGCCCACAAACTGAGCATATGCATGCTTCTTGTTTTTCACAGAAAATCTAAGCTTTGCAAAGAGGATCACAGCAGGACTAGTGCAAATTTTTGTTATGAATTCTGCAATTTAAAAGGATCTTTTCTATTCTAGCCTGTTTCAGGCTTGCTCTGTTGCCCACCTGAGTGCAGCTCCACTCAGTTAAGTGTTGCATGAGGATCCCTAGGCTGGAATCTTTATTTTTACCCAGTCATGAAAGCAGGAACCTTTTTTGCTGGGTGAAAATGGATAATTTACACTCAAGCTTATAAATTATTTGCTGCTGGTAACTCCTGATGTATTTTTAGAGTATGCATTCCTTTTCCAAAATCATGCTTGTGCTATTTAAGGCACGAATAATGTAAGTGAACAGGCATACAACAAGTTTGTTAATGTGGATGTTAAGGTGCTTCAAGCCACATTGGGTGCAATACTGGCACAACACCAGCACTGCAAAGATACATATGAGTTACTGCACTCACAGCTAGGGTGCAGATGGGTTGACTGGCAGGTACTGCATCTGAGTACAATTTCTGCTGCTAAAACACAGCATTCTGGAAAATAGCTTCTCTTTTTTTTTTTTTTTATAGTAAACTCATGTTTTGCACAAGAAGGGAATTATTTTAGAAATGAAGACTGAATGAATGAGTTTCTACTAAAAGAATGTATGTTATATCTGGAAGTTTTCAGTCAAAGGAAGTGGTGCTTTTCACAGCTTCCCTTTTTTTATAGGTTCTAGTCCTGAGTTGCCTGAACAGGATTCTCTCTTTTTAAAAATAAAACAGAATAAAACTTCAAGCCACATGAATTTCTATGGAAATCAAATTGCCACTTTATGTATTTAAAGTTTAAGGAAGGAATTTTTAAAGGCATCTGCAGAATTTAGTTGATTTCTTTTTCTGCCAGCTTGCCGATCAGCTTTGCTCCATGGATTTCACTGTGAAAAAGAAATGCTTTGACAAAACAAATTGAGCTTTGGGAAATCATCGCTTCTGGAAGAGACTTAATTGAAATTGAAGACAGGTTGTCTAAGTTTTCCTGCTGCCTTAAGAAAAAGTCTTCCTGATTTACTGTTAAAGAAGCTGAATTTGTAGTGTGAAAAATCCAGAGAACGCTTAGCTGAATTAGAGTATTTGTGAATCTCACCTCGAACAGAAATCCAATAGATGGCGATGTTGGATTTTCTAAGCCAGGTCTACATTCCTTTCCTTGTAAAACCGATCTAGTTGTTATTGAAATCAGGGCTCAGGCTCCCCTGTTTTACAATAATCCAGGACTAGACTTAAAGCTAACTAGAAGAAGAGGGATGAACTGTTCCATAATTACCTCAGGCTCCAGAGCATATGCTAAATTTACTTTTTAGGACAGCGTTTTTGATCTTCACAGTGAAGAAACAAGAGCTCAACAAATCAAGCAAAGAAAAAATAATTACCATTTTCCAGAGGTCGTATAAAGTTCAGGTTCTTTGCTAGAATTAAACATTTGCACACAAGTCCCAGTGGAATCAAATTATTGTGCTTCCCAAAGAGCATTTTAAAGGAAATTGTGAAATAGGCAATTAAAGGCTTTTTAATCACAGCTATAAATTAAAGTTTTACTATATCCTCTTTTTAGGTTGACTTATTAAAGAAATTGTGAAGGATTCTTATTAATTTTGAACATCCATTCTCTTTTTCTCTATGTCTTGGCTGGAGTCCTATAAAGATTATGGGAATTTCTAGAAAGGGAGCATGTTCTTCATTGGTCAAGCTAATATATTTTGACATAAGAAATTTCATGTAGCAAGACCAGATTTCCTTTCTCTGTCCCCTTCTACTTAACTGAACGACCCTATCCCAGTATTTTTTCAAGCCTTCCATTGTTTTCATCAGTTTAGCTGAAGTTCACAGGGTAGAAAATGAAGATCCAACCCGTTAATTAAGACTATTCTTTGCCTTTATCACTGTTTACATGTTTTCTAGAGGCAGGATGCTCATTGTTCAACCAATGTAAATGAATTAATCTCATCTGAGCTCAAAACTATGCCAATTCACATCATTAGAGTATCTAAAGCAGGATTTGTCATAGTGAAGTCACTGATTCGTCTAGTGGGATTGTGTACCCTACCAGTGACTTTAATTTGGGGCATGCTGCTTCTTATACTGGTTTTGGATTTACACATGAAAAAGTGAAGTGAATGAGACATGTTTGTAATCTCTGTGGAGCTCACTGGTTACAGGAATAAATAAAAAATGCAACTTTAATATTAAGCCAGTGCTTGATTAAAATCAGCAATCATCGTGAATGGCTAAAAGCAGAAAAAAATGTTTCAGATCAGTCTTACTAGAACTGTATACTCAAATTTGAATGTGACATTCCAAAACTTATGGATGTTCTAGGAAAAAGCCAAACCATAGATTACAATTGAGTATAAATTGAACCTAACTTTATGCTTTTACAACCAAGAGAACAGAGGAATGCAGATGCATGTCTCCATGTTGTAGTGACATAAATTGGAATAATAGCCTTGCTTTTCTCTAAAGGGAGGCTTTGCTTATCTCCTTATTTTAGTTATAAACCAATCAGATAAACATAGTATAACAAGTTATCCTCTGACTATTAGGATGAATAAAGGCTGATTTATGGATTCACAACCTTTATCTTTTAACACTCCTCCCTTTCACTTGGTATTTTCAGTGCCCTCATTTGTCTTTCATGTTGTGCTCCCACATGCCTTGTTCCAGTCTTATTGGTCTGTCTTATTGGGCAAATGGGAGCATGTAGCTTAGCCGCCTCTGGACTCTGTGCTGACTAGCTAGTCAGCATGTACAAATTTAGTAGACAGCAGGCTTTGAATTGGTCAAGGGACAGACATAAAGGTCTTTTCCTGAGAGGAGGCACTAATCTGGGTCCCTTGCCTCTATTCAGCCACAAACTTTTATAATACAGAATTGATTACCTTTCTTTATTTAACTTCTTGTTCAGTTTGGTATAAATCAGTGGGGAGGTTCAAAGGCTAGTACGAAGAGAATGGGAAAGGAAGCTAACATGTATGGACAGACAGAATGATTGTGTGAGCCTAATTTCTTTAAAATACCAGGGTGAAGGTTCATGCACATTAATGAGCAAAATGTTATTTGCAAACTTTTATATAGATTCATATATTAATCTACAATTAAAGTTGAAAGCAGCTTTGCATAATATATTGGAGTAAGGTCTCCGTTCCTGAATCTAGAATTTTCTAGGAATAGGCTAAACTACATCTATTTTTATATCTAGATTTCATTCTCTGTTTCCCAGAAAGTTATTACCCACTGTCCAATATATATGAACTTTGTTGATGCCTTTCAAACGTCATGCTGTTCTCAGTTGGCTGGCACAAACAACTCCACACAGGTAGGAGAATGGCGTAAAAATTTTCTGTACACTTTACCACAGAAAGCATGGTTAATGATTCTTTGATTAGTATGTGTTCAGAGATAAATTTCTCTTCCATTTCATAGGCAAACCAATAATTACACATCCCAAGAGAGCAATGAGGGAGTTTAGAGCTGTTTGCATTTATAAGTATACAAACCTGAAATAGTAAGTAACGGATAGAGAAAGCTTAAGAAGGTATATCATTTCTGTCTGCTTGTAATGTCAGCTGAGCTCCAGTAAGCCACTTACATGTAAAATAGCAGTTCCCCTATCTTCTGTGAGCCTTTGGAGGTTTTCTTTCGTACTTAACATATTTGCTGAATGCTATACATAGGTCTGCTAGAAAGTATCAAACTTAACAAGTATGTGGAAAAATATTTGATAAAGGAAAAAATATGCCCACATAAATAAGGGTTATCTAGGATGATAACAAAAGACAACAGAATACTTTTGTCTATGGATTGTGTGAAATGTATGGAGAGAGTTAGGTGTGTGTTTGATAATGGGATCTAATACAGACCACCTGGGAGAACCTAAGCTGAAAGCTGCCTGCTGGCCTGTATTAGGACATTTCTGGGAGGACAGAAGGCATCCTGAAATCCTGCCTTGTCCAAGGACCTTGCTGTATGCTGCAGGCAGGTATCTCCAAACACTTGGGATCCACAGTCTAGATATATCTGCTGAGATCAGGCACTTTCAATGGTTCTTTGGAGGGGAGAGTAAAGCTCTCTCTTTTAAAAAAAAGCAGTTAGACGTTGCCCAACAGTTACAGAATGGCAATTGGCATAGCAGTCGTTCTGTAGGAGGGACTCATGGGTTCAGGTTTTTTTTTCACTCTAGGGACTGCCTTAAACACTAGAGAAAATGTTTTGATGGATGTTTCCTGTAGAAGCTATGCCACTGTATAGCTGGGACCTCAAGATGCATTGTGCAAGGGGGAGGGAATGTCATGCCACAGGGCTGTGCACAGCCGTCTGAAAGGGAGGAGTACTGCTCTCTGCTCCTTGCACTGTCTGTGCAGATTCTTATACAGCCTGGAAGTTAAATGTAAACACAGTTGTTAAAGCAGAGTCTAGAATTTTCCTAGGTTAGTGCCCTGACTGCTATGTTACTGCTTTAGGTGGTTTTACTGATCTTGGGAATCACGTTACCTTTTGTGCAAATAGTGTGCTTTATGGGGAAGATAACTAGTCCCCCTTCCAGACCCAAAAAAATCATAGTGGGTGGAAACATTTTTTGGTTCCATTAAAGTAACTTAAACTAGAATGATGTGTCTTCATATTCGGAAGTATTTTCTTTTGACCATTTCAGGATGAAAGTGGTGTTTCTTGTCTGGTGTACCATCCCTACAATACCATGTTCTGGCCTATGAAGTCTGTGAGCCATAGCGTTGCCAGCGCAGTTTGGAAAAAAGGTAAGCATATGTGTTGTTGAGTGTATCAAAACAGAATCCAGTTTATTCTCGTGGGAATGAGCTGGTTAATTTGTGGCCACTAACAGGAATAGGCAGTTGTTAGTATACCAGTATTTTCATACCGTAGCTGCTGCAGATTATCATCTCCTGTGTTGTGCAATTTTATGCTCATTTGTATCAGGTGAAAGTCAAGCACAGAAACTGAGAGCAGAGAGCACATCTGTTGAATAGAAAGTTGCTATTTTTACATTTTCCAAACTAGAACTGCACTTTATAATATTAATGTCCCCTCTTCTCTCCCCATCACATTTGGAAAGATAATAGAAAACTGCACTTCCAAAGAGTAAAGAATGTAGAATGCTCTAGAGTTTCAGTCTTGTTCAGTTGGATTGATTTTACCATAATGCTCCTCAAAAATAAGAAGCACTTGTGATAGCTGAGTGCATTGAAGCCTAATGGGTTTAATTTATGTGCAGCTGGGCTGTAACAATGCTCTGTGAGCCATTACAGCTGTGCCTCTCAACTGAATGGCTTTGTGCAAGCCCCTAGTCAGTGATTAAGCTCCACGCAGTAGCTTAACCTGGAGAAATTCACGGTGCTTTATGAACACCTTCTGTGCTAAATGGCACCAACTCCTCTTTGGAGGCAAATCCATTTGCCCACAAAATGCATTCATCAGAAGGTCTGTTAATATGCAGGAAAATATGCATGATGGAGTATAGTTGCATCTGATAGACCACCATTGTGTGCCAATTGCCATTTCACTAGGTTGTGGATGTTCTGCTTGTCAAATTAATTTTGGCTGTACTAAAAAAATGGGCTAATATGGGCTTGTCCCACAAGGTTTGATGATGATGCTCTGACCCAAATAGTTTTTCCTTTAAAGGAAAACATTGCAACAAATGAAGGACTAACAAAGGGAAGAGGGTGATTTGCATGGCCTCATTTGGGCAGGCTTTGCCTGGTGGAGGTCGTAGAAGATTCCAGTGGTAAAAATAAATACATTTAGAATAGATTTGTTGTAGAGAAGTCAGGTGGCCTTGCAAGGCTTTTGTATTTTAAGGTGGCATATCAGAATTTCTCCTCTGTAAACTTTGTGGTCTCTCTTTCAGATCTATGGGGGGGTTTCTTGTGTGTTTTTACTATCTGTTCTGTTGCCTGTACCTTCATTGAAGCTGTGGCTTGAGATGAAGTAGATGTTGTTGGTAGCTTATGAGCAGATGTAACATGACTCTTCTGAAGTCTTACACAGTTTACCGTATATGCATGGATGGATCCCCACTGGTACAGTGTGGCTTAGTATAAGAACAGGCTGTATGGGGCCCTACAAAATGGGAATTCACGAGACAAAAAGTAAAAAGCTTAGAAGAAGAGCAGTCATCTATTTGTTTTTGGGAAGTCATGTAATAACAGGCATAGCTATGGAGAGCCTGACGTGGTGTGGCAAGGTATGTACATGACCTGGGAAAAAACTTGGAGAAGAGAAATGTATTTTGGAGAAATATTAGGAATCCTTCCATCTTATATTTGTTACAGTTACAAGTTGTAGGCCCTCCAGTCTTAAAATTTAGTTGGGTAGTGATTAAGAATGAGACACAGTTTGTTAAAATGATACCTGACGTATATACTTGTTCTCGCTTTTTTTCTGTTATCCCTGGTTGCTGTGCTGGAGCCTACAGTTTGTCATTCCTTCATCTGTCTAATTATAGGGATTGTATGAAATCATCCCTTAGGATGTGGCCTAATTAATATGCTAAGAAAAATGGACCTGATGTAAATATCTGTCTTAGAAATGGCAGAGTATATTTGTTTTGATTGCCTGTAATTATTTCCAAGTTCTTGTTTTCCAACTTCAACACGGTGAATAAACTTTTTTCCCATTCTTGTTTTCCATAGTATCAGAAATTCTGAAGCAGAGCTTCTCTTAGTTTCCTGTTTTCTTGGCAAGGCAGTATAACCTAGTCATGCCCCAGGGAGGTTGCCCTTAACATACTTTCAGGACTTGGTGGGCTTGAGGAAGGGAAGCAGTACAGGGTAGAGATCCTGCATCTCTTGAGCCACATACGTTTTGCATGTAGTTCAAATATGCCTCCCATGCTAGGCAGGACATGGGAGGAGCAGCCGTGCTGTGGCTGGCTGTGAGAGAAAGCAAGCTAGCAGGGATGGATGAGTCTGTGTTGTCCCTGCAGAGTCTAGCAGCCTTCCCAGTTAAAATTTACAGGACAGTAATGTAACTCTCGGGGAAAAAAATAGTACTGTCTGCCTGTGGAATGCCTTCTCTTCCCCGCTTTTTAAAGCTTGCGGGACATGTGTCTTCGGATTTTTGGCTCTTTGAGGATTTTGGTATATGATTTCTAAGATAGTCACCAGATATTCTAAATGGCATGGACTAGCACGATGTTAATGCATATCTTCTCCTCCTGTTCAATTACAGTGTTTAGAGAAAACTGTTTTTTCAGTACTAATGTGGCTGAAATTCTCTATATAGATTTCAAAAAAGCAGTAAGGAAACTTGCCTTGCAGTTTTTGTGACATTACATGTGAAAAGGTAGAAAGATGATAAGTGCTCATAAGTCACTCCAGTATGAGATAAACTGATTTCATAGGTAATTAGTGAATTATGTCATTGTTTAAGGAGCTTAAATGATAATCAAAGACCACACACCCTTTGTTAGGACTAGGAACTAATTGAAGGGATGATCAGTCTCTGAGAGCCACATAGTCAAAGGCTTTAGAGTAATGGAATGCTATTTATTCTGAAACTTTGCAGTATCACTTAGAAATTCTCAAATATATATAACATTATTTGGATTTACTTTACAAGTCATGTGTGATGCAAAATTTAGCTGAAGTGTGCTGTCAAGTGGTTAGATAAACAAATTTATTTCCCATTAGCAGTAATTTTGAAGAAACTTTTCAAAACCAAAACGTGTTTGACCGACTACTGCAGGTTCCCTCCAAAAATTAATAAACAGGTTAGAGCTACAGTTCTCTGCCATTTAGAGGCCCAAAGAAGATAGCTTTACACTAGTATGTCACAGCTAGATAGAATATTCTTTATGGCAACCTCAATATGTGAGCAAAAAAAGGTGTTTATCTGTTTTATGATACTTTTAAATTTTATAAGCATTGTCCTTTTAAGAGGAAATTACAGCCTTCTCCACAATCAAAATGGAATTATTAAAATAGGAGATTGGCCATAATTTCAATCAGGATAAGACCTAAAATATATTTATATGGTTCTTACTGCAACATATGACCATGGGAAGACCTTGGAACATGGCTTTCTCAAGTTGGTCACTGAGCTGGGAAATATTTCATCTAACCACAAGACACATCCATCCCTGTCAACTTAATGCAAGAATACACATTTAAGGAAACAAAAGGAAATGGCTCTCCCTTGAGATCCAGCATTGTTAAGCTGTCCCTAAGTGTTTTTAGTACATCTGTTTAAGGTTCATTCTCTGTTTCAAGTTTTAAATAAGAAAAGTCTTGGTTGGAGACAGGAGTAAATACCAATTTTTCACTTCATGTAAAAAAATCAGTCATTAGGTTCATGATTCACACTTAATTGCAAGAGATGAAAATAACTTCCAAACATGACCTAAAATGTCCTAGAAGATATACTCAGGAATTCTGTTACAGTACTGTATTATTGAGCTGAAAAGTATTAATGACAGTGAAATTTACACTACTCCATTGTTTTGACTCTTTCACTTCATATCCGAGCAGCAAAGTAAAGGCCTCTAAATACGCAATACTATTTTCAAAGTGTGCTGAAGGAACCAGAGGCTCAGTGTGTTTGTCCTAAGGTTGGGTTTTGGGCTTCCAGCGGTCAATGCTCTTTTGTGCTGTGTCCACGACACTGTTTATGAGGTATTTGGAGTGATTTATGAGTGGTGCTTTTAGAAAACAGATCCTCTGGTAGCCTGTATGTTTACAGGCTACTTACTAATGTGCTGAAATGTAGATGGTGAGCTCTCATCATTGCTAGTGTTTTCAAACTTTCAAAGAAGAGCATGGTGAAGGATAGAGGAGTTATGTATGTTGATGGTAAGGGAATCATGGGAGGGAAGCAGCTGCAGAGAGATTCAAGAGCATCCTAGGAGTTGCAATGGCAAACTTAACTGCTATGAGTGTTTTATTTTGAAGTGAAAATTGTGATGAGAGAACTTGGCTGAATTCCAGTTCTATAGTAATAGGTACAAGTATCTAAATTGTTGCGAAATTACTTTAATCTTTGACATTGTTTTCCATTTCTAAAGTGCTAATGTACAGTGAAGTACAACGACAGTAAGAATTTACAGGCAAAATCAGCGGCAGGTAGTACCCTGGAGAGGTACAAATAACACTGCATTGCTCACTTCCGCTCCCAGGCATCCATACATGCAGCTAGCACACAGGTACACACACACATTCATACACATTTCCCCTGCCCACCCCCATATTTATACATTCTTTCGATATACATACGTGTTTGGCTGTTCCACAGCACTTCCACAACAGCTAAATAATTAGATGTGTACTTCCCTGGGTTTATGCGGTTCCTTCCCTGCATTCAGGTCTTACTTCAGTAGCCTCTCTGGCACTTGACTGGGAATATGGTTAGCCCCTACACTTTGCTGCTCCTGTGATATAAATCTGCCTGTTTCTTACTGGCGTCCTTATAGTGCTATACTGAGAAACTGTGCAAAGGTCCATTTCTTCACCTGGGCTAAACATCAAACAGGTTAGTGTACAAAAAGAGTAGACCATTCAGAATCAGTTCATTCCAGCATCATGTTTGCTCTACAGTCGGTTTTGCCATTCAGTGTGTCACACATGGTTTCATGGTCCTCATTGCTGGAAGCTTGGCTGCCAGCAGGAACGTGTCCATTGCGCTCTGTTAAGAGATTGAAGGTAAAGAACTGGCATGGGTCCTTTTGTCTGCTGCCTTCCTGTAAGGGGCTCAGGAAAGAGCTGGAGTTTTTCCATTCTTGGAATGTGCACATCTCCATATGTGGGTGACTGATTTTGCTCAGGTAGCCAGGGCTGGGAGATGCTGAAGATAATGTCCTCTGACTGCCACTTAGGAAACTCCCGCTGTCTTCCAAAGAGTCCTTCCTAGGGTGTTCAAAGGAGCACCGATTCCAGTTTCTGTAGCTGTAGGCCCACCAGCCCAACTGCTTTCGACGGTGGCACTGACATTTTAGGATCTGTATAAAAGCCCTCTTGAACTCCTTGCTTGAGCACGGGTAGATGATTGGATTCAAGCAGCTGTTAAAGTAGCCAAGCCAAAAAATCACCTTGAAGATCGTTTCAGGGGGCTTCAGAGCTGAAAACAGAGATCCTGTCCAAATGAAACAAGCAGAGACAATATCTGAGATAATTGGTTTGCCTGCTGTTAGGAAGTGTAAATGTCCCATCAGATCACTGTTAGAATTTGTTTATTAAAAATCTTAAATGCATATTGCTTTCATTTCTGGTCTTTTATTAATAAAATGTTATTTTTGTTATTTTTAAATCTCATAAGGAAATGCTTTCCACCACTTGAAAGTTAACGAATCACATAATTAATGTAGATTTAAAAAACTAAACCTAGTCTTTTGTTTATATGTATCCATCTGTTGCACTAACATCTATTGATTCCAATGAAAGATCAAACCTCCATTGTCCAAGCTGCTGCACAACGCACACAGGGAATAAAGCTGTGCCTTCTTCAAAGAGCTTTTGAATGTCATTTTTGCAGAAAAAGATCTTCCCATGCTTCTCGGAAGGACTGTGTCCGGATAAGCCTTATAACTTCTAATACATTCTCTGGCAGCTCCTGAACATCACCCCCTTTATTTAGGTTATTATGATAGTACAAACCTCTTGAAACCTGAAGTTAATTGTGGTACTTCCCATATCTCAGGCATTCATAAAAATGGTGGAACCCAAACAAAGAGGTTATTTTATGAATACTTTCTCTTCTGTTCACAACCAAATAATTTCCCTAAAGAGGCTGCCCAAATGAAAAACTCCTACTGGGAAATCCATTTAATGTACTTTTAGTATTAAAAACATGCAATTGATCAGCTAAATTTAGCAAATGGGGCTTTATAAAAGAATGTTTGACATTTTTAAAGCAAAGCAGGCATTCAACAGTTATCCAGCTGGGAAAACACCTTGTGTCTGGCTCAAGTAATCAAAGTGTGGGGATTCAGGATATAATTCTTATATGAAGAACTGGAGTTAGATTTGAAGAGATTTACAAACAGAAGGTGACACTCAAGTCTGAATGTCACATCTCTGAGAAGAGTGACCTTTTACATTGGAGTGGTTTCAGATTCCCTGGGCTGTGAAAGCAGCTGAGTCAGTTGTGACTGTCAGGATGCCTTAGTGGGGAGGGATATGATTCTAGGCATATTTCCCATCCCATAGCAATGTAGAGGCCATGGCTTGGGCCTCAAAACTATGCAAAAGCACTTCCTAGCTTCTTGGGTAAATAGCTCTTACATGCCACAGCAAATACCACTGTTTATCTAGATGACAGTGCTGGCCTCGTGCCAAGTATAGGGGTCTGAGTCTCCTTACCTCACAAAAAAGCCAAAAGGAGGTAAAAGTATGTCATTCCTTACACATCAGCTGCCCTCCTGAGTGTGTCAACTAGTCCCTGAAATGACTCAGAAGAGAAAATAAGATGCTGAGATGGCATCAGCTATCTGGAGAGACTCTTCCCCCTCCTCACTTGGGCAACAGGAATCAGGAAAGATCTTGTGAATCCAGAATAATAGATTTGTCCTCTGGCAATGTTTTGGGATGGTGTCAGCTAGCACTAGCTCTACCTAGTGCCTTGGAGCTAAACAACATGCTAGCCCTTACAATGAAAATGGAGGTTTTAAATTACAAGATTAATTGTATTTCTTTCATGACTCCTGCATTTTACTAACTTTTACTTCATGTGCAAGACTCCTGTAAGTTGAACCCATGTCCCTTACTGCTTTGTTGCTGTTAATGATTTGCAGAGTTTGACTAATGCCTCTTCTGTCCATCTGATGGAGATCCTACATCTGTCCTGATTGATACTGCAGAAAGTACAGAGTACAAGATGTCTAACATCAGAGAAACGTTGAATTGTATTTGATAAATTTTCAACAGATAAATCAAATCAATGCAAATACTTGAAACTGTGTCTTGTGAGTGTTACATACTCTTTGATGAAAGATTCAGCAGCAATTCATGTGATTCTATGGAATAAGCCGCTAAATATGTGTCAAATTCCTGTAAAGCTTTAGAAAAAGTTGATCTAAGCTTATAACTGTAGTCAAGATGAGGAAGACGTTCCAAAGTTTCCCACATGCACAGTTGCAAACCTTTTCAGGATTCATTTTGTAAATAATAATTGCTAATATTTTCCCTTCAGTTTAGAGAAAGGAGAAGCGTTGTGACTTTACAGAGCAAGTACAAAGCATGATTGTGTACAAGGAACTCTTTGGAGCTCATACTGATAAATTTCTTAAATTGATTTCTGGGACTCCTGTAAAATATAAATGATTAAAACCCAGTAAACCTTGTGAAGCAGCTAAAAAGCACCCATTTTTTCTTATGTGTGAATGTTGAATGAGCAGTAGTGAATTTTTCCAGATCAGTTAGTATGCCTCTAATACTGTAACAATTGAAAATCTGCAGGGCATTCCTCTGTTAAATTTAAATATTTTTAGGCAGGTTCAATATGGACAGAGAAACTCTATGATGTAAATAATATAATAAAATAAAAAAATATTAAGGAAGTTTACTGACAAATTTTGTGAAATTCTCTAAGGACAGATAAAATGAACTAAGCCATAGAGAAGAAACCTAGGAACTAATGCAGATAAACTAGTTGTATAATCTATATTGCACATTAACTGCCTATAACTACCTACATTATAGACTAAGAAAGGGAAAAAGGTGAAAACGTGAGTGCTGAAAAATGGCTAATCTTTGCAAACTGCTCCAAGAAGTATGTGTTCCTTAAGAAAGGTAAGGAGCTTATGCTTATCTTTCATGATAATCTATTTTTCAAATGCCATTTGAAAAAAATGACAGCAGACCATTTTCAGCAGCTGCAGCAAATATTTTCAAAGCTCTTTTATATTAAAGGGCAGTAACACAAAAGAGCAGAGAATTTCCTCATTGCAACCCTGATTGATGGAGGCACCTTGTGTTCAGGCCTGATTCTAGAAAACTCACTAAGTCCCAATCAGTCATTTAAAAGCTATCATGACCCTAGCTGAGTCATTAACAGAAAATCTGGAAATAGATCAGTTTGGAAAGCTATGTGGTGGTGTGATTTAAAAATAAAGAAATTAAAACTAAGAAATTTGGGAATAACTGTCAAGGAGATAATGAAAACACTGATCATTAAAGACTACTTCATTCTCCACTTCTTCCTGGTTCTGCAAACAGCACAATGCAAGTGTTGCTTGACTCTTAAGTTATACACAAACTAGTAGAAGTAAGTTTTCACAATAAGGCAAGGAAGTATGCTTTTCTAAACAAGGAATATTAATATGATAAATAAGGCATTGATTTATAGACTAGTGTGTTAATTCTTCTTATTTCAGATGTATTAAAACTGGATAGAATTCTTCTGAACTCCTCTACCCTTCCTAATATACATATGTGCAACTGCTCTGAAGGCAGATGGACTTCATCAATTAATTTCTGTCTATATAGAGAGAAAATAGTGAATTGTATTTGCTATTACTTGTTAGTTGTTAGTTTTTTTCAAAAAGCAAGTGGTAGATGATACTCCAAGAAGGCCCTAGCATTAAAAGAGGTCACTGCAGTCCCAGGAGTCACACAGGAGCATGACTCATTTGCTCTCAGATAGCACATTTCATCTGTCATTCATCCTGACTTCGTGCCATCCGCCTCATTTTACCAGGGGGCAATGTGAGCTGGGGGAGGTAAAAGCAACCAGATGAAGGTCATGTGCTAAACTATTTTCACCAGTAAGAAAGTTTCTGTTTTACCATGAAGAGAAGCATGAGACCTGGCGTGACTCTCTTAACTGCTAGAACTCACAGTGGGTAGTATAGCACATTCAAATAGTGTGTTTGGTGGGTCCTCCTACCTTTGCCACCACCCAAGAAAAAGCAGGATTCAAGAATATTTCCTGAGATTAACAGAAACTGGTTGATGCATGTGACCAGATACATTGCTGGTCCTGCAGAGGCTATATGTGATGACAACATCGATCGTAGCAAAACTCTACTTATGAAGGGATCCATGGCTAATGAAGGGATCCTCCACCACCAAAAGCTACAGAAGAAGAAAGGAAATTAAATTGTTATCCATGTCCACAGTGGCAAATATATGAAGCACAGTGATTTGAATTGCAGCAAGACAAACTGAGATTATGGAATAGGAAACACTTTCTGACTTCCAAGATAGGAAAATTCTGGAACATACTGCCTAAGAACGGTGTAACAAGTCCAACCCTGGAGACTCTTAAAAATAGAGTAGACACACATCTACTGATACATGTATAGTTAATCCAGCCTTTGATTTTGAGGATGCCATGAATGACCTCTTCAGATCCCTTCTAGTCCTACTTTCTCTGATTAACTCTGCAGAATATAATTATGTTCATAAGAAAAACTTTACATCTTAAGTTTTGGCACCCCAGCAGTGTTTTACATTTGCAGTACTGGAATCCCACTGACACTGTAGTCTTAGATCCCCTTGGTAAATATATCCATTATTTAGGTTGAGGATTAACTTTTAGAAAAACAGAATGTCCGAGACAGATACTTATTTGGGCACTTATTCTCTTCAGGGCTTTGGAAAGTTTCTGACTTTTTGTGTTCAATCCCTCCTTCCTCACTGGGTGGAATCCCAGACTGAGTTTTCTACAGAGAAAGAAAATCTGTTCTTTATTATCCAGAAGGTGGTTTAGATAGATGTTGCTACACATGCCACGTACTTCTAAATATAGTTTAATTTGGTAACTATTATGCAAATCTGCACTGCCTTTCACCATATAAAGATATGAAAAATATTTTGACTAGCTTGTATATTTTTTAATGTTACCCTTTTCCCTACCTGGTTCTTGGAATTAACAACAATACCTTTTATTTAGCTGCACACATGCTTTGCCTCATAATTAACCTGTCAGGGCAAACAACTGCAGGCTATTTTTGTACCTTGATAAAATGATAAAGCTAAGACTTGTAGACATACTCTGTAACATCAGACTAATATTTTCTACCCTAATCTCCAACTACTTTGCCATCACAGTCTGATAAACAGATTAGATATTTCCCTGTACTGATTTAGATTGCTTTTCAAAATGGCTGGAAAATTTGGTGTATGATTATCTCCTCAATGATTGATTTATGATGGAGGTAGCCAGACTGACTTCCCTACTCAAACTTATCTCCTGATGCTTCATGTTTAACAGCTTCACTCTATGTGAATGTATATTTTCTATTTTCTTTTATTCTTCTGCACTAAACCCTGTGATTTATTAAACATAGGACCGCAATCTTACCTCTAATTGCACCGTTGACACCAATGAAGTTTTTGCAAAGCCTGTGTCCAGCACAAATGGAGAACAGGAAATATTTCAGAAACTCAATCAGCTTGATCAGTTTTGATTGGTTTTTGACCATTAGTTTAACCAGCTGTGCTCACCAGACTTGATAGAGCTATTCAGTTTGGAAATACACTGAGCAACAGCAAATATCATGAAAAGGAATTAAGAAGTATTTTATTTAGTAAAAGCTAATTTCATTCAGGGTCTGACTGGTTCTTATAATTAATGCTTTATTACACAGAAAGTAAAGCACCCTCGATGAAATTAGGAAACATTGTGGGAAACAATTTGCCATATTGTCTTCATATATTCTCCAGAATACCCGGCCAGAACTGACACATTAAAATTCAGAGTCCACTGAAGTCAGTGGAAGTCTTTGGAAGCCTTTGTAAAAACTCATAAGGACTTCAGTGGACTTTGGAAGAGTCCTTAAAATAGCAGGGTGAGCAGCAGGAAAATCGGCTGGACTAGCTTAATCCCACTATTCTAAATTAAGGAAAACTCTTCGCTGACGCAGATTTTGATGTAGCCCTCTGCAGAGGAGAAACACACACACACACTCTACTCTGTTATTTTTCTTTGATCTAAATATGTGCTCCTTTGCTACCTCTCACAACTGGCCACTGTATTCGTAGAGAAAGGAGGATGGGAAAGTTAAGACCTTCTATTTAAGGATCCTTAATGTAATAGTTGGCGAGCTTCTTGACAAAAGTGAAATACACAGGACATGTTTGAGTTTCCACTTCCACTTTATGGAAGAAAGAATTTAGCATCAAAAAAGACCTGCCAATGCAACCAATCAACCAGACAAAACCCCCCAAACTACTTCCAGGAGAAGGGAGAAAACTTGCTACTCGAGTTGTGTGCATATGCAAGGTGATCAGATACTACAGTGATTAGCTGGAGTTTAAAACTGAAAAACAACTTGTAGAATAAAATTTATGAGCTAAAACTTCTGAAACTACTTCGATATCTCTATGCCATTCTGCTTTGTGTGCTGCTTCCAGCAACAGTGGGACATAAAGTACTATGACCAACAGTAGTTTGTGATGAGAGTAATTTGTGAAGTATCACTGGGTTCCACTGTGTGGTTGTATCTCCTCGCTTCGTCTTTCATGCAAGGAATATATATATATTTGTACGTGATGGGACTGAAAGCCAAGAATTTAACAGAAATACAGAATTGGAGTGGGAAGGGATGTTACGGGGTCTCTTGTCCAGCCTCCTGCTCAAAGCAGGGTCAACATTGCATTAGGTCCTGTGAAGCCTTCCCTTCTCCAGGCTGAAGAAGCCCCTTTCCTTCACCCTCTCCTCACGCAGTGTCCTCCAGCCTCGTGATCATTTTGGTTGCCTCCAGTGGACTCTGGTTTATTGTTGTCTTCCCCTGCATGGATGCACTACTCCAGTCTAATGAGTGTTGAGTAAAAGGGCATAATCACTCCATCTACTGGCTCCATTCCTGTTGTACACCCCAATATACTGCAGCTTGCATCTGATAGAGGCTTTTGGATAGTTTTACATCCTATGTTAATGTTTGTGTGAGTCATCTTCATGGGAGAGGTCATTCTGTGTGTGTGTGTGTATTTTCAAGAATGCCATGCATTTATTATTTGTACCCAGTGGGAGGAAAATGTTAAACTGTTAATGATTTTTTACTCTGAAATAAACCACATTCTCTTTACTGTCTGCCTTCTCTTTTAAAGGCAGAGGCTTTTTCTTTTTCTGTCCAGGCATGTTCACTTTCCAGTTACTTATTTCCTTTCTTCCTCTTCAATTTTTAAATATTTATTTCTACTCTCCTTATGCCTTGTTTAGTTTTTAACTCCATCTGCTAATCTGTTTTCTAAAACCTTATGTTGTGATAATTAACTTTCTATTAATTAAATATACATTTTTAATAAGTTGTGTATTTGATACCAATTAAGTATCTAAATTACTCATAGAATCATCAGTTACTCATAGAATCATCACAATTACTGATGATCTTAGATTAGATAATAGGTGGGTAAGAGCACTGTGAATTTCCTGGATTTAAAGAGAAAAAGTCTCTATGGATAAGTTTTGGGTTATCAGGTGCTATGTTTTCTATGTGTTACAAAGAATCACATTTCAAAATCTTCTAAATCCAGTTTTGCTTAGATGAGAGCCAACCGAGGGTGAGTGTATGCTCCTGTTTACTGGAACTAATACAACATTTGTTTTTATTGAAACTTAACTCTGGTCTGGAGTTAAGTATTTCACTGTGTGTTAGTTGTTATTCCAGTAATAGCAAACTAGCTACAATAAAATATGTTGTGAAATTATAATGGAGTAGAAGGAGAGCTTCACTGCACAGGTTTCTGTCATTATTTTAAGATTAAAGAAAAGCCATAAAACTTGAAGCTACTTGTCTTTTTTCGTAACAAGTAGAAAATGAAGTGTTTCAAAATTGAAACACTGAGTGGGGGCATTCTGGAGAGAAAACCACCTTCCTGTTAGAATACCATAAAATAGAAGTAGTTAGAGAATTGGTATTGGTATTTGGAAGTTTTGTTAATAGAGTCTGGTCAAATTTAAATAGTTAAGGTAGCCTTGGAAGGCAAACATATCCTCCTTCATTCAGAGGAGAGAAGTATTCCATTTTGGTGCAGACTGGAGGGAGTCATTCTGACTGGAGTTAAAGCTGCACTTTTCAAAATTCCACACAAGAGAAAATTCCAATGTTTTAAAAATCGTTGTGGTTATGAAAAGCATTGCAAAATACAAAATGATAACAAATGAGTTCTGAAACATGAAAAACAGGAAGCTTCAAGAATATCAAACCCTGTCTCTCGATCTGTTCTTGAGAAGACAAATTTTGCAAAAATGAGTATTGTTTTGCAAGAAATTTTTTTTTATGATGGAACTCAGCCTTCCTATGAAAAGTGACTTGATCAAGTTTGTAATATGACCAGCGAGAGACTTTCCCAGGGCTAGGCAGTAGATGGCTGCTGATGGCCTGGCTGGGAACCCCTGCTTCTCTTTTGCAGTTCAGGCTGTAATTCCTGCTGCAGCTGTAACTGCTGATAGCTGCTAATGGCTGAGTTATGGCCACTTCCAAATGAACAGGGAAAGCTCAAATGCTACATGGGCATAGCTAGTAAAATTTTCCCTGTAAAAGTAATATGCTGCCTCTGACCAGAGTTGTTACGAGTATGAGCTTAGAGAATGCGGAAAGGATGTATTCGTCTTTTATTTAAGCTTTCTGTGGTCCTTTTTACCACATGCTTAGCCAAGTCAGCATGCCAAGGTTTTAAAGCTAATTAGATTTCTAAAGCTCCTGATTTCTTTCCTTCCAGCATTCAGTGTTTGTTTACATTCCCCTGGACTTATTTAATATAGAAAAAACCCCACGGTTTACAAACAGTAGAGGATGAAATAGAGTATGGTTATAAAATTAAGAGCTGATCAAGCCAGGAGGGACTGCAGGCCTTCTGGAGGAGAGGGTTAGGATAACAGTGAAAAAAGATCTTGAGAAATAGGAAAAGCATCCAAAATCAACAGAATAAAATTCAATAAAGAAAATGAAAGGAAAGAGAGTTAAATTACAGTTACTACAAACAAGTAATGATGGCTAGTGTTTGATTGTGGTTTTCAAGCATGTTGTTGTCTCTGTTGGATGCCTTGGGCTGTATATTCCAACTGTGCCTGGGCTGCCAGGCTGGGGGACACCACAGGAATCACTGCAACCCCACAGTCACCAACATAGGACAGAGCTGCACTCCTGTGTTTGTGGCTAACTTGTGTGTATGTTTTGGAGGAGACCACTTTGCTGTTGAGGAGGGAGAAATATCAAATAAGGAATAACTAACTAGACAATGATACTGCACATGATAATGTGGGAGAAATAGAAATAGAAATACAATGCTGTTGCAAGTACGGCAGTTCTCATTCTTCATTGTATTAATAGGCATGTTATGTATATGTCCAAGGACCTAGGCCAGCTATTAAGAAAAGTGTCCTGGTTGTGAAGAATTTATGTCCTAGAACTGACTACCTGTAGCAGTTATGGGATTCTCTTTGGGGGAACCTTCTGACCCTACAGTGATCAGACGCTTGTGGGGGGTGATGAAGATATCACTTAACCAGACCTCAGCCCTTGAGTCTTTCTTTTCCGTGTTTTCCAGTTGAGTCAGGGAACTCACACAGAGAAATATCCCCTAACTGTCCTCACAGGGAAAAAGTATTTGTACTCATTCCTCCGTCCCATTCAAACAGGGATGTCTGTTAATAAATGTCTGCAAACCAATTCATTACTGGTGTTAACTAAGGTCAGTAGCTCCTGTCAATCTAAGGCCTGGTCCTGTGTAGACAAGCTCTTAAGCAGGCAAATGAAAGTAGCAGACATACACAAATGCAGAATCTGACCATAAAGTTCCCATATGGATATGTTCATGAGTAAGAGCAAAACCTAACAAAAACATTTTCCATGCCGTCTTATAGGCTGAGAAAGGTTATTGAGGTTATTTATAGAATGTCTCATATATATATATATATATGAGAAAAGGTTATTTTTCATAGGCTGAGAATTTTTTTCTTATCCTAATTAAAACTCACAATTTCTTATCATCCATACTATCTATCTGTGATAAAGCGTGCCTCATTTCAGATGAACAAATCACTTCTATTAGACCTGCATTAACTTCATTCACAATGGCTCAAATTTGAGAGCTTTTTAAAGGCTCCAAAAATAGAGACTTATCTAGAATGGCCAAAATAAAACCAGGACTTTACCTCCCTTGAAGCTTTGATGGTGGAAGTTGTAGTATGGTAGGGATCAGATCTTTTCATTAAAACTCAGACTTGCTACACCTTCTTACATTACAAGTAATCACAAAGCAGGGTAGGTAAAGAGTTATGGAGTTTTGCAGTTTTCTAACTAGAAAGAATATGGGCCAAGTTTATGCTTGTTTTGCAACAGATTAGCTGATTAAGGGAGCCTAAAAAAGACATTTAATTTATTATACTTAAATATCTTCAATTAATGCGCACGCTTTGGGGTCTTTTTCTCCCCTTCTTGCTTCTGACTTGTAAGTCAATCTGTCTTGAACATCGTATGTAAATACGACTCTAGCATGGAATTGAGTAATACGAAGATATTGTATAAATTTCTATTATATTTTTTTCTCTTTTGTTACTTAGAGACTGATGGTTATTGCTTTTCAGTTTCTAGGTATCACTTGAAAGCCCATCAAAATAGCTCAAAATCTTGCAAGGAAGAGAACTTTAGTGAAGATACTAAAAAACTTATCACTTTTTGTTCATGTCTGTATTTCACAGATAGGTAAACTGAAGAACATGCAGCTGAGATCCTGAGGTGTTGCCTCAGTGCTTTAGGATGATATGACATGTGTAACTTTACTCAGTGCTTTCATCATGACTACCAACTTGAGAAATAGCACGTGTGGTTGCATCTGCCATTGGCATAAGGACCTTATGTCTGCTGCCTTGCTGGATGCTGAAAGCAGTATTTCCTCTGAAATTATTGCTTTTCTCCTATCTTTCATTTCAATACTTTTGAGATTTCTTATTGCTGCCCAGTGGCTCAGTCATGAATTTTTTTTCCTTGGAGCTTTCTGATCACCTGAGATAGGAGTTGCTGCCATCCCTGAGGCTGAATAGTCAACAGGAGTTGATTTCTTTTTATTTTCTCTGTATTGCTTTATGTATTTGTTTTTGTAAGACTGTACACTTTAAGATTTCCCTTTGTTCCTCCAACCTGCAAATCAAAAGTCTACATAGGAAGTACCCCAGAATTTGTGCAGTTTCATCTGCATTGATAACAAAAAACTTTGTTCTAAAAAATATGTCTGTAAATAACTGATAATTGGCATCCTTTGCAAACCAAAAGGCTTAAATTAGGGCTTAAGGGAGAATATTTTCGTAGTAAAATGAATCATCTGGAAATAATCTAGTCCTCCATGTGTGGCAAAGCATGCTGTACTGGTCAACAAATACTGTTACAATGTTTAGTTTTACAGGAATTAGCTAGAAAATAGGAGGAGGAGGTTCCTGCTATCACCTGTGCAATTGAACATTGTACCAAAGATTGACGTGTAAGTGGGCAGAGGGTCAGATTGCCACATATATCATTAATTTGTCCAAATTCTGTATAACTATTAACTTGAGGGCATCAAATCTAGAGAGCTAGGCTAGTTAGAGAGGGTAAGAGAGGGGCAAGATCCAAATGAGATTGAAGACAAGCTAGGCCTAAAGCCTTGCAGAAAGCAGAACCCAGTAGCATTGACCGCACTGGACCTAATGCCTTGGAGTGTTTCCCATGGGAAACTAACTGGCCTAATTTGGTATTCTTGATGCAGAGATGCAGAGGTTGGCCTGATGTAACATAAATCTACATACTGCACTTGGGTAACATTTTATTTTAAGAATAATTTTGTATTGCCTGACCTGTAGCATGCAGAATATTTTTATGAGATTTTTAAAAATTATTTTATAGAGAGGTTTCAAAAGCTTAATATATAAGGATAGTCAGAACAGTTGTGTCTTCATTATGAGTCTCTTGGGACCTTATCCCACTGCCAGTTAAGTTAGAAGAATTTTGTTTCTGACTTCAGTGGATAAGATCACAGGTTTCGTGGGAGCAGAGAGAGTTAGGCTCAGAACTGGGAAGTCAATAATGCTGTGCTGAGTTAAGCAATATGCTTAAGTTAAAATTAATGTGCTTTGGTTAGAGTACTGGAAGTGGTGAACTTTCCCTTTGCAGGGTGGGTGTGTGTGTCTGGGAGAAGACTGGCAAGCCCGCTCTGATACCTCAATTAACAGGAATGAGATGAAATTTTTACCTGGTAGCCAGAGGGAAACATATGATCCTTCATTTCTGAATTCATTTTTTAAATAAAGGTATTGGAATAAAATTGAATTTTCCTTTGTTTAAAGGAGGGAGATTTAATGAGTGTTACCATATTTCTGCAGGGCTCTAGTCTTTAGATAAAAATCATCTATTTTACTCAGCATTTTTAAGCAATGCATATTTAATATAATCCTGATGCTTAAGAAAGGTTTGTATGAGGGGGAAGAAAAGAAACATTAATTTTAAAGAAGCAAGATATTTACTCTTCAAAGCTGAGCCACTGAATTTATGGCACAAGAAGTTTTTTCAAAGATGTCTTCATTTTGTTTTTTATGCTGTACCACAAATAATTTTGAGTGGCAAGACAACTGTTTACAAAGCCATGGAGCATTTATGAATGTGTGCAGAAAGGATATTCCATAACACCATTGCTATCTGGAAAGAATATCTAGTAGTTACTGGAAGAAAAACAAATTTCTCACATTATTCTCTTTGATACCAGTTTCCTGTATCATCAGGTGCTTAACCCTAAAGGCAGCACGGTTCAGTCCTACAAAAAGAGATTGTGGGTCATTCTTCTCGCTGAGCATTTCATGATGCTCAGTATATCATATTGTCACTGCTGTAATTCCTCTCCGTAGCTGTCTACAGAGCTCTGTCAGAGAGCTTTCCTTGCAAAGCCTTTTGATTCTTGCTTGAAAAACATCCCTGTAAGTGTTAATACTATTTCTTTTCCTTTGTCGTGGAATATTTATTCAAGCCATATCCCTGCTTTCAGCACCACGTCAGTTCCCAGTATATATCTGCCACCTCGTGCAATAATCCTTTGTCGGGGATATCAAAATGGGTAGCTGCAGAATATATTGGAATGCCAGAGTAGAAGAATTATAATTTTGTCTAAGAAACTAGTAGAAGAGCTGAGAACACTTTTTACACGAAGGAAACTCGTGTACATATAAGCAGATTTATTACAACATGGTTTTGGGGTGTTGCAGAAATAACATTTACTGACTTGTCAGATGTTTTGTGGTTGGATCCTCAGACATCCAGAGCTGCTCTGCTAGTGCCATTCTGCAGAGTCATGGCATTACTGATCAAAACACAGAGCAAAAAAAAAAAAAAGGTAAAAATGCAGGTGTGAGAGTTTGATTTGGGTTAATGGTGCAAATATAAGGTGTGAAAAATACAGGCTAAGTAAGAAGCCTATCCTTCCGGTATAGTGAAGGTAAATAGCTAGTCTGGACTCAGTAGCAGGAAAAGGTATCGTAGTTTGCAGTCCTGCACTGATGAGTAAGTGGGGTGTGCTTAAAGAAGCCAAGGGTACCTATGGATAGTTTTGTAAATCATCAGTACCTTTTGGATTCTACAGTTTGCCTATCACTGAAGTTGATTCATATAATTGTGTGCTTTTTGTAAGGGTTTGTAATAGCATTTCATTTAATATTGTGACTTCAAGACAAAAGCAAAAGATTTCTGGTATAAAGAATGCAGCACACAGCAAGCTCTGTAAGGAGTTTTTCTTCACTGCTCTCCTCTCTTCTCCAGTTAAGAATGGCTGCATTATGCAAGTCAGGAAAAGGTCTTTTCCCCACCTGTTGTAGTGAGCAATGCTTTTATTCATGCCTAGCACCGTTAATTAACTTTGCACTGATACACAGAGATGAAAAGCACAAGTTTCTGGAGTGTGCAGAATAAATTTAAAAAAGAGATCAGGGACAAGGGACAAAACCAGCCCTATTCCTAGTCAGCAAAACAAAGGAAAAGTACCTACTCTTTAAATGCATTTGGATATTATATTGGCTACTATATATACTTCCCCCCCCCCCCCCCCCCTTTCTGAGATTAAAGGCTGTCAGTTAAGAGTTGGGCCCCTGAAGGATTTCTAGATGACAGGAAAGCCAGCAGTCTATACTGCAGTGCCACGATGCTGATTTTTTCACTCTTCTAACTGACACGATAGCAACAGTTTCTGAACCTCAGCTCTGTGGGGCACCAAGTGCTCACAGTGCTGGAGTGAGTATGTTGGGGGTTACAGGCACTAAGTCTGTGTTGGGTCAGAGCCCACAGCAGTGGGTTTAGTCCTTCAGCCCACCCAGCACCTCTGCCAGCACACAGCATGTTGTGGTGGAGGCTCTCAGCCTGTCACCTCACTGATGCCAGGGACACACTTTATATGAGAGATAAAATCACGACAAGCAATAAATTCTCCACTCAGGTGTCTTAAGCAACAACTCATTAAACCTCCCAGGAAAGACCAGGAGTTTTGAAATAACTTCTCAAAGGGAAAACTGACACTCTTTCAAAAAACTTGTTTCTTACATTGTCTCTGCCCAGTGACCGTAATGTTTTCAATGGACTGGTCTGCATCTGTGTTCATCAAACAGTGTCAGTAGCTAAAGGTATGGTCTACTGCATTCACATTTGCTTTTTTTTCTCCAAAGTTCCTTCAATAATTCAAAATCAAGGAGAGAATCTACTTTATCAGGGGATCGTGACCTACTAGCTCCAAATCTAGTATTACTACTGGTACCGTACAGTGAAAATATATTTCTATCCACAGCTAAGTATTTTTGCAGTAGCTGGAAACTTGCTCTATGTTATAAACTTACTTTAAGAGCCAGCACAACCACTTAAACTTCAGTAGCTGAAGAAAACTTTGCTCACAATTTTCCTTCTGTTTGGAATTTTTTACATCCTTAACATTACCTTTATGCAGATCTTGAATTGTAAAGATTTTTAAGCTTATGATACAATAAACTAGAGACTATAAAGTTGGCCTGCAATAGCTTAAGTAATTGTCTTGTAGTAAAGATCCTAATCCAAGTGATATTACACATTCACTGAAATTGTAATTATATAACACTTCACCAGGACAAGGTTGCTGAGCTCAGTTTAGTTTTCTACAAGTCTCTCAAAATATTCGCTTACCACTCAATTAGAAATGTTTTGGTAGGGTAACTAAGTAAACATGAATACAGAACATTAATAAAGGCTTTTTTTTCCCTTTTCTTTTTCCTACTCTTTCCATATTTAGGCTGCCAGATTGTCTGTGTCTCAGAGAAATGGATTTTGGACAGATATTTTTGAGAGCTTAGTAATTCAATGTCTTGAGATATTCCACTTCAGAGGTAGTGCTAGTATTAAAGACAATACAAGCAAATTTCACAAGGAGTTGGGAACACAGAGCAAATCAAAAAAGCAAATAAAAAAAAAGCAAACAAAGAGCTAAATCAAATACTTTCAGAATATTTTAAAGTTGCAAGTGAACAAAGTGGCTGCCAAAAGCTTACACGGCAAACTCCTGAGATGCCCGAACTAGGACTTAGTGAAACCAATGAGAACCTTTCTGTGGGGATCAGTGAGCTTCGTGTGTTTGCTTTTGGGATTTGATCAGTGATCCTTGAACTAAGAACTGGAACACATTCAGCTCCCCAAAGCTCAGGGGAATTTTGCACCTTACCATTAGATCAGGTTCATTTCCATTTAAGACACTTCATAATGCCAGAGGACCTACTGCATTATAGTCTGAACATTTAACAGTAAACTAAAACAAGAACATTTCAGTGCTGAAACACTTTTGTGTTCTTATCTAGGATTTTTGTTAAAGCAGCCTATAAAAATGTTTCTGAAATGTAATTCAATTCAAACAAAGACCATAAAGGGGGATTTAATGTATAAACTCTGAAGATGTCACCTGATTTGACATCTGCTCCTCCACTCAGAAGGACTACCTGATGAGCAGACTTTCTGCAGGCTACACACTTTACAAAGTTTCAGCATGACTCTTTGAAAAAGCCAAGATCAGAAGTAAATTGCTTTCACTTCCCTTCCTTTCATCCGTTCACTGCAGTCCTCAAAATGATATCTACTTATGAGTCATCTGATTTTTTTCTATGATATTTTTCTAGTAAACAACTAACCCTCTTCCTCCCCTTCCCATCCCAATCCCTTAATTACCAACTTACCTAATGGCAGGACAATGAAGAAAGGTAACCAGCACAAGATAAACATGCCAACCACAATTCCCAACGTCTTGGCTGCCTTCTTTTCTCTAGAGAATTTAAAAAGTTTGAAAGCTAAGGAGTTCCTGGGATTGTGAGCCTTGGATTTGGTGCTGTGTAAAGTGTCCTCATGAATGTTCCTGTAATGAATCCGTAAAGTCAGCTCCTTGGAGTTGGACATTTCTTTCATAACCCCAGCTTCCAGGTTTTTAGTAGTCCTTTTTGCCACTATGTAGACCCGACAGTACATCACGAGGATGACGATTAAAGGAATGTAAAACGACCCCAAGGAAGAAAACAAAGCATAGAATGGTTCTTCAGTGATCCGGCACTCTTTATCGTCCTTGGGTGCTGGTTCTTTCCAGCCCAAAAGAGGCCCAATAGAAATTACCATTGAGAGGACCCAGACACCTAGGAGAGCTAAAATTGCCCTTCTTCTTGTTACCAAAGTTGGATACTGGAGAGAATAACGTACCCCTATATATCTATCTATAGAAATTGCACATAGACTTAAAATAGAAGCCGTACAGCATAGCACATCAACTGCTGCCCAGATATCGCAAAATATCCTCCCCAAAACCCAGTAGCCAAGGATTTCCAGTGTAGCAGAAAATGGAAGGACAGTAAAACTCAGCAACAAATCTGCTATTGCGAGGTTAATTATGAAATAGTTTGTAGGGATTCTTAAATGTCTATTGCAAGCAACAGAAAGAATTACCAAGATATTACCTATAATAGCGAAGAGTATAAAGGCACCTAGGATAAGCCCCACAATTATCGCCCTACTGATATCCAAGGCAGGTGAATCCAGATTGCTTGCTGTCTCATTGGAGTTGTTTGCAGAAAGATTGCCATTATTTAGTGCAGACACTTTCAAATATCCAGGTATTGATGAATTGGATTTATCACCAAGGTAGGTATTCATCTTAAAAATCATCCTCCATAGCAAGTTATGGTTGGATCCCTTGCACAACTTGCAGATGGTTTGAGTTCAGTTGAAAGTTATCTCTCTACCCAAGAAGTTGCTGCAAAGCCCCGGCCGGTTTTAGATTGAGAACTCATCTCCCCAGCAAGCTGTCAGCTATGAGCACATAAAACTTGCACAGCATGAAGTCCTCTGAAGCCTGTCAGAAATAATTGGCTCTTCAAACTTGCTTAATTTCTCAGGCAAACTCGTTTAAACAGAAATTAGCAGGCAGAAGTCTTGGCTGGAGCTTGAAAGTAGCTGTTTCGATCATGACGTCCCTGAAATAAAAGACAGGTTTACTGTTTTCCCTTGTGCATTTGTGGTTCTGTTGGAAGGATGCCCCTGTCTAGCGGCTCTGACATGCGTCTCCACGAAGGGTTTGTCAGCATTTAGGCAGCTCTGCATGAACTGGCTGGCTGTGCTCACACTGCCTGTGCTAGTGACATCACGGCGGCTGGCCCTGTCACAGCGCTAGAGGGCAATGCAGTTCAAGTTAAAACTTCCATATCAAAGTCTGAAAGCTAAACAAATGGAATATATCAATCTTAATTAAAGCATTTGCCACATAAATCTGGATTGGAAACCTTTAAAAAAACCAGCTTAATTATCTGAGAAAAATATACTCAGTGGGATGTGGTCAAAAAAAGCAATTTCAGTACAAAATGATCTAGCGCCCTTTGCCTTTCACTCATCAAGAAAACGTATTTGAGTTTATTTTGTAATCAAAGTGAATCACATGCCATTTTAGAGAATTAATCATCTCCCACTTTCTATGGACAAATAGGTGAGTTCCAAAAATCCCTAGTTAATCCATAGATTCAGTATTTAATGATGCATAAAAACATACATGGAGTAGTTTGTTTCTAATTGTAAACTTTCTGTTAATAAAGAAAAAGTAAAAGATTATAAAAATCAAAATCTCTATTAAGATGTTTATGTTTGTTCTATACTTCTGTGTACCAGGCACATCTGTGGCTTCATTTCCTCTTTTCTACCTAGATAACTTCTAAGCATAGGTGCATTGTGAACCCAGCCTTGAACAGAACTGAGCACCCCCAACTACAGCCAAAGTGAAGGTCCTGAAAAGTATTTAGTCTTCTTTTCAAGGCACTCTTTATGCTTAAGTATCTTCCTATATCTTTCCTAAGAGCTGTGAGAACACAGACTGTTGTTAACTCATTGTAGCTCTGGGAATACCTACATTATCCCATAAAGAAAAAAAGTAATAACAGATTTATTTTTTTATTGAATAGCCTTTAATGTTGAAAACAGTGGTTTCTTGGTTTCTTCATTTTGTGTAGCTTTGGGTCACCAGGTGGGGAGAAACCTCAGATCTTTATAGCTCGGTGCCATTAAAAACAAAAAGTGAAAGATTAGCTGAGCATATAACTGCCAAAATGCTGTTCTCAGCTTTCTGTCATCAGATTATGTCCTACAGCTGTTGTCCGCGGTACTCTGGATTACTGTATATTGATTTTCCTGTTACAAAATGTACTGTGTTTAAAATAAAAGGTTCATTTTTAATAAGGCAGCTATGGCTGAAAGTTGCAGCTGAGTGCTGGTTTTAAGGACAAACCACATAAACAAAAGCTCTGGTTGAATTTTATCTGAGAAGTGTGTGGCAGATGTTTGTATAGCCCTTCCCAACAGCAGGGACTATAGCAAAGCACTATAATTCAAAAACTTTTATTTGAAACATTTACAAGAATGACATGTTAACATGTCATGGAGTCACTGAAGGGAAGAGGAACAAACACTCAGTTTATGAGCTTACACTCCTCTTTTCTGCCTGTGCTTTCTCCAAAACAGAGCTTTCTTTACTAATAAAAGCAGCTAGCAGCCTTTGATTTTGGACGTATATCCTCCGCTCTTACCATTACTGTTGGACTCCACATAATCATGCTCAGTTTTGTTTGTGATTTCTGATTTTGTTTCTCTGCCTTGTCTGTTTAATCCATGAATTCCTCAGGCTGGGAGCTCTCTCCTGTTGTGAAGGGGCAGACGCAGCTATCAGAGCTGTGATTACACCTGTGCATGGCCAGGGCATCTGACTTGGTACCATTCTCAGTGGAGTCGTGGTAGGGCAGAGGGCAGCAGGAGTAGCTGCTTGCCTGGGTGTCCTGGCGGGATTGCATAGCCTGTAGTGAAGCCTGCACCTTCCCACTCTTGGTGCTTGAGCTAAACTGATTAAAGCTAGTTTGATTAGACATTAGGCTCAGACATAACAGTGTTTCAGCATTTGGCATCACTGCAAAATGCAGAGAGGATGGATAAAGAAAAATGAGGGAGTAAGCGGGTCTACTTTGTGGGGGTTTTTTTTATTTGCAAAATGTGGGAGATGCTCAGCCTGCAAAGAGTAACAGAGTGGCCTGTAACTCCTCCCTGGCTTCTGCCACACCATGTTAAGATTTTGTAGCCCAGAGGAACCAGATCTTTCAAAAGCCTTTCAACAGCCACTTCCAGAAGTCAGCTGGTTCCAGCTTGCTGGTAAGGTGGGCATGGTGCCAACAGCAATGTCAGGAAAGGGCAGAAGGGAAGGGAACAGGGGTTGTAACTCGTGATTGGGTTAAAAGACATGTTTCTGTGCTCAGTGTCTTTTGCTAGCGGGAGTACTGGGACCAGCCTGCTTCCCTTAACTACTGCTGCTTTCCGTGTCCCTTGAGAAGAAGCAACAGTCCTGTTCTAGGGAGCAAAGAGGAAGACAAAGCTACTGCTCATCTCTTACAGCCCTACTGAGAAGTCTGATGTGTTTTCACATCTCTGTTTACCAGTCTGTGTAATAACATACTGGCTGAATAGTCATGAAGCTCAGCTGATTAATGTCCACAAATTGCTTTGAGATCTTCAGTGGCAGGTGCTATAATAAAGCAGAAACCCATACATAAATGTTAACTATTTACCAACCTCTGGATGAATGACAGAATAGGTACCGTGAAATATATGCTACCTTTTCAGCCAAGTTCAAGGTAGCGTCACTTCAAGCTAGTGCAAGTGAAAACATCTGATCAGAGAAGTGCAGACGGTATTCATTGCAAAGTTGCTTTCATTCAGATGAGTCATAGTTTTCAATGAAAAAGTAAATTTAATAGCCTGGAGATTATACTCAATATTATTTCAATAATGATGTACACAGCAAGACAGGATGCCCTTTAGCTATTCAGTGTACTTCTGCTGAGAGCTTGCTGAAGCAGCAAAAGGCTGGATACAGAACGTACATTTGAGGAAACACAGAGAACATCTTCATATGTTCTTAGACTAGTTCAAAATTTTAAATATGCTGAACTTTTAAAATGCATTTTGTTGTATCAGATAAATAATGCAAAAGGAGACCTGTTGTCCTGGTTCGGTTTTGTAAAGAGCTGTGTTCCTTTTATTCTTCTTTTACAAAGTGATGTTAAAAATAAGTACTGATTTTGATCTGATTTCAGAAACACAGCAGAAGCACTTCCAGAGCACTTTTGCAACATCAGTGAGTAACGATACAGCTTGCTCCTAGTTGGGAATGGGAGTATGAGTTGATACAGAATTTAAATGAATATATCTATATGTAGTTTTATATAATTCCTCTTAATTCTTTGATTTAATTAGAAGCCCTGATAGCTCACAGAAACAGATAGCACTGAAATAAAACAAGGCTATAGTATCAGAAATCGTATAGTTTATTCACTCTGACTTGAACAGTATTGGGAACATGCTGTCATATTTGATACAAGTGTTCTTGTCATACCAGTGAAAACCATAAAGTCTTTCCCCCATGAAAGAAGTACGAAAATCAAAAAGCAATGAGGAGGGCATTGGATGCAGCTGTAGAAATATCTCGCTTCTCTGCCACTGTCTCTGATACTAAAACATTCCCAAGAAGTAGAGTGGGAGGTGGGCTTGGGGAAAGTTTTTTGTATAACTGTGCATGGGTATGTACACTCATGTGATGAATAGAATGTATCCACAGCTCAGAGAAAGTGTGAGTCTCTGATTGTTTGGCACTAGATTATTTTATTCATAATACAGCTTCTTTGTAGGTGGTGCCAGTCATCAAAAATACACTGACAAAAAGATTAAACTCTTGTCTGTTTTTGTTAGAAACTTCAGTGTTAGTTACATAGCTACACTTATTTTATTGCTTGTTTTATTTATTACAGATGGTGCAAAAAGTTACTACTGTTTTGGTACAAGTGTTCTTTCTGAATTCTTCTTTCCTTCTCTAAGGACCACTGGACAACACTTAAAATCCACAGACAGAGTGATCCACCTAGCCAGAGTAGTGAAAAATTTCTACAGATATTGGAAATACACAGGATTATAGCTTTCTTAGATTTCATGATTAAGCAGAAGCTAGTTTCCTTTGAATGTGTGCACACAAACCCTGAATGTTAGGAAAGGGTCCATTTCCATGATGACAAGAGAAAAAATGCATTTTAAATGCTAATTTTCATTTGCCCAGTAATGATATTTAAAAACTTGGGGTTTTATTTTCTGAGCAAGAAAATAGTATCATAGGATTCTATTAAAAGTTGAGGTTTTGGCCTGAACTTGCCAAAAGAAGATTGCAAACATTTGCAATTTTTAATAATCTTTTTTTCTGCAATGATTCAGTGCTTGTCATTTTTATATAACTAGAATTTAAAGAACATTTTCTAAGTAAAATGTAGTCAATTAACTAAGCTATTATGCTTTTTATGTTGTTACTGGCTCTTAAATCCTCTTCCAGATTTAGGTTTTGCAGGCCCATTTCCCACACTAAAACATGTTTTTTCTCACACTCCTTTAGCTGTGCGTTTCTGCTAGAGCTGTGCTAAAGACTCCCAAAATTACATTACTGATATAGGCCCCATCTCAAAAAAAACTTCATGAGGATGAAGTCAGTTCATCTTTTTTGGGCAGAGCGTAATGGACTGTGTATTTAGGTCCAGTAAAAAACCAGTATTTGGAAGTATCTGGAAAAAGTATGTCCCTGCCTTAAGGAGAGAGAAAATAACACAGCCTCTCTCTCTCCAGCAGTGGGAGGAATCAGTGCGTATCTCTGTGTGCAGTTTTCAGCTTAAAAATGCTTGGGAAGCTGATGGACCCACTTAATGCTGTCAGTCTTTACAAAAATATCACTGAGCAACTGAATTAAAAAAAAAAAAAAAAAGAAAAAAAGACATGCCAATGTGGAACTCACAGTACTGCAAATTATATCCTCTCTAAAGACAAACATTGGTGTTACAGGTCTCTGAGACAGTTTTGGGGGATGGTGCTCTTTCAATGGAAACTGCATGTTTTCAGAAACTCTGGAACCATTTTGGTGCACAGGTTCCCCTCTGGCTTCCATCCTGTTCCATGCCTCATGTTACCATAAGCAAGCGCACTGAAGGGAGAACCTTTAGACTGACAGATGCCGTTTCGTGTCTTCTGCTCTGAGACTCTCACCTGTCTTTCACAAAGTATGCAGTTTGCAACCAAACATTGCACTATACGGGTCCACAAAGAGCAAGACAGGTGGAGGACCTGCTAATCTCAGCAGGCTCCAGGATCTCTTTTTCTTTCTCTGTGTATAACAACATAGAATCACCATAGCATCCAAGAGGCACAGATGACTGCAAGCTGTTTCATCCTCCCCAAAACAAGAGAAAACAAGAGTAATGAGGTGCTACATCTGAATCTCTCTGCCCTTTCTCTATGCATTATCTAAACTATGCATTTTTTCTGTATATCTACCTCCATGTTTTGATCACGTGGTCCATGGCCACATTTACTTTCTTTTGCCACCCGCCCTCTCCCAGTTAGGGAGAAAGGAGAGAGCAGGACACTACTCTTCTACACTACTGGCATTGAACAATAGCACATTTCTGGGAGCATAAAAAGCTTTGTGGAAGAAAATTTCATTTTATGAGTCTCCTTTGACTTTTTCCAGGAAGCCACACTGGCTTGGAGCTGACTGTGAACTATGGAGCCATCACAGAGCTATTGGAAGATAATATTAGCTGACAAGATGTTCTGACAAACCATAATGCAATAAAAAAGGTTCTTACTAAGTTACTCATATAAAGCATAGGATATCTTTACTAAAAATCAGAAAAAGCCATGAAGCTGTTTTTGACACGTGCAGGATTATAGTGGTATACTCATTTTTAGTGTGAATGCAAAACAGTGAAAATCTGTCATAGAATATCAACGTAAAAGTGCTTGCAAAAAAGCCTTGTGCTTGGTGAGCTGATGTGATAGAACTGCCCCTGCACTGAGTGTGCTGCTGCTCTGGTTGTACAGTGTGCAGGCTCAATTGGTTTCCTCTTTTCTTCTCTACCTAGAAATCTGGTCAGTTAGTTGCTTTTATACTGCAGTGTGGCTGACCAGGACAACATGGATTAAAGCCATAAATGCGGGAGAAGAAAGTGAAACATTTCAAAGGGTTTTCTTGTGCCTGATCAATTTTTGCTTGAAATATATATGCCTTGTAGAAAAAAAACAGACTCCACCCTGAAAGAGAGACCATAGTCCTTACTAACTGTGCCTTGAAATTAAAAGGGATGAAAGGAAAACATGTCTTAGATTCAGGAATCTGCTCTAATTCCACAAGACTGTATTAGTTAGGAGTTTATTTGCCTTCTTAGACCACTGAAATAATCTAACTATTCTCAACTGGGCAGTGGGAGGTGAAAGTGTGTTCGCTTAATATTCAGGAGGCATTTTCACAGAGATCAAACTTTGGGTACATAAACTAAATAGCTTTATGTAAAGCCATGGACTTGCCATGGTGAATACTGGCTAATTGGCAGTGCAGGGTACACAGTGTTTCCTGTAACAAACTTCTAATAATGGGTGATGCTTTGGCTTATCGGATGTCCTATTTTATTTCCTTCACTTCTCACCTTTCATCCTTTCTTAATAGTCAGATTTCCCCCCAGTCCTAGCTGTGACCTTTTAAAGTATGTTTAGGTTTTGCACCGGGGGAAGAAGAATGTCAGGCACCAATACAGGTTAGGTGTGGACCTGCTGGAGTCAAGTTCTGAAGAGAAAGAT